>OU026154.1:127797439-128997439 GCA_907269105.1 Volucella inanis
CTTCTTCTGCTGCAATGCTGTAGGAGAACTCTTTATGCTCCAGGAATTTCACAAACCAATTAGTTAAGTTCTTTAGAATGGAAAACTTGAACAAAAAGGCAGGGTGTTAGTGGAAGGCCTTTTTCTCGGACCCAGACCACTTCACAAAGTTCTCAACTACTTCAACCTAAACTACAATACATAACTGAATGAGATTAATATTGAGGAATTTCCATGAAAAAAAAAACAAAACACGTTGAACGAAGTCATTATTCATTCAAGGTACACAGATACGGATACAATGGCTGATGATCTATTTTGGACGTCGTAAATGCTTTTGGGAATCATTCTCTATTATGTGGACCATCATATCATTGTGATTGGTTATAAGAGAAATTTTTTAATAAAATTGAATTGGATTGCCGTAATGTTTTGTGAAGGTGATACGAAAGTACTCAGATTTCAGAATCGTATTCGTATTCATCGATTCCAATTATGGAGTGAAATACGAGACCACTAACCTCGTATCCAATTGTGAGGTGAAAACTTGATTTGGAAAATGTTTAGATAACGTATTCGGTTACGTATTGGTCCAAATTATCTACCCAACAGCAGTGCATTTATACAAAAAAAAAAAATTTGGGAATCTTCAGAGAAAAGTGGGTTCCAAGGAATTTTCCTTCTAATATATACGAATACGCCAAGGAAAGCTGCTGAGAACGACTACGAATCGATTCGTCACCGTCTTCGCGTACACTCTCAGCTACAGCTGCTAGTCTCTTCACTACGTGCTGGATGTGGTCTAACCAGTCGAGTATCATCCACCAATGTAAACTGGGACTCAAATTTGGGAATAGTATTGGCAATAGTGGTTTCAGAAAAACATTTCTCACAGAACGCTGATTTTCGTAATACACCTGAACAATTTGGAGACGCTGCTGTGGTGTGAGTTTTTCCATGATGACTTGTCAAACGATACTGAACAAAAATGACAAAGCAGTTTGATAGGAGTTTTGAAAATTTGAAAAATTATTGAAAATCAAACCTCACGATGAATCACCCTATATATGATAGTGGGACATATTTGATTCATATCAGCCACAGTCTTCGATTTTTTGGTTACACATTTACGAGAGCCTATTAAGGACGTGCCCTTAGCGAATAAAACCAGTCAGAAGAAGTGGCCGTTAAAACACAGCACTTTTAGTATTTAATATCACGAAGCAAACATAATGATTTCGGGTTAAGTATGGCTGCATTTCCTATATAGAATTCGGGTCAAGTTGTTTTTTATTTTCCAACATATTAAAGAGTTTTACGAATGTAAGGAAAGAGGGTGAAATTTTTTCTTTTTTTCTCTGTGGTGGGCTTGGTGAGCCACCTTTGGAATTTATTTCAACGATGTGAATTTTGGATGGGACATTTCAATCAAGTGGGCCGCAATAAACTTTAACAAAAATGTTCCAAATTCTGTTTCATCCCAACGCTCATTTACATATAATAAAATTCCAGCTGTCAGCTCTTTGGACAAGGCCAATCTGCTTGCTGCACCCTTTCGTTTGAAGTCTTATGTTGACAAAATAAATGCTCTGTTTTGTCTCCGACACTCTTTTTATTTTCATAAATTTTCCTTTGCTGACAACAGTGGTCTATGCTTTTCATATTCGTTTACGGCCTCACGTCCCTGCTCTTCGGCTGTAGAACGGGAATGGCAGCGTTTGTTAAGCTCAATAAATTCTGATAATAACAGCATAACTAGCTTAGCAACTACCGAAAAAGTGGAGTTTAATACTTCCAAAAACACAATGCTGTCTGGAATTTAAACACCCAACCATTGTCCATGAATGGCACTTGCGCCGTTGAAACCTTAAAACTTTCCATTACGTTAAAATACGTTAAAATTACGGTGCCGTAAAAAAAATGCTGTGAATTGTCTAGGTTCCTTCAAGAAGAAGTAAGAAATACTTCACCCCTCTGATCTGGCCTCAATATACAATAAAAGGCATTCATCCCACCAAAACTGGAGTGCAATGCCCATATCTGGTCAGGTGCGCCCAAAAAAATCGCTGCACCCGTTAAATAGGATTTATTCCGTGCAATAAAACTCATAAGTGAAACTTTTAACCTTAAAACCCGTCTCGCTATGAATACTCATCAGTACACCCTCAAGCCCTCGGAGGTACTGTAAAATATCGTGATTGGTTTCTAAGCCATACGTCTCTAATGGAATGTCCTTATTACTCTTAATTTTGTAGTCGTTATAACCTTCAAACATTTAAAACCAACGTCTATCAGTACCACTATTGCTCCATTCTCTGTTACTCAATTGCCTCTTGAGTGCAAAGAAACAGTGATTAACAAGTGTGATTGCTGCTTGCAATTGGATAGCCAATTTAAATGAAGTCGTAAACTACCTCGAAGTTATAACTGTCTTTTGTTGGACCAGCATGAGAGCGCATCGCGTCTAAAATATTTCAAGACGTTAAAAGTGTCGACTAATTCTTTGCCGACCTTAATAGAGCAGCGAGAATTATCTATAGTCATCCTGCACAAAGCAATCCCCCTCAGATGAAATACATTTGTGCCAACGCTTCTTCCAAGCCTCTAAATACTTTTCATAAGCACTTTTTGGTATAGCCTTTAGTTCTTCCAGCAATGCCGTCTTTATTTCATCATTCGCTGGAAATCGCCGTCTTTTCATGGGTCTCTTTATTTTTGGTAACAGGAAGAAGTCGCATGTGGCCAAATTCGGTGAATATGGTGGCTGAGGCATGAGTGTCGTGTTGTTTTTGGCCAAAAAATCTCTCATAAGCAACGATGAATGAGCAGGTGCACTATTTTCCACAATTCCGAACGTTTTTTTTTTGTATTGCTTCTCGCAAAATACGCATAACTTCAAGGTAATACTCCTTATTGACCGTACGACCCTGAGGTTTAAACGCCACACTACTCAAACAGTAACCAAAAATTTGACATTTGATCGAACTTGGCGTGCTTTTTTGTTCTTGCGTGCTTCCATTGAGACTATTTGGCTTTGGTTTCAACATCATAACTATATACCTATCATATATGGTACCTACGTCAGCAGTTATGACCCTTTTGAGCAAGTCAGGATCATCATTGACATCATTTAAGAGCTTCTGAGTGGTGCTCATGCGATGGTTCTTTTGATCTAAATTAAGGAGTTTCGGAACAAATTTCGATGATACACGTCTCATCCCCAAAACATAAAAAAAAAAAAAAAAAAAAAAAAAAAAAAAAAAAAAAAAAAAAAAAATGGATGACACGAGCCGACCGATATGCCAAAATCCTCAGCAACTTCTCTTATGGTAATTCGACGATTTTCCAAAACAATTTTCCTCACAGCTCCGACGTTATTATCTTTTGTTGATGTGCTGATAGATACGTCATTGGTATCTTCTCGGCCATCTTGGCAATCCTTGCACCACTTGTAAACATTTTTTTACTTAGAACACTGTCAACATTTCAAGGGCACTTATTCCATTTTTTAAACAAAATTTGATGCAATATCTTTGCTCCATTTTTAATACAATAAAATTGAAAATCACCAAGCACACACGAAAACACGTCTAACCTTTCTATCTATCAAAAACAATCTAAGTACGCTATATACTTGAAACTGTCAACATATATTCGGGACATGTGTAACAACACAGCAAAAAATCGATAATCGAATGTACGTGGCCGCGAAATTTCAAAATTCTTTGAACACACTTCGTAGATATTTGATCGATGGCATACTTTCTTGGCTTGAAATCGCATTGATATGGCCCAACCAGGTAGTTCATGAATGGTTTCAGACGTCTCCTTCGTTGTGGATTGAACAAACGATGCTGATTTTCCATTCATCGCGCATTCTGAATTTTACAGATGTTTTGGTGCATGTTGCCAACCAGGTCATCTCCAGCTGCTTAAAAAAGTTCAGTCGGGAGTCCGTTTGCACCAATGAATATGTTAGACTTTTGCTTCCTTAACTTCGTATAGGTCAGGGGGACGGAATCCTCTGTCGTCTTCGTCCAGGATGAATGGTTTATTCTGCCTAACAACGGTATTTAGACCATTATAACAATTACACTGTCTGTAGAAGTAGTTTTCCTACATTCTCAGCACCTACTGCGACTCTGCTATCATCTGTGCATGGTCATCTTTGTAGTCGTTCATTCTAACTTTGTAGCCCTGACATGTTCGTTTTACTCTCTAATAAAACTTTCGAAAAATATTCATTATCTTGAATTTTAGGGCGAAAAAAAAAAATAAATAAAAAGCCTTACATCCAGAGAAGAACTTCCTTTATTTTTGACTAAGGAATATTTTATTTTATGAGTATCTTAGGTTATAGGTCATTTTAATATGTATACGTATGTATATTTTACAATGTCTTTAAATGGCCTCTGACGTTTTCACTAATTGGACTGCTTATGTGCTCTTCAATATTATTACTGTAGCTGTTAAAATGCCGTCAATGTTTTTAAGTACGATTCTCCAAGTGTCAATAATGTGGCTCCCATGTTAACCCCCTGTTAGATTATTACAACCCCCGCCTTCTAGTTGAAATTCGTATAATCGACCGAACAGTACTAGAAACCGCAAACTTTTAACTGCTACATGATGAACAGGGCGGCTTTTTTACGCAGTAGTTTTTCCGTTTTTCTTTGTTGTTGTCTTTATTTTTATTGATGCGTTTTTATTGGTCAATTTATTGCTTATTGTTCGTATTCATTATTCATGATGACGTAAGGCCATTGTTGTTATGAATTTGCGAACAGATTTGACTCCGGGTGATGTATTTTCTTGTGGTCACATAAAAAGACAAAAGAAGAATATAAGATACAAGTAGAAAAATACAAAAGAAAAATAAGAAAATCGTAGATAGGTTTTATAGACCAGATGACTCCTTGACTCAACGACCTCTGATAGAAGTCTATTGAGACAGTAGATTACTCCCCAGCCCATCAAAGTTCGTGGGCAATGAATATGATAATAGGATCTTACTATTTGTTTGCTTGTTGGAATAACTTGAGACCTGAAGGACATGAGTGAGACGACCTTAAATTCTGTTGGACAGAAGTTGTCACATTACGAGAAAAAAAAAAACAAAAATGTGCTGAAGACGATGATGATGGTTAGGAATACTATATATGGTAAAGGCAAAATATTCCAACGAATAATATGTGGAACTTAAAGCAAAGGACTCTGTCCTGTACAAGTCTGTAAATATGGTAAACTTAATGCCAAAAAAAAAAGGAATAAACTTAGATGGCTCTATTCAATTTTAGCTAGAACCATTGCAGACAGATGATTCAAATTGGTAAGTCAATAGGGCGGTAGGGAGAAAAGGAAGGAAGATGTTTCGGGTAAGAAACAGTAGGCACTTGTTTACAAAATCACCAAGAAATAAAAGTGATTTTCATAGTGTATAAGGCAACACCAGAAGAAATAAGTTAAACTGTCTTCTATACTAACAAATTGCAAACTGTGCTTTCTGCTCCGGGATCGTTAAAGTATCATAAAGATACGGTTCTTCTTTCTGTGACGATGAAGATGTTAACAAAGAAAGAACTGAAGTGCCCATCCATGAGAAGTATACCACATCTATTAACTGCTTTGAAATTTAGGAAGAGCGACAGTACCATTAGAGTTGAAAGAACTAGCAACCCTTGGGTCACTGCCGAAAGGAACTATCGAGTCCCGGCAAGAGGCGACTGGCTCATCCTCGGACCAGAATCTTAAGTCTAAGTCTACAATTTTTGCATGCATTTTGCATACTTTACTCTAACTTTTGCAGGACTTGGACGGCAAAGAAGGCGAGAAAACTAACCTCAACTTCATGTCCATCTGCCCGTTCTAACCCAGAGCAGACTGCTCTCTGTGTCATGAATAATGAAATACGACGTCCATATAACGTCAACGTCATAACGTCATCTTTCCTGTGATTATACGAGGTGTGTTCAAAAAGTAAGGTGACATTACATTTTTGTAAAAAAAATTATTTATTCATCAATATTAATGTTGTCCCCTTCAAAATAATCCCCCTCATATATAATACAACACATGTGCCAACGCTTTTTGTAATCCTCAAAGCACTTCTCATAGACTCGAACTTTTTCCGCGATGTCGTTTTTATTTCCTCAATCGTTGTAAGTCTCCGTCCTTTTATAGGTCTCTTCAGTTTTGGGAACAGAAAGAAGTCGCATGCAAGCAACAATGAATGAGCAGGTGCTTTATCGTGATGCAAAAGCCACGAGTTGTTTTTCCACAATTCCACAATACGTTTTTTTTTTCGTATTGCTTCTCGTTAATGGCGCTTAACTTTAAGGTAATACTCATTGTTGACCGAACGACCTTGAGATAAAAACTCCTGTTGCAGTACGCCACGGTAATCGTGATCGAACATGTTTTGCCTTTTTCAGTCTAGGCTTCCCTGGGTGCTTCCATTGGAATAAATGGGCTTTGGTTTCGACGTCATAACGTCACCAGTTATTACCCTTTTGAGCAAGTCAGTATCATCATCGATGTCATTCAAGAGCTTCCGAGCGATGTACATGGATTGCAGCATCCTCAGCAACTTCTCTTACAGTTATTCGACGATTTTTCAAAACAATTTTCTTCACTGCTTCGACGTTATCATCTCTTGTTGATATGCTGGGGCGTCCAAAGTGAGGTTCGTAATTGGCATCTTCTCGGCCATCTTGGAAGAGCTTATACCACTTGTAAAGATTTTTTTTTTTAATTGGAACAGACGCACCGTATATCACTGTCAACATTTCAAGTGTTTTAGAGCACTTATTCTGTTTTTTTAAACAAAATTTGATGCAACATCTTTGCTCCATTTTTGATCAATTTTAAAATCACTGAGCACACCAAAACACGTCTAACCTTTCTATCTATGAAAAACAATCTAAGTACGCTATATACTTGAAACTGTCAACATATATTCGGGACATGTGTAGCAACACAGCAAAAAATCGATAAGCGAATGTACGTTGGCCGCGAAATTTCAAAAGTCGTCTTACGTTTTGAACGCAACTCGTACTTGGTTTTGGCTTGGTTACCGAACAATACGTTCGGTAAATTGGGCTGAAATCATGGCTAGAGTACCGGAAAGGCTTAAGCACTACGGTTAAACTTCATCAGAAAGGTTCAAGAAGTAGAGGACAAGACAAGTGCTGAAAAATCTGCGAGTGTTACAGCCTCACTTCTCCAACAGCGACGGAAAAGGAAAACAGATCGGCAGAAAAGACATCATCATCAAACTTGCCGAAAGGAAACTGCAGTTCTTTCTTCCGTATCAAGGGGAAAAGCTTCTAGCACTCCTCCGTATGTAACCTGTGATGCAACCACCAAAAGGTGTCTGGATTTACGGTTGGCGGAGGTCGGGTGAAGAAATCGGCGTTATAACCTGTAAAGTTTGTAATTATGGAAGACAAAGGCAGGTTGATGAGAAAGCCAAATTCATCTTGAGAAAAAAACTTTGTTGTGGCTCTCCACGGGCACAAGGTCCGATTGAAACCGGTGATATAACTCGCATACGTTGAAGTTCGGGTGGACGGCAAATTCACCTTCAAGTAGACCCTAACGTGCTATAGGGGACGAGCTCGTCTGACCTTAAGGTACGGGGGTGGCCGTGTTGTAGTAATATATGCATAGACTCCTCAAGCAGAGGGTCGCGGGTTCGAATCCCGTGCGAGGCAATTCTCTGAAATTTGTATGTAGTTACATGAAAATCCTGTCGAACTCTGACATAAAGGCATAACACTGATGTTGGAGTGGTTGTTGGCTGGGCTAAATGTAACGAACTAACAACTAGAAGGTACTAAGACCCACTGGTTGAGGATGCACTGACTCCAGTTTGACAACCACCTCTGGGAAAAATATCGAAACCTAATACTCCTGAGTTTCAAACTAGTACACCACTCGCCCACGCCCTGGAGAAAAGCCATTAAAAGGGTATTCATATCCCCTTGGTGCGCGCGCGGGATTATAAAAAAAAATGCCCTTACTACTCTCTGAATGATGTTTCGAAATGAGAAGGCTGGCAATAATAACAGTCTGAACGAAGCTAAGTGCAAATACTGTATTGATCAATTATGGGAGCGGCAGAGAAAGGTTGCACATAAGCATGTGATATTCATACGGGGACCATGCGCTCTAAAGCGCGATGATTAGTGTCTTAGAAATGGGCTTAAACTCAATTCCTTTAAAACTAAGGTTGTTCTCTTCGAAAACGAAGAAGCTAAGTAGTAGTAGTAGTAGTAGCGTAGTATTTGGGTGTCATTTAGGATTAAAAAATATTTTTAGACTAAACATGTCGCGTCGAAAACTTCCAAGGCGCTGTCGGATTTCTGATAGGGTAAATGAAATTTCGGTAAGACATTAGGCTGAGAGGAGAACTTCACCGCTATGATAAGACCAATTATGATCCGGTGGCCCCGCTGGAACAAACTTTCACGAAAGTACATCACTGCTGCTTTTACCGGTCTTACCAGACTCCACAGGAAGGTGGATGGAAGTTTTCCCTAACACGCATTGTAGATTTGCTTGGTCTTGATATTCATATCGAGGGTTTCACTGTGCAAATCATCTTCCGTTGAAAAGAAGTGGTCTTGCGCCGATTGCCTTTTGATTCTAGTCTTATGGGCATGCCGTTTGACGTCATAACACCAGAACTCCTGATGCTGCAAAAATAGGAAAAGGATTTTCCCTGATTTTAACCAAAATTTTAGCTAGGGTCTTCACGGTTGGCTCTAAAACCAATCTAAAACCAGAATGTGGTTGTGGTGTTGGTAAAATGTTGGATTTCACTCTTCGTAACGAAAACACTCGTCTGCGTTCCAAGCGGAGATATTAATAGTCCTGATGGCAGTTAACTAGCCTAGTTAACGAAAATCGGAAAAGGGGAAAAGTATCCAGCCACAGCCAAGCTACAGTGAAGACCTTGCTGAACTCTCTTACTACTTCCAAGCAAGTTTGTGAATGCAAGATTTCTCCAAACATATCATCCGAAATTGAATTCAATCTATCTGGGTCCCAAGGACTCACTTAGGAAGTTGATCAGTCTTATGTTAAACAGTGGGGCTTCTGCCAAAATATGTGTCAGCAGAGGTACGCCGCATGGTGGTGACTTTCCTTCTCTGGAACTTGGTGGTCAATGAACTGCTGATATACTTGGAACCGGGTAGTAGCAGTGCAGTTGCTTATTCAAATGACGTTGCTACAGCCGTCTCGATACCACTCTTCCTTACGGTACCAGTTAGTCTTACTTTTTAGTCTTACTTTTTTAGTTTTAGTTTTTTTTTTTTCGAAACATCAAAACATCAGGGTCCTATTTTTGATAGGAAACTAAACTGGGAACCCAAAATTCTTGCAAAAAAAACTCATTGGGGACAAATAGTTAACTGCAGTAAACTAAGCTCAGTTCAAAAGACATCATGTACTGCTTCCACCGCGGCACTGGATATTCTGTTTCACTTGACACCCCTCGATATTTTCAGCAGGCAAGTGACTGCTAACGCAGCTATTCGCCTTAAACCGGCTACATAGTGGACAAATAAACTATATTTGGCCAAGCGAATACTAACATAAAATATATTTAAAATACTTCTTGAGAACATAGACTACGAGGGCTGTTTGATGAATACTCAGATTAGAAATGACAACGCAACTTTTTTATTTTTTGACAATTTATTTTTCAATATAATCCCCTTTCAACTCGACACACTTTTTCCAGCAACTTCCTTAACCCCTTCGTATACTACGGGCTGCAAAATACTCCTCCGCGGCGGCGATGACTTACTTGTTCGACCCGTACTTCTTTTTATCGAGCGATCTTTCAATGTTTGGAAATAAAAAGAACTCCCACGGAACCAAATCCGGAGAATACGGAGGAACTCGTAGTGCAATTTGACCAATTTGGCTGTGGCGACTGCGAAGGTGTGAGAGGGTGCGTTATCATCGTGGAAGAGCACTTTCTTCACCAAGTGTAGTCTTTTTTCTTCAAATACACGTTGAATCGGCCCAATAAATCGACGTAGTATGCTCTTGTGAGTGTTTTTCCCTTAGGGTAAAACCTATTGTTTCGATTGTTCTTTGCTCTCTGGTGTGTATCAATGAATCCATGTCTCATCGATGGTCTTGAAATGATGCAGAAACTGCTACGGATTTCGATTAAGCAGGGCCGGTTTATGAAAAACCGACGTAACGACCAATGGTAAACGGTTGTACGGGATTGTGAATGGGTTCCATACACACCATCTAGAATGGACTTGATTTTCTAGCAGGTTTTGCCACTCAAAAACAGGAATCGGATCACGGAGCGATACTGGTCTCAAAAAAAAACTAACACGATGTTTCGAAATTGGTGTAAAAACAAAACTTAGCGTCGGATTGTCACTAATTTTTGACAGGCAGGCTAACAGAGGTTGTACATACTAAATGATGATACACTCATTTTGGCTCAGTAGTGCCACCTATCTTCCAATCCGGGTACTCATCAAACAGCCTCCGTACATTATGCCCCAATATTGGTTTGAGAAAGACTTTCATGTAAGCATCTTCTCTAGATCTTTCTGGAAGGAAGATGCTTTCATGGACTACAAATCAATACATTTTTATGTAGATGGATCCAAGACTGATAGCGGTGTTAGTAACGGTGTTTTCTCAGATAAGCTTAACCCAAGCCTCTCCTTCCGCCTTCCAAGTCACTGAAGAAAAACGTGATATCTGCAAAAGATATGTAAAAGATAGCCCTTGACTATTAATCAACTCTCAAGGAGAAAGCATTGGCATTACAGTGAGCAAATAGGCCTAACCTAACCTTAACTTATCTAGATTCCAGTTCCTAAAGGAATCATGAGAAATGAGATTTTTGATGAACTTGCTAGACGAAGCTTAGAGAAATGTTTGAACTATCAACATTTAAGACTTCCATTGACAGTAGAGTTTGGTGTGAACGTAACTACAGATAGCATAACTCTCCAGGATACCGAGCAGATCTTAGAATTTCTAAGACTTTCTGTTGTTTTTTAGTAGGAACAACTATAGACTGTTTGCTGGCGTCGTAACGAGGCACAACGCTTCTGCTAAGCTCAGTGCTTTGTTTTAACCCAAAAAAAAAAAAAAATTTCATTTATTCACTTTAAGATAGCCCCTATTACTTTGACTTTATCCCTACACAGCTATATAAGGGACTTTGTAAGGCCAAGTCGTCATTGCTTCCTTAGGCATCGGCAACAATCATATATTCTCCTAGGATATGATTAATATCAGTATTTAGGATATCTCATCTGTCTAGGGATGTGAACTGGGGATATAATATGTCCTCTTTGGGTTGATGTGCCTTGGACGAAGAGATATATGTTAATAAGGAACTTCACAGGCTGTATAACGACAAGAACCTAGTGAAATGACTGGTAATTGTAGAGGGAATGGGTCCGAAGAATCTTCGATTCCAACATAGTTTGAGAACTCAACAACATAATGCCTTAGGTGCCTTGGACAAGTAGAAGGGGATCTCAGCTTTTTTCAAATAAACAATTGGGGGTGTTTGGTCAACAACTTATTGGTTAGATCTATCAGTTGAGGCTTAGATCTATCTATGAACATTCACAGCTGGCGCATTTTTTGTAGAGGGATCAGAAGTCCTCTAAAAAGGTAAGAAGGCTTAGCGCTTTAATTGGTAGGCATTGCCTACGGCAGAACACTAAAGTAAACCCATTTAAAAGAATGTACAATGTAAGATAACCCCTGTCAAACTTCTATGATGTTTTATGTATTTGCCAAAGTCAGCGTTCCAAAGAGGCCAAAACCATTTACCCGTACGTGATCACTCAATTGAAAATTGAATAAATAAAAAAATTATATGCCAACGTTTGCACAAAAGAAAACAAAGAAAAACTCCCAGCGTAACCTTTTGTTGTCAACAATTTGTTGGTTTTGAATAACAAGAGCGTGCTTATCAGTTTCAAATTACTCTTCTACATAAAGATATGGCTCGAAGCTAACTTTTATCGTGTCAGTTGGTTAAACGTGAAATATATTAAAATTGCTTTTTCGTGGTTGGAATTGTCGAAAATCCAGACGATGATGGCATGTGATTCAGATCATTGTACTCGTACTTATAAGGCTAAATCTCAGATGGAATACATGAGATAGGGGATGCGTCATTGTCAATATTTGGATTTTTAAAATGGTAAAGTGGTTTTGCACAATATAATGTGGTATTTTGACGGCACTTATCGGGCTACAAGTACAACAAATAAAAATGTATAATAATATCGAAACTATCAATCACTCAAAAAGTGTTAATTCCGAAAACTGAGAATGAAAAATAATTGAAGATACGAGTATATGGTATATCACATTTCTAACTCGTGTTTTGTATGGAATTGAAGTCAGCTGATTGCTATGTGAAATGTTGCGAAATAAGGTTTGGCCATTGACCTTTAAAGAATTCTATTTAAGGCGATGGACAGTGTGACATTTCGCTCATATAGCGGGATCAAATTAATAACGCTTGGAATCCAGCGTTTTTGTTTAATTTTTTTTTTTTTTACTTATTTTTATGAAAATTGTTCGCATAAAGGAATAAAAGAAATTATATTAATATATCTGTACTAGTACAAGTTTTGCCAAAAATTACTTGTATAGGGTGATTCATCGTGAGATTTCATTTTGAAAAGGCTTTTTTTGACAGATTACGCATGACTGCTATCAAACTGCTTTGTCATTTTTGTTCAGTATCGTTTGGCAAGTCATCATGGAAAGACTTACACCACAACAGCGTCTCCAAATTGTTCAGCTGTATTAAGAAAATCAGCGTTCTGTAAGAAATGTTTTTCGTGCGATTCGAGGAACTTACGGTGCGCATAATCAATCTACTGAAACCACAATTGCCAATACCATTCTCAAATTTGAGTCCCAGTTTAGATTAGTGGATGATACTCGATCGATTAGACCACATCCGGCACGTAGTGAAGAGACTATAGCAGCTGTAGCTGAGAGTGTACGCGAAGACCGTGACCCAACTTGGCTTGGCGTATTTGACAACTTGTGCAAGAATTGAAGCCAGGCTACTTGAATTTGAGTCATATTTTCAGTGAATGGGTTCTGGAAAAACGATCAATGTGTTTAATCGTGAAATTTTGTGCAGTGATGAAGCCCATTTCTGGCTCAATGGATTCGTTAATAAACAAAATTGCCGTATTTGGACTGATGAGCAACCCGAAGAGTACCAAGAGCTACCATTACATCCATTAAAAACAACAGTATGGTGTGGTTTATGGGCTGTTTTAATCATTGGTCCATATTGCTTCAAAAATGAGGCAAATCAGAATGTAACCATCAATTGCAACCATTATCGCATCATATTAACGGACTATGTGCTTCCTGAAATTCAAGCACATAGCCTTGGTGAGCTCTGGTTTCAACAAAACGGCGCTACGAGCGCGTGAAACAATGGACTTGTTCAGAAATCATTTTTGTGAGCACTTAATTTCACGTCTTCCTACGTGATCGTGCCTAGATCGTGCGACCTTTGGACTATTTTCTCTGGTAATATGTAAAGTCTCAGTTCTTCAGGAATAAGCTGTCTACGATTGACGCTTTGTAAGCCAACATTACTCGTGTTATCGGCGAGATACTAATCGCTATGCTCGAACGAGTCGGCCAAAATTCGACCTTTCGTATAGACCACCTCAGACGTAGTTTTGGCCAACATTTACATGATATCATTTTGAAAAAGTAAATGTCATGAATTGCTCTTTTAACCGATAATAAACATTTTAAGTTCACTTTCAAATTTATGTGTTTTATTTTACATTATAAATCAAACCTCACGATGTATCACCCTACTAGATGGAGTGAAAAGTAACCTCCTTGGGAATGAAAAAAAGATTTTTTTAAATTTTTTCTTATTTTATTCAATATAGTCCCCTTTTAGTTTGATACACTTATTCTAGCGATTTTGCAACTTCTTAATCCCGTCCGAAAAGTTATTTTGCGGAAGGTCTGCAAAATACTCCTCCGTGGCGTCGATGATTTCCTCGCGTAAGCCGAATTTTTTATTGATGAGCCATCTTTCGAGGTTTGGGAAGAGATAATAGTCCGAGGGAGCCAAATCGGGTGAATACGGTGGATGGTTGCGATGTTCTTTTGCACCGGTGCATTGTCTTGCAAAAACAAATTTTTTTTTTTCGGTTCGTTTTGCAGCGATTTCAGCCTTTAATCGCTGTAATAATGCACAGTAATACTCGCTGTTGATAATTTTTCCTTTGTCGAGGTAGTCCACGAAAAGTATGCCATGAAAATCACAGAAAACCGACGCCATAATCCTTCCGACCCATCGAGCCTCCCTTGGCCGCTTCGGAGCACTCGTACCGGCTTCAGTCCATCGCCGGGCACTCATTCTGTCCTCTGGCGTTCAAGAGTTACCAATCGACGCCAAAACTCCGCACGATTCCGCATCAGCACCCAGCGGCAGGATAAATTTTTCTTATGCAGAATATTGCCCAAAATATGGCATGTGCGCTCAGTACTAATCTTTGTGATATCTGTAGCTCGCGCACCTTCACTTTCCGGTCAGCCAACATCATTTCATTTATTTTTTTGACATTGTCCTCTGTAACCGCATCGGAGGGCCTGCCGCTGCGGACTTGATCGGTAGTGGAGTTGCGGCCACAACGAACCTCTCGAATCCAATATGTGACGGTGTAATCTGGCATAGCATTAGCCCCATAATATTTATCCAACTTTTCTTTTGTTTCCTTCGCTGTTTTGCCTCTCAAAGAATAATGTTTTATATTGGGTCTATAACTTAATTCGTTGCTAAGAGATGGCGTAACTTCTATTATTCCATTGTTATTATTCCATTGGAACATGCGTTGGAAAGCTACTGTCATTGTACGTCATTTCAGTATATGTCATTCATTTGAAGCGTAAACAACAATAATTTTTTTTTCTCTCAAATATGTCGAACTTTGTGCCTGAAAATTGTTTTTGCGGGGAGTTCTTCTTCATTACTTTAATATGAAGAAAACTGCTGCCGGAAGTCATAGTATTTTGGTGGAAGTTTATGGTGAACATGCGCTAGCTGAGCGAACGTGCCAAAAATGGTTTGCACGACTTAAAAGTGGTGATTTTGGCTTGGAAGACGATGAACGTCCTGGGCAGCCAAAAAAGTTTGAAGATGAAGAAATGGAAGCATTACTCTATGAAGATTGTTGTCAAACACAAGCGCAAAAAATCATATGTGAAACCCGGCCAACCAGCCAAATCAACGCAAAGCCGAATATCCATGGCGCGAAGGTAATGCTCTGTATTTGGTGGGATCAGATGGGTGTGCTGTATTATGAGCTGCCAAAAACCGGGTGAAACCATCAATGGACAATGCTACCGAACACAGTTAATCCGTTTGAAGAGAGCAGTAGCCGAAAAACGTCCGGAAAATGCAACCAGACACGAGGCAATAATTTTTCATCATGACAACGCTCGGCCCCACGTTGCTATTCCGGTTAAGAACTATTTGCAAAACAGCGGATGGGAAGTCTTACCCCACCCGTCTTAAAGCCCAGACCTTGCCACTTCTGAATACCATTTGTTCCGGTCGATGCAGAACGCCCTCACTGAAATACGGTTCACATCAGAGCAGAATATCAAAAATTGGCTTAATTCATTCTTGGCTGCCAAGACGACGCAGTTCTTTTGGGATGGGATCCACAAATTGCCAGAAAGATAAGAAAAAGTCATGGCTTCAGATGGGCAATACTTTAAATAATACTATTGTACAAGTTTTTCTTAAATAAAAGTTCAAATTTTGAACGAATTAAATAATCTACCCAATAAGAGAACGAAAATTGTTTTTGTTCATACTCAACATGATGCCAAACACGTCAACAACAATCAGCTGTCAAAACAAAACTAAAGACAGTATCGCACTGAAATTTGGCATGTCTGCCTAAATATGAACGGACTTCAAGGCACCATAACCTTTTTTGCAGTAGCAGCGCATTCTGGCGGTCAGAGGTTACTTTTCACTCCACCTAGTATACTTGTTTCTCGCCATCGCCCCTTGAGTACATCTTTCCCTAACTTCTTTAGTTATATTGCGATCGCTGGAGATCTAAACTCCATGACATTTAAACTTCATTAGTTGTTCGATCATGGTTCGATCTATTTCCGGCTTGTACCTGAATCTTTTGATGCTACCTGATTTTGTGTTTTTTTTTTTCCTTCAAGACCTCTATATTAAATTTGTTCGCAGTAGTTTTGAATTTTTGCAGGAGGCGTTGTATGCTATCCTCACAATATGCTATCAGTACAGCGTCGTGTGCGTAACAAAATATAGGGATGTTTACGTTTTGCATATTATATCCTTCTAACTGTTTAACCTCACTTATTATCTTATCCGTTACAATGTTAAATGCACTTTAAGGTGCAGTGAAATCTAGCATCGTTTTTATAAAAAAAGAAGACACCAGCGTCACATTCTAAATCCTTGCTCAGAAACTATTCCTGCAACAGGAATTATCGATCATAAGTTCAGGTGTCATTGCATTGGACGGCATGTCCAATATACCAGAATCAAAAGACATTTGGCACGCAAGGACATCAAAGCTCCAGTGTGTGTTTTACTGAATATTACTGGCAATGAGCTCCGTAAACTACTCGAATTGTAGGTCAATCCAAAAGTGGTATAGTAGCTTCAAAAGTATAGTAGTGGTTCAAAAAGTAAGGTGACTTTATATTTTTATAACAAAAATATTTATTTATTCATATCAATATCAATGTTGTTCCTAGACCCTTCTTCAATAAACGGTACCAGTTTAGTGTTTTTCGATACAGCATATCAAAGTCTCATTTTTGACAGGAAACTAAACTAGAAACCCAGCATTCAAGAAAGCGTTAAGAAAGCTACAGTAACTTTATTCTCTTGCAAGAAACCTGCTGCCTATACATCTTGGCCATAAAACCGATACTCACTTAGGGTGTGGTCGTCTGATGGACTGCAAAAAATTAAACCGAGTCCAAAGAACAGCATGTCTATACATAAACGGAGCTCTCTCATTCTATTTCACTTGATACCCATCGACATCCATTCGTCTTAAAGCTAGTACACAGTTGACAAATAATTTATTTGGCCACGCTAATATTCTTAATATATTAGGAATTCACTAAGAGAACATCGATTACACCATACCTAAACTTCGGTTTCACAAAGTCTTTCATGCGAGCTTTCCCTCTAAATCCTTCTGGGAGTAAGATGCTTTCATGGAGGATAAGTCTCTCCATTTCTATACAGATGGATCTAAGACCGATAGCGGGGTTGGTGGAGGTGTTTTCTCAGATAAGCTAAATTTAAGCCTCTCCTTCTGTCTTCCAAACCACTGTAGTATGTTCTAGGAGGAAATTTTGACGATTAAAGAAGCTGTCTGTTCTGGATGAAGAAAAACGTGATATCTGCAAAGGATATCCGCATCTTTCGGATATTCAGGCCGCTATCAAGTCCCTGGACTCGGTCTCATTAAATTCTAAAACCGCCTTTGTATGGCGATCATCTCTTATGGAGATGGCAGAGCATTTCAACTTACACCTTTGAGAGACATTCCAGGGAATTTTAGGACCGACGAACTCGCCAAAATTGAAACCACTCTATATATTCTGCCGAAAAAGGGCAGCGTAGGTATACCAATCGCTACGTGCAAATTATTATTTAAGCTGGATGCTAATAAAAGAACAGACCTTAGGTGGACAGGTGGGCGAACATGTCTAGAGACTAAACAGATCTGGCCAAAACTAGATCTGAGCTCTTAGTGTCTGATTCTGTTAAATAGAAAACATCTCAGCGCCATTAAAGTTATCATCACTGGACACTGCCTTATAGGCAAGCATGCAAGTAGGCTTGGTGCTTTTACAAACGATTTATGTAGAAATGTATGCAGAAGCTGCATGGACGAGGAGGAAGAGGAGACAATCCTCCACCTTCTCTGTACATGTCCAGCTATATCTCGGGGCCAATAGATCCAACCACCGCTCTAACCTTACCTAACCTGATGTCCCTTTCAAAATAATCCCTCTCAGATAAAATACACTTATGCTAACAATCCTTTCATAAGCACTCATTCGTATAGCCTTGACCTTTTCCAGCGATTCCGTTTTTATTTCCTCAATCGCTGCAAATCTCCGTCGTTTCAAAGGTCTCTTCAGTTTTGGGAACAGGAAAAAGTCGCATGCACTGCGCCACGCTAATCAGACAATGATCAAAACTTTGGCATTTTATCAAACTTGGCGTGCTTTTTTGGTCTTAGGTGATTCTATTGGGACGATTTGGCTTTGGTTTCGATGTCAAAACCATATACCCATAATTCGTCACCAGTTATGACCCTGTTGAGCAAGTCAGGACCATCATAGACGTCATTCAAGAGCTCCCGCGTGATGCTTTTTCTACGGCTCTTCTGATCAAAATTAAGAAATTTAGGAACAAACCTTACTGACACACGTCTCATGCCCAAAACATCCGAAAAAATTGGATGACACGAGCCAACCAATATACCAATATCCTCATCAACTTCTCTTATGGTAATTCGAGAATTTTCCTCACAGCCTCGACGTTATTATCTTTTGTTGATGTGCTGGGGATCCAGAGTGGGGTTCGTCATTGGCATCTTCTTGGCCATCTTGGAAAACCTTGTACCACTTGTAAAAATTTTGTTTTTACTTAGAACAGACAGGTCAGAACAGACTTAGAGCACTTATTTAATTTTTTTAACAAAATTTGATGCAAAATCTTTGCTTCATTTTTGATAAAATTGAAAATCACCGAGCACACCAAAAAACGCGTATAACCTTTCTATCTATACTTGAAACTGTGAACGAGGAAAACACCATGTAGCATTCGACCAACTATGATAGTCAATACCTAAGATAGCCTTAAGATGATGAAATATTAATGAGTTCCTGAATTTACTTTTATTTTATTTTGATCACTCATCAGAGGGCAACAATTTCAGTCTCATTTAAACCGAAAATTGTACAATAGATACACTGACGACCAGTACTTAAATAACCAGAAGAACGATTTATTTAAGTATTGACGATGTTAACATCCCTTATCTCTGGGCATCCGAAGTTTAAATGATAAACAAAAATAAAGTTATCGCCAGCACTTTCTTATTTACAGTATTTATCCCTGTGTGCCAGTCAATTTCCTCTTATTCAACCTCATTTCGCGCATGTCACAAACACATACTTGAACTGCCTGATGAATCCATAAAATCACAACGACACTAGGAGAACTCAATTTCGAATTTTTTATTTTTTGTATTTGCCACAGCAACAGGAAACTAATTGGTTTCCCCAAAACTTTTACTCTGATGAAGGCTACCGAGCCACCTCGCTAGTCGGAGGCTCATATAAATAACTTATCCGATCGCACCAATATGAAAGCGTAAACAGGAACCACGCAAACCTCTATTTTAAAAATAGCCCACGTAAAGTTTGAACTGACGCTTATGAAGAGCTGGCTGAAGAGTTCGCATCTTCCTCTTGACGTAGTGTGTCCGTATCTCATGGTAACGAGGTTAATTGCTTAACCATAACGTAATAGACAGTGAAGTGTCCTATTAGTATGAACATAAATACGGATATTTAGTATCTGCAGCTGTCACATGTTGAGAAAAGTGTTATCCAATTCTCATATAGTGCCAGATGAGATATCCATCGGACGGAACTGGAAGAACCACTGTACACAAGTATGTTCCAAGGTTGTTCTTCGATAGACGTGTTAATTGAATTTCTTGAAATTCAACTTCCCATTCGACTTTGGTTTTGACACATTTTAGACGCTGGTTGGTATCATATTTGGATTTGCACTAGAGTGGAAATAATCCGATGAGTGCTTCTATTCATCAAAATAGTGAATTGAATTTGAGGGCACAAATAATTTTCCGGGCGGCATCTTGAGAAATCAATTTTATAAGGATGATGAAGGACAGCTAAACTATAGCTGCCTCTTTAGTTGTTTGATGATCAGATTACCTTCTGACCAAAAGGAACCGGAATTCTTCAATAAAACCAAAACGGTTCAATTGTTTATCAATATCCATATTATCCCCATCAAAGAAGTCTCCATTGCAAGCAATACATATATTCGAACGCTTTTTCCAATTGTTCAAACACTTTTCAGAGGCCGATTTTGGAATCGCCTTCAGCCCTTCTGCGAATTCTCTTTTATCACTTAATCGTCTTAAAACGCTTTCCTCGAAATGGTAACAAGAGTCGTGGGAATAGGAAAATGTCACAAGGTGCTATGCCAGGTGAATACAGAGCTTGCGGAATGGTATGAACGTTGTTTTCGATCAAATAGTCGCGTATAAGATTTTGAAATTCAGCACTCTCGGCACAGGATGCACTTCAACTCGTCTCATGTCTAAAACATCGTTCATTCGCTTTGCAGCCATCCGAACGAGAGACTAAGATCAGCTAATATCTCCTCGATGCTCACACGATGATCTGCGAGGACAGTTTTCTTAACTTTTCCTATGTAAACGTCAGTCATCAACCACAGTACGGCCCGCTTTAAACTCTCAGGCAAACTCTTTGCTTAACTAAATTTGACATGGCGAAATTCGCTGACGATAATAAACACTGACTAGTTTACAAAGCTATTACGCAAAAACTCCTGACAAATGGCGATCAAATAGACATAGATGTACCAACCTAAAGAAAAAAAATAACTTTGACTATATCTCAAGCGCGATTTGTTTGAATGGGAAATGTGTGGAATGTGCGTAACTTTTTTTGACGCAAGTATATCACATATCACATACGTCGAATCGAAATGTCATCCGAGACTGTAGATGTTTTGCTCAAGGCTAGCCATATTACATTTGGATCGCTGAGCGTGTTAAAATTGTGAAAATTTACTACAAAAATAGTGATTCTGTAGCAGGTACGTTGCGCGCATTACAAAACTGTAAAAACATTTGAAGAGACTGGCTCTGATACAGATGTCTTAAGACGTATCCATTACCAAAATACACGCTCAACAGAAAATATGGCTGCCATTAGTGAAAGTGTTGAAGAAGATCTATTGATTTCACGGCGAGCACAGCATTATTTTGCATTTGGATTTGCGCCTGCACTTTAATAGAGTTCAACTTCCTCAAGAATTGAATCTAGCTGACCACGGAATGCGTAGATTATACGCCGAATGGATGCTTGAACATCAGCTTTTGGGTGACCAATTTTCACACAACATTTCCTTCAGCGATGAGGCTCATTTTTCACCTGGTGGATACGATACGGCAAAAATCCACATGTAACTGTCGAAAAAGCATTGCATCCACAAAAATCACTTTACGCTGTGCAATTTGGTTTGGGAAGGTGTAACCATCACCGTCAATTCTCACTGCTATAGCTAAATGTTTACCGAATTTGTTTGATATCAAATCGGAGATATGGCTGTGGAAGGCATGTGGTTTCAACAAGACGATGCCACATCTCACACAACACGATCCATTTTGACTTTATTGTAAGAAAAATTAAATTGCAAAAAATTATTTCGCGTTTTGGTGATTCGAACTGTCCACCAAGAGTTATTGTCTGAAGCTTTCCGCAGTAGATAGCGATTTAATACATTTTTTTAGGGGAAGATTAAACCTACCTATATGCAAATGTTCTTATTTCCCAAAGCGAAAACCTTCGAGTCGTTGTTCCGGAAAAGCTCCGGTTAAAGGAGTCGAAACTTCTTCACAAAGGTCACGAGGGAATCACTCGTCGGAAGTAGATGGCGAGGCGTTTCTGCTGGTGGTCAAATATTGAAGAATTCCTTACTGATGTGGTAAACAGCATTTAACTCAACGCAAAGCAGCCCACCGAAGAAGCTTGGGAGCAGCAATCAATGCTTTGCGTTCCATTTTTGGATTGGAAGGACTTTTGCACTTAGTTTGCATCTGAGAAATTTAAAGATTTCTGTGAGTAGAATTCAATTCGCCATATCAAGTCAGCACCTAAAAATCTCGAATCAAATGGGACTGCGGAAAGAATAGTACTTATATTGAAGACTTCTCGTCTTAAGATATGGATAAGGACGGCCCAAAATGTGACGAGGCCTTAGAGGTTATATGGTAAACATCATCGAAATTTTTTGTCAGTGATGATCCCTGAAAGGTCAACAAATAAGGATTTGATAACATTGAAGTTTTGTCCAAATCAAACCGTTTTTATAAGGCAGTATTTCCTTAAGAAGAAATGGACAGAAGGAATTAAAAAAAAACCTCTTAGATTGAAAATATATCTGGTCGAAACCAACAATGAAATACTTTGTAGACATCGAAACCAATTTCGTGATAAATTATCACTAAAACCACGCCGTGTGGCATAGCTTTTCCTTTAATACTGATTCCATAAGAAAAATTTGAAGGTTGGGAGGCCCAGCGAAGATTCCTTCAGATTTCGATTTTTCGTCACGCGGTATTTGACAACCTTTGAAAACAGCAGCCTTTTCCGTCAAAAGCGAATAATTTCAACACCACAGCGAGGAGAGAAACCTGCATCACCAACATCTCATACGCCGAAACGATCGGAACGTTCGCGTTCTTCGGTTGAAAACCTTAGCAAACGATTAAAAAACAAAAATCTTAGGATCTGCACGTCTAATATTCGAAACCTCAATAGAAAAACTAGCGGAGATCCTCGAATGCTATAAAGTAGATATAATCACGGTCCCACGAGAAGAACCGGAAAAAGAGAGAAATGTTACAGACAAGCAGCGCGACAACGACAGCAGTCGCAACGTTAATTCGGATGCGTATCTTCTTAAGGAACACGCCTTAAGGTATCTAAGTGAACGCTTGACGACGATTCGAATAAAAATTAAATTCTCACTCTGACAAAACGATCCTACCAAGGACTGCTCTTACGAGTAATGCCCTAAATATGATGGGAAAATAGTCCTTTTTAATGCCTACATAGGCAAGAAGTGTAACTGTGGCTATACAGTAGGCAAGTACAGCCTTCACGATATCTCCTTCGAAAGCGGGTACAGGGTTATTGGTTCTGATACGGGAAGAAATTTTAGTATAGCCAGACAGTAGTGACCTGTCTGATCAATACACTGCCAACCAAATTGATCATATTTCGATCAACGCGATTCACTGTTTTGGATGTTCAAGCATTCGACTCGGACCATTTTCTAATGGCTACAATCGATGAGTCCAAAGCCGCCAGCATAGAGTGTAGAAGACCATTGCCATCACTGTCAAAGAGCAATTAGAGAGGTCGCGGCTGTTGTACTGGATTTCAAGCTGTCTAAAAAAACGGAGCGGCTCTGCAGAAAAGAACGTGAGGGGCTCGCGAGGTCAACGATCAGCAATGAAGGAAAAACCATAAGCTTCTCAGAAGTAAAAAGAAACAGCAGGAGACGCATTCCATTGAGGCCTTAGAGATGTGCTACAAGAAGAATGTAAGATCCAAACAGAAATCATCAAGGATGGAGGAAAAAACCCCATAATAGGACCACAGTCGGTGCAGATAACCTGGAAAGACTATTTCTGCAGACTGTTAAACATTGATGACGAACAACATCCTATAGTCAGGGAAAATTTCCGCTAATTCGACCAAGATGAAGTAAGTACAGCAATTTACAAACTTAAGTCAAACAAAGCTACTGGACCATATGGCTTAATTGCCGAGCTGTTTGAAGCAGTAAGTGATTTTTGGATATTGAGTATACATCAACTCACCAAAGCATGCCCGGCGAATGAAACACCAGCATTGTTTATCTGATTCTAAAAATGGGTGCTCTCCTGGTTTACGCCAACTCCAGGAAAAGAAATCTCTTCAAAATCTCGGTCAACAGTCTGACCGAGCCTCTTAGTGCAGATTTCGATCAGGAAAGTCCACCATAGATCAAATTTTCAATTTACAGCAGATCATGAAAAAGACCCATTAATTCAAAAATCGAGACACATCACCTCTTCATCGGTTTCAAAGCCGCAAATAAAAGCATTTCTAGAGACGAACTATACAAGGGCACGTCTAATTTTGACATCTCAGCCAAGCTTATTCGACTATGCAGGATAACGATCCTAAATGCATGCTGCTGCATAAAACTTGCCATGAGAATTTTTCAACATCATTCTTGAAAGAATTATGCGAAACTCGCAGGTCAACTCCAGCAGACGACATTGACATAAGATGAACTTAGCGATCAACGCAGGCAAGACAAAGTATATGCTGTCAACAAACAGGGACACACAGCGTCGACGTTCAAGAGAATACCTAACGAAATGCGAATGAAAATGCTCTCGGGCGCTTCAGGAGGAAAATTCTTCGGATAATTTTCGGTCCCGTTTGCATCAATGGCGTATAGAGGGCACAATTCAGTAGCAAATTTTACGGGTTGTAAAGCAATGCCGACCACATCAGAAAGACTCAGATAGCCCGACTTACATGACAGTGTTCCGACCCGGGAGGTAGTCTGCACTAGCTGAAGCTGCATGTTAGCTGAGGCATCGGTCTACCCTGGACTGTAGCGTCATCTAAGAGAAATGGGAAGCTTGAAGTTTTCAGCACTTAACCTGGTTCAATATGCCAAAGGACAGATGATTCTTCAGTACTTTATGCCAGAGCTGGAATGTTGTAGTTGTCTCCGGTTTTTTTTTTTTTTAAGTTTTAGATGCCTTATCTATGAAAATACTTCTTAAAGAATCTTCGTTTACTTCAATTTCTTATTTTAAGGAGCCTTCTGTTTCCTTTCAATGTAGCTATCTACCTGTGTACTCTTTATTTATTGGTTATCTTTTCCATTTAAACTTAAAACCCTTAGTGTATAGGTGGACGGCCTTCCGATTTCTTTCGGCTATCTCAAATAATAGATATCTTAGACCATGTCTGAGTTGGCAGCCTCTTGAGCACTGACTTGTAAAGTAGGTTAGATTGTTAATCCTTCAACGTTTTTTTGGATTGTTGTTTGGCATGCTCGATTTATGTGGTTGGAATTCAATAAAATTTCAAGAGTACGCCCGTTGAAAAGTGACAAAAGACTCATCAACAGTACAGCAGCCGAAAGGCGCTTGCTAGGACAAGTTTTCTCCAAAAAATTTAAGGACACTATTCGACTAATCTCGCAGATTTTTTTCTTTGGACACAGTTTCATTATCTTCGTCTCCTCTTTTAAGTGCAATGCAGTTTGGGTTAATCTACTACAGTCGTCACGTTGCTACTTGTTGCTTTCTACTATTCACATTGAAAAGGAAGGACTGGCCTGGCGTATTTCAATAGCAATAGCTGTTTCTGGTCTAGAATTCGGTCGTAAATTTTTGTTGAATGCGTCGTTATTTTTACAAATCGGAAGTCGTTACAGTTTCTCGTGACGTGTTTGTCTTTATACGAGCACTATGAACCAAGAAACAAATGATTTGGCATTCGATTTTTCTCTCTGAAATTTCCTAAATTTTAATTGTTTAACTTATACACACTGATGTTCGAGATAGTTATTGATTTATACGTTTGAACTAATAAAATTAGAACTTAAGGCTTGAGTTCCTCATCACCTGTTCCCAACGTACCAGCAACACACATCCTCGTAAGTGTTTAAAAAGGAATGCAGCAACGTTTACTCTCATTTAACCGGAGTCCGTTCCAAGAATTTGTTGGCAACACTCCGATCCAAACTGAAGTAAATGCACATATTCGAAAAAAGGAAGTTGCTTCCACCATCAGTTTGCAGTCAACGCCAACCAATTATGTTACAAAAGCTCCACGGTGATTGCCGGTGGTCGTAAATAATTTTTTTTTTTTTGATCTCCTGGGCCCCGAAATGCTTCTTTTTTTTTTTTTGTTTGCGTTCGAGCATTCAGTGCAGCACTCATATTTAAGGTCTGTTGCAAGGACCGTTAAAGACAAATAAATTTACACCTCATGAGCACCATGATGGTAATTGTATTGCAGTTTTTGTGTTAATTAAATTTTTAACGAGAATAAGGTTCCGAATTGTCTTTTAAATAAAGAGTCCCCCTTTCATTCGTTATGTGATGTTTGGTTTTTTTTCTTTTTTCTGGCCAAGGATGCATGAAATTTTGAAATTATTCTGTGGATCCTGTGGTCTTTTTTGCAGTCAAGTCAATCTCATTAATGCATTTTGCAGTCCTCACTTATATAAGCTTAGTCTACCAGGTGCATTGGTTCGCGCATCATTTCCGTATAACATAGAACTTGAAACAGATAAAGTCTTCAGGATCCATGAAGAAGAAATAGGCTATCCTCAGAGAGCACTGCGGTCGACCCCGTAGCAATTCGAATTAGTAAAATTTGCAACAGAAACACATAATCCAGAGCCGAAGGAAGAAAGTTTTTAGATGTATGGGAAGACACGCTATTGGATTTCACCCGTTTGACTCACTCCTTTTCACAACATGAGGTGCAATCATATTTTGTTACTTGCAGACGACAGGACTAGATGAGTGACCAATCCTGTTTCATCAGTAAACGCTTTGTCCCCTTTTTGAAATACAATTTTGTAAAAAACGGAACTCCCACGTTCTGCACTGCAGCGTATTCTTGAAAAGAAAACAAAGATGACAACATTTTTAGAGGTATCACTTTGATTTCCTTCTTGCTGAAAACCTCGAAAATACTTATTACGTTACCTTTATGTCGCAGAAAGGTTTGGTGGTTTGGGTCTATTTAATATGATGCTTTGATGTACATATATCCCAATCAATATTCCATTTGAATCTGATTCCTGTCCGGATAAGAAAGCCCAGGACGGACACCAATTTTGGAGTTGTGTGTTGCTCTGAAAAGAGCTTTTATTGAAAATTTTATAGGCATGCTTTCGTCCGACCACTACAACGTATATATAGGGATGATTTGGTGCAGGTTCCTTATAAAGACATCTTTCGTCGTTTTAAAAAGCACGGCATCTAGGCCGTTGACACCGGCAATCTTGTTTAACTTAGCTTGGTGAGGTGGACGCAATTGTTGCCCATCATCGTCTCGGTTGAAAAGTTTGTTCTACTTGACAACGAAATGCTGATCTACGTCGTCGTTAAGTTGAAATGATTCCTTTGCATGTCTCGCGAATCTTGTTTGTCAAACTTCCTCAAAGTATTTCTTAGCGGTGTTTTATATTCATACCTAAGCCACAAGAAGAAGGTGATCCAAGTCAATATTGGCCTCTCAGAACGTTCAAATGTGATAGGCAATTATGAAAACTGTTTGGTGAGTCCATAAGGTCTCCTTATTAATGTCGAAATACGTTAAACCGTGTGCTTTACACCGAAGCGAAGTCGATAAGCTTGAACCCATTGCCGGAGGTGGTATCTTACAGGCTAAATTCACCCACTGGGCTACCAAAGATCTCCTTATTTGCTAGCATTATAATTATCGCACGCTCAATTGCAAATGTTTGCATACAGCGCGGCCGAAGGAAACTTAGGAATGAAGAAAAAAGATGTATCGATGTACGTTGTACATTGGTCTTAAATGTTTGCAAGCTTTGTGTTAAAATTGTCGATTTTAACATAGTGATGAGGATATTCAGCATATGTCGGCAAAAGACTACTACCGAGGCATAGAGACTGAGTTTTCGACACGCATTTGCTTAGTTGTTCAAGAGTTTTCTACGTGAAGCACTTTACTATGCTTGAATGCAAATATGCTCTGATTTATCTGGTTCTCACAGCTGATTAACGCAATGTTAGCAGTCAGAATCATCGTTCAGGCTGTTATCATTGCTACCCTTACCAATTCGAAGCATCAGAGAGGTGATAGCGCCATATTTTTAGGCACGACGATCTAATCTTGAACTGCATGTT
Source organism: Volucella inanis (assembly GCA_907269105.1). Taxonomy (NCBI): domain Eukaryota; kingdom Metazoa; phylum Arthropoda; class Insecta; order Diptera; family Syrphidae; genus Volucella; species Volucella inanis. The sequence goes on from OU026154.1 coordinate 127,825,252, forward strand.
TTACTGGTTGAAGACGGATCTAATGCGTGCAGAAAGCCACTACCAGAGTAGATTTAACCGTTTGGGTGTATTAGCTTCGTCCGGCTTTCGTCCAGTGGAACTGCATATTAGTTGCTTGCGGCACCGGTTTCATTCGGGCATGAAAAATCGATCCATCGATAGAGGGATTGTTAGAAAGTTTCTTTCTCATTCCCTTATTGGGGACGAAAGGATAGGCTTGACCAGCTTTAGTAGGTGTCGCTACAGCCGCTGGAAGAGTAAGACTTGAGCACTCATGCTTTAGACAGCACTTTCCGTTTCCTTTTCATTTTCAGATTGAATACATCCGGACGTTCCGTGGGGACACCATTGACTCGGACCATTATATTATTGTAGCCAAGGTACGGTTACAATAATACTGTGAGGAGGTTTGCCCTCGGACAGCTACAATCGCCAAAACCTTTTCCGATCGAGTCTCCCTTAATCTCTTAAGAGTCCTATGACGCACGCATCAAATGCCGAATACCAGTGGCAACATTGCCAAAAAGCCATCCGAAATACCGCCTCTGATGTGCTGGTTTTCATTCGGCCACAGCTAGACAAGATGCATAGAAAGCAGCGCTGCATAGAAGAACTAGAGCTGCTCACGAGCTCTGCGAGCAGAAAGAGAAGACGAACCGGCTACTTTGGAGGAAAAAGAAGAAGCATGAGAAGCGGTTCGGAATGAGATTCAAAAGTTTTACCAGGGACACAAACTCCGAACTGAAACCCATAGAGACGAACAAGGGAACATCGTAGAAGAGTCGCAGTCGACGCTGAGGATTTGGAAAAAGAATTTCTGTAGATTGTATAACGGCGATGATGAATCCAATACCGCTGTCCGGCAGAATGAACCTCTCGATGGACGATCGATGTAGACCAATAATTCCGTCCACTCGACCTGAATGAAGTGAAGTCAGCGATATCCAAGCTTAAGTCCAACAAAGCTTTTGGAGCAGACAGCTTGACTTCTGAACTCTTCAAAGTGGCAGGTGATGACTTGGTAATGTGCATACACCAACTGCTCTGTAAAATATGTTCAGACGAAAGTATGTATGGTATATGGAACTTCACCATTGTTTGTCCGATCTTCAAGAAAGAAAACGCTCCGAACTGCGCGAACAACAGATGCATTAGTCTTCTTTATATCGCCTACAAGATCCTTTCTGCGGTATTGTCTGAACGCTTGAAGCCGTTCGTCAACAATCTGATTGGTTCATATCAGTTCGGCTTTAGGCCAGGAAAGTCCACAATCTACCAAATATTCACACTACGGCAGATCGTAAAAAAACCCATGAACTTCAAATAGATTTTAAGGCCGCGTATGACAACATCTATAAAGAAGCGCTAAAAAAATTATAGTCATTTTTGCCAAATGGAGAATGCACCATCGAGGTCTTCGATGAATGACAAGCACCTTCGATTTGTCAGCGTTAAGTCATATGTCGTGCTTTATCTTTATTTAAGAGTTCAATTGTATCGTTAGTTTGTTTACGGGAGAACTTGTTACAAGTGACTTATCATCTGCGTATATGTTCACTTTGCAATCCTTACAACGTTAGGCAGGTCGTTAATGTAAAGAGAGAAAAGCGTTGGTCCGAGAATAGATCTTTGTGGTACGCCACTTTGTACCACATTATAAGTTGTAGAACTTCTTACCAACATAAACTTATTGCTTCCTTCACTTTATTTAGGACATAATCAATTTCACAGACGGAGTGAAAAACGTAAAACTACTGTTGAATTTAGTGCAGAGAATATGATAATTTACCGTGCCAAAGAGGCCTATGAATATCGGATGATTCCTATCCCAAGACTTACGAATTTATTCTATTACTAATGGTAGCGCAGCATTGCAGCTCCTGTTGGGTCGGAAAACAGATTGTTGCTTGCATAGAAGAGATCATAGAAGAGATACTGATGGATTCGTTTTTGTGTTAACATCTCAAAAGACTTTGATAGGTATGGCAGCGTTGAAATGGGCCTGTATTCAGTCGCATTTCTCGATCCCTTCTTGGGATTGCGATGATTTTAACTTTTTCCATTCAGAAGTTAAATTCAAGGGTGTAAGCAAGCAATTAGACATATGAGGTACATAAGGCAGAATAAACGGTATCAAAAGCTCCACAAATTTTGGGTTTAGACCATCGGGGCCGGTAGAATTGGACTTGAGAGAAGGGCTTCCATAACATCTCCACAACATCACAATCCAAGATCAAGCTTATCATTATAGAATTTTATTTTTGCATATCGGACTTTTGAGATAACTTTGTTGTAAGAGGCTTTATTCTTTTAGGCAGGCATTTGATATTTATTTCACTTTTCCATAAGCTTCAGAATATGAGCAGGTAGCCATTGAGTGCTATGTACTTTTTAAGTACATATATTCTCATATATGAGCAATACCTGTTGTTGAAGGAAAATATCTTGATCTTCTACAGGAGGCATGAATGCTCTGTAATTTTTTACTGTATTCTTACTGTAATTTCTATTACGTATATCCCTACAAAATTGTTTCGGGACGCAGCTCCTTAACACTATATTGAATGACATACTTACATAGTCAGGAGCGCAAAGATGATCATAGAAAAGCGTATTGGGGATATCACCAATGAAAATAACGTGTAAAAGTGAACATGTATGTGGATATGTAGGTGTTTACCGTAGTTAGGTTAGGCAATTTCCTTGATTTCCAGAAGAGGCACACCGTAGCTCGTTTGACCTTTTCGGTTTTCCTGGACAAGTCGTCAGAATCAACAACAAAATAGACTCAGGCTCTCAAGTACTCTCTTCGGAATCAAGAAGTACCTAATAACCGGCGGTTTACTAAAAGGATCGGTCTTGGGTCCTCTGCAATTGAACGTAATGTACGACGATATCTTACGTTAACCAATCCCACGGGAAGCATCCATTATCGGTTTCGCGGATAACATCGCAGTCGTGGTTGTTGCCAAATTACTCGAATAAATAGAACTCTTCTTTAATGTTGTAAAGTTGTCAATGCACTGTCAAAGCTCATGAGCAATGTCAGAAGACCAAGACAAAATAAAAGACTCCTACTAGCGCGGGTCCCTAGTTTCTTACATTTGTACGGCGCAGAGGTATGGTCAAATGCAGCGAAAGTAAAATCGTACGACCGCGAATTTAAGACCTTTTGTCGCCTGTGCGTTTTAAGAATCGCATTTTGAACGGCATTCCACGACACCATACTTATCGTGTTTTTAATGCCGCCCATCTATATTATCGTCGACGAACTGAAACGACTTTACTACGGGTGACTTCAAAATGGTCGGTTATACATCCACAGAAGAAAAGACGAGAGAAACCACAGCATAGCGATTTGGAAACAAAAGGGTGACGAATCACAGAAAGGATGATGGACTGATACTAAGGGTCAGCACCTGGATTAATTGGAAGCATGGCGAAACAAACTTCTACTTGACGCAATTTCTTACGGTTGGTCATGGCTGCTATAGGAAGTACATCTTGCAACGGAAGCACGAGAGTATTCCATATTGCCATCTATGCGATAATATCTCAGAGCACGTGTTTTTCACCGTCCGTGTTACGAAAATGAAAGAATGATACTGCGGAATAAATTCGCCGAATTGCCGATTATAGAAAACATATTTAGCCATATGATCTCCAGTGAAGAAAACTAAATTGCATTAAGCGATGCGGCGACAAGAATTTTCATGCTGGAATGCATCCGTAACGCGAATGTTAGCACTTATTAGTAAAACAGCAACTGCTTTACACTGATCCTTGCGAAGTAACACCAAACGTTGATTCGGCGAGGGTAAACTTCGGTGCACGAATTACCGGCTAAGAACCGGTAAGAATCCGGCACTACCGATGGAATACAGTCATCGGAGCTTATGCAAGGTTTCCACCTTTCTACGCCAAAACAAAAAAAGTACTTCTCCATCACTCCAGCTCAATCTACCGAACATTTCGTAGAAAAGGTCACAGAAGTCATCGGAATTAAAAGATTTTGTAACTCCTAAAACGACGGGGATTTGTTGTAGTATATTGGTTGGGGTCTTCACAATCCGCGTGGATTAATGCTATTGCAAATACCACTGGACTGTAATCGGGTCACATCCATACTGTTTAACCATTAAACTTCTAGTTTGGACGTCTGTATCTATTTTGTCCTATAACCCCTATTTATATGTTTTTAAAGTGTTGAATGTCAAACTTTGATGTAAAAGAAAGCTTCAGAAGACAAACTGTCAGCATTTTATGTGACATTTATGTGATGTGCCTTTGTTAGTGTTAAACAAACTTGTATTCGTATCTTGGAAATATTTTTATGACTTCTGCAGTTGCGGTTGCTTTTTAAACAGAGTTTTTAACAGATTTTCTGGTAATAATCTTTAATTTTTTCTTTCTTTCTTTTCAGGTAAGCTCTTGGGTTGAACTCTCAAAAACCAATATCAGAAGGATGATCCGATACCAAATGCGGGATTGGTTTTGTCTTAAGCTAAGTTCTTATGAATCTGCGAAAGAGGTAGATTCGTATTTTTATAGGTGAAATTATTAAGGAAACTACTGTCAAACATACAGACTTCGGTGCTTAAAAAGAGGTTAATTTCATTCTGCAATCGGTCTTTAGATAGCCTAGCCTACCCATCATCGATAAACTCATCATCATCATCGTCAACCACTAAAAAAGTTCGAAAATGTGAAACCATTACATCATCATTCATTAATATTTATTATCAATCTAATTCCATGCTGGATAATTTTAAATGAACTTTATATTTTGTATCTCTTTGACCTTAGTCAAAGGAGCTGTTGCTCCTTTAAGTGTTGTCGTTAACTCCATCTCGTGATAGTAACAATTATTATCGTTTGTTTCCTTTATTTTTTATGCGTGGCTATATCAATTTAACCATGAAGAACCCTTTTTACTGTTCCACTGTTGGTGTGCAATAATTAGCTTTATCGCACCATTTCTTTAGCATTGTTGTTTTGCAGTATCCTTCTAGTCGCTGGTATAACTTTGTTTATTACCTCAGACTCTCCCTGACTCTCGACAGTCACCATGTGCTCATGTTTGTGCACGATAAGAGCTTCTATGAAAAATATGCAAAATACCCAGCTTGAAGATTTTTTTTTTTCTATTACATCCCTGGCACACTAACAAAAAGGGATGTCCTTGAGTGAGACAACAACTATTGTAGCAGACTACTTTATAGGAGGGGATTACTAAATTGACTGAGCTAAGAACTGTCATTTATTTCTTCTGTCATGACAGTTCTGTAATCCCGTTCGCCAATATGTTCGTTCCATTCAGCGCATCTTTTCAAAATCGAAAATGTACGAGTACATCCCATTCTGCGCCGTTAAAAATGCTGATTATTCTTTCGAAATTTATGTTGGTAGTGTTGACGTTTAACTTAAAGGTTAGTAATTTATTACCCTGAAACGATTGGCATTAAGTTCGTTGTAAAACAAAAGTAATTGATGATCTGTTTACATCGACAACTGTCTGCGAATAGTAGGCGAAGGATATTTAACGTTGTTAAATCGATTCTGTCTGTTGGGCACGTCTGTTGACATAATCGTTTCGAAATTGTTTTTTTCATTCATGTTCGAAAAAATGTTCGCCATCGAAATTACATGAAAACATGAGAACAGGTTCGGGCGTAAAATTTGCAATTTATTGTCAAATATTTTTGCTTTTACTGCCGTGGTGGTGGATGAGGCAAGAGCAGGATGTGATGATGGTTGTCTCTGGAAATCGAAAAATTGACTCCTTTTGGTAGGGAAGAAAGGCGTAAATCGAATACTGATTACGAGATTCTATCTTTAAAGTATTGATTCGGAAATTGTGGACAAAATTATGCTATAAGACATCCAAAACCCTCATGAAAAGTTAGCTACAATCTTTAAAACCCATACAATGAAAAACTAAAACAATTAGTTGCCTCTGAATTTCTAAACCGCCTATTATGTGGTTTCCAATTGTAGTTAAATTTATTCGGAGTTCGTGTCTAAACGTTGTGTTGGGATTCTGTAGTGGAAACGGTGGCACAAGGAACCTGAATACACCAAAGAAGGCTCTCATAACCTCAGCGAAGCTACTGACATCGGACTTAGCCGGGGCCTTTGTCCAGGTGTTTTTATGGAGCTCCAGGTTGGCAGGTTGGGGGTTACTTCCCCACTGTTCAGAGAACAGTTCAGAGATAACCAACAGCCTCCGCTACGGACACATATAGTGTTGACGACTCTACTAAACGTTTGAATGCCGAAGAACAACTTGCTGAGTCTCTAGAATGCTATAAAGCAGATATTACTGCGAACCAAGAAGTACGATTCGATGGGACCGAAAATCTCATAACAATCCACATCAAAACCGTATTCCATATAAGCCTAACATGCTTTTATGACTCTTCAGAAGACAAAGAATGAAATCATCAAAGACAAATTCTAAAACTTCTAGACCGAACGTATGCTTAGTGCTCCAGCTATGACAGCAACATTTTGCTAGGAGATCTTAAAAAAATGCAGGCTAAGGAAGCCGTCAACGACGTCAAAAAAAAAAAACAAATTTTGACGTTGAAAGGCTTCAATCGCAAAGGACCGATATAATCTTCGCCGATAACGTTTACCTCAAGCTCTCTCAAAATCTCATACGAAAATGCCAATAGAAATGTTGCCAACGAGCCATCAGAGAACCTGCTTCAAATGTAATTGATTTCAAACCGTGCGCCGCCACAAGGTTTAATAATGAATATAGGTAGCATCTCCTTATCCGTATATGCTACCCTTTCTGCGTGTGTTAATCGTTATGCATGCACGCTAAGATTGCAAGTGCGTGCTCTTCTATTAACATAAAATTTGCCTACGCCCTTATAGGGATGAATTCAGGACAGCCATTTCCAAACTGCCGAGCTGCTTAAACTAGCCGGCGATGATTGGATACAGAGAATATATAAACTCATCTTTGAAAAGTTGACTCCATGACTGAAACCTCAGCATTTCTTGTCCGATCCTAAAGAAGGAAGATTCCCTGAATTGCGCCAACAACCGAGGAATAATTCTCCTCGACTTACTGGGACCTGGGCTTCAACCAAAAAACGTCTCGAGCTAGCTCGATCTGTAGCCAGTTACTTCAAGTTTTGCATGCTAAGTCGTAGTCTTCCCCTACTGCGCTGCCGCTCGGAAACGAATTCAAATATTTTTTAGACATTGACGTCTATCCGCTCTACCAGACCCAGCCATCTTAGTCGTTCAGACTTTCACTCTTCTGGCTAAGTCTATATCGCTGTACGTCGTTGTATATGCTCCTGCACTCAGTGTCTGATGATGCAGATAGTACCGAAAATCTCCCGAAGAATTTTCCTCTCAAAATAGCCAAGAGCACCCTCACCCATTTTTGATAAAGTCCATGACTCTGTGACATATTGTTATTCGAGAAAGGGCTTTTCTAGTCAATTGTCTTCTTAGACCAAAGAAAGCATTGGTGTCGTTGTCGGAATTGATAGCGGAACCTACGCAGACAAAATTCTCAACTACCTCAAGGTTATATCTGTCGAGGATGTCTGGACGGACTTTAGAAAGAATGTGCCTCTTGTGTTGGCGCTTGCTTTTGCACTTTTCCTTCAAGAATCGCATGACAGCGCATCACATTGTCTAAATCCATTTTCAATCGTCATCCTGTACAAACTGACGGGTTTGGCAGGGCCGCCAAAACTAGACATTGCTCTGTTCGTTTCAATACATGCTATCATACGCGAACTTAAAATTGATAAATAGGTGTGTGCGGTGTATCGATTCACAGCCCATGAGTTTTTTTCAAGATGGGCCGTAGTGAAAATATTTGGTCGATGGTGGACTTTCCTGTTCTAAAGCCACACTAATATGGACCAATCAAGTTGTAGACGAATGGTTTCAGACATTTACACAATACGGCAGATAGGTTCTTGTTGGAGTAATTGAAAAGGTTTTCTTTCTTGAGGATTGGATAAACAATGCTGAGTTTCCATTCATCGGGTATACTTTCGCCCAATTATCTTTTACTCGGTTCTGCAATTAAGCCATTCGCTTTAGCAGCTTTGTTGGATATGGCTATCTTCACTCCATCCAGGTCGGGTGGATGCAATTGTTGGTGTACATCGCCCAGCTTGAAAAGTTCATTTTGTCTGAAAACGGTATTTGGTTCGTCATCTTCGTTATACAGTCTACGGAAATGCTTTTTCCAAATCCTCAGCATCGGCTGCGACTCTACTACGATTTTCGCTTGATCGTTTCCGCTGACTTCGGTTCGGGATTTGTATCCGTGACATGTTTTTGTTTCACCTTTTGCTAAAGCTTCTGAATTGCTTCTCATGCTTCTTTTCTTTTTTTTCTGGGAAGTCGGTGTTCGTGAGCAGCTCAGGTCCTTCTATGCAGCTCTGCTTTGTATGTATCTTGTTTCGTTGTGGTGGCCGAGTGAAACCCAGCATATCAGAGGCAGCATCTCTGATGAATTTTTGGTTGCCACTGGTCTTCAATACTTGATGCTGGCAGCCTCTTAAGATATTACCGAAGACCCGGTCGGAAAAGTATTTGGCGATCTCTTGCGATTGTAGCCATCTACGTCAAACTTCCTTACAGGATTAGCATGTCTTTGCGATGTTCGGGATATCCGCAACCGTACTTTGGCTACAAGAAGGTAATGATTCGAGTCGAAGTTAGCCTCTCGCAACATCCTGACATTCATACTACTGGAGAAGTGCCTTTCGTTGATTGCAATGTGGTCAATCTGGTTGGCGTTTGATTGATCAGGAGATCTCCAACTCCCCTTATGAAAATCAACATTACTGCCAAAGATGCGCTCTCTTTTTAGCTTTGCACCAAAATCGCCGAGGATAATTTTAACGTCATATCTATGGCAATGCTCGTAAGTCTTGGTGCTCATTAACATGCCGGAAACTGAAGCCTTTTTGGCTCAGTCTGCCTCTAACAACGAATCCGGTTTCAAATACGCGTTGCTTTTGCCGTCGATAACTGTCGCCGTAGTAGATGTCGCAGTTTTTCAGGCCCAATTCATCACATTTCGTGGATGGCGGTAACACCTGCTTTGCAGCAGTTAAGAGCCTCCGCTTATTGTTCGGCTGCACGTGGCTTATTAAGAGGCCTAACATTTCAGAGTTCGTTGTCCTTGTTTCGTTTGCAGGGGTTATTGCAGTAGATCCGACCGTATCTGAGGCTTTATAACTTAACTTTCTTCTCCATGACCGGGAGGGCCAGTTCCATTGCAAATACCTCTAGGACGAGGGGTCGGTTTGACCGAAGTCTTCCATTCGCCGATGTGAGAGCTGCCGTTTGCCCATTAAGACCGCATCCGTCTTATTTGGTTTGTTCCGGGATTTCACTTCACCGTTCATTCCATCTGAGGAATTCATCCGCTGTCCCCTTTAAAGTGCTGTTATTTGGGTTTGCTGGTCAGCACTCGCGCATATAAGTTTGCCAAGGCAAGTCCGGGAGGACATCGACCAGTACCTGTTTTTTACCACTTGAAGATTAAATAAACACAACAAGACACCTCTCAGTGCCTACCCTATTTGTCCAGCATCCAACTATCAAGTCTCCTTAAAGTCGCATATAAAATCCTTTCTGCCGCATTATGTAAACGTCTAAGATCCTTCGTCAACAGTCTTATAAGCCCCATCAAGGTAGTTTTAGGCTAGAAAAGTACACCATAGATTAAACGTTCCCATCTTGGAAAAAAGAGTTTCAGATCGATACACACCACCTCTCATAGATTTCAGAGCCGCATACAACAGCAACTTCAGAATCATGTCTAGTTAAAGCATCCCTGCAAGGCTTGTTCGACTGTGCAGGGTGACAATGGAGATTGCATGCTGCTTCGTCAAAATCGTTACAATCGATACAAATCTGTACAACAATGCCGACTTCATCAGAAAAGCTCGAATAACCCGGCTTAAAGATTTCAACTCCAACACAAGAAGACGCAGATAAGGATGACCTTATTTTGGGTGGCGCACACAATTGCGCCAACTTTATGTGCGTAACTGTGTGGAGTTGGCAAAAGGTTGCGCTATCTGGAGGGGTATGTTACCTGAGGCTCTGGTCCACCCCAGACTGTTATTTAATTTAAGAAACATAGTTAAGCTGAGAGTTTTTCTTTTCGTTTACAGTGTTCCATTCTTTTTCCTTAGATTTTCCATAATTTGTCCTCATTAGGACGGTTCCGTCTGAGTATCACATTACGTGGCAATAACTGCCCCAACTTTTATCCTAAACAGTCTCTCCGTTCGATGAAAAGAACTAACTTTACGTTCTTTTGTCCCAGAATCCTATTGTTGTCCCAGAATCCTGTCGTAATCGATACTGAGGGCGCTGTAACCCTTAAATTTGTATCTCAGCCGATTGTTCATAATTTTTTTCCAAACCAAGCTAAGTGGAAAGGTATACAAAAATGTAATCTAATAGATTTTCTTATGTATTGTTGTAATTATAAGCCATTCCAGAAGTACTTTTGTTAACAAAGGATTCATTTGTATCACTTTCAAAGTATCTTTTACCTCATTACCGCAGCCTGCACAGTATCTACGTATCTCATAACTCATAAAAGCTGTGTTTCCCTATAAAATTCAATATTGAATGTCCGAATGATCATTAACTAAAAGTTTTACGAACAAAAACCTTCCTTAACCCACGTCTGTAACCATTAGGAAAACATCTCTTACTTACCCACTCCGTGTATGTGGGTATAAAAAATCACACAACAAACAGTGGTACATTTATGTTATATCATCCTCTACCCATGTCCGTGTCCATGCCCTTCTTCATCTTCATGACACAGAGAAGGAAGATGAGAAAAATACGAGTAAAATACAAATGCCGCACAACAAGGTGAATTTCTAAAATATATTTACTCGTAAAAATCTATTCATTCAGGGTTAAGCTGGGTAAATACCTTCCTTCATCTTGTCGTTGTAAAATATTTGCTTTGTAGTACTTACGACTAGTTGATATCACTGTCAGACTCAGTTCATTGGCTTACATTCTTCAGGTAAACCCTGGGAGCCTCACACTCCAGTCCAGAATTGAATCGGACGGGACTTTGAACAGCTGGATCTTTGCTTAAGGATTTGTTCCATTTTTGGTTTAAGGAATGCCTTCAGGTAGGGATCGAACAGTGTAATGTCTTACGAACATGTGTAATTCAATCTAGAATCACTTACACAAGTTTTAAGTAATGCAAATGGGGTGGCTCTTGTGGATAAAGTCCTCCTAACCTAATTAGCAAAATCAATGCGAGATCCTTTTTAAAAATTAATTTACCGCGAGCACGTGATGTTATTTTGAATTCGAACGTCTTTTCGAGCGCACAACTTACCAGTTTTACCCGGTAAAGTCTTGCAGCACTTGAAAGTTGGCGCTCATGAATATTGATAGCCTCCACGACTACCTACTACAAATTACATTTATTTTTAACGTTCGTGTCTTCATATTGATTTTGGAGCCCCATGACTTGGTCCTGATAGAGGGTTGCTCGCTCCTTCTTACACTAGCGAAAGCGACTAATATAATAATTTGAAAATCATCGTTCTTATTAGCAACACCACAACTACACAGGGTTGTAGTACCGTTATGCTGTCATAGGGTTTTGTGCACCGTAAAGCAGTTTTATAAGGTTCCAGCATAAGAGTTTCTATCATTTAAACTCTTCCTCAATCCGATGCGATATGGAATACGTTATCGTTGTCGTTATCTTTGAGTTGAGAGTGAAATCACGTACGATATGTACACTTGTTATACGAGAAACAGACGTGCCAAATCAATAAAGTGCACCAAACACACCCACATAGATAGTAGATTTATTAACAATCAGCGTCTAAAAATAGAGACAGCCTTGAATTGTTTTTCTTTTAATCTGTCTAAAGTCAAAACATGTTTTAAGGAATCTTGAAAATAAAAAAAGACACGTCGGTAATCAAATGTTTGATTTACGAGTTTATATGGCATACATATCGTATGTATGTTATAAAAAGATATTTTATTGTCGAAATTTAAATTTAGGTGAACAGATGGAACAGGTGCTTAATTTTTCTGACTGATGGCCTGACCTATATTTTATAAGCCTTTCAAGACGTGCGTCTTGCCACATAAATTGTCGGCCACTTGCCCGCTAAACACTTTCCGGCAGATTAAACTAAATTTAAAGATCACTGTGGATAAACATCTGGCTAGAACCATTTCATTTCTGGAAAAATATGAGACTTCACAGATATTATTGTTGCTTGGTTTTACGAAGCAATTTATGAAGGACGTCAGATTGATGGACAAATAGCTTGATCAGAAGCGAAATAAATGTGAATAAAAGCAGAGCAATGTATTCTTGATCAGCTCTTCAACCGGTGAAGCAATATGTACCACAAGGATCAATCCTTGGGCCTTTAATGTTTTGTGTGTTTATAAAGAATCTGCCATCTGTTTGTACTTATACCTCGGTATGTATGTACATATGATGATGATGCTCAGCTGTATTAGTTAAAGCCATTTAGTAACGCTGCTGAACTTTTGTGCTCCATGGATAGTTTGTAAAAGAAAAACTGTTTCATCTGCTCCATTTTTCATCATGATCGATGAGAAGTCAATTTTTGTTCAGATTTTGAATTTTTATTTTTTATGAATTGTATTTAGCACTTGATTTCGATAATCGGGTTCAAATGAATTCGTCCAGTTTCCTTGGTGAAGGCGAGAAATCCAACCACTGAAACCTGGCGAATGCGTCAAAACTCTATGCTTGAAGTTTAAGAATCTTATAGGTTACCGAATCAAACCTTTGGCAAAATACTTTGGCCTTCTTGCCTTTGGCTGCCTTGTCATAACAGGGAGACTTAAAAGTCATAGTTCTTAAGGTCCTGGAACGAACCCTGGTGAGATGTCGAACTAAGCAATAAAGACGTCCAAACTAGAGGTTAAATGGTATTGCTTGTACTCAATAGCGACAATGCACCCTTGGTCTTCTTGACGGCTAACGGGACACGTATTTTGAAGATTGACAGACTTAAGCATCTGTAGCGAATAGTGTACGCGAAGACCCTGACGAATCGATTCGTCATTGTTCTCAGCAGCTTGGCTTGGCGTTTTTGACAACTTGGACGTGAGGATCTCGGCCTAAAAGCGTACAACTTTGTGCAAGAATTGAAGCCAGGCAACTTGAATTTGCGTCATATTTTCAGTGAATGGGCTCTGGAAAAACTCAATGAAAATCCGGTGTTTTATTTTGAGATTTTGTTCAGTGATGAACCCCATTTCTGGCTCAATGTATACGTTAATAAACAAAGTTGCCGTATTTGGGCTGATAAGCAACTCGAAGAGTATCAAGAGCTACCATTACATCCACTAAAAACAACGGTATGGTGTGGTTTATGGGCTGGTGGAATCATTGGTCCATATTTCTACAAAAATGAGGCAAATCAATGGCAACCATTATCGCGCCATGTTAACGGACTATGTACTCCCTGAAATTCAAGCACATGGTCTCGGTGAGCAACAAGACGGCGCTACGAGCCATACAGCGTGTAAAACAATGCACTTGTTGAGAAATCATTTTGGTGAGCACCTAATTTCACGTTTTTCTATAGTAAATTGGCCGCCTAGATCGTGCGATATCATACCTTTGGACTATTTTCTCTGGGGATATGTAAACTCTCAGGTCTTTAGGAATAACCTAGCTACGATTGACGTTATTGAAGCCAACATTACTCGTGTTATCCGCGAGATACCAGTCGCTATGTTTGAACGAGTCGCCCAAAAGGAGACCTTCCGAATGGACCACCTCATACGTAGTTGTGGCCAGCATTTAAATAAATGCCATGAAATTTTAAGTTCACTTCCAAATTTATGTGTTTTATTTTACATTATAAATCAAACCTCGCGATGAATCACCCTATATTATACAAGAAATCTGCGTCGATTTAAGCGCTGACCCAAGAGTTTCTAGATCTTCAGATTCCGATAACTTCTGCGGCTCTTTTTACGACACTTTCCTTAGATCGGACCATTACGATGAATAGAGTAACGAAGAATTTGAGCCTGTTTTGGCGAAACTCCATCCCGATAGACAGGTGGTTGGTCAGAGTGTTGTCTCTGACCTATTTTCCTGGGAAACCGAAAAGGTCAAAACAGCCCCAAAATATTCACACTCTGAAGGACCACCGTCTAAGTGGCAGTTGAAAAGGCGGAGAAAACGTGAGGCAAACGCACACCACAAAGAGACGGTAAGGACTATCGAAAGCGTTCGTAATCTCTTGTCTTGGGAAATCGAAAACATTAAAATGGCTCTAGTATAGGCAGATTCCGAGGGACCACCGTCCAAGTGGCAGTTGAAGAGGAGGAGATGGCGTGAACGAACACACAGCACAAACAGATGGCAAGTATCAACCCCTCAGCGATAACAGAGAAATCAGATTGTCAAAAATGACACCTCTTCTTCTATCCTGAACAAGACCAAGAGAAAGAAATTTCAGGCAAACCCTCTGTCGATGAATTTTTGCCCGGATGAAACCAACAAAGGTTGCAGTTCTAGTAGATGGAAGCGACGGTTGTACCTGCATTCTATATCGGAATAAGGCCGGTACTCTAACAAAGAAAAAGCAACAACTCTGGCGGTGGTTTTCTCCATGCTCAAGATCCGGCTATTTCAATTGCAATTTAGATGTCACGGGAAAACCTTCCTCCAAGAAAATCCCGAAACTGCAAAGAAACGAGATCAGCAGGCCCATAAGGATCACCTATCCGATACTTTGAACATATAAGGCTAGCAAACACTGTCTTCATCAAATATCAGAGCTAGCTTGAGCAGAGAATGTTTGCGATATTGAAAACCGAACTCTTAGAATGAAGTGTTTCATGTAGTTATCTTTGAAATGGCTAAGAAAATCTATCCTGCTGCAAACTAGAACTTTTGAGGTTTCCAGGCTAACAAAACGGACAAGCGTCATCATTTTGGATTCTCGGGTTCTTAAAGAGAGAGAGAGAGAGAGAGAGAAAGAGCATGGGATTCGAGAAAATAAAAACTGTTGTTCTCTAGTTTGGAATTAGAAAACATTTTTCTAGAGACCATTAAATACGACTCAAGTCCCCATCCGATTGATAGAAGAATTAATTTTCGCTTTATTTCCAACAGAGTGCAGATAAGAGACGACCTTCTCAGTACTTCGTTATTTTATTTACTCTGATCATCCTCCAACATTACAAGTCTGTTACTTCATGCCTGTGTTAGAGGCTTTTCGTGTTGAATACAAAACCTCACATTAATATAATGTCCTTACAGGAACCATGGGTGTGGAATAAACGCATAAGAGGTTTTGGATGCTATTGTTTCTAATTTCGCATAGAATTGTAGACTTCTTCATACGTAGGTTACACGTAGACGTGCTCCCAATACTTAACGTAGATGATACTTTACAATCTTAACACCTGCCTCCCGAATTTAACTGCAGCGAGGTACATGAGGTGATGAGAAATGTCAGACCTTTTCGTTGAATTCTGAAGCGTTAGCAGCAATAAAGTTTGTGCCATTATCGCTGTGTAAGGTGTGGCACTTGCCTCTGTTACGATTTCAAAGTGCAATGCTTTCGTTGACATGCAAATGTATAATGCTATGACTGATGTGTATTGCTTTGCGTCACGTCCTTTTCAAAACCGCACAGTAAAGGGCCCTGCGAAATTGACTTCTGTATTTTGAAAAGTCGTTCCTGGCTCCAGGCGGTATCTCGTTAGATTAACCATTTGTTGTTTGTATGGGATGTTTCTTTGCCTAAACACCTATAATAATTTAATAATAGAGAGATAGGGTAAAGGCCATTTAACGAATACCAGCATGTAATTGTTTTAAATGAAAATCACGAGCATTTAATTTGGATAAATGGTGATATTTAAGTAACCGTCGCACAGACTGGTATTTAAGCCGAAAATCTGGCCAAAAATATTTTTATTGGTTTTGATGTGTCTACGTGAAGTTGTTCTTTTTTCAATATATGGTAATGCTAGTACTACTAACAGTAAACTCGCGAAAGTTTTATTCGTACACGTATACAGGTCGCTATTTAGTCATGCGAACATCATATATTTGCGCTACCTGCATGTAAGTATGAAAAAACTATTTACTCGTATATAATCATATTTACGTATTTATTTAATAAGTAATTATCGTACATTAATAAGAGATTTACAATGAAAATACGAAAGCGAGGCCTATAAGGCTCATTCTTCATCACTCTCCTCAGACCCAGGTGATTTTAAAAATTCTAAAGCTTCCTTTGTAATTGACTGTCTCTTTCTTTTAACAATATGCCTACTGCTGTTCATAAACGGATCTGAGGTCAACAGAAGCCTGCTTAATAGAGCATTCGATATAATGCTCGGAGAAAGGATCAATACGAGTTGTGTTCAAAAAGTAAAGCGACTTTTGAAATTTCGTTGGCGACGCGCATTTTTTTTTTTTTTTTTTTTTTTGCTGTGTTGGTACACATATCCCGAACATATTTTCACAGTTTCAAGTACGAGTATATAGCATACTTAGTTTGTTTTTGAAGGATAGAAAGGTAAGACATGTTTTGGAGTGCTCGGTGATTTTCAATTTTTTCAAAAATGGAGCAAAGATGTTGCATCAAATTTTGTTTAAAAAATGGAATAAGTGCTCTATAATAGCAACGACGAAGCTCGCTCTGGACCCCCAGCACATCAACAAAAGATAATAACTTCGAAAATTGTTTTGGAAAATCGTCGAATAACCATAACACGGTCGGCTCGTGTCGTCCAATTTTTTCGGATGTTTTGGGGTCAGCGAAGTTTGTTCCGAAACTCCTTAATTTAGATCAGAAGAACCATCGCATGAGCACCGCTCAGGAGCTCTTGAATGACGTCGATGATGATCCTGACTTGCTCAAAAGGGTAATAACTGGTGAGGAATCATGGGTATATGGTTATGACGTGGAAACCAAAGGTCAATCGCCCCAATTGAAGCACCCAGGAGAGCCAAGACCAAAAAGTTCGATAAAATGTCAAAGTTTTGATCCTTGTTTTTTTCGATTACCGTGGCGTAGTGCATCAGGAGTTTTTACCTTAAGGTTGTACAGTCAATAAGGAGTATTTCCTTGAAGTATACGCCGTTTGCGAGAAGCTATATGAAAAACACGTCCGGAATTGTGGAGAAACAATTCATGGCCTTTGCATCACTGTAATACATCTGCTCGTTCATCGTTGCTTATGAGAGATTTTTTGCCGAGAAAGAACACGACAATCATTCCTCAGCCACCATATTCACCGAATTCGGCCCCATGCGACTCTTTCGACTGAAAGGATCTATGAAAGAAAGGAGATTTGCAACAATGTTCGAGACTTTCGATTTGATATCTTTTTGATTTTGTTCTCGATAAGGAACTCCATTTGGCATAAAACATTCGTGTACAGCAAAGGCACAATCTTTTAAAAGTCGTACAACTATTTGTCTATACGTGTCTATACACACAACTCGTTAAAACGTCATTTTGCCTAAGTTTGATTATTCCAGTTCCTTCTATAGGGTTTTCTAATAATGACTTGACAATTTTTTTTTAAATAAAAGGCGGACCATTTGAGATATTTCAAAAACTTTATTATTGGCTTAAAATACAATCAAAACATTTATGAATGGAAATCGACTTCGTTCATATGGCCACCGCGGGCACGTTTGCAGCGGTCGATTCGTTGGACCCAATTTTCAACGACTCGGCCACACATTACGGCCGAAACGGCCAGTATTTCCACTTTAATGTTGGCTTTGAGCTCTTCCAACGTCGTCGGCGTGTCTAATCGGCTTAGAATATATAAAGCGGATGAACACCAGCTTTCGAATCTATCACTAAGGCTACGGCCACGCAGTGAGCTGTTGAGAGACCAAAAAAAAAAAAATTAAAACACGTGAAATATATGGCGGTAAGCCCTAACCGATTTGCGACTTTTTTAAGCGACAGAGTGACGTCGCTCTGCAATCAAATCTGTTTTAATTTTTTAGTCCATCGCTGAGCGAGTGAGAAGTAAGTCCATGGAGAAAATAATCGCGGAAAGTTCGATCTCAGCTTTCCAAAGCCGCCCAGATTTATAGCAATACGACAATATTGCTAAAATCGGTCTGGATATCTGCGAAGATTTTGATATAAGTGATGAAATTCACCATAATTTGCCCTTTCTTGATTTATGGTGTGTACACCAAGTCTTCGTTCTCTCGATCTTATGATAGCTCTATAAATATGAACACGACTTTCAACTTAAAGACTACGACGAACTGCACTCAACAATGGCATGTTTGCAACTAATCTCTCAGCGATGACTCTTAGTAAATAGCTACCCGACTCGTCGCTTTTCGTGGGATATTGGAAGCAGCTATCAAATAATCCGGTTGGCTTAACAGATATGTCGGTTGAGCTTTAAATCTACATCTGGATGTAGCGCCACCTAAATAAGTATTAGGTCGTTATATATGAAATTGCCGACCTACCGATCATTCCTAAACTGATCGTTGTGGCATAAAATTGTGTGGAGAAATTGAAAAAAAAAATTTTTTTTAAAGAAAAGAGTGCAGTTTAATCTTTCTAACGGTAAAAAAATAATTTACGCTATTAGCTCATTGAGTTAAGTTTTTTCCTTACAATGCTTTCACCAACAAATGTAAGGGCAATTTTACTTTTTCAGGTAAAAAAAAAAAAAAAACAAACGCAGCCGCAGCGACTATAAAAATTAGGGGTGCTTTTGGTTTGGGTACGTTTTTTGAGAGCACTGTTCGAAACTGATTTACCAAGTTCAATGAGGGAGATTTTTCGTTCAAAAATTTGCCAAGGGGTAGACCAGAGAATGTCATTAATGAAGAATGAAGAACTTGCAGCAGTTGTTGAAGAAAATCTAGCAACGACTGTTCTTAGCCTTGCTGCGACGTTCAAAGTGTTAACTGCAACCATAAGTCGTCATCTTTCTGCATTCAGAAAGGTAAAAAACCTAGAGAGATGGGGTACACTAGCGTATATGATACGACTTTTTGAGGTTGCAATATCTTAGACTGTTTGTTGGTCGTATGAATTCTTTTTTGCATCGCATTGTCACCTGCGAAAGATAAGATAGTCGAAAGAGGTAGGGAGAATGGGAAGACTTGGGTGAGCTTCCTAGCGGACTTGGCAAGCCAGACTTATACCCCAAAAAGGTAATGGTGACAGTGTGGTGGACAAGTGAGGGAGTTTTACATTATTCTTTTCTCAAACGCGGAGAAACCATCACGGTCGAGTCCTACTGTAGATAAATCGACATAATGCACAACAAACTGCTCCAAAAACAGCCGTCACCATAAAACAGGACTTTAAGGACTTTTAAGCCCAATAAGATAAGAAGTTTTTCAAAAGAGAATGGGCCACTTCATATGGAACGACCTAATATAAGATCAACGAATCGCTATTAAATCCACCGTTCGCTCGGAGGATTAATCCGAATAGCTGTGTAATAAACCTAACCATCTTCGCGTGGACATCATTAAACATAGCCTCGAACAAGCTTAATTTAGGCAACAAAAATTCAAATACTTTATCAAAAGAAAACGTTAATTTCCTGATGCATTCATAAGACTACATCACAAGGAATCTATTCTCTTTTATTTTTTTCGATTTCATCGTGACCCAGAAAAGATCCTTACAATAACGTTGAACGAAATTATGGAATCACTATCGTCTTTGGAAAATATATTTCAAAAGGATATGGTTTCATAGAAAGAGAACAATGGGAAGAAAATAGACGAGTACACCATCCTTACGAAAGAGGAAACCATGATGCCATGGTTAGATTCTTATTAAAAAATACAAAACGTAATGGTTCACATCATTCAAAGACTTGGATCATGAATCTACTCCTTAAGTGCCATTCTATTTCTTGCCTCTCATTCAAAGCACCCTGTGTGTTGAATACCTGTTAGCAGCTTTAGTTAAAGACTCGACAGATATTTAATTTTTTATTGAAATTCTTTTTTTAAAAACAAGTAAACATCCAACAATACACTTTATTCTTCATAAAAATAACAAAATTCGAATGAGAATAGAGACGGGGTTGTGTACAGATGCATTTAACCATTTGTTGTCGCTCTAAGAAAAATCTCCAAATTTTGAGAATCCAAAATTAAGTTAGTTCTCCGCTTTGACCACATGTTCTGGTCGGTCATCACTCAGAGTATAATTTAAGATCTCTTTTCAATCTCTTGGCACTAGCCGGATGCAGAAACACGTATCTTTTCCGTTAATTCGAACAACTAGATTTTAAACTTGAGGCGTTTACGCACAACATTGTAGAGTGCTCGAACTCGAACATACGATTAATTTGAATTTGGCAAACGTTCCAACTTTCCTTTGAGCGTCTACTTATTTGTGGAATTCATCTCTTCGCGAGAATGCTATTCTTTTACGTTTGGATGGAAACATTCGCGTCTATTAGGATGCTGCGGACTATAAATAGATGCTGTCGGTTGGATGACAATGCAAACACATGTGTTGATGCCACGAGATACTTGTGCTTGGTAAAATTCTTATCGGGATTTTCAAATTTTTCATCTACTTTCGGCGGTATGGGGGCGGGGAGGTGGGAACTATTTCGTTCTTGTATCGCAGGTGCTCTTGACATGATTTTAACAAAATATGATAATGAACGCCGACAGCAAAGACGCAGAGAGTAATTGTAGAATGTGGTCCCATTGACGAAGACCATTGTTAGAAAGCAGTTAAAGTAGCAAACAGCTCCTCAATTTAACGAGAATGCATCTCATTATATGGGGTGCATTTGTATCGATTTATCCTTGCACCATTGCTGGTGGCATAGCGCAGTGGATTGACAGGAACTTACAATAAATGGACGAATTAATACAACGAAGTATGGACGGTACTATATCTCGTTATAAACAAAGAACTCAGGTTTCATCGAATTTAATGACAAAAATATGGCAAACAAGAGGGAACTTCTCCCATCTCTTGTTTCAAATGTTAAAATCATTGAGAAGCAAGAAATCAGGAGTAAGCAATGATAGAGTGAGCCTTGTGTTTCACCAGAAGTGGTTGGATATGAATAAAAATTAAAAAGGGCAACAAGAGAAATACCGATGTACGTTGGTCTTAAATGTTTGCAGGCTATAACGACTGGGAAATAAAATGCTTGGAAGAGACTCCATAAGTAAGTTGTACGGTTTAGAAAAAAATCACGATATGTGAGAGTACGTCCGAAAGTGGGCTTGCATCACCTATAAATTTTTGTATCTTATATTTAACCATTGGAGAGAGGTCTTAGGAGCTCTTGATGACGCCAGATCAAAGGAGTAAAATATTTCTTACATCGCTTGAGAAAGCCTAAAGATTTCGTATCATTTTTGGCGACATCATACCGAGAATGGATTTTTTTTCGGTTTTTCAAACAATGCAAGTACCATTCATGGATAGTGGCTGGGTGTTTGGATTTCGCTTTAACGACAGCAGACAACACTGTGTTTTGGAAGCATTAAATTCCACTCTGTTGATTGGTTCCCAATTGGTGATGCTGTTTATTTCAGAATTCAAAAAGCAGAGAGTACTGTCGTCAGCAAAGGAATATATTGGATTATTACACTCTGCCTGACTCGAACTGCAACCAATTTCAGACTGCTATAATTTCCAAACCGTTCATGACAGTGAATTTTGACACATGACAGATAATTTTATTATTTACAAGACTTTTAAACGATTTGTGTCCAAGTTGTGTTGATAGTGTAATTGCTTTATATTTGGCTGGAAAACCACAAGTAGCTATCGTTAGAGCCCTCTTGAATAAATCATTTGTGTCTCGAACCATAACTCGTTACTGTGACACTGGCAGCGTTGCAAAACGCCATGGAGGTGGTCATAAAAAAACAGCAATATCGGTAAACATGGTTCGGAAAGTGAAGGCTCGAGCTCAACATATCGTTGGAACGGATGCAACATATACTGAAAAATGAGCTTGGGCTCAAGCCATTGAAGTTCCCAAAAGCACACGATCTTACACCGCAACAGAAAAAAGTTAGAGTCGAAAAAGAAAAGGAGTTCCTACGCTTGGACGAAAGTGGTGAGTTGTCGAATTTGGTTTTTTCCGATGAGTCGCCATTTGTTATCGAGCGATATGTCAACAAACAAAATGACCGAGTTTACTTGCCAGAGAGGTCGATCAAAAATTTACACCTTCGGACGGCCACCAGAAAGCAGGCAGCACCGATGGTGATGGTTTGGACTGCCATACCCGCCGATGGTCGCTCTCCGCTCGTATTTCTTGGACCGTGGCGTCAAAATTAATGCGATCATATACCGTGAAACTATCTTAGAGGCAGTATTGAAGCCTTGGGCAAACAATCATTTCAACAAGACTCGGCACCGTCTCACAAAGCGCACGTCAACCTAGATTGGTTAAAAAACAATGTTCCACGCTTCATTTCTTTGACACAATAGATTGCAAATTCTCCGGATGCAAATCCGTTGGATTTCTGAATGTCGGAGACAGAACGGAGCCCTGGGGCACACCAGCGTTTATTCCGTAGAACTTGAATTCCTAAAAAGTAGGATTGTTGAAAAAGCATGGTTTTGGCAGCGTGGAAGAACACTTCTTCAAAAGAATGGGGGATATGTCATCTGAACCAGCGGATTTGTGTATCTTAAGATCTTAAAGTACTCTGCCTACTACATGAGTGCGAAAGTGAACTCGTCCCATTGAAGATTCGATTCACAATCTGAAAGTATTGAGCTAGCCGCGAGGCAGATCGGAGTTCTTCAAAGAGTTGACAGCTGAAATGTCATTATAAATGAACGTTGTGATGGATGGTTGTTCAGTGGTTCAGATTATTTAATGTTTTTGGAACAAAAAAGTTCTACTAACCTGATTGCCTCTTTACAGCTTGAGTAGTACTACGCCTTTTCTTTAGGTTTGATAGTATTCATCCGATGGGAGATAAAAGATCTCATTTAAAACAAAATAATGTTTGTGATTATATCGGTACCGATATATCCAGATGGTTATAGAATAGGAAAACCCTAACGACCAGTTAAAATCTCTAAAGAATGTGTTAAGTCAACTCAAATTGTCATTCTCGTATGACCATACCGTCCTTTTATGAGTCTTTTCTCTAAATATATGGTCAGTATATGAGAAATTAGCTGATATGGCACAATATTCTGAGGATTCTAGAGGGGAGAGAACATCTTCTTTTTACTTACCAGGACGAGGAATCAAAAACATATCCAGGATGATGTCGGTGTGACTACTAACGTCAGGTATTCGCATCGACTGTGTTTGGGTCAAGGTGTTTTCCGCAACAAGAATGCCGAAGCCACCCCGAATTGTGTATATTGAAGTCGTAATGGATGATTTTCTTGGAATTTTAATCCATATGAATTGGATCGCCTTGCGGCAGAGATTGGTAAGCTGCGCAAATAAATATCAAGACCGCGTTGAGAAGAGAATAATGGTACTACGTAGACACGTAGCTTCAGTTCTGTGTGATCTGAGAGGGGTGGGTGGAAATCTACTTGTGTTCCACTACGAATAAGTGCCAAAACAGTTGGTCTGTATTAACAGACGTGAAAGCACGCAGAGAAGTGATTACTTCTATAACTATATTTGCAACATCCACTCTGAATTTGCTAGTTATAATCACAAACAAACACTTAAAACACAAACATTTCCAGTGCACAGGTGCAGCCTGTTGAGGAGGAGGAGGCCTTCGACACTATATGGTTAAAGGGACCTTTAACCTCTATGTTCAGTCAAAATATATAAGCTAGAAAACCACTTTTTAACATGCAGAACAGTTTATCGTGAAAACTTATGACGTGAAAGAATACTTCAAATTAAAAACGGTCTGCTGCAAGATGCGACTCATTCGCTGATTCTCGTCAGTGTAACATATAAACAAGCGATTTTGTGGGATCACTTCGCCATTCCATATCGTATACAGATAATGATATACTATGATACCTGGATCAAATTAAGTCAAGAATGTTTTGGCCAATATCCGCCCATTATATGGACGATTTTGCTAAAAAATCGCGGGCTACACCCATATAAAATCTAGGTCTAGCGTATAAGATCTAGCTATGATGATATATCTTTCGACGGGAGCTTTACGTATTGGACTTCTGAATCAAGCTGATCAGAATCTATCTTTTGGCTCATTTCGAGACCAGAGCTCGCGTTAAATTCAGTGACCAATGTAACAGTGTCAATGATTATTTCTTCGAAGATATGAAAATTTTTAAAAATATAGACGACATTGACTGGAACAATAAGGGGTTCCAGCATGATGACGCTACATTCTATATTGCCCATAAAGCCCTTGACTTACTAAAGACTCGATTCAACGATTCAACATTATTTCGTGAATTAGAGCAGGTAAACGGCCACCGAAATCCTGCGATTTGACAACATTTGATTACTTTTTTATGGGGCTATAATAAGTATTTGGTGATAAATCGCAATTTAGTTAGGCCTTGGAAGCCAATATTCAACGCATTATTGGTGATATAGAGCCGTAAATGCTTAAAAGAATGGTCAAAAATTAGACCAGTCATATGCCTGAAATTAAATTCTTCAGAATGAATAAAGATCTTGTGGTTATTGTAAAAATAAAAAAAAAATTCTATACACCTTTTGTGTCATATTTGCCCAACGAGGTCTTCCCAAATGTAGACCTTGCACAGCATCTTTGATTTGCTTTGATTCATATGATCTGTCTTGATGCTAAGCCTTGGTAAGAAGTCTCAAGTCGTGCCAAAACTCACTTATAGTGCTATCCACGACATCTTGGAAGTTTGACGTATTAAGTCCACAGAAGTTGTTACTAACGATGACATGAAGGTATTGCGTTATGTGAAAACATATGTTGACCCTTTTGAGTATAAATAAAGGGTGACCAGATAAGAACTATAGGACAACAAATTTAAATAAAACAACAACGGTGTGAAATTGATTGATTGGTTCTGACTTTATTTTGAAGCTACTCGGATCAATATGTGCGGCGTAATTTCGGCAATAGCGTGTCGAATGTTGGACCCGAGCTCGTCCAAAGTGGTTGGCTTGTTAAGGTAGACTAAGGACTTGACCTTAGAGAAAATGAAAATGATCGAGTGATGTAACATCGCATGATCGCTGCGATCAATTTTTCGCCAAATTTTTCTTCACAAGCATTGCTTGTCGATGTTGTAGAGCTCTGGCCACAGAAAGTTGGTTTACATCGCTTTATACCTGAGCCCATTGGTGTCAACGGTGTCTCATTCGTCATTTCGAAAGAAATAGGATCCGATGCCACAAACCGCACCAAGCAGTCAATCATTGTGGATGCATTGATGCTAGGCCGAACATTTATGGATTGTGTTCGTTCTAATAACGGCAATCTTGCTTGTTGACATAGCCACTGAACCAAAAATAGGCCTCATCCGAGAAGGTGATTTATTGGCCAAAATCCAGATCTCCGGCGAACATTTCCAACGCCCAATTAGCGAACCCACGGCATTGTCTATGGTCGTCCGGCTTCAATTCTTGCGTTTGCACAATCTTATACAAATGTACTAGATGTATGTATAAGTTTTTTCCGGTTTCACTAAGAGATGGCGTCAGCGAAAAGTACGCAGCGTATTAGTTTGACACATACGTACAAGCATACACAAGTTGAGTCCGCCAAAAACTAGCATCATGATTTTATCGTTCAGTGATCATGTCAAGTTTTGTGCCTGAAAAATGACATTTGCGGGACGCATTGCTTTTCTTATTTAATCAAAAGAAAAAGGCTGTTAAAAGTTTTTATCCCTGGTAGAAACATATGGTGAATACGCTCCATCAATTAGAACATGTGTGACATGGTTTCGACAATTTAAAAGTGGTGATTTCAATGTGAAAGACAGGGAGCGCTTTAGTAGACTATAAAAATGCGAAGACGAGCAATTTCAGGAGTTATTGGATGGCTACTCAACTCCAACTCAACGGCAATTAACAGAAGCATTACATGTGTCACAAGAAACAATCAGCAGACGTTTACGAGCAATGGGGAAGGTCAATAGACTCGATAAATGGGTGCCACACGATTTGAATGCACGTCAAATAGAAAATCGCAGTCACTTGTGAAATGCTGCTTCGACGTCACGAAAGGAAATCATTTTTCCATCGAATTGTGGCGGGTAACGAAAAATAGATTTATTTTGAAAACTCGACGCGAAACGGGTCCTTCAACACCAAGGCCAAATCGCTTCGGCAAGAAGACCATGCTCTGTGTCTGGTGGGATCAGAGCTGTATTGTGTATTATGAATACTTGAAGCCCGGCGAAATCGTTAATACACAACGCCATCACCAACAAATGATTCATTTAAACCACACATTAATCAAAATATGACCGGAATGGGCTAGAAGACATGGCAAAGTGATTTTGTTACACGACAACGCGCCTTCTTACACAGCAAAACGCCGTACTCCTCGGACTTGGCGCCATCTGACTATCACCTCTTCGCATCAATGGGACACTCCTTTGCAGAGCAGGATTTCAGCGATTTCGAGGAAGTTGAAAATGGTTCGACAATTGTTAATATAGGGTTTTCCAATAGGGGCTTGACAACTTTGAAATTAATTTGTGAACGCACTCTTTCACTAATCATCAAACTTTCACTGTCAATTTATTCAGTTATCTCAACATTTTTATCGTGGTAAAGTACACTAACGACCAGCGTCTGTACATTATAAAAATTTTCTACAGATATTCGGAGTCGGTAACTGCAATGTTAACTCCAATTTTCGGTCGTAATTCTCGCCCTAGTAGACAGGCAATAACAAGTTTAGTGCAAAAATTTGAGTCTACATATTCGTTGTGTGATGTTGCCGTGTTAGTGAGACAACGAGTTGGTCGAAGTGTCGAAAATATCGCTGCCGTTCAGACGTCCGTAGCAAACGATCCAAATCAGTCAATTCCACGGCGTTCTCAAGAATTGGGCATCGCTCAGACCACATTATGGCATATTTTGCGTAAGGATCTTGGTTTACATCCATACAAGATCAAGTTGACTCAAGAATTTAAGCCGATGGACCATTTGAAGCGACGTACGTTCTCCAATTGGGTTCTAGAGAAGATGCGCCAAGATGATGAATTTCATCGCAAAATCATCTTCAGTGACGAAGCTCATTTTTGGCTCAATGGGTTCGTCAATAAGCAAAATATGCGTTATTGGTCGGGTGAAAACCCACATGTGCTTCATGAATCACCACTTCATCCACAAAAAATAACTGTTTGGTGCGGTTTGCATGCCGGCAGCATTATTGGGCCATATTTTTTCGTCGACGATAACGATCGTCACGTTCTTGTGAATGGTCAACGTTATCGCGCCATGATCACCGATTATTTTTAGCCCGAATTGGAAGATATGGACTTGGAGGACATGTGGTTTCAACAGGATGGTACCACAAGCCACATAGCACACGCTACAATCGATTTATTGAAGAATAAGTATGGTGAGCGTGTTATCTCAAGACATGGGCCAGTCGATTGGCCGCCTCGTTCGTGAGATTTAACGCCACTTGACTATTTTCTGTGGGGCTACGTTAAGTCATTGGTTTATGCCAACACGCCGACGACGTTGGATGAGTTCAGAGCCAACATTGAACGCGAAATAGCGGCCGTTTCGGCCGAAATATGTGGCCGAATCGTTGAAAATTGCGTCCAACGAATCGACCGCTGCAAACGTGCCCGCGGTGGCCATATGAACGAAATCGAGTTCCATTCATAAATGTTTTGACTGTACTTCAAGCCAATAATAAAATTTTTGAAATATCTCAAATGGTTTCCCTTTTATTTAAAAAACAAGTTGTCAAGTCGGTATTAGAAAACTCTACACCATTAAGTTGTGGGTCTATCTGATAGATTACATGCTCAACAATGTTGCAGTAATGAATTTCTATTTCAAGACTGGTGCATATTGGGATATCGAAGAATTAAGTTTGAGATTATCATTTTCCAAACAGACACTTGTTTCTGCATCCGTTCGACTACATGCCTTCAATTTAGACAAAGCAAACCACTTTTGAATCCGGCTGATCGAGACATAAAGTCAGGTATACGTGCAAACGGATATCACATTTTCACTTCTAAAAAAGGTCAACAAGACACCGTTAACCACTCAAATGCAGTCTAAAATGAAAGCCTGGCAAAATTTTGCGAATACTTTAAAAATGACACTGGCACTTCGTTATTAACTCTCGTTCTATTCATCATATACTCGTACTCGTATAACAACAATTTTGACGTCATGCTGATGATGAAGCGGTCCTTACCCTGACCCCAACAGATATGTGTTGGGGTATTCGTGACAACATCATGAATTTCTGCTCGTACCATCAATTTGCAATAAGTCTCAAAGTTTACGAATTTAAATAAGCCTGTTAGCAAAGCAAATAAAATTGCAGAATTAAATTGCGGACGGCATCTGGGATGTTGGGTAATTGAAATTCCGAACAATTTAAATGCACAGAATGTTGTGCACGTCTTGTTTTGGATCATGACACGTATCCCTGTGGATTATACATAATTGCAAAAACTAATTCATATACCTATCTGTGAGGTACGACAAAAGGATGATCGATCATCACAATTCTGGCCAGACATAAGGGAGCTCGTTCCACTATTAAACGGATGTCCACCTCAAATGCAATTAAAAAATAAAGGTGCGCGAAGTCGTCTGTCATACGAATACGTAACATATGTCCAACGCTGTATCTTTTCCAGTTCATTTATTTGCCGTCAGAGTAGAACATGAGAGTGAACTGAAAAATAGTTTGTAATTCCAATATCTTGGGACTTTCGTTTTATTTTTATTTTGAATTGTTCTGTGAGGTTCGTCTTCAATGGAAGCTTGCGTGTCTGAAACGTTGTATCTTAAGTATGAACTACAACTGCCACTAGACTGAATAGCATGCAATTCATTTATTTTTACAATTCATGTGAAAAGTAGATAAATCTCATACAAGTACATCCTCGCGATACTTTCAACTGGCGGAATTTTCGACTAATTTAAAGCCCAGATATATTTTAAATTGTTTATTCAGAAAATAAACAAAATTTCTGTGTTCATTCACTGTAATATTTGGTGTCTCTGAGGCCAAAAATGTGTCAAAACAATTCAACATTCCTTATTTTATCATCAGTTGTGAAAGCAAGCTAAGTCTTGACCAAATTTCTTGAGGGACACAACTATAGAGTTCTCCAACTGAATTGGAATTATCAAAAAAAAAAAATAAATAAATAAATTGGCAAAGCTACCAAATCCACATGGGCTTGTAGACTCATGTTTAGTAAGACATGGGAGGGGGGAATATTCCCAAAAGTCAGCTAGATAATGATAGTCAGACAGATCATCGTCTTTTCGTCAGTAACATAGTACGAGGGCAGTTTGTTGAATTCCCGGATTAGAAATGAGAACGCAACTTTTTTAGGTTTTAACAAAACCTTCTTCTTTCCAGCGAGCGATCCTTTAAGGGAACCAAATCCGGTGAATACGGAGGATGGGGGAGCAATTCGTAGTGCTTTTCGTTGTGGCGACAGCGGAGGTATGAGCCAGCCGGTGCGTTATTGTGGTGGAAGAACACTATTCTTCGCCAAATGTGGTCCTTTTTTCTTAAAATCGGCATTGAATCAGCCCAATAAATCGACGTAGTTTGCGATGGCCATCACCTATTAGGCCAAAGGCAAGGTTTTCCTCTTCTTTGAAGCATGTTTACCGGATAAAACTCATTGTTACGATTGTTCTTTAGTCTCTGGTGTGTACCAATAAATCCAAGTCTCATCGATGGTCACGAAACGAATCCAGATTTCGATTAAACATGGCTAAGCACGTGGTCTCACGATTGCACTTGTTCTTCGGTGTGAGCAAACGCGGCGCCCATCGCGCGGACAGCTTTCTCATGCCGAAAATCTCGTGCAGGATATAGCTAACGCATTCAGTTGAGATGCCTATCTACATATGATGCTATCTCAGCTAACTCGCGAATTTTCTCTCGGTGGTCCGCCAATACGACATCATGGATTTTGTCCACGGTTTCCTCTGTGGTAACCGTTTTTGAGCCACTTGGGCGCGGTTCATCAAAAACCGACGTGCGGACATGACGAAACTCTGCGAACCAGTGGTAAACGATTGTACGGAAAGAATGGGTCCCATACACACCATTAAGAATAGGCTTGGTTTCCTTGCAGGTTTTGTCACTGAAAAACAAGAATCGGACCACGGTTTGATTCATTAGAACCATAAGAGGTGCGATGGGTTAAAACATAGAATAGACAAGGGCAGTGTCAATTACGAGGGTTAGTGTTGAAAGAAATAGAATTGTAAAGGGAAACGCAATCCACAAAACCAGAGAGCAGGCGATGAATGAAGAGAATGTCTGCTACCTCTGCGTTTTTCGAGGCTATTCAGTTTAAGAAGGTCACGATAGGGAGGTAAGATAAAGGGGTCATCGCTGGGTAGTCCTCGAAGGGCAAATCGAAGAAAATGACGTCGCTGAAAGGAGGACCACACTTGGCTGGCATATTCGAAAAGGGGTCGGACAAAGGTAATGTAAAGTGATTTTGTCACATAAGGGTTACAAAATTCTTTAGACCATCGTTTGATAAAACCAAGCAATGAGTTGGATTTAAGGCGTAATCTCACCAATATGCGAACGGAAGTTTAATTTTCTATCGTATAATATTCCAAAGTCGCGAAGGGATTGAACCTGTCGAGAGGGAGATTGATTGGACTTATGTTACGTGGCATTACGAGACATTAAGTTCAAAGCAATTTTTTAGACACCAAATGGAAAAACTATCAAGTTCTTCTTGTCAGAGAATAGAGTCTTGGGGTAAAGAACTTAGTGTCGTCGGCGTTTAATAATCCTCTCAATATCGTTTAAAGTTAAAATGAAAAAGAGGGGACCTAGATGGCTGCCGTGTGGGACACCAGAATTGGCTAAAAACGGGGATGAGAAGGGTGACAGTTTGAAAATTATCAATTTATCAAAGGCCTTAGCAAAATCTGTAGCAATAACATCGATTTCGTTGCCAGGATATGAACTCCACTAAGTTTGTAGTAGTTGATCTACCTTTCAGAAGTCAGTGACTTGCACTGAAAACTTAGAACTTTATATAAATATTTTAAAACATTTTAGGTATGTGAGAAAGCTTGGTAAAGGGACGGTAGTTATTTACTTCATTCTTTGATCGTTTTTTTGTGGATAGGGGTTATGGTCTTCCAGGTCTTCCAAACTTGGGGGAATTCCCTTTTGTGAGGGACAGTTGAATTAGGGATTAGAGTGGGCGCGAAAGATTGGAGGAAGACTTTTTGAGAAATAATAGCTGGGAGCTTGTTTGGCCCAGGTTAATTTTCTTCGATAAAGGTAGGATTGAGAGGGAGAGGGGCCAATGCAGAAATTGGGAAGGTACTTGAAATATAAGGGGTCAGGTACGAAGAATTTGTCTGCAAATGATTGTTTAAAAAAGTTTGCAAAATGGTTGGCGATAGTACGTGCCTCAGTCGATGATATATTATCAAACGAGACCGTCTGATTTTCTTCTCTTCTTCTAATACGATCTGTAAATGACCGCATGCCAAGAACTTTAGTGTGCGAAGGAGGTTCCGAGACTTCCGAGACACAACATTAAACCTTTAAGGTAACAAGTGGTACACGGATGGATCCAAAATGGACACCGAAGTAGGCCCTAAAACAAACGTTGCAAGGCCTATGTGAGAACCAGGCCACAAAGGTATTGAATTAAACAAAAAAAAAAAAACGGTGAAAACTGTCTAGCGAAGGTTCTGCTGATCCGATTATTGGTCCAGAGCTTTCCTGTGGCATCCCGAATTCAGAAAAAAATACAAAAATCAAAATTTGGGAGAACGAAGTGTGTCCCTCATACTAGGAGAATAAACCGGGTGTTCGACAGGCTTAAGATAATGGTTTTAACTGTTCCTACACTGTCAGTTTCAATATCACTTGCACAAATTCTGACTTAGTCAGAAACGGTATGTTGCATTTTTATGGAGGACGGCAAAACCGTAGAACTCTTACTGTGTGAATGTATTACTTTCTCCGAGAAATCCTAATCCGAAACTGATGAACTGCAAAGTATATCCACGAAAGTGATCCTCCAAAATTATTAAGAAAGTTGAGGTCATATGGCATCTTAAACTGGGATGGGGTCATGTAACAAAATTAGATGTCGTATCAAAATATGTATCTTCGACCTATGCCACCACCATCTTGCCGTCAGTAAGCTCAATTAAATGGAGAAAATCATTTTTACAACAAAGTCCCAACCCTTTAAAAGTATTTTTGTTGTTGGATAAGTAAAAAAAAAGAAAGAAAAAAAAAAAACGTTACCAACACGTCGAAACAAAACTACATGATTTCGATTCCGATTTTGAAAATGCTCGGCAATTTTTGCTCATTTCAAAATAGTACATAACACTTACCCTGACTTTGTAGCACAATATATCATTTAGGTCGGAGGGGTAACCGCAATCGGCAGGTCAGTACTCCTAAAAACATCAAAATATCATCAGAAGAAGACATACGATTAGATTTGGCTTAATCCTTAACAATAGCTTAAAATGCACTTTTGCTCCCAACAAAGGAAAACGACGACTTTGCTCTTGGAAGGTAATGACCTTAGGAGAATATCTTTATCGGAACGTTTGACACCTTCCAAAAGGAAGTTACATTATCAGACTTCGCACCAGACTAAGTGTTGGGAAATAATTCTTTTTCAGGCATACTCAACTGAGGCTAGTTAGCACTTCACATTTTTAAACATTTTTAGAAAGTTTGGTGAGCATGAGGCATTCATCAATTTATCTCTAACTAATGATTAAATAATAGCACATATGAGTATGTCCGATCCTCAGAAAGGAATGGTCTTTACACAGTATTAATTCAGAAGCAACAGCTGTCGTCTTGTATGAATTCTGATGTCTGTTTCAACATCCTGATAGAAACTTGTCAGTGTTTTGAAGAAAAATTCTATTCGATTGAGTCTTCTTAAACAAAATTTGAACGATGCAAAACCTGATCAGATGGGTCCGAATTGATCTGGACATGTTAATCAAATCAATTCCAGCGTTCTTGCTTGAGAGTCTTCGAATCCTGCATATGCTGGATGTTTTTACGGTGATAGATTTAAATACTGTCCGAGCTATAGTGCTAGTGTCAATCCTCTCTACACGTTCCAGCCATCTAAGCCGACGAAACCTAGCGCATTTAAATAAATCCATGTATATCTACACTTTGCACATCAGTGCTACAGATTCATCAGCACCTCTGATTAGCTTCTGATTCTCTTTGGTCAGCTGTGAGATTTCCTTTTGTTTTATCTCTAGCACGCATCATAGACGTTCTGCTCTGATTTGTAACCTTTGCTTTTCCCAAGTAACACCTCCACGATTTCTTGGTGAAGCATGCAAAGAATTTTGTTCAGAAGGTTTAGTCCATACTCTAGCTCCGTTTCACGATTTTCTGTGGTATTCTTCAGAGCTTCCAATTGCTTTGCAATACAATGGTTACGCTACGTGTCCACTTAAAAACGCTAAGACAAGTTGGCCTCTATTTCTTTGTTATCCTTCATTTGAGTTGCTTCACAAAGATGCTGTCTCAGGGCTTCGTCCTTCTGTTGGGCAGCAACAATTTCCGAATAAATCTTTTCATATGTTATTAAGCTGCAGAACGGTATTTTTAGCTACCAATTGTGACTCCAGTGAGGCTATATGTTCTTTGGCTTTGCTCTGGGAATCCTTAAGATTTAATTCAACTTTATCCAATTCACAACGATGCAAATCCTGTATTTCCTACTCTCGCCTTGTGTAGTATGTTTTTTTTTTTTTTTTTTTTTGTCAAAAATTTAATCCTGCAGTTCATGGTATGAACATTTTGCTTCATCTAGCAGTTTTACAGTTTTGTTTAGGATCTGTTTGACATTTTCACACTCAGCCTTGATGGAGAAGGCATCCAAGTCATATACAAAGTATTGAAGAACCACTCCTGACGCTGCGATTCCCTTGCTTGATACTCAAGTCCTTCAAAGTGACATAATGTCTCTTGTGATTCACATGAACACCTGTCTGGAAGACTTAATTTCACGGATGCCAATGGGAGCAATGTCTAAAGCTGAACTTGTGTTGTAGGCACAACTTCCATCCTTGGTATGGGCCGAGACCGATCTTAAACATCTTGCTGATTTTAGGGTCACAGGGCCCAGTACTTATTTGCAACTCTACAATGGGTCTAGGACCCCTCCCGCGATTTGAGTTTAAACCACAGCGACCACGAGGCTTTCACAAAGCCTTCAAAAAATCAGTCCTGGACCAAGATCCGGGAGGCTCCTGGCTCCCATGGTACCGTGCTTTAAGTCCTGGTAGGGATTACCGGTGATCGTAACGCCAACAAGAACCTATGACCGTCCGCTTGTAACTAGTCAAATCGTAGTAACCTTCGGAGGCATCATCTGAAAATCGCCTTTCAAGTGACAGTAATCCAATAAAAGAGTGTCGTTGCTGTAGATTGTTGTTGTTCTTACGTAGTTCTAACACTTTATCCTGTACGTCTGCCAAAGCCTCGAGATCTTTCTCTTGGCTGCACCGATATCTTCGGCTGTTTTGGTTTCTCATTTTATGGTATTTTATGTGTGGATTGCTCAAGTTAGCAAACTGCCAATTCGTCCAATAATGCACTTTTCATAGCATTGCTTGTTGCTACTGTGATTGTTTAATATGGATGAGGGTGGCGTGTGAGAATTTGCCCTTAACAAAGCCTTCTTGCTGGCCGTTAGCTATGGTGTATTTGTGGAAACTCTAGCACGTTCAACTTTACCACCAACTTTTCTATTTACCTGACGAGCCAGTTATGATCTTTAAGTGGGGTCTTGAGATCCAATTTCTGTCGCTAAACAGCCTGCACAGTTTATGCGCGTTTTTTTCTTTTCTACAATACTATCCGTCGATACTCCTGAGAATGGGCTTTTTAGACAAAGTCCTTGCCTACCTTGAAGTAATATCTGTGTCGATTTTGATGTTTAGTCGGAGTCGTCGGAGTTGTGTCTCTTTTCTCGATGACACCAAGTAGTTTGTTTTTCCCTCGTTTACTGCTAGACTCACCTTTTCTACTTCTACTTCAATACTTGCAATTGCCTCACAAATTGCTCACTGTATTCTGTCGATAATGTCTATGCAAATGGCATAGATAGACTTTTGAAGACGTTGTGTAGACTTTTGAAAGATTATGCCTCTGGTGTTGGCTCATCATACTCGCAAGTATGATGTTGAAGAAATCGGACAGTGGATTGCCTTAATCCTTTTTTGACAAAAAAGGCCTCAGTAAAATCATGACCGATCCTCACGGAGCAGCAAGAAGTTTTGCGTATGATCATCCTGCAAACCTGGGCAAGTTTAATAGGGAATCGAGAGCGGGACATTGTTTCATATAATTTTTCCTGATATATGCTGTCAAAGGTAGTGTATGGTAGGTCAGACACTCACATAGTCACAATCTCAATGGCTAATCTCTTAGAGAGATATCAAGAAGTATGCATTTAGTTTAACACATCCTGGAAAGTCAGGCCATTTGCTCACATGAAACTCAATTAGTAGTAAAAGCCATAAGCGAGGCATTCCCACCACAATATCGGATTCTAAGAAACTCTCCACTGAGCCAGTCCATCGTCAATCTCTTTGCTACGATCCCACTGGCACCTGACACCTTAACAAAGCTCAGCAAATTCAGTCTGACGGTTGAGTTCAAAGAAGCCTTGCGTTCTTAAAAAAGCTTGGAACTGGCTTGGACGTTTAATTCATAATGTAAAATAAAAAACATTAATTTGAAAGTGAACTTACAATTTTTATTATCGGTTAAAAGAACAATTCATGGCATTTACTTTTTGAATTTTTTGAGCGACTCGTTCGAGTATAGGGACTGTTATCTCGCGGATAACACTAGTAATGTTGGCTTCCAAAGCATCAATCATAGCTGACTTATTCCTGAAGACCTGAGACTTTTCATATCCAAAGAGAAAATAGTCCAAAGGTGTGATATCGCACGATATCGCAGCCAATTTGAAATTAAGTGCTCACCAAAATGATTTCTCAACATGTCCATTGTTTCACGCGCTGTATGGCTCGTAGCGCCATCTTGTTGAAAACAGAGCTCACCGAGACCATGTGCTTGAATTTCGGGAAGCACATAGTCCGTTAACATGGCACGATAACGGTTACCATTGATGGTAACATTCTGATTTGCCTCATTTTTGAAGAATTATGGACAAATGATTCCGCCAGCCCATAAACCACAACATACCGTTGTTTTTAAAAGAAGTAATGATAGCTCTTGGTACTCTTCGGGTTGTTCATCAGCCCAAATACGGCAATTTTGCTTATTAACGTATCCATTTAGCCAGAAACGGGCTTCATCACTGAACAAAATTTCACGATAAAACAATGGATTTTCATTGAGTTTTTCCAGAGCCCATTCATTGAAAATATGACGCAAATTCAAGTCGCCTGTCTTCAATTCTTTCACAAGTTGAATTTTGTACGCTTTTAGGTCAAGATCCTCACGTAAAATATGTTACGCCAAGTTGTCGAATACGCCAAGCCAAGCTGCTGAAAACGACAACGATTCGTCACGGTCTTCGCGTACACTCTCAGCTACAGCTGCTATAGTCTCTTCACTACGTGCTGGATGTGGTCTAACCAGTCGAGTATCATCCACCAATGTAAACTGGGACTCAAATTTGTGAATGGTATTGGCAATAGTGGTTTCAGTAGGTGGAATCGCACGAAAAACATTTCTCACAGAACGCTGATTTTCTTAATACAGCTGAACAATTTGGAGACGCTATTGTGGTGTGAGCCTGTTCATGATGACTTGTCAAACTAGACTGAACAAAAATGACAAAGCAGTTTGATAGGAGTCACGCGTGATCTGTCAAAAAAAGCTTATTGAAAATCAAACCTCTCGATGAATCTCCCTATATTTTATTGCCATCAGGATTGCGTATATCTCCGTCAGGAAGGTAAACACAAGTTTTCCTATCGAGAAGTGAAATCTTACGTGATCCTCCAGCAGCAGCACCGCATCCTAGATCGATTTTTGTTTCTTTGGGCCGAATCAATTCCGCACATGCTTTTGCAGCATGTTGTAACAAAGACCACTTTTTTTTAATTGGAAAATGGCTTGGAGAGTCAGAGTGCATGCGTCTAGAGCAAAGCCAGGGGTACTAAGGAAAACTCCAATCCACAGGAAACAGATATTTCATATCGGTTGTGACAAGCCCCATTGCTTTAAAAGTTTTTAACATAACGTGTTCAGTCCAAAGATGTTTATATTTGAAGATGACTTGGCTTCTTTAGTTGTTATCCACAAAACTACTGATTCGTCTACATCATGTATGTCATCGGTGCCAGACGACTTGAAACCCATTACAGATTTCAACAGTGTATTTGACTGCCACTTCCGTCACCACAACCAATGATAGACAGCTACGACAGGCTGATAACATTATTGATGATAGTATGAGGTCAATGAGATGGTTGTTTCTCACGTTGCAATTGCTTGGACTGGGTTAAGAGTTGTGAAAAACCACCACAGAAATGTGATATTAAAGAAGCGACATCGCATTTCCTTGAGAAATACATTTCAAAACCAATAATCCCCGTCTCAGGGCCTTGTCGTATCCATTACTCTGACAAGTTGAAATAAAATAAACGGAAGTCAGAAAGCCGACTGTCTATATTGCCATTAATGATGTTGTTTTGCGACAAAAATGTTAAAAAGTCCTTAAGACATACAACCCAAGTGAAAACTGAATTAAAATGTCCTGTTCCGAAATCTCGTCACAAACTTCTACACTCATACAAGACCAAGTATAGCTTAACGTTCAAATTAAAATATGCCAACAAAACAGTATGCTAACAAATGAACCAAACAATAATAACAACAATAACAACAAAACAACTCCCAGGCATGGCATCTCATTACCATAACACTTCTAGACAAGTTCCATCCCCATCTTAACTCCCTGTTTCAAAGTTTTCTCAAAAAATATTCATTCTAACAGAACACGCAATTACTCGCAATTTTGGAGCGCATTTAAAACTTGCCGCAACTTGAAGGAATCAAAAAGTTTTTTTTTCTTATTTTTCTCCCCCTCCCTACATGTAGATCCTTGAATCAAGTTTGTCAAGTCAAGCCAAGACATTGTGAGGTATATTGGGCTCTCTAGTGTAATCACCTTATTACGAAAAAAACGTCAGCTTACGATTATAATGTTGTATATGTAGGTAACTGCGTTTGTTGGCGTTCACCGGTTACACTGTCTTGGCATTAGAACAAAAGTATAACAACATCAACGTGTAACCACCCCCCGAGTGTCATGACAGTGCCCACATGACCGACTTTGTTGACCTTTTGTCGATAATTCGTGTACGATGAGTGAGCTGCAAAATCAATAAAACGTCAAATGCAGGAGGAAAGGGAAACCGTTTAATGCGGCAATTCATGCATTTCCGGGGAAAGAAAAATGTTTTGGCCTTTTGAAAACAGAAAACTTAGAGAACCTCTAGAGTGCATTTCTAGGGTTTCTTGTGGTTGATATCCGCATAGCACATCCGGGTTGGGTAGCTATGGCAAACACACACTTAAAGACAACGCTCGCTCCTGGGCAATGCCGTACAATGCGGACGAAAATAAATTTCTCTTCTTCGAGTCGAAAGAAATGTCGTTTTTCTGTTGTTATTCGGTCAGAAAATGTCTTACAAATGTTTTCATTTTATTTCCCAATTATTTTCAAGGACAATTAGCCGCGCAGATACACATTCAACATTCCACATTCAACATTTAGCAAAGAAAAACGAAGCGAGAATGTTAACGAGTATAGGAGTACGAGTATGCCATGTACCGTTGTGCTAAGATGTCAGTAGAGCAACTAAAACTGTAACAGAAACTGCAAATTTTAAAATGTCATTTGAAAAAGTTTTATGGGACGTTTCTGAGTCCTTAAGCAGTGAACGAGTACGACTACTTTGGCAAGAATGTGTTCTAAAGTACCATACACTGGATGGGGACTAATGAAGCAGGAAGGACTTTCACAATGGGGTAACGAAAAAGTTATTACTGGGGTGGAAGTAGCCAGTTATTAAGGGGAGGACAACTTAAGAAAGAAAGTCAGTTCCAGAGTTTCCCTTGTGTGTCCAGTGTTGGAACTTTAAAGAACGACGATAACAGATAACTGGTGATGGGTTTTTGTTGTTCCTTTCTTCCTGGGCTTATGTGGAATTTACTCAAGGACTGTGGGAAATTCTGAAATGTGTGCTGGACTTTTAAGGGATTATACGGTTTTTAGTTTTCAGTTTTCTGGATAACAGGGCCGTTTCTATCTGCATTAAGGTTCTCATATCGCATTTTGAAACATATTGAGTTTCTTTATGTGGTGAGTATTTATTTGAGCACATGGATAACCATCGGTTTCGGATTATGCCGAAATAGGTAAAGCAATCACTATTTGGTAAAAGTCTGCTGCAGTCAATTTGTGGACATAGCTTTGCTTAATCTTTGCGCGGCAATCGAGAAACTGGCATCTTCTCTCAAGTGCGCGAGCGTCTTATGACAATCCGCATCGGGGCCTAATTCGCTAACATAAAGTTTATATGCGCCACCACCACGAAGCCACCAAATAATGTTTCTACGAGCTCCTCGACATAAGAGCAATGTCCTAATCACTAGGCAATTTTGACATCAAGGTTGGAAAGGCGGACATCTTTGGAAGAATTGAAACGATACCACGTCTGGCAAGGAACAAATATCACAGGGTTTCCTCTTCTCAATATATTTAAAGGAGTCATGACAGTCTTCGGATTTTGATCATTTTGCAAAGTAAGTAAGGTATACCTCCAGTATTTTGCACATCTGCATCTTCCGCATCTTGCAGCCAAAGTGCGAATGCGGATTTCTCAAGCGCTACAATAAAGAAAAACTACTGTGAGAAGATGTAACGTAGAAAAGCTGCAATCGTAAGGGAACCCCAGAAGTTTTGCCAAACACGTATCTTGAAATCCCTTAACAACTCCTATACCACGGACTAGTGGCAACACTGCCAGCATTCCATCAGAAATGCCGCAACTGATATTCTGGGTTTTACCCGACCACCATGAAGAAAGCAAGCAAGCAAGCGCATGCGACTAAAAAAGAAGCCGTTCGTGCGCTTAATGAGCAGAAGAGGCGGGCAGAACATCGGCTTCTCCAAAAGAAGAAAAAAGAGATCACGAGAAACGCATGATCAAAGATATTGAGACGTTGTACTCCAGAGATAATGTACGGGAATTTCACCAACAGGTAAAAAGAACGAGCCCACGCAAGAAGACCCGTACAGTAGCCTGTAGAGATGAACAAGGAAACCTTTTAGTAGAATCACAGTGGGTGCTGAGATTATGCAAAAACTTTTTCTGTAGGCTCTATAACGACGTAGAAGCCCAACATCCCGCCGTCAGGTAGGTTTGACCATTCAACATAGACGACGATAGTTAAAACTTCCGTCTACCTAACCAAAAAGAAATAAGAACAGCAATATCTAAGTTAAAATCCCACAAAACTGCCGGACCTGATGGTTTACCGGCGAAATTTTTAAAGGTGCTGGAAGCTACTTTGCGGAGAGCCTACATTAACTCATTTCTCAGATCTAATCTGCCGAATGGAATCTCAGCATCGTTTGTGCCAAGAGAAGAAGAATCCCGCAACTACGCCAACTATAGAGGTATAAGCCTCCACAACATCACATATAAGATCTTATCTGCCATATTGTGTGAACGATTGAAAACCTTCTTCAACAACCCGATTGGCCCCAATCGGTGCGGCTTCGACCAAATCTTCAAACTCCGGCAGATCCTGGAAAAACCTCAAGAAGCCATGTCTAGCTTTGAAATTCTTGCCAAACTCATCCGTTTGTGCAGAATGATGATTAAGAAAACTCCCTGCACCATCAAGATTGGTAACGATTTAACCGAGACCTTTGACGCCAAAAAAGGTTTTAGACAAGACAACGCGCTATCATGTGACTTTGTTGATATCATACTTGAGAGAATTGTGCTAAGCTCACAAGTGAACAGCGAAGGGGCAATCTTTCAAAAATCTGTGCAACTATTACCGTACACCGATATGCATCATTTTTGTTTTCGCCGCGATGATTACTTAGTCATTGTCGTGGCACCATTTGACTGCGTTATTAAACTCTGCTTGCATTAGTCTTGTTGCCGTCTCCAGAGACCTGTGACGCACAACTATTGCGGTGTCATCTGCGTAAGCAAATGGAATGCTATTTTTGAAAGTGCGAAGAAGTTCATTTGTGTACAAAATGAAAAGAATTGGACCTAGTTTCGACCCTTGAGGAACTCCATATTGTACATGCTTCTTTTCACTATAAACGTTCTTGATTTTAACACAAAAGACCCTGTTCAGTAGGTATTCCCTTAGCCAGTCCGTCATCACTCCTCGTATACCAATCCATTCAAGCGCTTCCAGTAACTTTGCATGGTTTAGTGTATCAAATGCTTTACTAAAATCCATAAACATGACCAAAATATGACAACTTTTATTTAACGATTCATTGACGCAATTCGTGAACTCTCCAAGCAATTGTCCAGTACTTTTTGGCTTCTGGAAACCATACTGGCTTTGGTGGATAAGGGAGTGGTTTTCAAAAAAGCTAAATAGTCTACTTCTAATTACATCTTCTAAACACTTTTCCATGACTGACAGTATGGATATCGGTCTATAATTGCCGATTTGACTTTTAACACCTACTTTGTAAATAGGTCTAACCACAGCAGTTTTAAGTTTTTTCGGAATTTTGCCCTGCATTCGATTGAGGTTAATAAATTTACACAACAGGGGAGCAAAAATATCTGCGTGTTTTTTTTTTTTTAATATCTACCGGCTGTAATTCCGGGGGATTTAT
The DNA here is from genome assembly GCA_907269105.1 of Volucella inanis. Classification (NCBI taxonomy): domain Eukaryota; kingdom Metazoa; phylum Arthropoda; class Insecta; order Diptera; family Syrphidae; genus Volucella; species Volucella inanis. The sequence goes on from OU026154.1 coordinate 127,867,302, forward strand.
TTTCGCCGAGGAAATTATTTATGCTGTGCACCTCTGCGATGTTGGTTTCTCTAGCAAAAATTGAGTTGGCTACGAAGGTATTCGTATAATACGATGTGATTGCGTTACACTGATGCATTATTTAGAGAGTATGTTCCGAGAAAAGTTTAGCACATTCAATAGAAAGGCTGAACATATTTTTTTCGGATGAGAAGTTCTTAACAAGCACTTCATCAACGCCTAACATTTTTCTTCCCATTATTTTATTTGTTGTCTCCTCTGCTAACTAAAATGTAATCTATCACTGACTTAGTCCTTCTTTTGAGATCTGTCCTTGTATATTCTTTGATAATATTCATCAGTCCCAACGACGCTAACATAGTTTGATTTCAAGTTACGGATATTGATATTCATATTACCCATCACAATAATTTTATCCGTTTTTTCTTATTTGGCTTAGGTTATTTCCTAATTCTTCAATAAACGCTCTTTGACTAAATCCTGGTGGTCTATATATTCCAAATACGTATTTACTATTTTCTTGGGTTAAATGAATTTTTATATTTTCATATGAAATGCTTTCCGAAGGTTTGCGTTCATAATCTATATCGTTTCGTATAAACTTTAAAATCCCTCAACCTCTTTTTTTGTTTCTATTTAAGAACTCTGGTTCGAAACCATCTAGTTTATACACCCTCCCTGACTCGAACTGCAACTAACTTCAGACTGCTATAATTTCCAAACCGTTTATGACACTAGGCAAAAATTTTGACATATGACAGATAATTTTATTGTATTATTTACAAGGTTATTAAACGATTTGCGTCTCAGTTGTGTTGATAGTGTGATTTCTTTATATTTGGTTGGAAAACCACAAGTAGCTATCGTTAGAGCCCTCCAGCACCTCAACGTGAATAAATCATTTGTGTCTCGAACCATAGCTCGTTACCGTGATACTGGCAGCGTTGCAAAACGCCATGGAGGTGGTCGTAAAAAAACAGCAACATCGGCAGAAATGGTTTGGAAAGTGAAGGCTGAAATTGAGGAAAATCCTCGTCGAAGTGGAAGAAAAATGGCTCGTGAGCTCAACTTATCGTTGGAACGGATGCAACACATACTGAAAAATGAGTTTGGGCTCAAGCCATTGAAGTTCCAAAAAGCACACGATCTTACACCGCAACAGAAAAAAGTTAGAGTCGAAAGAGCAAAGGAGTTGCTACGCTTGCACGAAAGTGGTGAGTGCAGAATTTGGTTTTTTCAGATGAGTCGCCATTTGTTATCGAGCAATATGTCAACAAACAAAATGACCGAATTTACTTGCCAGAGAGGTCCATCGAAAATTTACACCTTTGGACGGCCACCATAGCGCAGGCAGCACCGATGGTGATGGTTTGGGCCGCCATAACCGCCGATGGTCGCTCTCCGCTCGTTTTTTTGGACCGTGTCGTCAAAATTAATGTTATCGTATACCGTGAAACTGTCTTAGAGGCAGTATTGAAGCCTTGGGCAAACAATCATTTTGGTCGGAGACCGTGGACATTTCAACAAGACTCGGGACCGTCTCACAAAGCGCGCGTCAAACAAGATTGGTTAGAAAACAATGTTCCACACTTAATTTCTTCGACACAATGGATTGCAATCGTCAAATATTGGTTTCGAGAGTTTCGTGGTGGCCGCAACTCCACTACCGATCAAGTCCGCAGCGGCAGGCCCTCTGATGCGGTTACAGAGGGCAATGTCAAAAAAATACATGAAATGGAGTTGGCTGACCGGAAAGTCAAAGTGCGCGAGCTAGCAGATACCACAAAGATTAGTACTGAGCGCACACTCCATATTTTGGGCAATATGGGCATATGAAAAAGTTATTCTGCCGCTAGGTTCCGCGCATACTCACTCCTGACTAAAAACACGAAGGCGAGAGCACTTCGAAAGAGTGTTTGAACTTGCTGATGCGGAATCGGGCTGTCTTTTGGCGTCGATCGGTAACTGTTGAACACCAGAGTGTTGAACTGTTGAACACAAAATGAGTGAACGGCAATGGACTGAAGCCGGCACGAGAAGCGGCAAAGGGAGGCTCGTTGGTTCGAAAAGGTTATGGCGTCGGTTTTCTGGGCTTATCATGGCATACACTGCCATTTCGTGGACTACCTCGAAAAAGGAAAACCATCAACAGTGAGTATTACTGTTATGATTACATTATTGGAGCGAAATCGCTGCAAAAAGGATTCACATGAAGCGAAAAAAAATTTCTTTTTTACAAGACAATGCTCCGGCGCACAAGAGCATCGCAACCACGTCTAAAATCAATGACTAACGACTCCAATTGCTGTCGCATCCAACGTATTCTCCCGATTTGGCTCCATCGGACTATTATTTCTTTCCAAAGCTCAAAAGATGGCTCCTCAATAAAAAAAATTCAGCTCACGCGAGAAAATCATCGACGCCACGGAGGAGTATTTTGCAGACCTTCCGGAAAACTACTATTCGGACGGGATCAAGAAGTTGGAAAATTGCTAGAATAAGTGTATCAAACTAAAAGGGGACTATATTGAATAAAATAAAAAAAACGTTTAAAAAAAATTTTTTTCATTCCCAAGGAGGTTACCTTTCACCCCATCTAGTATGTATGAGTATGTATGAGCCTTCAAACCACTCACAAATTAGTTATTATATACTTTTCTAATAACGACTTGACAACTTGTTTTTTTAAATAAAAGGGAAACCATTTGAGATATTTAAAAAATTTTATTATTGGCTTGAAGTACAGTCAAAACATTTATGAATGGAAATCGACTTCGTTCATATGTCCACCGCGGGCACGTTTGCAGCGGTCGATTCGTTGGACGCAATTTTCAACGATTCGGCCACATATTTCGGCCGAAACGGCCGCTATTTCGCGTTCAATGTTGGCTCTGAACTCATCCAACGTCGTCGGCGTGTTGGCATAAACCAATGACTTAACGTAGCCCCACAGAAAATAGTCAAGTGACGCTCACCATACTTACTCTTCAATAAATCGATTGTAGCGTGTGCTGTGTGGCTTGTGGCACCATCCTGTTGAAAACACATGTCGTCCAAGTCCATATCTTCCAATTCGGGCCAAAAATAAAATTTTTTATAATTTGCTGATGTTGCTCGTTATTGTACTTTACCACGATGAAAATGTTGAGATTACTGAATAAATTGACAGTGACAGTTTGATGATTAGTGAAAGAGTGCGTTCACAAATTAAATTCAAAGTTGTCAAGTTCCTATTGGAAAACCCTATACTAAGACAAAATTATTTTTTATTTCATATAAATTGATGCCGCTAAAGTTTTGTATCAACCTACAATCTAAGTTAACTATAAGGTTATCGTTTCCATTTGTGTTAACCATTTTTATTGAACAATTTTGTGTTTCTTTTTTATTTACACACAATGCATTAAGTGTTATTGTATGCGTGTTATTCTGCTTACATCGTTAACAATGCTTATCATCATAGGTTACGTGATCTCATTTCTTCTTGCCAATACTTTCCCAATACTCTCCCACACGAATTTCCAGTTTTCTTCTTTTGCCTTTTGCTTTGACATCCACAGCAGGTGTTTGTTGTGTCTTGTCAGCTGATTATTGATGTATACAATGTCATCTGGCATCGCTGCGCTAGAGTTGGCATTGCTATTATAAGAATTTCGCATTACTGATTGCAGTTTTATCGGTCGAGTTGCGCGCGCTTGCTTTATAAATTGTGTTTTGCAAATGTTTGAGTGTTAATAAGTTACATTTATCTTCTAAAGGAGTTTGCATTGGTGAACAAAGCCATACTTTAGGTGTTCGTAAAGAGAATATATAATTGTATTGTAAGATTAACAGACCATTGCATGATTGCACTCACAGCGTGCAATCACTCCAATGCATTTAACTGTGGAACCACATTTAAAAAAAAATAGAGATATTGCACAGATTTCAATCTTTTAAATGAGTGTTTAAAATACGAATTTTGGGAGCCAGTTTATCGTGAACCTAATCCTTCAATTGCATTCGATCTTTTTCTTAAATTGTACTACCCTTTCCCTTATCTCTTGTAGCAGATTAAAAGAAAAAACAATTTTGCAAATAAAATAAGAAATCACCCAAAAAATAGAAAACTAAAAAAATATTATCATAATCCGTGCAAATCCGTACGCAAGAACATTGAACAAACGCGCGACACTTTTTATTCTGAATCGTTTGAACGAGCGAGGGGTAACGTAAGGGAAGAATATAAAGTAGTCGAAAGTATTTTAGGGATAAGTAGGAAACCAATGAGTATAAGCAGCTTGGACATAGATGGTATTAATAACCCCGATTCAGGTCGCATTTCAAATAAGCTCAACGAGTATTTTACCGAGATCTCAGAAAACCTCAAACCTTCTGTCGAAACTTCCTTCCTGCAGCTGCCTTAAAAGAACAACAGAAAATATACAACCCAACAGTTTTGTTTTCTAACCATTTTCCTCAAATGAAATATGTAAGGCAATATTCTCCTTAAAAACAAAAACTCGTGCACTAGCGATGGCACAGAAATGAGTTTTATAGTAGTTGTAAATTCGGATTTAGAAGTGGAATGTCAACGGAAGATGCAATCCTAAGAGTATGTGGCCAGTTATATGAAAGTGTTGACTGCAAACAAACTGCATTGGCTCTTTTTGTTGACATGACAAAAGCGTTTGACCTGGTTGACCACGACGTTCTGCTGAAGAAATTATACAATGCCGGTCTTAGAGGAGTTATCCACAAATGGTTTTGTTCGTATCTCAAAGGTAGAAATCAAAAGGTCAATGTAAATTGGTGTTTTAGTGATTTAGTGATTCGCGTACCTTAAGAAATGGCGTTCCACAGGGTTCAGTTCTTGGTCCTGTCCTTTTTTTAATTTACATTAACTCTCTGTTTGCTCTCAATCTTAAAGGTGTATCAACAGCGTTTGCAGATGACATAGCCCTAACTTATTAGTTTGATACAATATTCGAATGTATTGCGAAGATTTCAGAAGATCTTGAAACATTGAGTCTTTGGTTTTCAGAACAGAAATTGAGATTAAATACTAATATCCTTCAGCCTATCAAACAATGATTTAGTAAATGTTAATCTTTGTTTCCATGCACCCAATTGCAAAAAAATTTGCTTGCCTGTACATAGTTGTGGAAAGAGTACTTTTGTTTGTAGCTCCCAATGTTCAATGTGCAAAATTTTAAATACCTTGGCGTATTAATTGACCGAGACTTGTACTGGAAAGATCATATTCACACCATTAAAAGGCATATGCTCCTTGTAACCCGCAAAATGCACCTCATCAAGCAACACTGCTCTGCTAAAGTGTTAAAGTCAATTGATTATGGCCTTGCCCACTCCAAATTGCAGTATGGTATTACAAGTTGGGGTGGCTCTTATAATAACTCTTTTAGGCCATTGTTGATAGCTCAGATACATTTAATTAGAATTATCAGTAAAAAAAAATCGTTTAACCCCGAGCTGGCCATTATTTATAAATCTGCGAATTTTACCAATGAGACATCTTTACATTTTTAAAGTATTGGGTCCATGACTTAACTCGTGCGGTTTGCTAAGAGATGGCGTAACTTGTATTATTCCATTGGAACATGCGTTAGAAAGCTACTGTCATTGTACGTCATTTCAGTATATGTCATTCATTTGAAGCGTAAACAACAATAATTTTTTTTCACTCAAATATTTCGAACTTTGTGCCTGAAAAAGTGTTTTTGCGGGGAGTGCAAAAAGTGGTTTGCACGATTTAAAAGTGGTGATTTTGGCTTGGAAGACGATGAACGTCCTGGGCAGCCCAAAAAATTTGAAGATGAAGAACTGGAAGCATTTATCTATGAAGATTGTTGCCAAACACGAGAAGAGCTCGCAGAATCTTTGGGTGTCACTCAAGCAGCCATTTCAAAACGTTTAAAAGCAGTTGGCTATACTCAAAAGCAAGGAAATTGGGTTCCACATGAACTCAAGCCGAGAGACGTCGAAAGGCGGTTTTGCATGTCCGAAATGCTGCTGGAATGCCACAAAATGAAGTCATTTTTGCATCGGATTGTTACTATTGGTGAAAAATGGATCCATTACGACAACCCCAAGCGCAAAAAATCATATTTGAAACCCGGCCAACCAGCCAAATCAACGGTAAAGCCGAATATCCATGGCGCGAAGGTGATGCTCTGTGTTTGGTGGGATTAGATGGGTGTGCTGTATTATAAGCTGCTAAAACCGGGTGAAACCATCAATAGACAACGCTATTGAACACAATTAATCTACTTGAAAAGAGCAGTAGCCGAAAAACGGCCGGAATATGCGACCAGACACGAGGCAATAATTTTCCATCATGACAACGCTCGGCCCCACGTTGCTATTCCGGTTAAGAACTATTTGGAAAACAGTGGATGTGAAGTCTTACCCCACCCGCCTTATAGCCCAGACCTTGCCCCTTCTGACTACCATTTGTTCCTCACTGAAATACGGTTTACATTAGAGCAGAATATCAAAAATTGGATTTATTCATTCTTGGCCATCCACAAATTGCCAGAAAGATAGGAAAAAGTCATAGCTTCAGATGGGCAATACTTTGAATAATACTATTGTACATGTTTTTCTTAAATAAACTTTCAAATTTTGCAAAAAAAAAAAAACCGCACGAATTGAGTTATATACCCAATACTAAACGAATTTTTAAAGCAAAGCGGAAATCTTCCCTGTAGAACAAATCAATCTTATAGTCTTCGTACAAATAACATGCAACTGGTAAATGTTCCATTTGCCTGCACAACCCACTTTTCGCGCTTATACACTGTTACAGGCTCTTCAATGGTTAACAACTTACCTTTTCCAATTAGGTCAACCTTACGATTTAATTCATTCCTAAAACGCTTAAAAGACTGGTTATTTGCACTCAACTACGACTTCCTTGAATCATTAATTCGTTAATCTGCTAACTTAAACATCAGCACAAGTCGTTCTCGTATTTTTTGTGTCAGCTTCTTCATTTTTATTTTCGAGTTGTTAATGATTGAATTTGTGAATCAATGAATTTATATTTGAATTTACATTTAATGAATTTTGAATTTATGTATTATATTTTATTATTTGAATAATTCCTTAAATTTTGAATTTCAATTAATCGATGCTCCCCCACATCAATTATTGTATCTTTATATTGTTATTAATCCGGTATCTTTCCACACTAACTTTAAGTTACGGATTGATTACTATTATTTTCCGCTTTATTTTAAACTATCGCTTTAACTTTGTAATAATCTTAAGTTGATTTTAAATCAAAATAATAAACTTGAAACTTAATCAATAAAAGATGCAATTATTGATGAATTTGTAGAATTTTTACATTTTGTTCTATATATGTCAGTGATATCTGTGTCTTTTATCTCGTGATTAATAGTTTTATCAATTCCCTTTATTATTTCAACAAGATTTTCATGTGTTGAGTGTAAAATATTTTCAATATCGACATTGTTTTTAATCATTTGTTGTTCGAGCGCGTTGATTTGTGATTGCAGGCTTTCTATTACTTCACCTTTCTTTCTGTTGTCCTCCTTTAGCTCCGTCATTTCTTTATTGATGCTTTCCATAAGATTGTTTTTTATCAGCTCGCAGCAATTTCTTTTATTTCATTTCGCATGAGTTTGATCTCCGCCAAAACAGCTGAGTTGTTATCAGCCTTGGTATGGGTGTTATCGGGACTCTTGTTGGTGCTGGATGGTCGCACTCTCTTTTCAGATTGTAGGTCTGGTGTTTGTTTTAGAGACGCCAATACTTTGCTCGCAGCAGCAGCGTTTTGGACATCACACCTCTTTCTGCAGACCTGCACTTCATGCACCCCCTGTCCATGTCCCCTTTGGTAGATTATCACCACGATGACTACACATATCCATTGTTGGGGAAATGGGTGCAGAAATCAAAAAGGACACAGAGAAAAAATTTAGGATGGGCGTTAGTAAATGTAATAAATTCCACTTTACGCTTTTACAAGCTTATTTTTATAAAGTCACTATCTTATAATTGATTTTTATTACACGGGGGTAAATCAAACTTTTAGACTTGGCAAAAAGTCTACTAAAACACAGAGCTCTTTAAAAACACGTCCACGCAATACTTAGCTGTAGCTGTGGCTACTTTAGGCGAACACAAATATACAAAAACCACCGTTCATTTCGAAGAAAGAGCTCCAAACGATCTTCGAATCACTTAGAAGTAAGAAATCAGTGGGAACCGATGAAATACCGAACATTGTCGGAAATCATTCTGTTTAGGACGCCTTTGTCTGGGGCCTCTAGTAATACCAGAAAGAATTGGCGAAAGTTCTCTATCGTAAGACAATTTGGACAGCCACTTGCTTGTCGAAATGTAGTCAGATACCTTGGGATCTGGCTAAATCAATATCTGTATTTTAACAAATATATAGATGTTGCTCTGGCCAGAGCCAAAGGTGCTTTTGCCCTTACAAAGAGACTGTTTTATAACAGCCAACTCGATGCGAGGGTGAAGGTGATCTGTTACATGGCCCTTATCCGGTTCATGCTCGTATTTGGATGTCCTGTGTGGTTCAACGTGAGAGCAAGTTTATTGGAAAAGATTCGGGTGTTTGAAAGGGCTTGTCTTAGGACTTGTCTTCGCTTATACAGAACACCAGAATCTAAGTACATAAAATTCTATCGTAATGAGGTCTTGTACAATAGGGCGAACCTAATAAGAGTGGACAATTTCGTCATTAAGTTAACTCGAAGGCATATTGCAAGAGCAATGACCTCATCGAACAACCTGATCTACGGGGCTTCTACCCTAATTATATGTATCACGAGAGTGTTCGCTTTAACAGCTTTATTCCTCCAGAAGCGTTTCTCTACCTAGATAGTAAAAGTCTGCTCCAGGACAGATTGGCGGTGCCGCTCTGGCAGTGCGAAGCGTCTCCGGTTCACTAGGGCGGTAGGGAGTCGCGACCTGAGGGATGTTTCTCAGCAGCACCAACAATTTTGGTGGCTTTTTGAGGGAGAGGATGCTTCGTCGTCGAATTTCTCCAATACTTGGTAACTTCATGTGAAGCAAAGTGGGTCGCCTAATTTTTTTTAGCCATGGCCGGCTTACATAGTTTTTAGTAGGATTAAATTAGATTTAAAAAAAAAACAAATAAATAAAAATCAAAAAAAAATTTAAAAAAAATATTGTAGAAAATGAAAAAAAAAGAACATATATATATACACATATTTGTATATTAAGTATATATATATTTTGTATATATATATATATGTGTGTGTATTAGATATAAGTAGGTTAAGTAAATTAAGATTTAGTTTTAAGTAGTTTGTAGGATTTTAGTTTTATGTTTTATAATAAAATAAAAAAAGTCAGGTTACTAAGTTTTTTTTTGTAATAAATGTTTTCTTAGTTTTAATTATAATGAATAGAAATAGTATACTATGGTAGTAAGATACGTCGAAGGGCATAATTTAAGCGTTAGATTTAACTTAGAGTGCTCGCATGGGGCCAGTAAGTTAGAATAAGATAATTTTAAGTTAATTAAGCTAATTTTTAAGCATTTTTATGTCTAGCAAGTAATAGTAAATTAAGTGATACAATAAAAATGCATACAAATTGAAAAAAAAAAAAACAAATATACAAAACCAAAAAAACGGCATCGTCGGATGAATTCCGGAGATCGGAGATCGCCAAACGATCTTCCGATGAACTCTCGTTAGACCTCAGTACGTGAGCTTTCTTTTTTTCTGTTTTTCGTGTATCAAACAGAGGTGCTGTAATAATGCCGACGAGCTAATCATCCGAATTCAATCGCCCAAATCCTAAACGTTTTCATGCAGGTAACAAAAGTAATTACAGGCCATATGTCAATGACATAATACACGTGAATCAAGTAATTATGTCAATAATTAAAAAAAAAATGATTACCGCCCCCTTCCTTCAGGAGTTAATTGGCAATCACATGCGATTTTTCCAACCCAGTAAATGCCGTAGATTTACTTTCTCCATAACGCAAATCACGTTCCAAACACAACAATGTAATTAAATCTTACAGCCTCGTTGGTATATCTTTATGAAGCGATTTGTATCCACAAATATCTGAATTCGCAGCAAAATCCCAAGCTGTATCGGCATACCATATACGACTACTCGTACATGGTATACTAGAAATAAATTTTCATTAATTGTGTAACTCCAGTAAGGTCTGTGTGCCATTATCAATTGATGCTAAGCAAATAATACTTGCGGACTGATTCCATGTCTGTGTACGACATAAACTGAACTGCATCGGTCTTGCGTAAGCCTCACCATGTCGTCCTACGGTGTCCATCGTCTACATAGAAATTGAAAAGACATTACATAGTCGGAGTATCTCAAAATAATGGTTCGCCTCCGATTAAAAACTTTTCAGCCATGTGATTCTAATTAAAGTCGTAACGTCTGTCGCCTACCATACGAATCCACCCACCTACCCTTGGAATGTACTCGCATTTGTATACGAGTACCTGTAGTAAAATGTGCAGCCCTTTGAATTAAATTTGGATTGAGATATGAATTAATCCGTTAATTAATGAAAAATTGTATATTTCATCAATTTTAAGTGATACCTTTTGGTGGCCTGGTGTTTTAAGTTTATCGATGGCTCAGTGGTGGTTATTGAAGGCCATCTTATCACTCCTTGATCTGCCGCGCCGCTGCCAGTTATCGTTTGCTGTTGCTGCCGTTGTCGTTGTAAGGAAATTAATTTAATTTCGCTATCTCTGTGGTTTTGGATTGATAAATTGCTTATGTGAATCTCGTTTGCAGATTTATTGCTGTACTTGTTGGCGCTTCGTTTCGCTCGCTTTCAGAAGCTGTAACCATACAAGCGTGCTTATACTCGTACTCGTATGGCCATTACTCATAGTTGGCTGGGCAGAAACGGGCTCAAGAAAATTCCATTTATAATCGTTATGTGACCACAATAAGAAAAATTGTATATCTACTGACTAAGATACCGTTACGCTTGGAAATAGATACAAACACAGATACACCGATGTTATGTGACAAATTGAACAAATTTAAGCCAATTATGTTCTTGACTGTGCCGGGGCACGGGACAACTTTGAGGGATGTAAGAAAAGGCTTAGGCTTAGACTAGTGTAAGTGTAACAGTCCCAGAAAAAACCGCACGTGATTTCCGGTCATTAATTATGGCGATAAATACGGTTATAGGGTTATCCGGTTATACAGAGGCAACAGCCCCCAATGTATATAATTGAGGTGTCAATGTTTGCATAAGGCTTTGCTTCAAAGCACCTCTTATCGAAATCGGTGTCAATAGTTGGGCTCAGGGTGTTTCGCTTTTAATTGCTCAGTAAACTGCGGTAATCTCTTTCTAATTCCTTTTGAGGTTATGCAAAGTCAAATTGCAATGCGAGAGGTTTCAATACTTGGTTTACTTTACAACTGGCAACGGCATGTTAATAAAATAACTGCGGATTACATGGGAAGACTTTTTAATTTTTAATTAAATTTTCATCTTAAGGTTTCGGAAGTTTCGAGCAATGTGGGGTGGAGCAGAGAAAGATTATTTTGTAGGTATTCGGTTTCCTTTTAGAACGGAGGAAGTAAATTGAATTTTTTTTTTTTTTCAAATATATGAGCAGGAATATTGCTTTTGATTTGAATTCAGAGGGAGAATATTGAAAAAAGTTGAGTGAGTAGGGTTTCTTTGACGACTTAAAGCAAACTTAAAGGGGGGATGTTGCCAGGTAACTTACACAGATTCATATGCTATGTCAATGATCAAAGTAGTGAGTCTACTGGTGTGCATTAAACATAGGGTTAGTTTAGGCAAGAGTGACCTATGGAAAAACCAACCCACTTTGGCCTTTTGGCCCGCTGTGGATCTGTGGCCCTCCTAATCTTGGAATCAATTTGAGCTTCTGAGGAGTTGTAGAAGAATGGAAACGTCTATGCTAGTATTGTTTAGATTGCTTCAGTCATTTTAAAAGGTGTTACAACAAGAGGTGTATGATTTGTTTTTTGAGTTTAACGAACAATTGTTGAGATATCCTGAAACCCTTATTACTTTGTAGAGAAGACACATGGAGATTATTTTTGGAATACAATATCTTCGCTTTGGCTCTGCTTACAGACTCTCATCATTTTCTCGAAATTGTCAATCAATCTTTTGCATAATTGGGGACCTATATCGGCGATGGTGGCTATAATGTTCGCCTTCAGAGTTGGAATTGTTTGCGGATGGTTGGCGTCGAAATTGCTTTTAACATTACCTCAAAGAAAGAATTATAACGGTGTTAAGTCGCACGATCTTGGCGGCGAATGTGCGTCTCCGAAACGCGAAAATACACGATGAGGAAACTTCATGCGCAATAACTCGATTATTTCGGGCTTTGTATGGCACGTCCTTTGAATAGATCGTCCGCTTCCATATGCTCGAGCTCCGGGCAGAAAGAATTGTTTATCAGTAGCACCCAAAAGTTACTCGCTCCGGATGCATGGGCATCTCCTGAATCCAATGGGCCTCATCCGAAAGCACGATTTTCTTACAAAAACCAATGTCTACATGTATGTTTTGTAGGACGCAATACGAAAATGTACGGCGCTGTTGATATTCTTCTACCTGTACGAATGGAGAGCCAAATCTTTAGTCGAAATTCGGTGCAATGTGGCTGTGAAGAGGTCAAGCTTCTGGGAACGGTGACGAATAGAGGTATTTGGGTCGTTTTCGATACATTACATTTACCGAGGCGATATTTTCTATTGAACGTCCGGTGCCAACACATTTCGGCGTCTTCACATCTTAGAATATCCTCATATCGCCCAATATGTCGTCTAGACACCCGGGCCAAGATTCTGGAACGTATCACTAACGAAAAACTATTGTCAGTTGTTGAGGAAAAAAAGCTTTATCAAATCGCCAATTCGGTTTTAGTCTACCATATCTGCTATAAAAGCGGAAAGGGAAAGATGGCGATGGGGCAGAAACGAATATTGAGCAGTGAGAACACTTGCGTTAACACTTGTGAACTCCTTTAGCTGGTAATCCATAACAAGAGCACTTTTTAGAATGGATACACCACGTCATTTACTTAAGATAGAAAAAAACTACCTCAACAATAGGAAGCTTAAATATCAAACAGAAGGTGATATTAAATATTACAGCGCCCCTCCAGGAGTACGACATGGATCAGTACTAGGACCATTATTATGAAATATTATATACGACGGAGTACTGCGACTAGCGGTGCCACTATGAGTTTACACAATAGGTTTTGCTGATGACATTACTATTGTTACGGTCGCCAAACACATTCACAAAGCAGAAGTAAAGGTTGGTTACGTTCAGCGGGATTTGAACTTGTTTACCACCATAATAATAATAACCAGTCGTAAACCCGTTGAATATGCAACCTTTCGGGGTGGGATTCGGTCCAAACGAGCACTGAAATACCTGGGAGTAAGGTTCTGGTTCAATCTGGTTCTGCTTTACACCGCCCCGGTTGGTCAACGACACTAGTCAGACAGAAAGCTAGGAAAAAACTATCGTCATACATGCATTATATGCGCATTAAGGGCGATAAGTGGCTTTCGAACGATATAGGTTGAAGCAGCATATGTTATAGTTGGAATGGTACCCATCGACATACTTACGGATGAGATGCTTAGGATATGTAACAAATTTGCGTCAAATTGCCACGTAGAAAAGCATGAAAAAGATTAAAGGTTAGGAAAGGATGTCCTCAATCACTAGGTGGCAAAATAGATGGCACAACACCACCATAGAAGTGTGGTTAAATCGGACACATGAAAACTGCAACTAATACCTCACGCAGTTCCTGTTCGGTCACAGGGGGGTACCGTAAATATCTATACCTTGGACACGATAATTCTTCCTCGTTTCCAAATTATCCAAATGACGGCGAAAATGCGGATAAGAAGAAGAAACCTACCGAGTCCACAGTTCCTCGTCGAACATACCATATTGGGCGGGAATTTGTAGTTTATAAGCAGTGTGCAAAAAGAACTCCGGCGAATCGAACAGATATGACTTGCTGACACAGCGAGGACACAGGATACGAGTATAGCATAGATGCTGACCAGCGTCGTGAAGTAAAACCTCAATGGAATACCACGAGGAGAGTGGTTGAAGTGTGCAGATTGTGGTTTAGTACGTAGGCATACTCCTGACATTAGGAGTATGAGTCGTGCATGCTAGTGGCCCGAGCTAATAATATCTCTCGAAGATTGTACACCCTATGGCGCAACCATAAAAAAAAAAAAACATCTTGAAGGTACGTGATTACGTGCAAAATTGGCACAAATTTTTCACATCCAGAGCAAGGATGCGATTCGATGATTTTTTACTTTTTCTTTCACTGTGTAGCGTTGCATGGTAAATTTTCCAAATTTATAGATTAAATCTGCTACCATATGTCAACCATGCTTACGTCAGCTGTAAAATAATAGCCCTCTCAAAAATTAAACCTCTTTTTGAAACATACCTTAGAAGAAAGGTCCAAGTGAAGAGATTTCTGTTTACTGTCCGCTACCTACTCAACTGTCAATGGTGTTCTCAGTGAATTTAGCTTCCCAATTGCGTTAAAAGAACAGTCGCTATCACAGACTAGTCGAACTAGCTTAGACGTAGTAATAATGTTCTCGAAACTATACTATTGCTACAGAATTGCGTATGTCTCTACTTGGAAGATAGACACAAATTTGCCTAACGAACAGTGAACTCTAAGTGCTTCACAAGCACATAAAGTCACATCCTAGATTGGTTTTGGAGTCATCTGCAAAAATCCGAATACAAACAATACAGAGACAGTCTACTTCGTACAAAGAAAATCGAAAGTCGAATTCCCGTTGCAACCAGAGCTCGAATCTTATTGCGTCATAAGTTATGCTCATATCAGAATCTAGAGTGAAAATACAGTCGCAGGGTTGTCGAAACTGTAGTGGAAGTTGGACTACTTATCCACGTCTTCTCAAGGGTAAGATGGCATTGAGAGTGCAAAAATATCTAATGCGAGTCCTTATCCAATCCTGCTTTATAGATTTTGATGGACACTCTCACAAAATTTTCTCCACATTACACAGAGGATGTACATAGCACTTTTGAACCTCAATTATTCACTTCAGCAGTATGAAGTTGGACAGAAGTGAACTGCATAACGTGATTTGGTTATCTCAAAAGTGAGTCTAAAGCATAAAACTCTGCTTTCGACACAATGCATCATAGACGTCATCAGATTTTCTAAAATTTAACCGCATTGCCCCTATTGAACACTTTAACCGGTCAACGGTTTTTTCGATCTTTTAGTAAAAGACTCTTCCAAATCCGAGTAAGCCTCCTAAGTTATTATAATTTTTTACTGCTTTCTTCAAATTAATCTCTAATGCGGATCTCTAATCCGCAGAAAGTATTCCTGGCAGATCAAATCAGCTTAGAATATTTGGTAAGGACATCGTTTAAGTTGTGGACAGTTTTTTTCACCTTTTGTTCTGGTCTGAGCTTGGGCATCATTTTGACAGATTTGTCAAGCTCCTCTTTAAAGCATGTCCAGTTGGTTCTTTTCTGATTTCTTTGATTTCAGCAAGGTCGACACTTTGTTACCAATTCGGAATTCGGTGTTCGGTGTTCTTATAACAAGCTCCTCAACGTGATATATCGTGATTGTTGGATGGAACACTGGATAATATCACCATCTGCGATTATTTTCGGCAGCACAGAGTTTCATGAGCAATTTTTGCAAACTCAATCAGAGAGTGTTCTACTAGTCTATTGCAGCCATTTCACTTTAAATCTAATCCCATGCATTCATTATGTTAGGTGGCGCAAAAACCAATTCTATTTTGACATTTGTTACTTCACAACAGATACAAAATACACGCCAACAATGGCGTGAATGGCTATACTCCTAAAGAACGCGGAATAGATTTCCCGGTCGTCCGACATCAACTGAGCAAACATGACGATATTTACCCGCTCGCCTAGAAGAGTATGGGACAACACGAGATACTGCCACGTGTGAACGGCCTATGGCTAAAGATGTCACAAAGGACCCCAGAGTATCGACCAGACGACGTGCCACTCAATTGGGCATTAATCGGTGATCTTTACAGAGAATTTGATGAAAGGTAAGATGTTCCCTTAAAAAGTGCAGACAGTGCATCAGCTGTTAGTTGTTGACCGAAAAGATCGTGTAACCTAAGCTCAAGTCATCCTGAACCTCAACCACGAGGGAGACAATTTTTCATCGAAAATCATTATTAGCGACGATGACGATTACCATCTCTGTGGTTATGTGAATAAGCAAAATTATCGCTTCTGAGTCACGAAGAACCCACTCAAAATTACTGCATAGTGTTGGACTTATTTTTTTCAAAACCGCCGCGGCCCAAAACGACTACTGTGGACGGCGAGCGGTAAAGAGCCATGCTCAATGACTTTCTCATTCCTCAATTGGATGAAACTATAGAAAATGTGGTTGCAACAGGATAGAGCAACGGCGCATACTGCGTGAGCTACAATCGAAATTCTGAAGTCTGCATTTTTGGGCCGCCTAATCTCACGTTTTGTCGATTTGCACTGGCCGGAAAGATCACCTGATTTAACCGTTCCAGACTTTTTTTTGAGGTGTTTTTTGAAGTTACGGCGATAATGTCCGAAAAGGTAAAGCTCACACCGTGCCAAATCAGGCGAATACAGGGAATGGTTAACATCGGTCACAAGTGTCGATCGAAGTGATCGAAGCGCAACAATCGCCAACTTCCTTCTGCGCGATATTCTGGCCGAATAAGGCGAATACGATGCATCAAACCCTTCAAACCCTTTGACTCCGCTTCTATCGTTCAATTGTCACGAAATTTTGACAGTACATCAATAAAAGATCTACCTTATCTTGATATGGAATACGTATTTATAAAAAAGTCCTGTTTATCTGGAACGGACTTTGGAGGACTTCTCGAAAGGTTTTGGGGGACTCGATTAGAAACTCTAGACTCTAGCAGGATAAAGTTGAATGATTGTAGGATCTTTTTTCTTTTTCGCCAACTTTTCAACTGTATCTGGTTGAGATCGTTGTTCTTGGTTAAGTTTTCAACGTTTGATATCCGGTCCATTATCTGGTCCCATATCCGAAGCTATTCAAGCAGTTAACTCGAGGACCGGAACTCCAAACCAGACGACCAAACCAACTTAGTGCTAGTAGCCGAAAAGCGGGTATTAGCTTTGTTCCTGGTTTGCATCTATTTCAACATTTTGACTAGATGCCGTGGACGAATAAACCAAATAAAATCAAATGAGGTTATACCGCCGAATCGACCTCAAACATCGTCTTTGTCTTTAGAGGCATTCCTCCGCCAAAACATCCGGATTGTGCACTCTTTATCTGGGCTAAGCTTATGCGGTAGTTATAAGGGGTGTCCCAAAATTCGGGTAAGATTTGAATTTGCGAAATTTATACGGTAAAGTGTTGCCAACGAAAAAAAAAAAGAATAACGCGTTTTCATTGTTGAGCAATATTTTATAGATAATTCAGGTTTGGCAGCTACATTTCACAATTTTCGTTCAAAATATGGCCGGAATAGTGATTTAACTTCATCAACTTTGAAGAGATTAATTCAAAAATTCAGGGAGAATGGATCATTTAGTGATCTTAAACACTCTGGCTGACTCCGAGTCTGTCGCCTTTTCGTTCCCCTCCCATGTTTTATTCTGTGTACTGGTCGCATCCGTTGCTAGACGCTTTTTCGTTTCATTGAATTTTTAGCATTCACAACGAGATGGGTGTTAAGGAAATTTTATTGTCTATGTAGGACCACAACTGGTGGGATAAGTGATATAACATCACGAAGCAACGAAAATGATATCCTTGTTGTATAATTTAGGTGCCATTTACAAATTCTATCGTGCGGTTTTGAATGGACTAAGATTTCGTTACATCGGAGTTTGGAATCACTTACTGTCGCTTTTTCGTTTCATCGCAGTTCGAAATTATAACTGCCGGCCAAGCGATAAAAATTTTCACCTCAAAAATTCACGATTTAATTAAAAACCTGCGTTTTCTATCAAAATTACTTCTTTTGTGAATTTTGGGACACCCGTTACTTGTGTAAACCCAAATGTGTTACATTTGCATGACTAATTTCGGTGCGAATCATTTCAATATAATTTGATACTAGAGATCCACAAGTATTAAGAGTTGGGCGCTGTACAAAAATGTAACAGCTCATTGTGATGGCGACATTTATTTAAACTCAAAGGACATCGATCGAATGTCATTAAAACTCTGTTCCTCTGCCCACGTTTAATGATTTAAATTCTCCCCTAAAGGTAACCTTTGGAAAGAAGCCAACTTTTAAAGGAATTCTGAATTTCTTTAGAGCTTCACATCTGTCCTTATGCCTTGCAATGTTTCTGTAAACTTAATCTCTTATAAATTAATTATGCTCCGATGAGTAGCAAGATCATGCCTTTGATGTCCATCCATTTTAATCAATAGCCGAAACGTACTCTGAAGCTGGTTCCAATCAAATTTGGACTTGACCCCGAAGAAACTTTCTTTGAATTTTCATACTTTGACAATTTGGTTCGACACTTTGATTCAATTCGAGAAATCAATTGAAACTCTTAAGTCATGACATTAAATGGAACGTGCGTTACGGGTGTCAACCAGCGCAATTGCTGGGTCAATGCTCAAGTGATTTGTAGTGACATCGTGACTGACAAATCAAATAGCCGTCAATAGAGATTTATGTAAACGTAAGGGTGGAAAGGTGAAGCCTGAAATAAGAAACGAATTATTGTAACGACATAACGTCTACCAGCTCCCCCATCTGGAGTTGCTCTTATTTTTTTTTTTTTTTTTTTTTTTTTTTTTTTTGTTAAAGTCAATGTTGATAGACCAGGGGGCTGCTGTCCGTCGTAAATTCATTTTTATGTTCTCAATTCGAACCTGTGCAAAGGTTTTCGTCCTTCTAGTTAAAACTTCGAAACAAAATATGTACTTTGCTTACATTTTCACATCACGTCGTCTGAACTGACATACTGAACTGACATACATACTGACTATGTTACCATATGACACAAGCACATTTTGTAGTCCAGTTCTGGAAATTATATTTTCAGTTATTAAAACGGATATTGAGGAAATCGCAGGGAAACACATATCAACATGTTCTTCCCCATTTCTACTTCTTTTTTTTAAATTACTCTTTGTGAGGATTTCTGACTGCTGACAGCTCGAGGACATGGTTATTACATTCTAAGCCCGATGTACGAGTTTTTATGACGGAAAGAAAGGTTAGTGGAGATAGGAGATTACTACTACCCCTAGCTGCCTTAGATGAATGAGTGTTAAGGAAGGAACAACCATCCCGGACATTAAGCTGAAAAGTTTACTTTATATTTGCAATGCTAATGTTCAGATTTGCATCGGGATTTGTGGAGAAGGGTTATCTACAATGTTATGATTCAGGATTAAAGATTACTGAATCTTCTCACTTGGAATAAGAGGAGAAACTTTTGTATCACACAAGGGATTTCATTTTAATTGGATGTCCAAAAAGCTTAAGCTGTTTGGATTTTAATCTTGTTCAATGTTTAACGTGACTTAAGGTAGCCTCTCTTGTTTCGACAGAGTCTACGCTTCTAAACTGTACAGTTTCTCGAAAATCAATTGCAAATCGTAAGTAGACTGATATAATCGTTATCCAAGCAATACGATGGAAGGAACCAGACATGGAAAAAGACCATTACGCAGTTGGACAGAGGTGACAGTCCCTTCCTACAAACGAAGAGAACACGATTGCAATATTATATACGTCCGTACATTTTGGGGTGTTAACATTAATCCGGACTACTGTCTGGTATAGGGTTTTCCAATAGGGACTTGACAACTTTGAATTTAATTTGTGAACGCACTCTTTCACTAATCATCAAACTGTCAATGTCAATTTATTCAGTAAATTCATCATTGTAAAGTACACCAACGAGCAACGTCTGCAAATTATAAAAATTTTCTACGGATATTCGGAGTCGGTAGACAGGCAATAACAAAAATTTGAGTCTACATATTCGTTGAGTGATGTTGCCGTGTCAGTGAGACAACGGGTTGGTGGAAGTGTCGAAAATATCGCTGCCGTTCAACGTCCGTAGCAAACGATCCAAATCAGTCAATTCCATGGCGTTCTCAAGAATTGGGCATCGCTCAGACCACATTATGGCGTATTTTGCGTAAGGATCTTGGTTTACACCTATACAAGATCAAGCTGACTCAAGAATTGAAGCCGATAGACCATTTGAAGCGACGTACGTTCTCCGATTGGGTTCTGGAGAAGATGCGCCAAGATGATAAATTTCCTCGCAAAATCATCTTCAGGGACAAAGCTCATTTTTGGCTCAATGGGTTCGTCAATAAGCAAAACATGCGTTATTGGTCGGGTGAAAACCCACATGTGCCTCATAAATCACCACTTCATCCACAAAAAACTGTTTGGTGAGGTTTGCATGCCAGCGGCATTATTGGGCCATATTTTTTCGTCGACGATAACGATCGTCACGTTATTGTGAATGGTCAGCGTTATCGCGCCATGATCACCGATTATTTTTGGCCCGAATCGGAAGATATGGACTTGGACGACATGTGGTTTCAAGAGGATGATACCACAAGCCATACAGCACACGCTACAATCGATTTATTGAAGAGTAAGTATGGTGCGCGTCTTATCTGAAGACATAGGCCAGTCGATTGGCTGCCTTGTTCGTGCGATTTAACGCCGCTTGACTATTTTCTGTGGGGCTTGCGATAGCAAGGGCTGAGATGAGAATTACTTTTGACACATCAGATCAGAGGAGAAGAAACGAAGGGCAGAAACTTCTCCGAAAGATAGAGATAGTTGAAAAATTGCGAAGTCAATTTGAACAAAAGTTGCTGCTGTATGAATGATTCGGAAATTTTGCCAGAAGATAAAATGGACGTTTCAACAAAACCGGTATCCAAGCCTGTAACGACGACCATAGGAGCAGAATAGTAGAGACTATGTTAGGACTGAAAATATTATTGTAAAGATCCACTTTTTCTAACTGCTGGTAGAAAGGACACACCATTCCTACGAAGAAAACTGCCCCGAATATCATCGAAACTTGTGGTGTCAAAAAAGGCTTCCGGCAGGAAATACACAGCTATGGTATTGCTTGAACATCGTACCTGAGAAAATGTGTGAAGTTAAAGTAAAAGTAACAAAGGTGGGTCTGGCGGTAAACGAAAAAAAAAAAAATAAATAAATACCTGTCAACAACCAACATCGAAAAATTGCACAAAACGTCACAACAGACGGATATTAGATCGAGTTCATCAACAACTACCGTCAGAAGAAGACTTGGAGAACAAGTTCTGAGCGAATGCCTTCAGCAGTGTTTCATTTCTTTCTGTTGCCCCGGGTACTTTTCCCCCATCGACTTTTATTAATAAAATTTATTGCAAAATAAAACAAACGCGAAGGAGAAAGGAAACTCGATCGAAAGGCAGCTGAAGTGTCGGGGCGAAAGGGAGATTGTGTAGATACTATCCAAAAAGGATTGCCTGTGCAGTTTTTTTTATTTTATTTCCTAACTATTTCGATGAATTGGCGTTGACATGCTTCATCGTGTCGAAATAGTTAACAACCCCTGCTTACAATTATTTATTTGTTTTAATATTTTGTATGCCTGTTTTTCTTCTGCCTCTGCCCTTCCTCGTTGGAAGCTATGTTATTTATTGGTCGGCCTTCTACATGCCTCCGCTGTTCCTTAATTACTCCCTCGTTAGGGTGCTGGCCTATAAAAGGATCATCGTCCCTACACCCACCGATCGATTTTCTCTGAGCTAGCTTTATCCATATTAATTGTAGTGCTGTGGTGCCGGTATTCATACCCACATCTTTTGTGGGCTGTGGTGTTTCCCAGCCTCAGTGTTTCTTGGATTTTGTTTGTGTATAGGCTTCATGGATCATCTTTCCCCACCCGTTATTATCGTATTGGGGTATCTAGCTTGAAAGGAATTCCCGTTCCTACACGTCAGCGTTCTGTCTGATGCAGTCTGTTGCAAGTCTCCCGTCTATTCTACGGGCTTCGACAACGGTGTTCCTGGTGGACGTTCTGTCGCACCTTGGCTCGTGGTCAGTCGTGAGTCACCCTACTCGTGTTTCCCTACTGACAAAACCACCCGTAAACCATTGACTGATGGGACCATGGCTGCCCTCCATCTCCGGCAGAGATTGGTGTTCTCACTTAAAGAAAAGAGGGACCGAAAGGACTTCACACGGAATCAAATATGTTTCGGGAAAATTTACCGCAACAGGTTTACTTACTTAACTTAGGAGGCCCTACAGTTCGGGTTGATTCTTGACCTCAACTATCAAGCATCTCCGGTTAGTCCGGTCATTATTTTACTGCCACCAGTGACATACTCTTTTATACTTGTGCGAGTCATCTAAGGTGAAGTCATTCTCTACTGTGTTTTGCCTCCGGATAAGATTCCAATACTGCGCACCGAAGCATTAGTGTCCATTCGCTCTACATATCCTAGGCATATCAGACGACTGAGTTTTCTGACTAGGTCGATGTCGCAGTACAGCGCGTGTAAATCTTCGTTGAATCTTTTTCTCCAAAGCCCATGAACGCAAACTTGACCGAATATTTTTCGAAGGATTTTTGTCACGAAACGTCTGAGAATATCTTCATTCACTATAGATAGAGTCCATGCTTTGGGGGTACTTAGATAGGATTCGGATGATAAAGGTCTTATAAAGGGTCTCCTTAGTTTTACGGGGTAGGGCCCTCTTATTCAATTGCTTTTTTAGAGCAAAGAAAAAAGATTGTGATTCTTACTTTTATTTATGCAAAGGTGTTGTTTGGACAATTATTAGCAGGACCAAGGTAGACAAAATCCCTTACTACCTCGAGATTGGCTGTTACGTTCTGTCCAATTGTCGATGTTGTGTGTCCCTGCTTCGTTTTGCTCTCATTTATCGGTAAACCCATTTTGGCAGCTTCATTTCAATACTAGCGAACGCTGTGACACGCGATGACACTGTGTTCTCCCAATAATGTCGATATTATCGGCATGTACTAGTAGTAGCACAGATTTTAGAAAGATTGTGCATCCAGTGTTCTAGGACTAGAAATGACAACGCAACTTTCTTAGGTTTTCACAATTTATTTTTCAATATAATCTCCTTTCAACTCGAAACACTTTTCCCAGTGCTGCTGCAACTTTTTTAACCCCTCCGTATAGTATGACTTTTGTTGGCCTGCAAAATACCGGTTTTGGCACACATCGCGCTTTCTCATGGCCAAAATCTCTGGCAGGATGTGGCTAACGAGTTCAGTTGAGATGCCTGTTATCTCAGTCTTACTCACTCGGCAATCCACCACGACGAAATCATGGATTTTGTCTTCGGTTTCCTCTGTGGTAACCGTTTTTGGGCCACCTGGGAGCGGATCATCAAAAATCGACGTGCGGACACGGCAAAACCCTGCGAATCAATGGTAAACGATTGTATGGGAAGGTGAATGATTCCCATACACACCATAGAGAATGGGACTGATTTCCTCGCAGGTTTTGCCACTTAAAAACAAGAATCGGATCACGGATCCGAAATTGAAATTGGTGTCCAAACAAAACTAAGGGTCGGATTGTCACCAAATTGCAACAGGCGGGTTAAAAGAGACTAAATGATGGTACAATCGTGTTGGTTCAGTAGCGCCACCTATATTCCAATCCAGGTACTCATCTAACAGCCCTCGTATGATGTAAGTATGTCACATGGCAGCGCGTCACTTCAACAACCTTTTCTGACATCAAAGGTCTCAGTTAAGTCGTAACCACCTTTGATGGAGAAGCGAGAATTCTCAATCGTCATTCTGCATAAGCGGACAAGTTTGGAATGGATTCGAAAACTATATTCTGTATAGCTCGTCTCTATAAATGCTGTCATCAACGGTCTTAAAATCGATGAAAAAATGGTGAAAATTGATTTGGAGCTCTTGAGTTTTTTTTTTTTTTTTCAGTATGTGCCGGAGTGTGAAGACTTGGTTGTGCATATTCCTGGTATAAAACCGTACTGTTGACAGATAAAATCTTGTATGCGATTTTAAGCAGACTTATACCACTATAGTTGGCATAGCTGAGGAGGACTACTTTTTTTTTTGGATCGGGCAAACGATATTGAGATGCTATTCATTGGGTTGGTGTCTGCTCTCCGAAGAGTCATTTCCAGCTGCTTTAAATACTTCGGCCGCTAAGCCAGGCCCAGCTGCTTTGTTATCGCTGTCCTTACTTGATTTTGACAGTCGTCTAAATTGAATAGTCAAACCTGCCTGATGACAGGATATTAAGCTGCTTCGCCGTTATACAGTCTATAGAAAAATTTTTTCCATAGTTTCAACAACCATAAGAAATCCCTGATTTTATGACGGATACAGACAGCCAAAAAAACGGACGTACAGAGCGGTAGGCAACGACAAAGCCGATGTCAGGAAAGGACATAAATAAAGCGATGAGTTGTGGGACATGTGACTTTTTCAAAATCGTTCTTAAAAGAATTGTGCGAAATTCATAAGTCACATGCGAGATCACCTCTTTCAAAAATTTGTTCAGTTACTTGCAAACGACATTGACATAATGCGAAGAACAAAGTTTCAATGAATCGCTTGCGACAATGCAGTGATAAGATAAGATAAAGATAAGTTTAGCGGTCAAAGAAGTATCTGCTGTCAACAAAGACGCGTAGAACAAAATGTCATGATAGGCAGAGGTAGTAAGAGTTTATCTACCTAGGCTCCGTTATCAACTCCAACAAATGCACTGTTGCTAACCGCTGCTTCTTTAGGCTCAGAAAGCAATTGAAAAGTAAACAAAAATGACATTATGCAGGGCACAAATCCTCTGCTTTATGGTGCAGAACCTTGGACAGTTCTTCGGATCATTTTCTGCCCCCTTTGCATCAATCGAGAATGGCGGAGACGTTTCAATAGCAAACTATACAGATTGAAAAACGATGCAAACCTAGGGTCAGGGCCCGGAAAGTTTTCAACTCTAACCCAGAGAGATAAGGCGGTATAATGAGACATCATCTTAGGTGGCGAACACAAGTCCAAGGGGACTTCAGCAAACTTCGTGTGTAAAACCAAACCAACAAGCTGATCATATTGCGGTCACCTCAAGACACTTCGCCCGAACAATCCAAACACTTAATTCTAAACTACGTCTTTAGAGACATTAGTCTCCCTAACATTTACATTCCAGATCGGATACAACGAGCATATACAGACGAGCTATACAGATGCATATTGTATCTTTGCTTAACCCGTCAAATTTTGCAGTTTGACGATAGAGCCCGGACGTTGCTCCTTAAATGCCAGATGGAATCTAAAAAAAATCCATGTGATTCCTGTAACGTCGTCCTTGAGAAAACTATATGAAACTCGCACGCCCACACCAGAGGAACATTTTTTCAAAGGTGTGTGTAGCTGCTTTCAAGAGGATGGATGCTATTTTATGTTTAAGACGCAGATCCACTGCGAATTTTAGCGTCCTGTAACCAAATAAAATTCATAAGCCGAGTGACTTAAACTAGTCGCCGTACGCTTTAAAGTGAGTTGTCGTGTTAAACGAGTTCAAAGTAATATGTTGTAAAGGTATCTCCAATTCCAAATTGTATTAAAAATTGTCTTGAAAAGGCTAATACCCGATATTGGTCGATAAATGAAATTAAACACAAACATAATGAAAATTGAATTCGATTAACGTTTAGCTGTGCTGAAATGTTCAAATTGTTCACACGGTGGCTACCGTCCGAGACCTGATTTAGCCTTGAAGCTAAGGTGAGCTCATAAATAATGTCATGGCAGCAGTTAATTACCTTTTTTTTTAGGTTAAACAAAAAAGTTAATCATGTTCTACGTTGGCAGAATATGAGTATCATGCGGATGGCTTTGATATTTTATTATCATGAGAATCCGTGCTTTTCCATTGATCAAAATCATGCAACGAAAATGTGATTAAGGTTGTTGTTGCCGACGAAATGCAACAAATTGTTTTAATTCGCGTGCAGAATTTTTTTACAGCTTGCAATTTACGAGAATGGGCATTTAATGGATATTTCGATTTAATCATAACTGAAGTGAGACCATGATAAATGGTGTGCAATTTAGTTTTATCTGAATGCGAGTTAAGGTAATGAAGTGTCATAATTGGAAAAATAGTAAAAGGATACGCTTTGATATGTCAACTGTTAGTCGAGAATTCCATATGATTTTTGGCTCTATTTCAAGTGGATCTGATTAACATATCGTAGACCTCTATAGAGATAATATAAAATGGACTGAGGTAACCCCCATCCTCAACCAACATACCTCCCCATCCCTGTTGTTTACTAGCTGCTTTCAATGTCACACGCCGAGTTGGTTGAGGCCACTTTCTACTTACGAGCGCCACCTGAACCGGAGTCTTCATCTGATTGGTGATGGGTTCAAAGACTTTACGAGCTGAAAAGTTGGCTCTATAGTACATACCCCAGCTACCAAAGCCGATGAAATTTGACTTTTTTTTTATAAGTTCATGTCGATGTTCATCCCTTACAATTCTTAGTTAAATCTCTTCCTCCATTATCTGTCAATAAAGGCAGACCTGTAGATCACTCGAATCCCAAAGAGAAGGACTGGAGCGATCAATGTTTTCTAGAACTAAATTTTCCTTGTTTAAGAGGGGACTCTGCTACTCAATTGCTTTTCAAGCCCAAAAAACAGGAGTTGGCAAGTTTTGCTCTACGAGTGATTCCTAAGGAGGCGTCATTGTTTATATTAACTGCTAAACCTAGTTTGACTGCCTCAAAATTATTCATGTGCAATGTGACCTTGTATCGATGTCGTATATCCTTATCGAAGACAGCATATGCTACGGCTTTCCCTCGATTAGTGCCAGAACCGTATTTGCCGCTTCTGTTTGAGACAAATGCCTCACAAACAATTCGCTCTATTCTACCGATATTGTCTAGAAATGATTCTCGATTATTTTAAATTAATGAATTTGCATCTTCTGTAGGAGTGCAAACCTATTATATTAAACCCTGCCTGGCACGAACTGCAACTTTTTAAAATGCTATAATTTGGAAAATACTTCAATTTTCAAATTGTATCAGTAGTTTTTAATATGTCCACCTTTGGCGCGAATAATGGATTTGCATCCGGAGAATTTGCAATCCATTGTGTCGAAGAAATTAAGTGTGGAACATTGTTTTTTAACCAATCTTGGTTGACGCGCGCTTTGTGAGACGGTGCCGAGTCTTGTTGAAATGTCCACGGTCTCCGACCGAAATGATTTTTTGCCCAAGGCCTCAATACTGCCTCTAAGACAGTTTCACGGTATAC
The DNA here is from genome assembly GCA_907269105.1 of Volucella inanis. Classification (NCBI taxonomy): domain Eukaryota; kingdom Metazoa; phylum Arthropoda; class Insecta; order Diptera; family Syrphidae; genus Volucella; species Volucella inanis. Next base: position 127,894,726 of record OU026154.1, read on the forward strand.
GATCGCATTAATTTTGACGACATGGTCCAAAAATACGAGCGGAGAGCGACCATCGGCGGTTATAGCGGCCCAAACCATCACCATCGGTACTGCCTGCTTTCTGGTGGCCGTCCGAAGGTGTAAATTTTGGAAAAACCTCTCTGGCAAGTAAACTCGGTCATTTTGTTTGTTGACATATTGCTCGATAACAAATGGCGACTCATCGTAGCAACTCCTTCACTCTTTCGACTCTAACTTTTTTCTGTTGCGGTGTAAGATCATGTGCTTTTTGGAACTTCAATGGCTTGAGCTCAAGCTCATTTTTCAGTATGTGTTGCATCCGTTCCAGCGATATGTTGAGCTCACGAGCTATTTTTCTTCCACTTCGACGCGGATTTCGCTCAATTCGAGCCTTCACTTTCCGAACCATTTCTGCCGATGTTGCTGTTTTTTTATGACCACCTCCATGGCGATTTGCAACGCTGCCAGTATTACGGTAACGAGCTATGGTTCGAGACACAAATGATTTATTCACGTTGAGGTACTGGAGGGCTCTAACTATAGATACTTGTGGTTTTCCAGCCAAATATAAAGCAATCACACTATCACGTTTGAATTCCATCGCGGATAAAAATTTTTCAACACAACTGAGACTCAAATCGTTTAAAGGGCTTGTAAATAATAAAATTATCTATCATGTGTCAAAATTTGACTGTCATGAACGGTTTGGAAATCATAGTAGTCTGAAGTTGGTTGCAGTTCGAGTCAGACAGGGTGTAAATACACAACACGCTTCGCTAAAAACTGCATCCACAGTCTTTTAAGCCTGGCAATCTGATCTGTCTGTCTGTCTTTCTGATCATGACCTTCTTTTCTATAACAACCATACCGTTCCCCTGACTTTTTCGTGCAAGGATTCGATCCTTAAATATTGATGCCCTTTAATCGGCTGCTTTATCTGTCCGATGGAATTGTTGTCGTCTAAATACCGATCCTCAAATCTCAAATTGAGTTTCTTCCTTGAAAGCATATCTCAAGATTTTAGTTTTAAACTATCTGATAATCTAAATCACTCTACAAATGCCTTCGAAATACAAACTGTGACCGAGGTGATTAATTCTGCCGCAGCGATAAAATCAAACGCTTTTGGTGATTGGTGATCCTCCCATTTATAGTTTTCAACTTAACCTACATTCTCAATCACTGCATCACATCAACCTTTCCCTGGAAAGGTTCTCGAGTTGTACCTGTTGTCAAAAAATAACTAATCCGGTGTCTACAGCAGGCTTTAGACGTACTCGTATAAGCATATTATCCTGTCTATCAAAAGTCTTTGAGAAATAGCTAAACAGCTGATCCAACATCTATCAGTTAATGAGTTGCTTTATGAGGGACAATCTGGTTAAAGATCTAAACACAGCTTTTCCACAACAGTGGTAAACATTTTGGAGGAAATAAGGCAGAATTACGATAGAGGTTATGTTACGATTTCTCAAAGGTTTTTGATTTCCTATGGTGAAATCTGAAAAATTTGTTTCTTGTCTCTGACAGATTCCAGAGATTTGTTCCTGAGTCTTCCTCAGCACTTCTGCTAGTAAATCAATTTCCGATGTTTTGTGTTTGTAGTGTTTTGTCTTGATCTGCAACCAATGGATTCTTGTGGGGGCTTGCCAAAGGTGCTTTACGATATCTAAAACCTCGGCAACCGCCATACCCTCGCGGAACCCATACTGATTATCAGAGAGATTGCAGCAATCTCTTATCCTCGCTCATAGCATCTTATCCAGGATTTTCCAAGAGTTATCCAACATACACAATGGTCGGAATGACAATGGAGTAAGGGGAGTATTTTGCCCTTATCTAAAAGAAACAAGAGTTTTCTGCTGCCAAGATCTTGAAGACTTCGCTCGGTACTCTGTTCGGCCCAGTAGTCTTACGGCTTAGTAGGCCCGTTGTTACTATTCTCAGTTAACATATTTGGGTGTGAAAGAAGGGACCTCGTACGTTATGATGTCCACCGAGAACAGGGTGGAGACTACTTTCTTGTTGAAAGGGCATAAGCTGCGGAGCTTATGAAGTGCCATTCGATACCCCTGGCGCCACGTGTCCTTATCTATCTCGGCAATGAGCTCTTGCCAACTGCACCTTTTTCTCGTTCTGATCGCCCTCAGCAGATTTTTCTTCGCTTCCTTATACGCCGCCACTTCCAACTCCGAATCCTTGCGACTTCTGTGCATCTGGAAGACTTTTCGAAAGCGTTGGCATTCTCTGCGCAGGATCACGATTTCCTGGGTTCGGCAGTAGCTGGTCTATCTAGGTTGCCTACAGGGCATACAAAGCTTAACAAAACACTTCTCGGTTAAGCCGCACTACGTTCCATGAGGTAGCGCGTGCACGGACGACTTTCCTTGGTCACGCACTATCACGAAGGTATTGGACTGGTGCACACTCGCCGTGGCGGACACTCGCACAACGCGTAGCCTTGCGAACGTCTATTACCGAGCTCCTGGTGCCAATCCATTTTTGGATCAGTTCTAGTTTGCCCAATGCCGTGGCACTAGAACTGAGATCACTCAGGCTTCGTTTTTTAGACAATCAAGCCAGTCCTGGGAGGTCGCAATCATAGTATTCGAGGGTAGATAGCAACTCACATAACATGAAAAGGTGAAATAAGCTCAATTAGTGGTTGTCATCGTGAAAACCTACAGGTTGAGGAAGCTCATTGTCTTACATTAATCGTATAATACCAAGACACTCAGGACAGTTAGTTCTTTCGGCCAACTTATTCATACCACCGCCGGTGAAGCAGTGTGAGCTTAAGCAATGTATTTTCGACTGCTTCAACAGTATCTTTCACTTTCTTCTCTTTTCCAATGGTCTCGCACTCGCTGGCCCTTCGTCTACGTATTTCGGAGATTCTCCTAAGTAACCCTGGAGCAGTATGGTCATCATAGTGGTCACCTTCGAGTCTTATAGACTACATATGTAGAATGATGTTTCTTGATCGTCGAAATTGGTTTATATTCTGATTCTGATCTTGTACACGGTGCCTCAGTTAATTCGTTGTCTGGACATGTGTATCATATGCTATAAGTGAACACCTGCCGTGTTGGCTTAAGTTCATTAAAAGCCCAAATTTTCATGGGTAGCAAAGGTATGCCTTGCCATCGCTCTTCTTCAATTTCTTCGATATCGCAGCGGAACTTTGCTAAGAGCACAGCTTCAGCTTGCTGTTCTTAGGGTCTCAGCACCTTGAATATTTGCAACTCTACATTGGGTCGAAACCAATTGGAAGACCCTTTCTGCGTTGTAGTATTTAAACCACAGCCACGGTGACGGTAAACCTTCAGCGGCGTTAATATCTGAAAACCATTACGATAAGAATTTTGTTTGCCCCATCCTCGCATTCTATTAGGCAATGTCATTAATGGAAGGAGGCTTGATGATTGGGCGAGGGCAATCCAATCGTTGTCTGGACAGAACGTCTCTCATATTTAACGTGAACTCCTGCCTTGAAGGCCTAATTTCACAGGACGCCCGTACATCCATGGGAGCAAGGATAAGCCTTGCCATCGCTCACCGTCAATTCTTTGATACCAAAGCAGAATTCGTGTTGTATGCAAAAGGCTCCACCCTTGGTAAGGGTCGAGGCGGACATAAAACCTCTTACTGCTCTTAGGGTCACATCACTCAGTATCTTGCATCTCTACACTGGGTCAAGACCCTTCCCGCGACTTTGGGTTTAAGCCGCAGCCATAGCCTCCGGAATCCGGAGGGCTCCTGACTCCCATGGTACCGTGTTTTAAATCCTGGTATGGACTACCGGTGGTCCTACCACCCAACAGGTCATCTGACTGGCCGCTTGTAACTGGTCAAAACCGAAAACTTTTACGATAAGACCAGTACATTTTCTCTGCCCCCGCTTTTTATTAGAGAACGTCATTGATGGGTGAAGCCTTGATAAATGGCCGGGGCCCTCGTTGTCTGAACAGTGAGTTTGACGGCTTTATAACTGAATGTTGAATTGTTCACTTGTTTAGAAGCCTATGTTAGCATTTACCAAATATAACTGAGCCGCAGATATTCCTTCGTTGGTCAACTTATATGTGTGCGTTCTGTCTATCAAGTGTAGTGTATATTTTGTCGAAGACGTAGTTTCATATTCACTCTAAATGAGGTAATGATCCTTGATAGAAAGGTTAGTTTGTTAGTTAGTTTGATATAAGTCCATCAGGTATGTCAGACCGTACGTTTTTTGTTTCTTTTTACTGACTACGTTTTCCACTAAGAGTCTAGAAATTGTAAGCTGTTCATATTTAAGTAAATCAGCTAACAGATGAAGTGAATAACCTGAGGCACTAAATATTTATAAGAACTTCTTTCTTCCAGTTTAGTTCTGTTCTCATTTCGAATTGCCATAACAACCAACAGTGACCGTGACAGCTACTCCTTTTCTACTTTCCTATACTTTTTCATCCACAAAAACCCGGTGCAAGTTTCCTGATAAAACACAATGCTCATGAAATTTTGAATAAAGGACTATGACAACTAAATTTGAATTTTTATAGTTTCCCTTGTTTCAACTTATCAGTTAGTAGCATACCTTTCCATTGTCTAGAAAGGTGATTCATTCGCCCGCCCACAATCAAGTTGAAGTTTCACATTGTACGTTGTACACACGGAGCCCGGTGACATATTCGGATTGCATTGTGGAAAAATGACACCATATTTCATAAACCCATTAGACTCGAACCCTACTACATACCACACAATCAGTGTTCAAGAGACATATGGTAGTTTCAATTAATGTATGTAGGAGTATGTATTTCAGTCTCATAGGCATTCAGTCGATTTCTTGTTGACAATGAACACCTTCAACATCAACAACATTATTGTCACTGGCAACATTTGAATCGACTTGCCCCATTATTTAACAATTTAACCCTCCCTCCGTATTCAGCCGGAAGTGCTCTTGTACTGCGGTGCAGTAGCTACTCATGGAACATCTCTAATCCTACTATCCGTTTTCGAATTGATTTTTAATCCAATTTTTTTGTTTTTGTATCTTTTCAGATCATCCTCATGTACATTTTGATACAGCCAGTCTCAAGGAGGATTTCGAATCGGACAGCAGTGTTACGTATAAACGTTCGGGGGATACCATTGTCATCAGTTTAGGATTCCTCCAGATCAATCACAGATACTCAATAGATCTGAAGCTACCTGCATCGATATTCGGTCAGGTGGAAAATTTCTCGAAAACACAATTTGTACCCGATGTCAATTCGATTCCGAACCTCCATTGCCGGATAACAGAATTCTCGGGCGTTAAGCATGACCAACACGACTTCTTCGAGATGAAAATTGAATTCTTTGCCTACAAGGAGAAGTTGTTGCGGGAAACCTTGATTATTGTCAATTCGAAGAACTCTATGGAGATCTTTAAATTGCTAATAGCCGCCCGAGTTTTAGGCAAAGGTAAAGGTACACCTATGTTACGAACTGGCATCCATTGTATAGGCATTGAAAAGGACGACGATGAATCGGAAGCGTCCGATTTTCCAGGCTTCGGAAAAGGCACATAAAAAAATAATTACTAAACTGATAGAGTGTTTCAAATATCCTTTTTTTTTTTTTAGAAAATTTGAGTTTCCTTAGTCTGTTTTTAGTATTTTTCTCATTTTTTCCAATATTCAATATTTTAGATTTTTTTTTTTCTGTATAAAAAATTATTGTATTCTGCATTTACTTTCGTTTTAAATTTTTTGTTTTGTTTTGTACTTATCTCCTTAAGTATTTTCTAAGAGTACTATTAGATAGAAAGAAAAAGTTGTATCATTGTAATATTGTAATTGTATTATGGGCTAAATACATGTAATTCTTATGCTGTAAGTTTTATAAAAAGAAACACACACAAATTGAACACAACCTATATACATTTTATTTTTATTTAAGAAGTAATTTTTTTTTTTAAATTAAGAAGCGAAAATCAATTGTTTGTTCTACTTTTATCTTGTCAATTTGCTGATTTTTTTTCTTTTTAATAATTTATGTTCAGTATTTAAATAAAGTTTTATTTTTCTTTTTTTTTATTTTTGTTTTAAACATTTGTGTACGATTTTTTATTTTTTTAAATTTTAAAATATAAATTAAACGCTGAATGAATTTAGGTTTTTACTAAATTGTAACCACTCTGTTGTCATTGACTTTTTACTTAGATCTTTTCGATTGGAAATACATGCAAGTTCTGTTCAAAAAGTAAGGAGACTTTACATTTTTATAAATAAAAAAATATTTATTTATTAATCCCCCTCAGATACATGGTAATACACTTGTGCCAACGCTTTTCCCAATTCTCGAAGCACTTCTCACAAGCCGTTTTTATTTCCCCAATCGATGCAAATCTCCGTCGTTTCATAGGTCTCTTCAGTTTTGGGGCCAAATCACGATGTGCAGATGCAATATCGTGATGCAAAAGCCACGAATTGCTAATCAAATTCAGCAGCATGTCTTGAAATGGCTAAAGAGATTTTAATTACAAAAAAAAAAAACTAAACTTGACTGCGGAGTTAAACGGTGTCCTCATATGAGGACATTCACTCGAAGAGTATGAGTGAATTTTTTTTTTAAAGTTTTTTCTAATCCATGTGTATTTTTTAAGAGAATACATAATTTATTTTTTTTTTTTTTTTTAATTTTTGAAAAGATTTAAACTTAAAAAAAAAAAATCCAGTGTTTACATAAAACCATTATTAGTTTTGGGCAGTGTGGTATGGCATAAAGCAGCTCATGCATAGGCCTGAGTTCTGACTTTTGACTTACACTTATCTCCAGCGCATCTTCTCTTGTTGTCGTTTTTAGTTTTTTTTGACATAGTAGCCGATTTTGTCAAATCGAATCACTTACATTACGTGTGGTAGTTTCGGCTTGTTGCTGGTTTTTGATGGGTTTCTCGCTTGCAATATATATGATATGGCCAAATCATGTCGAAAATTTTTCTGTGTCAGTTTCGTTTTAGCTAGCATTCTGAATATAAAACGTCCAGCATCCAGGTAAATAATGACCACCACCAGATTTGCTAAGGGGATATCCATCTAACAGATGAAGTATTGTAGAAGCACATTTTCCAAATTTTGTTTCCATTTCTTTGTCTCCACAGTACGTCTTCCCTTGATATGGATCGAAAGTTATCAGATATCCAGATGCAAATCGAATTGCCTTGTTTCGAATAGTTTGTTTGCAGCTATGCTTTCCAAAATATCCACCATAGCTTCGTCGTGTGATAATGGACCCTCTGGCACATAATGTTGCATAAATTTTTTTATTTACAGTACTTGTCTGTAAGAACTAGGTCCGAATTTGATTGGAAATGAAGACACTTCATGATATTATGAAACCTGTCCCTTCTCATAGCTTCCGAGATTGCAGTATTTTGCATATCAGTGCCTTAACTCCAATAATCTGCCTTACTTACCATCAAAATATCATCGAAAAACATCTCAAAATATTGCACAGAAGTGAATACGCCAATGTCATCTGCCACAACGAGAGGAAATTTAGCTGGCTCAATTGTCTTTCCGCCCCTCTTCCACGATAATTTGTTTACGTCGTTGTTTTTCTTTTTATATTTTTATCTTCAAACTCAGATGCATCTTTCTGTCTGTTGACCATTACTTTAGCGGGAACCATTAGTAGATTGCGAGACAATCTGTTGACGTCCACTCTATCCTCTTCGTCAGAGTCTTCATCAGAGTCTTCATCAGAGTCTTCATCTGTTAGTGCACTTACTGCCCGTGGGTCAATGAAAACGTTTGGAGTATCACCATCATATTAATCTAACATATCTAGAACTTCAGTCACAGTCAAACATCTAGTCCATAAAAAAAAAACGATATCTACACATATTATCCGAGCGTCATCATATGATGACTTTGACATTGCTTCTATTGGGATGATTGGGTTTTTGTTTCGACTTCATAACCCATATACCCATTGACACAAGTCTCATGCCCAGTAGATCCGAAAGAATTGAATGAGACAAGCTGGTCGATATGCCAACATCCTCAGCAACTTCTCTTAGTGTAATCCGACAATTTTCCAAAACAATTTTCTTCACAGCTTCCACGTTATCATCTTTTGTTCATATGCTGGGGCATCCAGAGCGAGGTTCGTAATTGACATCTTCTCAGCCATCTTGGAAGAGCTTGTACCGCATGTTAAGTTTTTCTTTACATAAAACAGACTTACCGTATGCCACTGTCAAGTGTTTTAAAGCACTTGATTCTATTTTTTACACAAAATTTGATGCAAATACTTTGCTCTATTTTTTATAATAATTTACAATCGCCACAGCAAAACACGTCTAACATTTCTATTTGTCAAAAACAAACTAAGTATGCTATATATGTACTTGAAACTGTAAACATATGGTCGGGACATGTGTTCTAATACAGCAAAGACAAATCGATAATTGATTGTATGTTGCCCGCGAATTTTCAGAAGTCACCTTTTTTTGAACCTCGTATGTCCTTTGTCAGAGGTTTTTGGTAGGATTAGATTGAAGTGCGTTGAATGGTACCAAACCCATGAAGGAACTATCCGATTGGAATACATGGAATGGATCAGTTTGAAACTAAGTGCTATTTTGTTTACTTACTCGTACTTACTTAGGCGGCGCTACAATCCAGGATAGGCCTAGGCCTCAACCAACTTGACTCTCCGGACAGCTCCGTTTTGTGCTAGCTGGTTTCAATTTCACACTCAAATTGGTTGAGACCCATTTCCACTTGAACGCGCCGTATGAGATGGAATCTCTCCCCTTTGTGTTTTCTCTTGCTGATGGAGTGCTAGTATTCATCCGCTTTACATGTCCCAGCCATGAATGCGATAAATTCTGACGACCACGTCGCTGACCATCCCTCAATGGTTTATTCTCCACAACCACTCTCTGTCAGTGCATAAAGGCCACATCATCTGATGCATTCTTCTTTCGAAACGACCAAGTACCCCCTCACCTTTTTTTGGTAAAGTCCATGGTTCTGTATTATTAGACAGAAAACTAGTCCACTCTTCAGTGAAAAGGTCCCTACAGTACCAGCACCCACGACGTCAGCGTCAAGTAAGCCGGACATTCACAGAGATAGTGAATAGCAAGGTGTTATGTCATTTATGCGTTCAGTGAACTATTTCATTCTCGAACTAGATTGGAAGTCATAAGGAGGTTCAGCAAGGCTTTAAGTGCAGCTTAGCAGTTGCTGCAGATGCAAATGTGTCGCCGCCTCTACCGGTTCTCCGTAATATAGTTCGCAAGATGCAAGTAAAATCAGCCTCCATGCATCAGAGACAAAACGTTCTTTGAAGTCAGTATGTACGTTATTAAAGACTCCCTCTATGTCTAGGAAGGAGGCTAATGTATACTCTTTGAAGTGTAACAACAACAGTTCGCACTACCTTGTGAAGAGCGGATCTGCACTAGAGGTAGGCGTTTAACTACCTCCGGTAGAAATACCCCTCAACCGCGTCTCGAAAAGTATGAATTCAGTATGAAACAGCTCCTGAACTGAACTGACTGACGCTAAGCAAGATGTTGTTAGGTTTTGCCTTCTTTGTTGTATGGCAGGTAGAATGTCGTCAGGGCACGGAAACTTGAACGGGAAGAAGCTGTTAATAGCTTAGGAAATCTTTTGCTCGGAAATGGGTGAATTGATATTGCTGTGATATGCAGGTTCTTTCGGCGAGATGTCCCGAGTTCCGCACAGATATCTCTGCATCCGGCAAAGTGTGTTTTCATCTGGAGTCCTAGGGTCTCTGCAGAGACAATCTGGCCTCCTTCCTGATTCCTCGAGGGTTTCTATTGAATAGCGATAGTCCATCCATACCTGCTTATTGTATATTCTCTCCTATACTTTCTTATACAGGCTCAAACAGTTCTTGTAAGAATGCCAGTAGCAGATATTGAAAATCGTTCTCGTACTATTTCCCTGAGCTTAGAGAGATCTTCATTCCATGTTTTTAGACTTTGTATGCAATTTCTATTGCCTCCTTGAAGGTCTTTACATTTGATTCCACTTCTTCGATTGCTACAGTGTTTATATCGAGTACATACATTTTTAAGGTTTGTCCAAAATACATTGGAAACTCTCTAATTTTTGAGCCTTTAGTTGTCATTGTTTGTTTTGAGTGTAATACCTAGGACCTCTTCTCACCCCCTGAAAGCTTTCGTACTAGGAAAGACGAAGGTTAGGTTCGTACCCTTATTGCAGTCAGATGGCTTAGTGGTTAGAGAAAATCGACGAAAAATTCGAAATGACTTACCTCTTTATTTTGCTTCTATACTTCTCCGTACTATTTGCCTCGCGCTGGCGCCAGAGCTTGCCCTTCTTTGGTATGATGGCTGGGAGTTTCTTCACTTTCTCTGACGCTGCTGTTCTCCCATGCGCCATGTGTACTGATGAAAAGTATGTTGTTTGGTTCGCGTACAACGTTAAACAACTCTCAAATCGTTAATGTTAGGACATAAAAAAGCTTTAATATGTTTCATAGCGAGTATACATGTTGTGGGCTTACCAATAGCCTGATATTTGAAAGACAGGTTGTATTGTTTGTCTTGAAGCCCATCTACTCCTATGGCCGAGCCTTTCATCCAGAGCTTCTGGATAATGCCGATGTCAATATTTTTCACCATTAGAAGAACATGCAGCTTATCATAGGCGCACCTAGATTGCCTCAGATTAGTCTGTATGATCGTTTTGTCTGCGATCACCAGGTGCTCCTGCAACTTATTAATTACGACGATGACAAAATCGTTTTCAGGGTCTAGTGATAGGAAAACCTTAAGCTTGGCATGCATAACACCACACCTAAGTTTATGGTCAGCTTTCGTCAGTGCTGCCAGGCACTCGTTATTGATGAGGAGGGGAAAGGACATACTGTTCTTATGGGGTTCCTCCGCATAAATGACAGCCCAGTCATCAAATGGAACCATCGGGTTATGTTGCTTAAGACATTGGTGGAGCCTTCCCTCATCTATATTCATATTGGACAACCAATTACGGCTTCTGGGACTCCTTGGGATGTCGTTAGCTGGGATAAGCTTGAGCTTCAATCTATCCCAGGCGTCGCTAACCTTAACAACACATTCACTAAGGTAGTCCTTGGGAAATTGTACCTCGCATTCGATTGCCTGACTTACCCTAACCTGGCCACGGCTCAGGTGATAGTGTATTGGTTTCCCAATCGGACGGTTCGGGGTTCAGTACCAGTAGTGACCAAAACGCTTATTTTTCAGACAACTAAAACCTCGTGAGATGAATGGTTGCATATAAATTACACAAATAAAACTTGCTTCCTTCTTATGCATAACGAAAAAGCATTGGTTAGTGCACGTACGATACAAGCACACTAGGTACTCAGCTACATCTTTTCAAGAAGCTTTCGATATTTTTGCAGTTACGCCATCTTAGGTAAGAGGCCTCCTAAAATAAGTCATGGAAACACCTTGATCTACTTCACCGAACCTCAACGACGACGAGAGACCCTTCATTGAAAAAGATATCAAGCGAATGCTCTGAAGCAAAGAACTCGTTAAGTAAAGTTATTCACATTAATTAGACCAATTTCAGATCATTTTCTAATATTCTTACAAATTTTATAAATTTGGCAACAAGAATTATCCCCATAGCTGAGCACAAAATTCCTTCCAGTTCTCAGTGTAAGTGGATCAAGTATTTTGAAATTAATTCATCTTTTTGAGCACCCATTGCTTCTCAATCAATTTGGGAGTCCAGCCAACGAGGTTACCTCTGTGTCTCCTCATAAGTGATTTCGACTGGAATTCACTGTGATCATTAAAATCATAAGCTAAGCCATTTAAATCTAAACGTCCTAGACGCTTTTTTTCACTTACTGACGTAGACGCCTTTGACAGCTATCGACTGTCTGACAAATTCTTCACGCTGTTCCTTCTAATTACCAGATGAAGTCATTTGATTAGTATCATCGGCAAGAATAAATTTCAGACAGCGAAATAGGACGAGTACCTTTCATATGTTCGAGGCAATTTCTTCGTCAAATTTGAGGGACGTTGGCGAGGAAAACCTTACTAAAGGTCCCATCCAAGTTTACCCTTACGTTTACTTCACGTGAGTTTTCACTTGGGGTGTCGATTTGGATCTCGAGGGTATATTCCAAGCACCACTGTAATGTAAAAACCTGGTCTGTTCAGGCCTGAAACCACAATGATAAGTACCAATCAGTTAGTTGACAAAACATGATAGGGCAATGAAAATTTTATAAACGTCTAGGAGCCTGATGTCTTTATGTTAGCCCCGGCTTACAATGCTGAGGTTCCATTCGTTTAGCACGCTTTCGTCTTGAACGTCTCGGCAGCTGGGTCTTCTGTTCTGCTGGCCTTGATGGACTTATGCCTTCTTCTTCCTAGGCGGCTCTACCTTAGCTAACTGCCTCCAGTTGCGCACTCCTAGTCGGTTGAGGTCCCCTTCGACTTGCGCGCGCCACTCAAGGTGAGTTCTTTCTTTTGTGCGTTGTCCGGAGGAATTCTCCATGGGCCGGATTATTTGTTCCCATCCACTCTACATGTCTTAGCCATCTTAAACGACTGATTTGCAGTTTTTCAACCAGGTCGATGTCGCTGTACAGCTCGTTTAGTTCGTCGTTGAATCTCCTTCTCCAAAGCCCGTCAATGCAGACGGGACCAACATTTTTAAGAAGAATCTTTCTCTCGAAGCGACCGGGGATTTCTTCATCCGCTTTAGATAGATTCCAAGCCTTAGCGCCATAATGCAGGACTGAAATGATGAAGATTTTATACAGAATCTCCTGAGTTGTTTTGAAATATCGTGTCTTGTGTGTTGGCCTGTGAGTTTCGGACAGTTCTTTCAAGTATGATGTTGAAAAAGTCGAACGACAGCGCGTCACTTTGTCTAAATCCTCTTTTGACATGAAAGGTTTCGGTAAGGTCTTTACCGAACTTGATGCAGCAGCTAGCTTTCCCCATCGTCATTCTACAAAATCAAACGAGTTTTGCAGGGATGCCAAAGCTAGACAAGGCTCTGTATAGCTCGTCTCTATGGACTCTATCGTATGATGAATGATGACGCTTTGAAATCGATGAAAAGATGGTGGCTATCTTTTTGGACCTCTTGGGTTTTTTCCAGGATCTGCCTTAGTGTGAAAATTTGATCGACGGTGGACTCTCCTGGACTAAAACCGCACTGATAGGGGCCAATCAGATTATTAACGAAGGGTTTAAAGCGTTCACACAATATGGCAAATAGGATCTTCTATGCGATGTTAAGGAGACTGATACCTCTGTATAGTAGTTGGCGCAGTTGAAGTTCTTGTGGACCGAGCAAACGACGCTAAGATTCCATTCATCAGGCATGCATCCATCTGACAAAATTTTGGAAATGAGTTCTTTAGCTTGGATAATGCTATCCGCACTTCGCTTTGGTCAGGTAGATGGAAGTTTTGTCTATCATCGTCTATATTGAGTAGTATAGAGTCTGCAGAAGTAATTTTTCCACATTCTCAGCACCGACCGTGATTCAACTATAAGGTTTCCCTCATTATCTCTACAGGTTTCTGTACGGGATTTTCTGCCCTGGCACGTTCTTTTTACCTTTTGGTAAAACTTCCGTACATTGTTTCTCGAGTAGCATCTGTCAATTTCTTCGATCATACGTTTCTCGTACTCTTTCTTTTTCTTTCTGAGGATCCGATGTTCCTCCCGTCTTTTTTGCTCGTAGACTCTAGTCCTCTTTCGCAACGCCGCTTTATACGCTTCTTGTTTTGCTTCGTTTGCTAGTCGGCATTGTTCATCAAACCAGGGGTTTGATCAGTCGCGGCCTTGATGATGGATTTCTGGTAGTGTTGCAACTGGTCTTCTGCACTAGCTGTTGCTGCGATAGGACTGATCGAGACATATCGGTATACGTGATCAGTGGAGATTCTGGCCATCTCTTGCTATTGCATTTTTCCGACGTCATATTTTCTCACGGTATTTCTTTGTTAGGGTGCGTTGGATATCCGCATTCTTACCTTGGCTGTAACAAGATAGTGGTCCGAGTCAATATTGGCCCCTCGGAAGGTTCGGACATCCAGAATACTGGATGCCTTGCGTCAATCGTAATGTAACCGATTTGACTGACAGTTTGGTGATCAGGAGACAGCCATGTCCTCTTATGGATATTGAAATGTAGAAACCTGGTGCTTGCTATAACTATATTTTGCCCCGCAGCAAAGTCAATTAGCCCAAGTCCGTTACCAGACGTGTTGTCATGTAGGCTGTGTATGCCAAATGTCCCATCAAAGGTGTTCTCCCTGCCTATTTTAACGTTAAAGTCGCCTAGTACGATTTTAACGTCGTGCTTGGGGCATTGCTCGTGGGTCTTTTCGAGGAGCTCATAGAAACTGTCTTTGATAGCGTCATCCTTTTCTTCAGTGGGGGCATGGGCGCATATAAGGCTGATGTTCGTTCCAAATAAACGCTGTTGCTGCTCTCTATAGCAATCTCCGTGGTATATATCACAGTTTTTCATCCGTTTTTTGCTTGGCCCATTCCATCGCACTTCCTGGATGGCGGTTATGTCTGCCTTGGGACAGTCTAGGCATCTGCCTAGATGTACGAACATTCCATTTCCATATTTCGTTTTCCAAGGGCGTCAACAGTAAATCCTTTTCCGAAACTTGTTGCTGTTTCATAGCATGTATTTTTTTTTTTCGTGGTAGGGAAGTTACCCCGAGGCACAACCCCCAACCTGGACGAACAGTTCCATATCATACCCCTAAAACGAGGGGCTCCAGTAACCCACTTCGGGAATGTGAGCACAGCCTTTGACCCGTTAAGGGTTCATCCGCCACCAACTCTTTTCCAATACCCTGGTGTTGTATTGGAGATCCCTATACACCTGGGATTCGAATACGTCGAAGCAGCTCTTATAGGGATGTCACTATTTAGTTCAGCCTGACTGGAACTTTAGGCGCCAACGTGGATTCCATCTAGGGAGTTCATCCGCTGCCGCCTGGAAGCAGGAGGAAGTGTTTTAGGGAATAGTCACTCCTCCCCCCGTCTCACGTCCGCTGCCACCAACGACCTTCCAAAGGGGTTGGGTACCCAATCTCCAGTCGAGGTACTAGCCACTCGGCTATCACCAATGGCGGTGAGAGTAGGAGTTGACAGTGAAAGGCTGGATGCCTGTTTTTTCATATAATCGCTTCACTACTTTTTGACGGCCTGGACTTATGCCTGGATATGCCTATTCTCAGAGTCTTTGTCTAAGCTGACTGATTGTTTCTGACAGTGAAATAATTATCGTAGTCGTCGTTTAACTATCTACAAAAATATTTCTTCCATATTCTTAGCACTGAAGCACTACGAAGCTACTACCTTTGTCCGGCCTGGCAGACCAAACTTTGTTTCATGTTTTTTTTATTTTTTTTTTTTAACTTTTGGTAACATTTCCTAACGTCTTTCTTTTACTTTACTCTTTTTTCATCCTACTGAGAAGCAGATGCCCGTTCTTCCTTTTTTGCTTATACAGCTCACAAGCCGGTCTTGCACCTTTTAGGTGCCTGAAAACACTCATCGTTAAACCGTGGGTTTCGCAGTGGCGGTCAGATGACACCCAGCACATTAGAGATAACATCAATCTTTAATGACTTAGGTATGATGGCATTCCCCCGAAAACGAAATCGACAATCTATTATCGGATCGTATTTACTCATAGTGCTACCAAAGCTGTTTCCTTTCCCAGGTTTGCTTTAAAATCGCCGAGGACGATTTAAATAGCATTCTTAGTACACACATTGGGCATACATATAGTATGTCATATTTCGAAAGGCCTGGAAAGAAAAGCCTCTTTGGCGTCTGATAGGAACCAGGCTATTTAAGAGCTTTCACATAACAACTTGAATAAGAGAGCAACTATCTTCAAAATAGACGCCCAGAGAAGCTTCGCTACTTTCAGCCCAGGTTCCGTCATCTTTTATGAGGTATTTAGGTACACTTGCTTCTTTTGAAAGCATTTTGCATAACCACGTACCCATGGTGATTTCTTTTAATCTGTTTCCAATGTTATGTACATGACATCCTAAGTTCAAATATTTTAGTTTTAATTGCCGTAACCATTTTGCTGAACGCCACCACGCATATTTGTGTGTGTATTCAACCTTAACGTTGACGTTGCTCATTTGACTTTGTTTAGATAGAAAATAATAAATTTCCAAAAATATGCGATACGAGTTAGTAAACAGTCTGCAATTATTGTTGCATTCATTAATTTTTAGGAACAGACGTGATGTTTTTTCAAATTTGCAATCAGCGAGGTAAATATATTCAAACAACAGTCAACAGAATGATTAAATACATTCGCCACACATTTATATTTCAAGGCTGCCGTACTAGTAGATCAAGTCAGCTGATGAAGTTTGTAAAAATTTAAATTTTGTTTTGTCCAAGTGTGATTCGGTTTAGAGTGGGCAAGAACTTACTTTGACTTAGAGGAATATCTGAATAATATTGTAGATAACACATAAGATGATTTCTAGTTCCCGCATTTGGTGTTATGGCGATGCTATTTGTTTGCTTGCATCACCATGCTTGAGCGTTGAGCAAGTATACTTGGGTCATATGCCTTTAACTTGAGGCGGCGTACAGTGGCTTTGCCGGCAGATGAAACTCTATTTACCTTTGCTTCATCACTGAACAAGACATTTTTCCACTGAGCAACGGTCCATTGGTTGTATTTCTGGGCAAATTCTAACCTTTTCTTGCAATTTCACTCAGTTAAAAGTGGATTTTTCCTTGCGATACGCCCAAGGAGCCTACCGTCGCGCAACCTTCGCTTTACAAATACTTTCGTACGAATTTCTATACCGGTGGCGGGAGGGAATAATTTACTGTAACGAACAATGAGTTGGCCTTCTCGGAAGGATCTTTGGTTAACTGCCTCCAGTTACGCACTCCAAGTTGGTTGAGGTCCCGTTCCACTTGCGCGCTCCACTTAAGACAAGGCCTTCCTCTACTGCGTTGTCCCTCCGGATTAAAGTTGAAGATTCTGCGGGCTAGAGCGTTTGTGTTCATTCGCTCTACATGTCCCAGTCATCTTAAACGCCCGATGTGCAGGTTTTTTTTTTAACAAAGTCGATGTCGCTGTACAGCTCGTAGAGCTCATCTTTCAATCGTCTCATCCAGTTTCCTTGTTTGTTCGGGACAGAGCCCTGCTACTTACATATTTGCCTTCTTAGCATTATTCTTGGTTTGATTTCTGAAGAGATGTCAGATGTGATGGCATAGCCAAGGTAGATAAAGTCCCTTATTACCTCGAAGTTATAGTTGTCGATTGTGACATTCTGGCCGATTTTTCGAATTTTTTGTTTCCCTTCTTGTCGACAGTATATACTTTGTTTTGCAGTCGTTTACCGCAACACCCATTTCTATTCCTATACTCGCAAACGCACCTAAACGCGCCTTGCCTAAATTCTTTTTTGACATCAAAGGTCTCGGTAACCTGGCTAAGACCTTTCTCTATCGTCAGCCTGCACAAAAGTACGAGCTTGGCAAGGATGCTAAAACTATATATGACTCTCTCTAACTCGTTTCTGTAGATGCTGTCTGCGTATGCTGTATGCGGTATGTTGAATATCGATCGGAACTTCTTGGGTTTTCCCTATGATCTGCCGTAGTGTAATATTTGGTCAATTATGGACTAACCGGGCCTAAAACCACACTGAGAGGCTTTAATCAGATCGTTGACAAATGGTTTCAGGCGACCTCTATCAGTCTTGTTTGACTTCAGTTTAGATATTGTTATCCTCACATCATTTTGATTGATTGGACGGAATTCTTTACTTACATTGTCAATACTGAATGGATCGCTCTGCCTGATAGCGGAATTGGTGTCGTTTTCGCCATTTAATATAGCAGTCTGCAGAAATGAGTTTTTATGTCCTCAGCACCGACAGTGACTCTACTTCGATTTTTCTTTGTTCATCTCTACAGGTTTTTACCATTTGGTAAAACTTCCGAACATTATTCCTGAAGTAGCACCTCTCTATTTAATCGCGCTTCTCATGCTCTTTCTTTTTCCGCCGAAGAAGCCAATGATATTTCATCCTCTTTTGCTCGTAGAGCTCATGAGCCGCTCTCGTACTTTTTGGGCAGAACCACATTGTTGGCATGTTCTTTGACTGCATGTGCTTGCCTATATTCTTTATCAAACCAGAGTTTCGAGGTGGTGGGCGGGTGAAACCCAACACATCAATTCCCGCATTTGTGATGGCTTCTCGGCATCTAAACTAATGGTTTTCAGCACTTGATTCTGGCTTCTAGAGAGGTTGAAGGATACGCAATCGGTAAGGGTTCTGGCGGCTTGTTGCGATTTCACCCGTTCAATGTTAAATCTCCTCACAGTATTTCTCCGCTGTTGTGGCATCTGACATATCCGTAGACGTACCTTGGCTGCAACTAGGTAATCTATGTTTTATGTTGGGCGCTTGGAATTTTCGGACATTTAAAATACTTGAGGAGTACTTTACGTCAATCTCAACATGAGCAATATTGTTGACAGTTTCCTGATCTGGTGTCAGCTATGTTCCCTTGTGAATATTGAGGTGAGGAAATCTTGTGCTTGGTATAGTAACGTTACGTCCCGCAGCGAAATCGATTAGACTAAGTCCGTTTTTAGACGTGGTGTCGTGTGGGCTATGTCTTCCTATTGCGCTACCAAAGATGTCCCTCTTTCCAATTTTGACATTAAAGTCGTCTAAGACGATTTGAACGTCATACATCGGACATAGCATCGTCCTTTTCTTTTATTGGGGCGTAAGTGCATATAAGGCTGATATTACCGGCTGATGTTGATACGGATTATTATAAGGCATTCACTCACGTGTCGAAAGCTCAAGACTTCTTACCAAAGCCTGCCGCTTAAAACAAATCCTCATTCAAATAGACGCTGCTTACGTTTACAATGCAATCACCATAGTAAACGTCACAAGTTTTGATCTTTCTATTCCACCGCACTTACTAGATTGCGGTGGTATCTGCTAGAGCTTCTGATAATTGTTCGGCTGCACGCGGCCTGTTCAAGGTCCGAACATTCCACGTGCAAATTCGAAAGTCGTGGTCTTTTATTCATTTTTTAGAGTAGTCAGCATTGATTCCGTCCAATCCGAGGATATTGCTCGCTTCGTAACAATTACATTTTTTTCCCACGCACAACTACCAATCTGCAGAGCCAGGCCCATTTTGGGACCCCTAGGACAAAAGGAGCCGGACTAAATTCCGAACCCAGTAATCTCCTTGGTAAATGTGAGTACTGTCGTTGAATCTTATTAAGGCCTAATCCGCCATCAACTCTTTCTTAACACCCTGACTTTGTGTAGAAAATCCTACACATAGACCTGGTATTCAAGTACGGTGCAGCAGCTCATATATAGATAACACTAGTTTAACCTAACTTAAACTGTGGACGCCACCGTTGATTCCATCCTTAGAATTTGTCTGATGCCGCCCGGAAACAGGAGAAAGTGCCTAAGTGAGATGGCACTCTTCCACCCCTCTCTCGTCAGCTGCCACCAACGTCCTTCCACATGAGTTGGTTACCCCATTTCCAGTCGAGGTACAAGGTGCCCAGCAGTCACCAACATGTACACGACCACTTAACATAAACTTCGTAGGCTAACCTTGTAAAACATTTTTTTTTTTTTGTAAAATTCGATTTTATTATTCAACATAGTTGCCTTCCAGGGCAATACAACGATTATGGCGCTCATGTAATTTCTCGATACCATTTTCATAGTACGATTTCTTTTCGGCCATAAAATAAGCCTCAGTTTCAGCGATTACTTCCTCATTAGTGCTGATTATTTTCCAGTGATATTCTTTTGAAGTCTATAAACAGGAGAAAGTCACTGGGGACTAGTTCTGGAGAATAAGGTGGATGGAGAAACAATTCGTAGTCTAATCCGTGCAATTGTGCCATCGTTTTCATTGATTTGTGACACGGTGCATTATCTTGATGAAACAGCACTTTTTTCTTTTTTTAAATTAGGACGATTTTCTTTTGTCCAACACGCTCTTTTGATATCTTCATAGTCTCAGATATCTCGATCAACTTCACTTAAGTGTTCCTTTTGCCCCGTTTAAATTTGGAAAACCACTTCTCAACTGTAAATTTTCCTGATGCAGGGTCCGAATAATTTTAATCAAGCCAAGCTTTGGTTTCAACATGTGTTAGCCTATTAACTTTTCAGCCGACCTGTTATAATGATAAGATCTAATTCCTCCGAGGATGATGGATCATTATCGGGGATGATGCACCAAGTCTTAGTAGTTCTAAGCTTGGACTAAATGAAGTAACTTCATAGTAAAGAATACAACCACGGAGTGGGCATTTTACATGTACCAGTAAAATCATGATAATTTAGTTGGTGCGACTTATGCAAGTCCAAGACTGACCATGATTAAATCAGTTTAGAACCGAGCATGTTATCCCCTACAGTTTCCGTATTTTGCCAGCCGAATTGATTTGTTTTGGTTTTGATTTTATGTAGAAGTATGCATATCCACCATATTTCAGATATTTAGAATGCTAAAGATACACATTTAATTACCTGCAATTAATTTCTTATATAAAACAAAAAATCTTCTATACTGCCATTTTTAAACAAACAAGACAAATGCATTATTTAGTCCATCATTATTATTCTCTATAATAAATTTAATTTTCAAATTTATTAAATAAAAGTCAAACAATAATTATAAGGCAACATTAATTTAAAAAAAAAAAAAATAATAAAGCAAAACCAAACCTACATATGTATTTAGTATTCAGTAGAAAATATTTTAGAATCGATATCATACACAGCTAGTTGTAGACCATGAAATCAAGTGTGTTCTTGCAATTTAAAATTAATTAAAACAAACAAACGAACAACTTAAAATCGTCTGTAAATTAAATAAAGATAAAATGATTAAATTGAAATAAAATAACTTTACACTACAGGTAGTTTAAAAGGACATCCTCTGAGCAGCCGCCACTTGTCTGAAGAAAGCGAAAAAAGCTCATCTGAATCTTGAGTCTAAAAGCGATCTACCACTATAAAATCAATTTTTAAAAAGTCCTATAATATCCTACGTAAACGACTTGGGGATTTGACTAAAATTCGCTCTGCATCTCTGCTAAAACTGGACCAATACACCACTAGAAAGTAAATTATTTTATCAAACCGATTTGTTTATTTTATTAAAAACCAATTTGTATACTCGTAACTGCTACTATTTAAAAAAATGTTGCCCAATTTAACATTTTTAATGGTGCTATTTATTTTAATGAATTATATGTAACAAAAAACAAAAACATTCTTTTCACAAGCACTAACATTTAAAAAAAAAAAGTATTATGCAACAACATACATAAATGTATTTTAATTCATTTTTAAATTTAACAAAAAACATTAACATAAATAAATATTAGCTATGAGTGATGGAAAATATGTTTTAGAAAAATGCTTAAATTATACATAACATTTTAAAAATATATTTTTAAGACTATAATGTTTAAAATAAAATGAAAACTTTAAAAATATTTTAAATAAACAAAGAGAGAAAAAAATAAGGTATGATGTATTTTGAAAGGCATTTTAAGGTGTTCGGTCGAAGAGATCCAATAATCTAAACGTATTACGTCAATGCAGCGGACACCTCCTTTTTCCTCTTTTATTAAGTGCCACTTGTTCGGAAAGTTCTCAGAAAAGCAAACGTATGGTGCTTGGTACAACTGTCAGGAGTCTGGTACCAAGACCTAAGGTAACATGACTTTTGGCAGCAGCCTTCAGTTCCTCACGCGAAACTGGGTGAGGTCCTCTTCCACTTGTGTGAGCCAACTTAAATGAGGTCATCTTCTACTGTGTTGTCTCTCTGCATTGGAGTCGAAAACTTTCTGCGCCGACGCGCTGGTGTTCATGAGATCAAGGTGACCTAGTTTTTTAAGCCGAGTTGATCGAGTATTTCTAACGAAGCTCGTACAGTTCATCCGCTTTTGACAATTCCCAAACTTCTGTATAATATCCTTTTAGTTGCTCGAGGGAGAGCTTTAGTATTCAATTGGCTTCTAAGCCTAAAGAAGCAGCGATTAACAAGAATGATTCTCCTCATGATTTCAACGCCGATGTCGCTTTTGGAGTTGTTAGTAGAACCAAGGTAGATAAAGTCCTTACTACCTCAAAGTTATAGCTCCGTCTATGTTTTGTGTCCCTTTTCGTTGACAGCACAGAATTTGCTTGCGGATGAATTCCTCTATATGAGCTACTCCAACATATTTTGAACTCAGGCCGGTAAAAATTTCCGATACTAAGTCAAGGTCTTGGAAAAGAGATGGTGGGGGACGAGCCCTTAATGAACCAATGGCTGCGCTCACATCCCCAAATGGGTTACTGACTTCGGTCTAACCGACCCTTCGTCCTAGCAGTATCTATAATGGAACTCGTGCTCAAGGTTCGGGGTTGTGCTGCCAGAGTAACTGCCCGGTCATGGAAAAAAAAATCTAGGTACAAAGCAACAACTAGTCTCTGATACGAACAGATCTGCTACTACTACTACGACAACCTCTGCAAACGAAATAAGCACAAGGAATGTTAGATCCCTTAATAGACCACGTGCAGTCGAATAATTAGCGGAGGTTCTGAACTTCTGCAAAATATATGTTACAGCCATTCACGAAATGGCGAACAGCGACATCTATATACTACAGCAATTGTCATCGACGGCAAAAGGAGCGCCTATTTTGATGAGAATTTCTTATTAGAGGCAAACCTAAGCAAGAAGTCTTGAGTTTCCGGCATGTGAGCGAGCGCCTTTTAGCAATCCGTATTAAGGCTAAGATAAGGAGGAGAAAGATAACGACACGAGACGACAAGAAAAACGAGAAAGATAGCTTCTACGAGCTCTTAGATAAGACTTGCAATCAGTGCTCTAGCTATGACATTCAAATTGTTCTCGGCGACTTTACTGCAAAGCTAAGAAGGAAAAAGCATCTTTGATAGTACTGTCGGAAAGTAGAGACGCAGCCGCATGCAGTTCCCGAATCTTGATATTCATAAGGGGATTTGGAGAAGTCTTGATGAATCAACCGTCAACCAGATTAACCACATTGTGATCGATGCAAGACACTCCTCCAGTATTATGGATGTCCGAACCTTCCGAATGGTCAACGCCGACTCGGACCATTACCTTGTGAGGTGAGGAAGTTTGACGTCGGACGGTTACAATTGCAAAAGATTTCCAAACCCTTTTCCGATCGAGTTTACCTTAATCTCTTTAAAGGCCCTATGTCTCCAGCACCAAGTATCGAAGACATTGCCAAAAATCCATCATAGATGCCGCCTCTGATGTGCTTTCTTTCTCCTTTCAATGCCAACAACGAAACGCCTGGCTTGACTATAAGTGCCGACAAGCACATGCAGCTAAGTAAGAGGCACACAAAGCAGCGCTGGATAGGACTATGGTTGCTCATGTGCTCCACAAGCAGACGAGGAGAGCTAAATACCGGCTTCCCCGGGGAAAAAAGAAGGAGCACGAGAAGCGCGCGGTCGAAGATATTGAAAGAAATTAAATTCGGAAATTTTACCAAGATATAAAAAATATGCCACGGACATAAATTCCGAACCGAAGCCGAACACATCGTAATAGAGTCGCAGACTATGCTGAGGTTTTGGAAAGAGCATTTCTAAAGACTGTATAACGGCGATGACGAACCAAATACCGATGTTAGGCAGAATGAACCTTTCAACCTTAATGATAAAGAACAATAATTCTGTCCACCTGACTTGGATGAAGAGAAGGTAGCCATTTCTAAGCTTATGTCCAACAAAGCGGGACGACCTGACTGTTGATCTCTTTAAAGCGGCAGGCAATGCCTTCGTTAAGAGCATACACCAACTCAGAAGAAAGTATGTCATTGTCATCTTTGTTTGTCCTATCCTCAACACAATAACTGCTAGCAGTGGTCTGCTATGCGTTTATACAACCACATCTGTGCTGAGACCAAACGAAGAATAACTCTTAGAGGCTGTTTGATAAATACCAGGATTAGAAATGAGAACGCAACTTTTTTATGTTTTGACAATTTGTTTGTCAATATAATCCCCTTTGAACTCGATACATTTTTTCCAGAGGTTCTGCAACTTTTTTAACCCCTCCGTATAATACGACTTTTGTTGGCCCGCAAAATACTCCGCCGCTCGCTGTGGTGATGACTTCCTCGTTTGACCCGTACTTCTTTCCGACGAGCGATAAAAAGAAGCCGCAGGGAGCCAAATTTGGAGAATACGAAGAATGAAAGAGCAATTCTTAATGCAATTCGATCAATTTGGCTGTGGCAACTGCGGATGTGTAGCCGATGCGTAGTATGCTCCTCTGATTGTTTTTCCCTTCCTCAAATAGTCAACGTGGATCACACCTCGCTCGACCCAAAAAACAGTGGCCATCACCTTTCTAGCCGAAGACACGGTCTTCGTTCCATTGTTCTTTGGTCTCTGATGTACACCAATGAATCCATGTCTCAACGAGGATTACGAAACGACGTCGAAACTCCTCCAAATTTCTGGATAAACGGTGAGAGGAGGAAGAGAAACAACATCGAACTGTACAAGCTTTACGACTGAAGTGGCTGGTTCAAGTAGGGTGGATGGACATAATTTCTCTGGTCCGCAAAATCTTCGAATCCGCCCCAGAGGCAATAGAGTAGAGGAAGACCACGACTCAGGTGGTGCACGTAAATAGAAAGGGAACTTAACCAACTTAGCGTACAAAACAGTAGGCAACTAGCTAAAGATCGAGGCCCAGGTCCACTCGGGACTATAGCAACTCTAACCATCCCGGAGTTCGAAACGGAAAGCAGTTATTTGAAGGCAGCGCTTATTTGTTAAGGTCCAGTCCCAAACAGATTGTAGCGCTGAGCTTTATATACAAATATAGCCAGCGATAGTCCAGCTCAGAAAAGGAATCACGATTAGTTAAAGGGGAAGGCCACAAATGTTTCAAATCGGGTAGAACAACTCACTCAGATTTACTGTTCAGTTTAAAAGGGAACTTTTTCCTCCTACATCACCTCATATGGATTTAAGTTAAAAGCGAGTTGATTGCTAAATTGAAAAAATTTCTTGGAAAATACACCTATGCACACAAATACACATTTACTTAAACTTTAATCTTTATTTAAACATTCCCTACAAAACAATTTATAAAAGATTATTAGATCTATTCAATTTCAAAAACTGTATCTGTAGACACGGTATATTCCAAATTGCCCTCTTCAAACTCATCCCTATCATTCGAATAGTCGGTCTCAAAATAAGGTCCAACTTCAATATGGTACATCCGACAACAACCCCATTTTGTGGCTTCCCTACAGCAGATATCAATTAAAGCTAAAAACTCATTTCTTGGCAAGTGGTGAGGCCACTTGACTTCAGTGTCCTCGAGACACGACTTCAATAATAAAACGATCCTTCTTGGCGCACTTATCTTGAAAGTGAACGTTGTAGTTGGAGTTTTGAGTCGATTATTACGATCACTGGCATCATTGCCGTAGACAAAAATCTCACTGTCACACTCCCAAACTTTCCTGAAACGCAAATCAATTCATAAGAGGATATTCGTATCCATATGAGGAAGAAAGAAATTCTCCGAGTGGAGGAATGAAGTACATACTTAAAGGCTCTACGGCTTAAATCAGCTATCAAAATCTCACACAATATCACGAGCAACTTATTCCGTTCATGGGGTTCTATGGCCGATTTGGACGACCACAAAATACCCAGCCAGGGACCGCGTAGTTCCAACACTATCCTCCAACAATTCGGTGGAAATGTGGTTGACAATATTTTACGAGCGCTCCTAAATTTCTAAAAGACATCACACAACTTATATTGAAAGGAGATAACCGGAGAATCGACCTTACCTTTAGAAAACCTATTAGCGTAGTGCAATAGAGTAGTCGGGACAATTGTGAGTACGGGTCAGCAATTTTGGTTTCAACCAATCTATAAAAGTGTCGTAGGAATGATTTTATTTTATCTGGCTCCGGACTGAACTTTGTACTATTCCAAATAAGAGGCAATATTGCTCCGCAAAAGACTGATTCAAAGCCGTTCAAGACATAGGCCCATGTTGCGTCCTTAATTGCCTAAAAAATTCAAACCAACTTGTTTAAGGTTTGATGCTCATTGATGGGATCTTACTGTCAGGGCAATGAATTCATAACTCTTGGGATCCCTGGTGTTGTATTGGTGGAGAGCAGAATGGAATTCGTGCATCAATACGGAATCACAGATACCACGCATCCTTCTGCAGGACTTTCTCAACCGAGGACGATGCCAGAAGGGTATGTAGCCAACAATCTTCTCTAGAACTTCATTCGGTAGATTCCAAATGTCTGTGGATTTTGTAAAATTTAATTTACGAATTTTTTTCTTTGGTTCAACGCTGTGGAGTTCTGCAGATCTTCGCGCCATCTGGAATCGTTAGTTGTTTCGAATTGCAGCACACAAAAATATTTAACAATAAATTTTGAAATATTCTTACAGAAAAATTTATGTTTTTTCAAAAGACATACATACTCGTTTGTATGTAGTTTTGAGAATGATGACATTCTAGATTCCGATGAATTGAAAAATAAAAAATAAAAAATTTATACAAAGTACCACGATGAAGTCTGGATTGTAGTATTTAGGCCTTTATTACTGAACTCGTCCTCCAAGTTGCGGGTTGTACCGTCTGGGAGGACTCCTTACTAAAAAAAAAGTATTAGTCATCAGAAAGACACAACACTGGATAACATCAAGATCACGACTTGGGATATCCACGGACTATGAATTGATAGTATGCTCCTGGAAAGTACATGCACTGTACATTGCTGATGCTGTTGGACAAATTGAATATGTCCTCACGCGATACAAGGTAGATATTACCACGATCCAGAAGATACGTGCAAATTCTCCGCGAGAAAACGGCTACACTCAATGATAATTGAGGCTCCAACAATCCAATCCAATCCAACAATCTGTGGAGCCATGATCGCAGCATCACCAAAAAGTTTGTCGAGACCATCATAGATTACCAGCCACCACCGAAGCAAAGCCATAAGTATCATGATTAGTTTGAAGAACGAAAGAATGAACGAAATCTATGTAGTCACCGAAGCCCAGTGAATAAGAAGAAGAAGCAGATCTTCCGGCCCCTACTTCATGGGCATTACGTAGGGAGAGAGTGATAGGGCAAGAGAGAACCCATATCCAGTCAATGAAGAAGCCATCCTACCTCCTAGTATCAAAAACCAGAAGAAAAACAAGGCCGCCGGCTCTGACAGTCTACCTGATATCTAGGTGAAATTCTGATAGGGTGCATGCACCAAATTTTCAATCAGATATGAGTAGATGACCTTGTATTGACTGTACAAGGTTTCGACAAGGCGATGCACTGTTATGTAATTTTTCCAGTTTCATGCTAGAACAGATAGCGCAGAAGGCAAGTGTTATCACGGAAGTCACTATCTTCAACAAATCTGTTCAGCTGCTGGGATACGTAGACGACATCGATATGATGGGTCCCTCCCAACGTGCCGTCATAGAGTCTTTTATACGAGAAAACGTTACTGCTCGCAATAATAACAGCGGAGTAGTTAAGGAGTTTACCCATATCCGAGCAAGAACAAACGCAACAAATGACACTCTAGTTTAGGTTCGGGGATAACTTATACTAGGAAACCGCTGCTATGTCGGTTTGGCAAAGCAAATGGGCTCAAAACTCCGAGTTCAAAAGACGGAATGCGTGCTCTTCAAAGCATTGGGACTGCCAGATCTACTATATATAGCCGAGTTCTGGACGAAAGTAGAACAGCTATTATATTCCTTCAAAAAGAAAATTCTTCATCGAATATTTGGTCCCGGAAGAATTTTATGAGCTTTATCAATATGTAAATGTAGTTTAAAAAGCCAAACCACGTGAACTTCACTGGATCGACTTAATCTAGTCAATGGGCAATAATATTTCAGAAAAAAGAATCATCAAATCACAGTCACAAGTTTGAGACGACAAGGAAGAACGAACCTCCGTTTCAAGGATTGTATTAATGGCGGATGCCACGAGATAACAAGAAACATTGTTTTCGGAAGAGAAACTCAGCAGGAGAAGATACGTGCAACAACAGCACTAAATTACGTACTGCAGCGATAGACATCAAGCCCAGACGGATTACGATCTATTCTGGAATCACTGGAAATGAGGAGCACCGGCTTTTACTGATAGAACACTAAAGAAAAAACAGACTAACCCGCAAACAGTCGAGATAATAAAACATGGAAATAGGCCAGCTCTGGGCATTTTGCGAGAATGGCTTCAAAAAGCATTGCACAACGAAGAAGAATTAAGAGCGCAAGCGATGCGGAGCATTTTCAAAGAAAAATCCATAAGTAGAGCTAAAGCCCTCTGGTGTTTCAAAAGATTGGCTTCACGTAAATAAAGAAACGTGGTTGTTAACTAATGCAAGTTTTTCAAGCGCGGGCTGTTTAGAGGCAACATTTTTAAGACTGCGACTGCGATTAGTGGAAAGACTACTTTGACACTTCACTTAACGAAAAATTCCCGTGCAATACCATTCACCAGAATATCGCGCACATACTCGTAAAGAAAACGCCAGATTTTATGGAAGCCGAAAGAAAGAATCAGGAACTGTGGCCTTTCTTATTTCACCTTATAAAGGCAAAGACGACACAAGAAAGTGCAATAATTACCGATCGGTGAAACCAATGTAGCAAACTATGAAAATCTTATTTGTTCTATTCTGAACAGTCGACAGCGCAATATTATTCAATTCCATGGTAGTCTATGGGCCATAAGGGCCATGAGAGCAGTTTAACATATGACACGATCCACAGTTTATGGATTCATCGTCCTCATTTTGATACCTGAATTTGAATTACCATTAACGACATATCTTTAAACGTGTTGCGTAAAGACTGCTGAACAAAGAAGATAATCCTGCGGTTGGTCCATTCGAAACACATCCCCCAAACTGCCCTTTGAAGTCTGCTAAGCCAATAGCTCCTTCTTAAAACAGCACACCAACAGAGGCCTCCAGGGTGAAAAAGACCTGCTCAAAAGATTTGAATGACACTATCATTGAAATATCTCTATCACCCTGTCATGGCGCTTAAAGTGATACAGATTCACATCCATAAAGCTAGATATTCCTCCTTGAATCTCACCGAAAGATGAGAGCACATCACTCTTATTTTGGTGCCTTAGCTTGTCCGGGACCGCGTCTCTAATTAAATCTACCCCAGGATTAGAGTACCAAACTATAACGTCTTCTAGCAAGAGCCTATATTTTTGACAAATCTGAACTTTATCTCACTTTCTTCCCTCAATACAGAACATACGATATCGCAGCAACAATGCTTACCTCCACGTACGACTAAAAATACATGGTTTGCAATTTAGTACCTGAACAATGATGGTCATTAATTAGAATCATTAGTTGATATGAGGATATGAGGATGCGACACAAATGCTTACGACGAGGTGAGCTGATCTTTGAATAACTAAAAAACGCCAAGATGTTCTTGATGTCACTCGTGTCTCAAATATTGTAATTCGATACACAACGATACGGTCGGTTCGATTTTTCTGCTCGAACCACCGATACTTATAGCTAAGCATATCAAACAAGCAATTGCCTGCTGATGCCCTCTATCGCCGTTATCGGAAGACGAACTTGAAAAAACATAACGCTGTCACTTACGAGTATACCAAGCTGGCTGGATGTGAAATTCACATGCCGATACCCCAACTAGAACTCAGACGAGCTCAGCAACGAACTCACTTCATTTCTAATAATTGTCTTAACATTGTCTTGTCCTACTGTAAGCAAGACAGAATTTAAGCGCTTGTTGCGGTCCATAGATCTCCATGTGCCATAAGTCTGAACGTAACGAGAAATAAGGAAGGCCCAACGTACGCGCCGATGTAATTTCTGCGAAGGCAATACCAACTCATGTGAATTGCCGAGGCTACGGTAAGTTCTTTTCAAAACACCACGAATTTCAGGAGTACTTAAGCACACGGATGATACCTGAGTTGATTTCGAGAAAGAATTATTTTAATCTGCTTATGAACACTCAGTTCTCTGGTTGCACTTTAGCTACATACCTGAAACCTACTTTGGGAAGATCTATGTTTGTACTTATCAACCAAGATCATCTGGAATGGACAGTTGGCAGCTTCGAACCACGAAATGAACCAAGTCCCGATGGTACCTCATATGCTCAAGGAACATCAGTACTATATGTTATCCTTTCTGCTAAAAATCCTCGAGAGAGTCTGCGACCTTCACATCAAGAGTAGTTTCAACCAAGAAAAACTCCAATTGTTTAAGACCACACTACACCCCTCACGACCCTTTGAAAAATTACTCTGTCTTAAGAAGTTTTAAATGTTGCCACTAAGTCTGTTTAACAGCTGGACACAAATGATTCTGTCATAAATGTAACCTTTTGTCCACTCTCTACTAAAAAAAAAAAAAAAAAAAAACACGGGAGCAAATAGTAAAAACTAGTTCACTCCCTCTTCCAGTATGGCACCCAGTTCTTGTTTGGCTACTTACCTAATTAGGAAATGCGGGATCTGGTTTGGTAGCTTACGCAGACTTCACTCTTTATATGACGCTCTCTTAACTTAAAGCAACTTAACATAAATCTGGCCAAAACAGAACTGGTACTCTTCAGATAAAATATCAAGATACACTGCATAATCTCATCCAAGTTTCTTGAGGAGTGCTAGGTATATATACCTCATCCTGGACCGAACGCTTAGTTGTAAAGGAAATATTGCAGAGCAAAATAAAAAAAAATGTAATTGCCCTTTACTCGTATAAAAGAGCTGCAGACTCAATACAGATTCTACAACTCAAGATCGTGCACTGGTTCATGAGACCAATTTTCACTTACTAAATCCGTTTGTTGGCCCACACTGAAAAGATGCATTAAGGTCAATCTAATAGGTCATATCAAAAGTCTCCGCAGTTTTTTGTCACTAGATGGTGTTGGTGTCCATTTATCTGGAAATACTAATCTGATTGTGTCAAACGAAAGGGTACATTTTTTGTGAAGGCAGCTGTGTAATTCGTTGCTCGTGTTAAACGTTTACTGATTGGAATATGAGTGAAATATGCTTTTTTACTATAAAAAAGGGGAAAACGCTGCAAGAACAATTCGAAAGTTTTGTGCAGTTTACGGTGAGAATGCTGTGAGTGAACGCCGGACCCAGGAGTGGTTTGTTCGATTCCGTTACGGAAATTTCAATGTAAAAGATGCACCTCGCACTGGTCGGCCTGTAACTGAAAAAGTCGATGAAATTTTACAACTGACCCGCACGAAAACTGTCTGGAGATAGCGGAGGCACTAAACATCCACCGTATGACAGTTTGAAATCATCTAAAACGAGTAGGCTACTCAAAAAAGCTCGACGTTTGGGTGTCACATTTCACAAAGAAATTTAATTGACCAAATAACCATCAGTGAAACGCTGCTGAAACGTAACGAAATGGAACCATTTTTGGAGCGATTCATTACGTGCGATGAAAAATGGATTAAATACGAGAATATCCAACGCAAGCGATCATGGTCAAAGATCAGTGACCGACCACAAACGACTTCAAAGTCTGGATTGACGGAAAACAAGGTTATGTTGAGTGTTTGACGGAATTGGAAGGGAATTGTCTATTATGAGCTGCTAAAACTTTTCGAAACGGTCAAATCGATCCTCTTCTGTGCATAACTCGACCGTTTGAATGAAGCTTTCAAGAAAGAGCGACTAGAATTGGCCAAAAGAAAAGGAGTTGGTTTCCATCATGACAATGCTAGGCCACACACATCTTTGATGACCCGGAACAAATTGACTGAGCTTGGTTGGGAAGTTTTGATGCATACACAGTATAGCCCGGACCTTGCACCGTCTGATAGTAAAAAATTGGCTGACCGCTGAAAATCACTTGGCCAAGTTTTTCACTGATAAGCCACAGAAGTTGTACACCGATCTAATTATGAAGCTACCCGGAAAATGGCAAAAGGTCATAAATAATAACGGCCAATATGTACTTGATTCAAATTGATTTTGAATAAAGAACATTTTTTTTTAAAATGTACCAAAAAACCGCGAAGACTTTCAATATGACCCAATATTACAAAACCAAAAGCATAACCGGCGCAAAATGAACTTCTTTAACTGCGGCTATTTAGACTCTGCTTTATTTACTACCTATAGACTTGTTCAGGCTGAAAAACGCGTAGCAATGGAGAGACCTAAATATAGGTTATGCCAGTCTATTCATATTACATCGCGACGATCTACAATCAAAAGAGGTTCAATTATATGAAATGCATTTCAGATCAAATCCAGAAAACACCGAATAGATACTAGGTGGGGTGAAAAATATTCTTCCGTGGCGTCGATGATTTCCTCGCGTGAGCTGAATTTTTTATTGATGAGCCATCTTTTGAGGTTTGGGAAGAGATAATAGTCCGAGGGAGCCAAATCGGGCAAATACGATGGATGCGACAGCGCCGGTGCATTGTCTTGCAAAAACAAATTTTTTTTTCGCTTCATGTGAGGCCGTTTTATAGCGATTTCGGCCTTCAATCGCTCCAATATTGCACAGTAATACTCGCTGTTGATGGCTTTTCCTTTTTCGAAGTAGTCCACGAAGAGTATGCCATGACAATCCCAGAAAACCGACACGTCATAACCTTTTCGACCCATCGAGCCCCCCTCGGCCGCTTCGGAGCACTCGGCTCCAATCCATTGCCGGGCACTCATTCTGTTTTCTGATGTGTAACAGTTACCAATCGATGCCAAAAGTCCGCCCGATTCCGCATCAGCAAGTCCAAACACTCTTTCGAAGTGCTCTCGCATTCGTGTTTTTGGTCAGGAGTGAGTATGCGCGGCACCCAGCGGCAGGATAACTTTTTCATGTGCAGAATATAGCTCAAAATATGATGTGTGCGCTCAGTACTAATCTTTGTGGTATCTGCTAGCTCGCGCACCTTTACTTTCCGGTCAGCCAACATTTTTTGACATTGTCCTCTGTAACCGCATCGGAGGGCCTGCCGCTGCGGACTTGATCGGTAGTAGTTGCGGCCACCACGAAACTCTCGAAACCAATATTTGACGGTGTAATCGGACAGAGCATTAGCCCCATAATATTTATCCTACTTTTCTTTTGTTTCTTTCGCCGTTTTGCCTCTCAAGAAATAATGTTTTATGAGAGAACGGAAATCGTTTTTGTCCATACTCAACATGATGCCAAGAACGTCAACAACAATCAGCTGTCAAAACAAAACTAAAGACAGTATCGCACTGAATAGTATGTTAAATTGCGTCTTCACAGATAGCTGTAAGATAATCGGAGGCGAGGACCTTTCATACACAAATCCTTTAGTATAAATCAAGCCGCTACTTGGCTTAGGACGTTTCCAATACCCGCTAAGCAACGAAAAAAATAAATCCTATGAAAAGTATTAGATAATGGTTTATAGAATAACGACAATTACCGATTTGGAAAACGTGGTTTTGAGAAAAACGCGTTTGAAATTAGTCAACTTACATGAAAATCATCGATACCAGGCCCATAGTGTTCGCCTCCACGGTCGACATAATGTTCATAGCTTCTAAATTTTGTTGTTGGCGCCGCATTCGACCTTCTTCTGTCTGTTCTTGCACTTGCAGCTCAGCTTTCGCTATGCGAGTTTCTTCTTCTTGCGCATCGTACAAGTGCGCTCCCGATCTGACTGATATCCCTAACTCGTTCACACTACTTTCAACAATGAGGTGACACAATTATTGAATGTACATGATGCAAGAAATACAGCAATGTTAACGATTTAGTCTCCGCTGTTCATCGTTTTTGGTGCTATCTCCCAAATAAGTTGTTTGAAGCTCTCATTGCTGTTTTGGGTATATCCGCCAAAATAGCGTTCCAACAATTTGTTATTGCTGAGGTATTCGAATATTGGTTTGATGACATCTAACAGCATTTTTGGCAATGTTGAATAATCGTAACTGAAATTTTTCAATTCTCTTTTAGCTTTCGCTTATTGCCACTTGCACCACGATTCGAGGCATTCGGGACAGAAATGATGATGAGGGTTGCTGTCTGTTGAGCCTTAATGGTAGAATGTTTTCCATACCGCTTTTTTCATATCATCTTTGGAGTTACAGTTTCTGTGAATAGTTAAGCTACAGTAACAGCCGTCAATTTGTTTTTGTCGCCGATTCCAGGATTTCCTTTCTTGCATTCACGAAGACGGGTTCCCATTCGTTTTTGAATATGTCCCACGCATTCTTTTTTTACAATTTCAATCTCATCACCATACGTTTTCGCATTCACTAATCCCTTGTATATCTTAGCCATCCCCGACGTAATTAGTACATATAACTCCATGTTTTTTGACGGATTTTGAAAATAATTCTTTCATGGCGTCTACAAGATTGATCTGGCAGTTTTCATCATGATAAGATTTTCATTCCACATATTGCTCGGTATTTTTAGTGTTTATTCCAATAGTTACATTCAGCGCAATAAGAAGATTTTACAAGAAAATTAACAACTTCTGTAAACTAAACAACGAGAATCGCAACTCTTGAAGCAGCAGAATGAATGTTATTAATTATCATATCACACGTCGTTCTTTATAGCGGTTAACCCATGAGTCCACAAAATTTCATAGCTCCACGCAAACCAAACCCTAATAAGTGCATAACAAATAAGAATCGTATATTTCGTAAGCTGTGTTGATGTACAGGCATGAAAGAATGAAAGTCGGTTTGCATAATGAGCACGTAACTACAATTTTAAAACCGAGTCCTTGCGTGCTTTCTATTGGGAATCGAACATCACTATCACACTTTTTACATTTTACACATTCGATACCTGATGTTTGGATTTTCTGGTGCGGATGTCTCATGATCAGTCTTCAATTTTTTGGCACTGGAATTAATATTCTCGTCGGAAAGTTGTTCGGCAGTATGTCTATATTTGGGCGGTATTATATTCTTGCTCCGATCTTTGCAAAAAGATCTGGATCGATGAGCTTCTCGAGAAACTTCATTTCTGATATCCTTTTTCTTCAGAATATTTATTCACAAACAAAAATTCTCTGTAACGCACAGTTTCAGGAACGACAAGCTACTGACAGAACGTATCTATTCCTGGCAAATAATGACAGTCGTAAATGATATTTCCGTTACACCTGTAGCCGAGCTCGCCCAAAAACACGATAGAATCATAAAATAGGAGTAGGGACGCTCTGTTCGAAGGGTCGCTTGCCGCTACCTGCCTCGATTCGACGTCGCAAAACTCGTTTAACTCTCTCGGCTGTAACTGGCTTATTTATCGAAATTTGACTTGGCGTTTTTACCAGATATTCTTCAATATAATGCAAAAAAAAAAAAAAAAAAAAAACAAATCGATTTTTTCGGCCATGCTAGGTGTATATCTCCCCTTAACGAAGCAGAACAAAACCACATTTTGTTGGGACCTCACACGCTCTCCCAACTGTATCGCAATCTAATTACAACTGCAATAAGTGCATCTCAACGACGACCGCTTTAACATAATCCAAGGGCACCTAAGCGAGGACTAGTCTTACCTGACCTAATCTAATCACATGTAACAATAATGAGTAAGTTTTTGTTTTTTTCATCCCCCAATCCATCGGTCTCACTTCAATTAAGGCGAAGCTGGACAAAATTGAAACCCACTAGGTACAGGATATGGTGGAAGTATCTTCATAAATACGTAAAGAAAAAGGTTAATTAATAGCTAACAAATATTATCATCTTTTATTTGCATACATTTGTAATTTTCCTAAATTTCATGATTCAACACTTAATTTTATAAATTCTTTAAAACATTCTTCATATACTTCATTCCTTTAAGAAAATTAGAAATAAAAAGCAATTTGTTCTTGTTCTGTTTTACACCCCAACAAGGTTAATGTTTCCAAAAAAAAAAAAAAAATAAAAATAAACAAAACAAAGGAAATGTGATAATAACATTAAAAACCTAATATATATAGTAAAATCAGCACACGAGTATGTATAAATCAAAATGAATATTGACTACGAACTAAATTTAAATTAAATTGCGCATAACTATCATATATAAAATTGTTTCGTTGTTCAAACATTATCTATACATTGTAAGTGATAAGTAGAGAACTTTGCGCGATAGCGTCAGAAGCTGCCCATTCTGTGGACACTGACATTGGTACAAGTATGTAGATCCCTGCATCCAGGAACGAACATATATTCTTTAACAATTTTTTTTTTCTATTTTATCATATTATTAGTTTGATTTGTTGTTATTTTTTTGTTGTTAATGCAAATAGTTAAGAGCACTATGCATGAGCCTGAGAGAATGTGATATTCGTCGTGAGGTGGGTTACACACACGCAGTATCCATTGTTTTCTTGTTCGTTGTGTTGGATTATTGAATTTAGTGATCCAAGATGCGCATATTACCGGAGACAATTTTGTTGTCAAGAATTGCTCCTGGAGGAATATCAATACGATCACCGTGGTTGGCGATGATGATGACAGTGCCCTAGAAACAAAGAAAATAAATTCAAATTATTGAGTTGTTAATGCGAAAACATTATTTTTTTATTAATAATAAGGATAATGCATAACGGATCGAAACTGTACACACAAGGCCTTAAATTCTAGACAAAAAGAATGTCAAGATCAGAGTATCTTCGGATAAAATGAAATCTTACCATAACCCCTTGCTTCTTTTTCTTTTTATTATTAACCGTTGAAATATGTAGCGCATTTAGTTATAGTTTACTAACTTACCACAGCAGATGTCGTTCTCTGCAGTGCTGTTTCTCGTAGTTAGAAGCTGTAATGTCCATCCACTCAACATGGGTCAGCTTTTATAGATGTTGGATCTATAGACGCCTCGCTTCACATCTCGTACAATTTGTGGTGGAGTATCCTTTTCTATTTCTTATCCTTTTCTTTCTTCTATACAAACGGGAACGAAAACCACAAGCACCACGAACAAGTGCCTCTTCAACCGTTTTCGACAAGGTCAAAACAAAGCCGGAATGATGAAGGTCTTGTATAAAGCCAATTTAATCTTACAGGAGAAGGCTCTGTTACTCAATTGTTTTTTAAGCCCAAAGAAATATTTTTTGTTTATAATACCGTGCGCGCACCAAGGGGATATGAATACCCTTTTACTGACTTTTTCCCCAGGGCGCGGGCGGATGGTGTAGTAGTTTGAAACTCAGGTGTATTAGGTTTCGATATTTTTCCGAGAGGTGGTTGTCAAACTGGACGGGACGAGCAAGTACATCCTCCTCAACCAGTGGGTCTTAATATAAGTACGTGCTAGTTGTTAGTTCGTTATGTTTAGCCCAGCCAGCAACC
This sequence comes from Volucella inanis, assembly GCA_907269105.1. Lineage (NCBI taxonomy): Eukaryota > Metazoa > Arthropoda > Insecta > Diptera > Syrphidae > Volucella > Volucella inanis. The sequence continues at coordinate 127,932,215 of OU026154.1, forward strand.
ACTCCAACATCAGTGTTATGCCTTCATGTCAGAGTTGATGCCGACGGGATTTTCATATAACTACATACAAATTATATGAAAAGACTTTTTCACAGAATTGCTTGGCACGGGATTCGAACCTGAGACCCTCTGCTTGAGGAGTCTATGCAAATACCACTACACCACGGCCATCCCTATCGATTGTCAAGAGTGATTCCGCCTGTGATTTTTGAGCTGACGAAGTCCGTAACTATCTCGAAGTTATAACTGCTAAACCGACAATGGTGTGCATCTTTTTCTAATGACATCTCCTTTATTTTTCACAAAAGCTTCATGACGCTTTACTGTGTTCGTCTAATCACATCAATGTCATCTGTGTATGTCAATAATTGTGCGAGCATAAAAAATATCGTGCTTCTTTTGTTGACCAGTGTTCCTTTCTCATTTCTGTTGGATTAGAAAAACGATACTGGGATTCCATGCTTCGGGCATGCTTACCTTTGAACATATCTCACAGATGAGCTGCTTTGAATAGAAAAGTAGTAAGTCTGTCTGCCACAGGAGCTTTATAAGACTTTAGTTTCTATATTGTTACCTTAACTTCGCCTAGGTCAGAGGAACAGAATTTTCTGTCGTCTTCATCCAAGGTGAAAGATTTATTCTGTTTGTCCTCTTTTGACCATTAACGCCGTTATAATATTGACTTCAAATGCGACGCTACTACTTAATTTTCATGTTCATCTTTGCAGGCTTCCATTCAGGCTTTTTAGCTCCGGCATGTCCGTTTTATTTTCTGACAAAACCTTTGAACGTCATATCTGCAGTAACATTTCTAGATTACTTCGATTGGGCGTTTCTCGTGCTTTTTCGTTTTTCTGCCAAGAAGCCCCTTGGGGCTAACGAGCTGTGCTTATTCTGCGATGCAGCGCAGCTTTATATGATTCTTGCTTAGCTGCATTTATCTGTCTATACACAACATCTAAACGCATATTTCTTTATGGCGGCAGAGTCTCTGATGCCTCGATGACAACGTATGTTATACGATTTATATGGATTTTAAGAGACATTGAGGGAAACGTCGAACTTTGGTAGTCTTGTGTCTACATACCCTTGTTGCAACAAGGTAATGATGGTCAGAGGCGATGTCGGCTACCCCAAAAGTATGGACATCCAAAATGCTGGTTAGCGGTTGATTAAACAGGGAATAAACAAGTCCGATTAGGAATGTTGAGGTGTGGAAACAGCGCGCTGGCTGCTAAAAGATTAGTCCCGTTACAAATTATAAAAGCCTGAATCCAATGTCGGATGAAATGTTATATAGGCTGTATCTTCCGAAACCGCACAAAAACATTTACCTTACCCGGCCTTGCGTTAGCATCCTCTGTAGGAACATTAAGGTAAATTTAGCCTTAACTTTAATTGTTATGAGGCGTTCCGTTTTAGAAGTTTAAGACTTTTTGCCTAAGTCTCCCTCAAACAGTAAATCCTCAATCCAATAAGCGTTGTCTTCCCCCTTTGTAGCACTCTATGTAGTAGATGTTGTAGTTTATCATCCGCTTTTTGCCCAGCCAACCCCATCGCACTTTTTGGATCGCGGTAATATCTGCTTTATAGCAGTCTAGGGCCACCTAAAGTTGTTCAGAAACACGTGGTCTGTTCCACGTGCGAAGATGAAATTCGTTTTCCTTAAAACGTTTGCTGGGGCCATCAACATATATATTCTAGAGAAGTCACCTCTTTATGTACCCCCCAACCTGAAGAGCTGGACTCTTAATATAATATTAATAGTCCTCGGATACAGAGTTCATCTAAATAGAGGCAAACATTCTCGCTGAGATTATGAGAGCCGTCATTGGATTATTCAGGTTTCCTTAGCCACCATTTCTACTCCAGGGTCCCAACACAACCATGAAATTCTCTTTAGTCCTTCGCTAAAGGCGAGTGTGCACCAAACTGACTAGAGCCGTAGACGATCCGTATATGAGATTTGTCCGGCAGAAGTTGAGTACCATATCTTCAGTCAGAGGTATTAGTCTCCCAGGTTTCACCACGTAGTGAATGGGTGAATTTGTGGGCCTTAGAACTGTTCAACAGGGGACTCTACTTTGTATGATTTCATTAGTATCTTTCCATTTAAGCGAGTCAATTATTATTCTTCCGCGAAACGCGGCTGGATTTAAGCTTCTATTGCTTTTAAGACCGAATTTTTCAACTACTTTCGCTAAACATGACAAAACCAGCTGATTTGCTCAACCAGAAGTTTTTCCACTTTCATAATATCGAAACTGCCGAATTGCGCATAATTTCTTTTGTACATCGTCCAATATTACGATGCGGATGTCTAAGTTGGACGAACGACTGTCATGTTAAACAAACCTTTAAGGTTAAGTAGTATTTTTCTGATCCAATATACTTCATATATGTCGTGCAATCTATAAGTGACATCATTAGCGCAATTTCCTTGGTGGTTAACGATAGAACCTCAGTATTTAAATTGTTCTCACTTTATCACCTTCTGAATAGATGTGAACAGAAGGGTTTGTAGCTTCGGTAAAACGGCAATGAAGATATTCGTTCCATGACGGCTGATTCTTGACCCGTTATCCTACAGCGCGTTTAACTTATTATAAAGAATTGCTTGAAGGGTTGACATGTCGCTTTTGATAGCGCTAACACCGGCGAAAAGAAAAAAAATTGTCCATACTTGTCAATGCGCTGTTTCAGTAGAAAACCTTCTGCACCATCACATCAAAGTCCAATCGGCAGCGTATTCAAAATATTTCTGGTAAAATATGTAAGTTTATTTTCATCACAAGTTTTCTTTAATCAATGCGGTTTTGTCGGACACCACTGTGGGCTTCGAAGTATCGTTGTGTAGGACATAAACAAGCCTCCCTCACAAATAACCTTCATAGTAACCAGTTCTGTTCCTGCGTGCTTCTACGTAAGTTCGCGAAATGTAACATCTCCATTCAAACTGTCGAACTTTTTATCAAAACCTTTTTAAAATACATAAACCGGAGATCTGAATCGACGTTTTTTTTTCAACAATGATCCAAGAGATGATGGTTTGACCGATGCAGGAGAATCCAGATCCCAGGGACCAGCCTATTTTTTGACAAGCTTTGAATGAATATGATCGTTAGCTCTACCCATAAATTCACCATGTAAGACACATATGTATTATGGAAGAGACAAACGCCTTGAACTCGTATATCGGATCATCTAAATTAAAATAAAGACACAAACGGAACTCTAATACTCAAACAAAAATCAGAAAACCTGCTCTCAAAGTATATGGTCAATACAATTGAAATCTATTAGATACGCCCGAAGAATCAGTCTTGGTTATAAAAATGGTATTTGCTTCAGGTATTACAATAGACTATGGAGTTGCATAATCTATTCGTTCTTTAAAAGAATTTTACAATATCTCATATCGACGAGTAATACAAGGCTACCTCTTCTCTAGGTGATCGAACCGGTAACTGACCATGCACTGATGGATAGAAAGCATGTCCTAAATATACGATTTTGTGCACACTCTTTCAAACGTTGTCGACTCTGATTATTGCGGTCTTCACTCGATTCAGGTCACAAGTGTTCAACGAAAAATCGATGCAACATAGAAAAAGTAAAAATCTTAATGTTTGACGTCTCCATATGCATGTAATAGGTAGAACACCTGGAATTTGGTGCATCCAGTGACGTACAACCATCAAATAATAAACCATGAAAACACCTTAGGAAATGCAAACGGAATAACCGAAATCCATAACGCATGGTAGGCAGATATTACATCTACCGAGCGACAGAGTGAGCAAGAGTCTAAGCCAAATGAGGGTCACTACATCGGACAATAACGTACTGTCTGATCGTACATTGATAAATTTTATTCTGTAGACGCCTGGTGTTAATAATTTAATGGCCAACTTTGTATAGATTTTTTCAATGCAGGAAATAAAAAAATGTCATGTCCAACATAACGGTAAGGTATTAGAAGTTCGCAGCGGAGTGCGACAAGGCTCCATTTTGTTGATATTACTGTTCCTTGTATTGATTTGTATGTTCTATGCAACGCTTTTTCGAACAAATATGGGACTGAGACCGACATTGACATCATATCTGAAATATCTGAACTACGCCGAGGTTTCACACAAAACAATGGAGCTAGACCAATGGACCTAGACTAGAAGGAAAATTCGTATAAAGTTGGGTTCAAAATAAATACGCCAAAAACTAAGACTCAGAACTTCTCCACGTCAAACACTCAAATAAACACCAACGATCAAATTAATATCGTCGGACTACAAGTCGAGAAGGTAACTAGCTTCCTATATCGTGGAAGTATAATCTCGGAAGATGGAGGCGCAAGAAGACAACAGGATCAAAAAAGTAAACTGAACTGAGACATCTTATGGGTCCTCTGGCTGGACCGTATATAGAATGACCAACTTCATGAGATTCTGGGGCAGGAATCTACAAACATCCAAATACGAAGGAGAAAATGGCGGTATATTGGCGTGGTTACGACGCGAAGACAGTTCCGCCGTGAGTTATGTAATGGTATCCACTCACCCGATCAGCAGACCAGTGGGCCCACAGGTGAAGAAAAACAACAGAGGAGGAATCACGAAAGTAAAAAGGAACTTATGTGCATTACAGAACTCTGAATACGAAGGCGCATGTCTTACGAGGGGTTCGAGGAACTGTATAACAAACATAAAATAAGTTAAGTTATCAACGTCGCAGTCCATAAGAGAAGATTGAACATCTACAGTATTTCAACAGATTCTGGCATGAATATTTAATATGTTACTTCTTGTTGTCTAGTTATTGGGTTAGTTATTCCAGAAAGAACCCAAATAACTTGGTCTAGAAGTAAGGAAAGCTGCTACACAAGGCAATGGACTACACTTTGAAGCCACATTTTAAAAGAATTCTCAAAAAATTCGATTTATAACTTACCCTCAACGAAACACCCCTTCCAAATGTAACATCTCCTGAAACAGTCAAATGGTCCAACTCAATGATATCAGGTATATTCGCAAAACGACTGAGGAATTCCTTAACTTTGGAGAAATGATTTTCTCCCAGTTTTACTAGTGGTGTTGTCGGGAACATCCTTTGTGGTGACATGACGAGACTACCATTTTTCAAATGATACAAATTTGACATAACCAACAGTAAATCGGATGTCTTTTTCACTGGCAAGAAACGTGAACGTGGCACATTAATACCAACCGATCCATCAAAACACTTCATAGCGGCACCCACAGCTGTCTCGAGTTGAATCACACGAAGGCCATTGTCTAAAGTCTTATTGTTAACAATGATTTCCATGTTAAGGGTTCTCTCTCGCAAAACACGATCAATAGCTGCAATTAGGAAATTTTGTTTGTCAAAACGATTCAAAGTTAACGACTGATAAATTGAATATACCCTTAAGCTTTGCCCAAATGTTGTTGGTGTTGAAAAACTTGAATGTCTTCACTGATTTGAAGTCATCAACGTGCTCTTTTGGTACCTGAGCGATTTCCAGCAATCGTAGTTTGTCTTCATATTGAATTAAAGTACCACCCTAGGGAAGGCAGCAGCTGTTAGTGGTAGATGGAATACCATATTTATGATTTGAAATGAAATCTTACCTTAACATCAGCCCTTGTCTTATCTGTGACTTCCATAACAAATTCCATTGGCTTTGTTGGCTTATCGTCACCAAGAAGCTTATTGAGAATATTCAAATCGACTGTTGCTCCCAAGTTGTCGATATTCGATAAGAAACAATATTCGCGGCCTTCACCAATAAATTGATTGAGTAAGCCAGATTTTTGGAAAGATTCATAAAAATCACCGTGACCAGGTGGGTACCACCTACAAAAACAAAATTTGTTGCACATTTTGATGTTCATAAGCAATTTTGAGAAGACTTACGCTTCAATATCGTTTTCCACTGCGAAGTCTCTGGCTACAGGTAGGAAAGATTCACGGCTAATGCGAGGGAAACAACTTTGATTGAACGTGTAAATTTGTACTCGGAAGCCTTGATATTTTCTCACTATTTTCTCTGTATCCTCGTCTGTGTTGAATGAGTTCATAAGAACTAGAGGTACATTGGCATCATAAGTTTTATTAAGGTGCTTTAATGTGAATGTAATAAAAGTGGGTAAGAATGTTAGCTAAGCTGTGCTTTAACAGAACTTACTTCAATTTGCTGGACAGTCAAGTCGAGGAAAGTTAGTTCAGACCGGACGGGAATAACACTTTTTGGTCCATGGCAACCCATTGAAGTACCAAGACCACCATTGAGCTTGATCACAACCAATTTGTCCAACATACAGCGAATCTGAAAAAGAAATTTAATAGTTGGTCATTTTAGTTATGCACATGAAAGAATGGATATGAATGTAATCTACGACGATATAGGGGTCCGATGTTTTTCAAGATATTTAGATGGCTGACTTTTGGATAGCAATAAAGAAACTTATATCCGAGTTGGCCAATAGTCGCAACGAATCTAACAGAAGATCATTCGCGGTTGACTGATAGATCTGCTAGCAATCTGTGAATGTTTGCCCATGCGGTATACGATGAAATTGCTTTCGTCGTGTTCCGATTTAAAAGAGTTGGAATCCCATTTTATTACCTAGATAAATATTACAGTTTAGAGGACGCAATCGATAATCGGTGTTGTTAGAAGTTGCTTCCTCACATGAATGAGATTAAAATTTGTGAGAAATTCTTGCCATTCAATGTGCAATTTGAAGATAAAAGGTCTGTTGTACTGAAAGATAAATTAGCTAGACAGTACGCAGAATTTAAAAACTTTTTTTTCCGCACCATAATAGAAAAATGTAACCATTTGTTGTTTTGTCTTAGTGTTATATGCTTAAACACAATTCCCCACCTGTCTGTTTTGTAAGAAAACTATCTCAAAAGCAATGGAAATTCTCAAGGATTGTGAAGTGCCGCCGCTGCACAATTTAGTAGATAACGTAACCTCTACTTACAACACCAAATTGAAGTGGAATAAGCAATCGGATTTGAATAAACTTCTGGCAGGATATGATGCAACAATGGTGAATAAACTGGCGAAGCCAATATCAGTAAGCAATATCGGGAAGAACAAAAAAGAACAAATGTTCTAAATATTTACTCAGTCATAAGCCTAGTAGTTTTTGTAGGGACACTGACCAGTCGATATTCTATTGCCCTAGCTAGAATTGAATGCCTTCTAATACTAAGAAGTCAGATACATAATGATGCAAATTGTTCATCAACGTGCAGATGCGAAACCAGTAAGACCCCGTATCGCAGTTTGATTTACCGGACGCAACGAAAGCATGAGCAGGAACTATTTTCAGCTTACGTATATGCCACGAAAGAGGAATTTGTTTCAAGTTGTCAAGTTGGAATAGTCAAATATTGCTGGGCCTGACATTGGTGTTGATATAGCCAACTCTTACTAAGGTTGCGTTCTTCTCGGTTCGCAAGTGACTTTTGTCAATTTTTAGTTCTATTGTAGCTCGTATCGGCTCACAGTCACAGAGAAATTATTATAGTATAGGGTTTCGGTACATCTGCTCCCTGTTCTTTTCTTGTCAGAGTGCGTCTGCCTAGATCTCCTAGATATGTAGAAAAATAGCGTATGTACTTAACATTAGTGGCCTTCATTTGGTAACCGAAGGACTCCCTATGTTCGTCATGAGTCCACTTAGCGACATTGCAACCTTTGACACTCGTTCTAAAACAGACTTTATCTGTTGCCAGAAGATGAAGTTCGCATTGAAAATCAGTCCTAAGAATTTAATTTTTTCCTTGCTTGTTATAACTTCGGGCTCAATTTGGAAGTTAACGATGGTCGGGATCCTATTCTTGGTCAGAAGGACTATCTCAATTTTTCCTGTAACTAGGCTGTTCATCCATCCATGAGCTCACCCGTCTAACAACCTGGTACAGTTTCATTTGAGCGTTCTCTGCATCTTTTGATGTAATCACCGCTATAATATCATCTGCGTATCCTACCAGGAAAGCATCTTCAAGCATCACCATGCAAAATATGCCATCGCATGAAATGTTCCAGAGGTCAGGGCCCCAAGATCGATCCCTGTGCTGCTCCGGAGGTAATTTTCTGTCTTCGAGGGCCTTCCGTGGAATCGTAGATCAGCTCCTAGTCTTTGAGGTAGTTCATCAGCATCCACTGTTGTTGTATGAAAGTATGTTCAAGAGCATTAAGTGTATCGCTCCACCTGGTTGAACTGGAGGCATTTCGTACATCCAGAGATGCTAACAGTCAACAGGAGGTAAGGCAACCTTTACTACATCTTGTAAAAGTCCGTGAGCTGTGGTTTCAGCATATTTTCTACGAGGTTTCTTGTAGTGCCCAGCATGGGAAATCCGGGTCTCCCTTGCCTTTGTTGATCACTATGCGTTGTGTCATCCAACTCCTGTGAAAAAATCCTTCCTCAAAGCAGCTGTTGGTTGTACATCTTCAACAGTAGCTATTGGCATGTTTATGCGATCGCTTCCCGCACTTCCGTCGGTCTTCGCCCGGTCCTATCTTCTTCGCTGAAAGATAGAATTTCCTGTCGTTAGGTCTTGGTTCTTAATTCCGATAAAATGTCTTCCATAGTCTCAGCGTGTCTTCTACTTCCCCTGGTGACTGTGGCTCGCAGCTGCAGGCATCTCTCCGAAGCGCGGCTCTCTCCTCCGTCCACAAGTACACTGGGGCCCTGTTTCTATTGCAGCTACTCGCTCGGGCCATCGAAGCATCATATGCAAGCCGTATGAGTTAAATCGCGGCTTAAGCTTTTGTTCCTGCAGCACCCTCAAAGTAGAGGACAGCACCTTTTCCTCTGTCGATCACAGACCTGAGATTCCAATTTGGAACTCGTTGGTCCCCTCCTAGATCGAAGATTATTCATGGTCGGTGGCCGTAATCTTTGATGACTCTTCAGTTTCCTATTCTTGCGGATGTCAATTCCTTTGCGATTAAGATGTCTGGAATGGTTCCTCATATCCATTACTACATTAAGGCCGCATCCCGCAACCGTCCTGGGCTAGGCATTGAAGTCCCGGCGACTATGATCTCCCTTTTAATTCCAGGCATGAAATGCTCTTAGTCTTCCAATTTTTCCCGAAATTGGTCTATCCTTTTGTTTGGCATGACACAGATGCTTATTACCGTATATCCATTGCTTTGTGCCTTGGCTTTTGATGGGGAATCCAGATATCATGATGATTCCTAATGATTCCATAATCCAGATTAGCCATTCTATGTTCGTTGATGATGACCACAGCTGCTCGTAGTTCACTTCTGGTTTTAACCAGGAGGTTGTCAGCCGTTCGACTCCTGTGAAGATTTTATTGAAGTATTCTGTACGAAGTAAGAACTCATTGAAGTAAACGTATATGAATACACTACCCTACAGGGCATTCCTTTAGCACAGCGGAAGAGTGATTTCGCAGCGATTAGAAATAATCGTATCAAAGCTCGACGCCTAGATAAAACCGAAAGAGCATCAAAAATTAGCGACCAATAAAACTGATAACACAAGACACAATCTGATAACTGCCGCAAATAGCCAATGAGCAATCAGAAAAAAAAGATTAATTTTGGCATGACCTTGATGAGCTGTTAAATAGAGAAGAAAAGAAATGGGGTGGAGATGTAAACGGACTTGGCAGGGAAGCCAACTACAATTACAAAACAGTGCTATGGAGGAAATGGTTTCGGAATGAGAAACTCAGCCAGAGAGGTTGAGACTTTCTACAAAAGGGGCACACTAAGGAGTGTGGAATGATTTCTTTTTTTTTCATGATAGCGCAATTATAAACAACTACGTGACAGTCCTTCACGCAACTCTTATTAATTGGGAAAATGCGATATAACCTAAAGGGTTAGAATTAGTCAATCCAAATTCGGTATGCAAATTACATCGCAATGTTGGACGGTGTACCAGAGATATAAATGAAAAGTAACAGGGTCTGTAATGATATTATTACGAATATTAGCGTGTGTAACTAAACGTGAGCTGATAAGAAAAACGCGCATTCAAGGAAGTTTTCACATTAAGAAACCGAAAGTGGGTACATTTCAGAATGAGCATATCAGCTGGCTTTGCCATGTTCAACAACGGTCGTCGGCGAGGTTCGAAAACGAGTTCGGTAACAATCTAATTAGATCGCTCAAGTTAAAAAAAAAAAACAACAAAACATGACATTACGAATGAGATGATTCAAATAGATGGGCTTATAGAATGGTTTTAAGGTTCGAAAATTTAGCCAAACCAGATACGTAGGAGAGCTGCATTCGATTTAATTAAACGCGTTACATCAAAGTTTATTAAAAAATGAAGAAGAAGGATGGTGGGGCACTTAAGCAAACCACAAAATCGTTCTCAAAAAAACAATATGACCCACAGAAGTGATTGTCGAGCCTGATTTAATCAAAGTGCTACTAAGCAAAAGCGGTAAAATTTGTACCGCAAACATCCAGACAATCGAACACATCATGATGAAAATAGGACTTGCCTCCGGTTTAAAAGACCGTTTAATGGGATCGAGATTAAAGGGTGCTTCACAATTATGATTCTAAAGGCTAAACTTCGAGTTATGTATGATAATTGTCCGCTTTCATTTAGGTCTCCAGGTTTACCTTTTCATTTTGTGGTGAACGCAAGCTAGTGTAATCCATAACAGCATCACTTGGCAGTTTTTGTATGTTATTCCAGTCAATTGATGGACCATCTACAATAAAATTTAAATGTTAACAAACCCCATCATAAGTAACAGACAAACATTAATATTACCTTCTTGCAAGAATCTTCCAAACAAGTCAGAAAATCGGCTCATTTCATTTTGTAAGGATTGCCTCCTCTCTGGTTCGGCAGTTTGCAACAAATTATCAAATTCAGTCTCCAGCAATCGCAAAGCATCGCGTTTCGTGACTTCGTGGAATTCCTTTGAGTCAGATGGAGCTCGTTGGTGTCCTCTGACCTACAAATTAAATAAACAAAGGTCTTATTACAATATATAAGGTTGTAAGTCATACACTTAGGGTATCACATGTTCGTGTTAGGAGATTAAAAATAGGAACTGCAATTGTGCAAACAGTTTCGAAATTGTTTATTTTAATTTAACAAAACAGATCTAATCCAAATGGATTTCCTTATCTTTCTAGCGTGTGATTAGTTGTGATTATACAAGTTCTACTGATAGACGTCTATTTGTCACCCCTGTGAAGTTGGGTAAGAATACCGCCTATCTATGTTACAAGTGGATTGGAATTGGTCTTGACGTTATCACTTACATAAAGACATTGGCTCAAGTGTGGGTATTTTCCAATGTACGGCTGCCCCCGTAAGGTCAAAGTCACAAATATTTGTTGAATATGAGTGACATAACAACAACATAAGTGGTAACAGATTTGCAATAAAAAGGGCAGCAGAAAGAGTAGAGACTCTAACGAGTATAACAACGATGGGAATTGAGATGATGTTATTGTGATGACACTTGTCACTTAAAGTACATAGTCTGGTACAACAAGGAAGTGTAATTCACGTAGGACTTTTCTCAGCACTTCAAATGAAATAAGAGCAGATTGTTAAGGTGAAAGGTGAGAATATATGAATAGCAAGACAGCTCCTTTCCACATGCACTTGAATGTGGGAACAATGTATACTATGTTACTTAAGGTGGTAGATGACAATGGGACGGGTTCACCTGTGTGCAGGGTTACTTTGTATAGTGATTCATTTTAACAGAGATTCTTCATAGTTTTTTCGTGTAAAGGGGTTGGATTAAGGGTTTATACATGTAAAAAGGAGCATTCTCTGCAATTTACAATCTAAGTGTGGTAAATGAGGATGCAACAAAGAATGAACAATTTCCTGTTGCTATGACAGCTTAAACCAATGCTAAGAAGAATGAATTAATTTTACAGCTCACAAAGACGTATGACGAAATGTCAGTGCTAAACGGATAAAGGAATGTACGAGTTTATAGACTTCCGTTGTGACAACTGTCTCTGATTCATACTTGTTTCCAACTTCTGGAAACTGAAACTTGATTTTCCTTTTCTAGAGTTTCACTTTGCATCGCCTTTGGGTTTTTTCTGTAGTGAAAAGGGTTATATTCTTAAACTCAAGGGCAAACCTACGAAGTTAGTTTAGCAGCGTCTATTTTTCTGTTACCTATCATACGTGTTGTGGTGTGGCTCGGTGTTTAAAAAGGTGTTTGTTCATCAAAGCAACTTAAACTGGACTTACAGTCCATAAGTATTTTAAGTCACGAACTGTGGTTCTGACGAATATGATTAATATTGTGGAGCTATAGCTGAAAATAACGACAAAACTTTCCACATTTTCGATAAGGTTAGTTTAGAGTGGTCTTTGCTAAGGTGTAATTAAACAAGATACATTGTTAACCACCACGAATTCATCAAGGTCGATGACCTACATAGATTGGAGAGCTTTTACATCGTTACGGATAGTATTCTAAGGCAGGACAGTTGCAAGGCAAGTCTCCTCGTTGTTGGCATGATGTTGTTAAGCTACATGCTATTTGTTTTTAGGAATTCAATTCAGGACAGTTAATCAGCGAAAAAGAATTCATGGACGTCCGCGTGGTCATGAACCAACAGAGTGTAATCTTGGGCTGTTTAGCCATCACGTCAAAAGATAGGTAGTGGTAGCGCGGTAGTGTCTAATCACTCTATTTTCGACGTAGTAGGTACATCATTAAGAATTTTAATTCGAGCAGAATTAGGACATCCAGGAGCATTAATTGGAGATGACCAAATTTATAATGTAATTGTAACAGCACACTCTATTTTGACCGAGTCTTCTCTCAGGTCTCTGCGGCTGTTTCAGAGCCGCCTGTGAAGATGAAGATGAACTTACTGAGAAAAACTTAGCTTTGTCTCCTTTGTATCTTTTTGTAACTTCAATCAGGCGATTGAAGACAGTCAATGTTACAGTTTCAATTAATTTAACGTCGGTCACCAGGGAAATCCGCTATACAGCGTATGTGGACTGACATGTCCTAAATTAAGGTCTTTCCAATGGTGAAGAATCTCTCCCCATAAGAGCAAATTGCAATCTGCGTCCCGAACAAATCTATATTGCGTTTTTCCAGTGCCGGCCATCAAGCAACTGTCCCATAAGTGAAAATTTGGTGTAGACCTAGTACATAACTTTAAGTTGTAGACTCCATCGCTTTCACAAGAAGAAGGTCTCGAGAAACTTAAAGGGGTGATATTTAACTTGGCCGGGATGATGCAGGGTATTAAGATATTGTTTTGTAAAAAGGAACAGTTTAGCTTAGGAAAGATTTACGCTTAGGCCACAGCTACATGTCCAAGAGGAAAGTATACGCCTAAAGCTTACTAGAGAATGATAACGGATGTCTGTGGATGTTTGTAATTAACATTAAGAGTGATATCATCTACATAAGCTACAACACTACATCCCACGTTTTAAATTACGAATGAAAGATATTAAAGCGGATATGTTAAAGAGAAGAGATCGTTGGAAATTTAACCCGACCATGCCAGACCGACAAAGTATGAATAGCGGAACCTAGTAGTAGATTCGCTGTCAGTCCCGTGAATATAGACGAATCATTCTGCAGGCTATCAAACAACAATGGCGATAAACATTCCGTTGTTAGCAGAACGAACCATTCTACCTGGAAGAGGACGAAAATAGCCATACCCAATAAGCTAGTCTAAGCTATGCCCAATCATAAACACTGATTGGTCCCAATCATTGTGGTTTCAGGTCTTCAAGTGTTCACCATCGACCAGATTTTTACATTACGACTACGTTGAAAAGGATGATCAAGTTCTTATTTGGAATACCACCCAGTCCCGGTGTTTTTTGTCACGCGTTTGATTCGGCGAATTGAGAACGGATTCATCTTTATCGGATTAAAATACCGAACTATCTCCTTAAATGAATCTGGAGATGGAGTTGAAGTGTACCAAGTGTGCTATTGTGAGTGTGCCACAAGGCTCCGTCTTAGGCCCACTATTGTGGAACAATATGTATGATGAAATTTTACGCCTAAAAATATCATGATTATCGGATTTGCTGATGACATTCCTGTGGTGTTTGTAGCAAAAACGCCAGACGTTCAACTCTACAGTAACGAAACAATTGGAACACATCAGCACTTACAAGGCTGATAAGTAATACAAGAGGCCCAAAAGAGTATAAAAAAAACGGGTTCTTGCTGGTGCTGCGAGTTTTATACTCATGTACACAGCAGAAATATGATCAAGTACTGCAAAGGTTAAGTCTTGCGTGCTGGTCCGTCCGTCCGTCTACCGCTTTGGTGCACTGAGTTAACCGTACGTTTTTAACTTTTTCGCATGATGTTATACTGCTCGTGTTTGGTCAATTCTAACTATCTACGTACGTGCTGGCGAAAAAAGAAAATTCGACAGTAACCGTAGTACCACAAACTATCAACAACAATGGAACATACTATATCCTTAAAAGTAAGATGTTAGATGGACACATCGTCTTATACCAGAGTCCGTTGTATGGATCAAACGGAATCACGGTGAAACATAGTTCTATTTGATCGAACATGGGTATTTCAAAGAGCACATCTGCCTAAACCTATCCTCGATACAAATTTGTTTTGATAAATAAGCATTTTAATGATTTGGCCTTATTCCACTTTGGATCAGTGAATTCGTTTCACTTTGTGAAAGTGTAATAACGTCAAACGTTGAAATTTTCGTATTGTGCGAAACTTTTAAGTCAACACCAGACGCACAATCTTTTAAAAATTTGTATCATTTGCCATTTTCAAAGCCGTAGACATTATCGGAAAACACAGCGAGCTGTTTGTGATGCAAGTAAGGCATTTAATTTAGACGACGATAGCCAAAACTTCCATCCACTTGACCAAAACTATGTAATGATAGCAATTTCTAAGCTGAACATCAACAAAGGTTCTGGACCGGACGATTTACTGCCCGAGTGTATGCCTGATGAATGGAATCTCATCATCGTTTGCCCGATCAACAAAAAATGAGACCCCCTCAACTGCCTCAACCACGCATACAAAATCTTATCTGCCATATTGCGTGAACGTTTGAAACCCTTCGCCAACAACCTGATTGGTCTCTATTAGTGCGGTGTCAGACCAGAAAAGCCCACATTCGACGAAATCTTTACATCCCCGCAGATTCTGGAAAAAAAAACTCAACGATATCAAATCGATACCTCATATAAGACCTTAATCATCCCAGTCCTATTTTATGGCGCAGAAACATGGATCCTATTAAAAGTGGATAAAAATATCCATTGTCGTTTCGAGATAAGAATTTTTTGTAAGATATTCAGTCCTCTTTGCGTTGACGTGCTTTGGAGGAGAAGACTTAACGACGAACTATATAAGCTGTACAACGACATCGACCTAATCAGAATACTACGCAACAATCGCCTGAGATGGCTGGGACATGTAAAGCGAATCTAACCCGGAGCGACAACACAGTCGAGGAAGACCTTACCTTAAAAGTACAAGAGGACCTCAACCGACTTGAATCGGGCAACTTGTAGCAGTTAAGTAAGTAAATAAGTAGGTGACAATTGAGTACCAGAGTCCTCTGTTGGACAAACAAAATAGCGCTCTATAAAACATTTATCATTCCAGTTCTCCTCAAGGGCTCTGACTCATGGATAAGGAGGCACTTGACCGTTTCGAGTAATCTAAGTCCCTCTCTGCATCGACGGTGAGCAGAAGAAGAGATCTAACAAAGAACTATACCGATTATACAGCGACATGAACTTAGCTAAATCAGTTCGAAAGATGATGAATGAGACCCAATCACAGAAGAAGATTTACCTCAGGCGATGGTGAAAGTGGAGAGGGACCTAAACCAACCTGACCTACGAAATTGGAAGCAGATAGCAACCAACTTGGTTGAAATACATGGCGGAATGTAGTCAGTAAGAAGAAAGCCAATGTAATGCCCTAGCTTGGTCTTAAAACAATTTGTAGTCAGATTCAGAAGCCGCTGGGCTATGGTAGGTTCACATCCGGACTTCATCACAAAAGACAGTTTAGAATCAAGCTAATGAAATTAAATGAAAAAGAAAAACATTCGCTGTACAGTGCAAAGTTTGATGTTTTTATCACATTTACAAGCTATCTGCATGATGATATATTTCAATATCAAATGTATTAAACAGTTACGAAAACAACTACAATATGGAGATAACCAGCATCCCCGACCTCATATTCATCATACGGATTTAATGGAAACCGCTCGGAAAATGATTTGGATCATTGTAACTTCCGTCTTCGCTCTAAACGTAAGCATCGAATACAACTTACGTTACTGGTAAGGCTACTAATGGAAGTTAAAACCTATATTTCGACTTGATGGGTATTACCGACGTTTCCCGTATCATTAATATTCAAAAATGTTTACCATTAACGAAGGTTATCTACCTCCAACTAATGACAACAAGTTCTGCAAGTATTCAACAAAATTCGCCCATCGAAATCACTTGTTTTTGAAGTGAAAACCAACTGATTGTGTTGTCGCTTATCAATGCAACTGAACTGTGATAAAAAGGCGAGTTTTTCAATGCATCCGCACATGTATTCCAAAAACTTATAGGTCAATGGAACAGCAGTGAAAAACTCTTATCAAGATGCACAAAGTCGTAACTTTCACTTGGAAACAAACAAATATGCGAGTCTTTTCGAACAAACACACAGTCACTTACGTCATAGTTGCATGAACTCGTATGAGTACATATGCCGGCATCCTCATTCGAGTCACGTTTAAAGGGTGCACATGTTATTTTTGTGAATGGGGAAGCTCACATTAAAATTCGATTAAAGTTCGCGTTTTCGTATTCATATCTACGCGTATCCAAATGAGTATGCTTTTTGTTTGAAGACTTTTGTTTTGGATGGCTTTTGCAAAAATAAAAAAATTCGTATACCCAGTATGAGAATAGTTTAGAAGAGATTATTTATGATATGAATACTTATAGCACGGTTACGGAGGAGGGAGCATAGTAAGCGCTTTCAGAGGATGCAGTGTGTAAACGCTTACTCTTCGGGGGAATTGTAATAATAGCAGAAGCAGCAGCGGCAAAAACAGCAGTGGCTGCAACAAGGGCAGTGACATTTACATCAACGATGCCCTCACTAACTATACACGGGCTTTGTTTATGCAGGCGAAGAAGAAGAACGGGTACAAACATTTATGGTACAAATAAAACCAAATACTTTTAAGAAAGGTTGAAGGTGGAAAAATTATATTGGGTCTATAACCGTTTCGCGGTTTGTTAAGCTGCTCTTAAACGTTTTGAAATGGCTGCTTGAGTGACACCCAAAGATTCTGCGAGCTCTTGTGTTTGGCAACAATCTTCATTGAGTAATGCTTCCAGTTTCTTCACTTTTTTGGCTGCCCAGGACGTTCATCGTCTTCCAAGCCAAAATCACCACTTTTAAATCGTGCAAACCACTTTTAGCACGTTCGCTCAGCTAGCGCATGTTCACCATAAACTTCCACCAAAATACGATGACTTTCGGCAGCAGTTTTCTTCATGAAGAAGAACTCCCCGCAAAAACACTTTTTCAGGCACAAAGTTCGACATATTTGAGTGAAAAAAAATTATTGTTGTTTACGCTTCAAATGAATGACATATACTGAAATGACGTACAATGACAGTAGCTTTCCAACGCATGTTCTAATGGAATAATAACAATAGAATAATACAAGTTACGCCATCTCTTAACAAACCGCACGAATTAAGTATTATAGACCCAATATTAAATTATTCGAAGATACTGGTGGAGTAGGTATATGACCACCAAAGATTCGGTCATCTGCGGACTATGAGAACTCCGGGAGCCCTCTAAGCCGTTCAGGCTCGAATCAGACGCAAACTATTGACAAAGTGGGGAAGTGAACATTTCGCCAAAATCCATGTCGCGCATCATCAAATAAGACGGGACTTAGTGCCTACAAAAGACACTCTGGACACCTGTAAACTTTAATTAAGCAAAATGATAGAGTATATTCTCGGACATCAAAAGAAGCTTCAGAATATATTTCAAGGCTTGAAAGAGGCCACCTGGGGACCTGGCAAATGTAATGGTATGGAAGGAAGTGAGCTACGATATCATAACCAACCTCCATTTTTGTGAAAAACGAGTCAAGACTTCAGTGAAAGTTTACCAAACCACTATTTTGGAAAGCGTCGTTAAGTCGTTAATGTTCGCAAACAAGCACTGGACAGCCTAACAAGATTCTGCTTCAGCCCACAAGGCGAAAACCACTCAAGAATGGCTAAAAAAAATGTACCCGACCTCAACTGTTTGGATTACAACATGTAGTTCATTTTAGAAAAAATGCCCAAATTATTGAGCCCTTGTCCGTCCGTCTCTGTAATGCTTTAACGCAAATGGCGGCCATTTAGAATGAAGTCTACCATAACTTGTAGCTAGGGGTTTGACAAACAAAAAGTATAGGTTTTTCTTTGTATCAGTATTTATGACTACACTAGGTATTGTAGTTTGGCTGGTTATAAGTTTTTTGCAAATAATAACTATGCATCAAAAGGTGTTGGCAGCTCTGTGAAAGACTATTTTATCAATCAAAATTTTGCTGTCTCAAATATGAATTTCCTTAATGCCGATGTTTAACGGATCTCCTTTGTAATCAATACAGAAGCTTTTATCCTTATTTGTATCGACCAACTTCATTCATTTTAGAGTATTTTCGCACTCGGTGTCGAATTACAGAGATTTATTAGCTTCACACGGTTTTTTTTGTTTTGTTTCATTAATGAACCAACTAGAACTGCATCTGAGAAGTGTTTGGATCACATCTATGGAGGTTTCAAAAATCCGTTATTTAGCTCGTGTGAAAAATGTGTTTTCGATTTGGGAATACCAATAAAATTACCATTCTATGACTACACTTCAGGTTAATACCGTCAAAGATAATAAATGTCCAAATTTCAGATCTTTCCAAGGGGTAACTAAGATAGATTACATCAACCTAGATTTTAGTCTCTGTTTTGACCTTTGGGAAGCTGTTTACGCTGAAACAGATGTTTCCAGCTCACATGATGTATTTATTAACACTTTTGTGCATTTATTAACACATGGTGGCAATAGCCTAATGGTTGGATCACTGGCTGCCACGCCAACTTACCTGGGATTAAGTCCCGGTAGGAGCTCAACAGCAAAATTTTTCAAATCGTCATCACTCTTTCGGCGGCCAATGGCAAACTTCCGAAAGTCAAATTCTGCCTATGAAAAAGCTTCTCAGGAGAGCCGTTCAGAACCGGCAATAAATAGTAGGCCCTGCTCAGGAATGTAAAAATTCACAAAGAAAGAAACACAAATGAGTACAAGAAGCTATATTTTGAATTGCGCCTTTATAGTAAGACCAAAAAAATCTGCTAAAAGGCTAAAACCATGAATAACATGCTGCTAATTGAACAAGATTAGTGGTACAAATAAACTAAGATTAAAATGCTTACGACACCCGAATAAGAGAATTAGGAAAGTCCGTGCGCTTGTCGAGGTAATTACTTCAAAAATAAATTCTATGTATATGGCAAGGGGTAATCTGATAGGTAAATATCGTAGCAGCTAATTAACAACATTCTGAATAAATCTTCCTTTTCGAAAAAAAGAAAAACATCAATCTGCGTGTGAATAGTTGTGAAATATCTGAAAATCACACCATTGCTGACACATTTACGGGACACACCTTGTGAGAAATTTCATATTTCGATAGTCTATACCTTTTAAAAAAAGATACTAAAATTTCAAATGAATATCTCAAATAATTTTTGAGTAACAGCCTTCTAAAGAGTACCCACTCAAAGGTTTTATCTTTACCTTTTTTCTCGCAACAACATTTTCAAATTTGCTGCAGTTGTAACTCGAAGACAAATCATTGGATCACTTTGATTTTTTTTCCTTCTTTTTTGCTTACTTTGTATGTGTATGTTTCTCTATACAATGACCCTCCAGTTATTTCGATTGTATGAAAAATGTAATTTTGGCGGGCCAAAAATCGTCAAATTTTCGGGCAAAATTCAACTTTTTTTTCCCCAAAACTCTGTCATTTTGTTAAATTTAATTTTTTTTTCGCAATCTTGGGTCATTGTATAGGGTGATTCATCGTGAGCTTTGATTTATAATGTAAAATAAAACGCATTTACGTTTTATTGGCATTTACTTTTTGAAAATGAATCATGCAAATGTTGGCCACGACTACGTCTGAGGTAGTCCATTCCGAAGGTCCAATTTTGGGCGACTCGTTCGAGCATAGCGATTGGTATCTTGCGGATAAAACGAGTAATGTTGACATCCAAAACGTCAATCGGAGCTGGCTTATTCCTAAAGATCTGAGACTTTACATATCCCCAGGGAAAATAGTCCAAATGTGTAATATCTCACGATCTAGGCGGCAAATTTATCGTAGCAATAAGTTAAATTACGTGATTTCTCAACAAGTCCATAGTTTCACGCGCTGTATGGCTCGTAGCGCCGTCTTGTTGAAACCAGAGCTCACCGAGACCATGTGCTTGAACTTCACGAAGCACATAGTCCGTTAACATGGCGCGATAATGGTTATCATTAACGGTAACTTTCTGATTTGTCTCATTTTTGAAGAAATATGGACCAATGATTTCACCAGCCCATAAACCACACCATACCGTTGTTTTAATGGATGTAATGGTAGCTCTTGGTACTTTTCGGGTTGCTCAACAGCTCAACTGCAATTTTGTTTATTAACGTATCCATTGAGTCAGAAATGAGCTTTATCACTGAACAAAATTTCACGATAAAACACCGGATTTTAATGACGCAAATTCAAGTCGCGGCTTCAATTCTTGCACAACTTAAATTTTGTACGCTTTTAGGCCGAGACGCTCGCGTAAAATACGCCAAGTTGTCGAATACGCCAAGCTAAGCTGCTGAGAGCAACGACGAATCGATTCTCTCTCAGCTACAGCTGCTATAGTCTCTTCACTACGTGCTGAATGTGGTCTAACCGGTCGAGTATCATCTAATAATGTAAACTGGGACTCAAATTTGCGAATGGTATTGGTAATAGTGGTTTCAGTAGGGGGAATCGCACGAAAAGCATTTCTCACATATCGCTGATTTTCGTAATATAGCTGAATAATTTGGAGACGCTGTTGTGGTGTGAGCCTTTTCATGATAACTTGCCAAACGAGACTGAACGAAAACGACAAAGCAGTTTGATAGGAGTCACGCGTGATCTGTCAAAAAAAGCTTATTGAAAATCAAACCTCACGATGGATCACCCTATATAAGCAATGCCTTCTAGTTTAAAAGCAGTGAAGGACCTTTTTTTGTGAATTGGGAGATAGCGAATAACTCGTTGAATATTAATTATTTTTCTTTGAAAATGTACAATGTAGGAGTATAAATATTTCCTCCAAATTTTTAAAACATTTTATGCAGTTTTTTTTTATTTTTAAAATTTCCAAAAATCACTTTTTTTTATGGCAGTCAGACAAGGTGTGCTCCTTAAGAATTACTTTGCAATGATAGCTGAGAATCTATAGGATTAGCCCTTTTATTCCATCTTATTACGAAAATGAGCGACCTGTAAAAGTAACATTTCGTAAAATTCGTGAACTCACCCTAGTGAGTCCGGAATTTGTGCATTGGTGAAGCGCTTTAAAGAAACTGCTTCGGTATCGGGTAAAACTCCATACCAGCATGCTCGGCCAACACGTATACATCTAAACATCACTACTGTGAGCGAAAGTGTTCAAAACCAAAGTCAACAACTGGGCCTCACTTATGGCACTTTACGGTGAATTTTAAAAGTTGATCTTCATTTGAAGGCCTATAAAATCCAAATTACACAACAATTGAAACCTTTGGACCATCTACGACGTCACCGATTTTTTAACTGGGTGTTGGATTGCCAAGACAATTTGTCATTGAATTTGATCTTTTTCGATGAAGCCCATTTTCAGATGGATGGGTACGTAAAGAAACAAAATTGTCGTTTCTGGGGACCGGAAAACCCATACAAGATTCATAAAAACCCAATACATCCCAAAAAAAGTCGCTGTATAGTGCGGATTATAGGTTGGTGGCATTGGACCGTATTTTTTCGAAGATGAGGGTAGAAAGACAGTTACAGTGAATGGAGAACGTTATCGCAGCATGTTGACCGGTTATTTTTTTTTTTTTTTCAAAATTGAAAGAATTGGTTCTGGACTATCTCCGGTTTCAACAGGATGGTGCTACTGTCCACACCAGCCATCAATCAATTTATTGCATACGAAATTTGAAGATCGCATTATTTCGGTTAGAGGAGAAGTTGATTGGCACTCAAAGTCATGTGATTTGACACCTTTAGACTTCCTCCTGTGCGATTGTTTGAAGAGTGAGGTCTATTCCAATAATCCAGCGACAATTCAGGATCGCAAACATAACATTCAAACTGAAATTGCTGACATTGACCAACTTATTCTTCCAAAATTCATCGATAATTTTTACCTTCAGATGGTCACCTGCAACAGAAGCCGTGGTGGTCACATGAACTATGTTATATTCCATTCATAATTGCCATAGACCGAACTTTATTAATCATAAAAATTCTGCATTGATTTCACAATAAATGTGTGTTTAATTTAATGAGAACTTCTACACTAGCTGTTGGCTCACCCTTTGTACACGATATTTTACAATAGCATATATCTTCAACTTGAGCATATTTTGTAGTTTTTGCTGAAGAGCTTAAACGTGAGGATAAAATACCACTTAATTCTGTGCAATTTGGCTTTCACTGAAGAATGATGGTGCCCCCTTAAGCTTTTGTCCACGAATATTCGCTTTCCTCAAAAAAAAAAATAAAAATAAAAATAAAAAATAAATCACAACTGGCCTATTTATTTACAAAACTAAAGCCTTCGATATGGTCAACCACATTGAATAAAATTCACAGTGCTGGTTTTCGAGGATTCATGTTTCTTACCTTCAAAATAGTGAAGATAGATGATATCAGAAGTGAAGTTAAGTATCTAAGTCTGGGTGTTCCCCATGGCTCTATTTTGGGGTATCTGCTGTTTCTAATTTACATCAATTCACTTTTTAGCTTAAATTTTAGAGACATACTGACTTTAATTGTGGACGATGAAGCTTATGGTTACGGACAAGGCAGTAATCTGAATTTATTGAGAATTTGATTATAAGCTTTATTATAATTTGCAGCAACATATGTTTCAAAATATTCAGTAAGGTTTGCCATTTCATCGTGCATCGTTTTAAGCTTGCCGAACGTGCGGAAATTATTAAAAAATATCGAAATTCCGTCTCAGTTGTATAGTCAATACGCAACGTGAATTTCGTCGTAAGGTAGATCGTCATCATGGCTTCAGTGTGCAGACCATTTGTCGAACCGTGGAAAAGTTTGAGTGTAAGTGCACTCTTTTGGAAATTAGGCCACCAACCAGATAGAGATTGGTGTGAGATGAAAAAAATATAGCTGCCGTAAGGGCCAGTTTCGAAGAAGACCCCGAAATGCCGATTCGGCGCCGATCAGCTGAAATGGGCATTGCCAGAGAATCAACCCGGCTTATTCTGCGGTTGGATTTGGGCCTACATTCGTATAAGATTTTGTTGAAACAAGAATTAAACCGGAACCACCAAAGACAACGCCGCGCGTTCGCCAGCTGGGCGCTAGAAATATTGGCCGGAAAACTAAATTCTGCCAAAAATCATGTTCCCGGACGAGGCTCTTTTTTGGCTCAGCGGCTTTGTCAACAAGCTAAATTGTCATTATTGGAGCGAATGCAATCCACAAGTGTTCGGCCAAGCATCATGCATCCACAATATTGACTATTTGGTTCGGTTTAAACACGGCTGCGTCATCGGACCTTATTTCTTTTGAAATAACGAAGGAGACACTGTTACCGTCAATGGTCTCAGTGATGTTAACCGACATTCTGTGGTCAAAGTTCGACAACATCGATATATCTAAACTGTGATTCCAACAAGACGGCGGTACATGCTATACAAACGACGCAATGCCCGAAGTTGTGAAGGAGAAATTTGGCGATTAGGTTATTTCACTGTGAGCGAAAATCGGATGGCCGCCTTGATCATGCGATGTGATACCACTCGATTTTTTCTCTAGGGCTTCGTCAAGTCCTTCGTGTACGCTAACAAGCCAACCACATTATACAAGCTCGAGGACAACATTCGACACGCTATTGCCAGAGTAACGACGCACATATTGAACCGAGTCATGAAATATTGAGCCAACCGCTTGAAGGACTTCCAGGGAAGCCGAGCGGAGTTTTTTTTAGAGGTATAGAACTTCCAATAGGGTTATCTGTTAAACCAGCTGTCAGACTGGGCACGTCTTTTTGAACCTTGTGTTCAGAATACTTTGGCAAATTCCCATACAAAAACTTACACCGAAACAACTTTAAGAAATCGTGAACATTTTTCCATAATTCACGTTCTGTGCGCCAAACTTATAGACCTCAATTTTTGATGCTCATAATCGTCCATCTAAACAGCTTGTACGCATTACATTGGAACGATTCATGTCTACGTATACACTTGTGGTTAATATTCAACCAACACGAGCTTATACTCTTTGTATCTAAGAAGCAATCGTTTCCCAAATCGACCCAAATTGATCGAATCGACGCGCGCCGTTCCCAGCATCTCGTTCTCTGCCCGTCAACGTAGAAGATTTTGAAGAAAGATCTTGGCCTACATCTGTATAAGATCCAACTGGAGCAGCAATTGAAGCCAACTGATTAAAAAAAATTGCTATTTTTGGAGTGAGCAAAATCCTAACGTAAAAGTCTCTGATTGGTGCGGTTTGCATTCCGGCGGCACAATTGGCCCAATTTTTTTTCCAAATTTGAAGATGGAGCCAACATCACTGTCAATGGCGAGGTCTATAGGCATATGATTCGCAATTTTTTGATTCCCTGTGTCAATAACAATCATCTAATAGCCAAATGGTTTCAGTAGAACGGTGCCACTCAGCGGGTCAAACCATCACTTTATTGGGACAAGCATTTGGTGTGCGAATTATCTCAAGAAATGGGCTTGTACCTAGGTCATGTGATTTAACTCTTTTGGAATGCTTTTTGTGCTTTTTTGGGGTATGCCAAGTCACTCAAGCATGCTGATAAACCAGCTACAGTTGATGGCTTAGAAGCCAAAATTCAGCACGTTATTGCTGAAATTAGGCCGGGTATGCTGGATAAGACAGAACGTCACAATAGTCAGACTTAAATTTGAGTTAGTTAGGGACTTTTTATACCTTGGCTCTGCTATTAAATCTGATAATGGCACCTCATCAAAAATTAGTGCTGTTCCTTCAATCTGAGAAGGCAAATGAATAATATGGCCTTGTAAAGAAACTCTTTGTGATCTGATCTATCATCTCACTCCTAGTTTCTGGTGCAGAAGCATGGAAGGTAAGAAAAGATATCCTTCAAATTCTTCAAGAGGCAATGCAGTAAATGAAGACCTCGCCTTAGGGGACGCGAGCAAATGGACGGGGACCTCAACCAGCTCGGAGTGTGCAACTGGAGGTAATTAGCCAGGGAACGTGCTCATATTCTGGCCTAGTCTATTGTCTGAGGCCCAGGTCCACCCCGGATTGTAGCGTCATCTAAGCAAGTAAGAAAGTTGCTAAATACATCTTAAAACTTTTAACGGAAATCATACTTTGGTCGTTTACAAATAAACCAATAAACAATTCGCTAAAGAAGCCATTCAAGTATATCACAAAATTTCGTAATTTAAGACGTCTACTATAGTGTATCTTTTTGGCTGGTTTCATCTTCGATATAAACTCCTAAATGTTGACTCTGCTAACCACAAAATAACACTCCCATCTGACGCAACAGCAATGTCAGGTTAAGGTCAAGAATAAAACCACAAACATTAACCATCAGTAATAAGTACTCACTGCTGCCACAAATATTTACTAATTTCCATAAAAGCATCTATCATTTTCGTCAAGAAAAAGACTGCAGTTAATTGACCATAAATCGCAATAATGGTCCATTAGCGCTTCACCTAACAGACCGCTTAACAGCTGTCACTAGCTGTCAACCTTCAACAAAGTTTTTAATTATACCCGCAATCAAAGATACGAGTACTTCAAAAAAAAAAAAAAAGTTGTCAATATCAATTTAAAACATACAATATGTAGTCGTACATCCAAAAATATTCCAAATCACTCAATTGTTCCAGAAAGGAAATTCAGAGAATTCAGACAATTGAAAAATGAACTCGAATGACTTTGATAACGGTTATGTGTTGTCGTAAAAAAGGAAAAGAAAACGAAAAAAAAATAAATAAATAAATAAAACTAGTGCCGATAAGAAGAAAACAAAAACCACGCGGAACTGTGACTATGAGCATAGGTTATATCTCAAGAATTTTGAATGAAACCAAACACCATGAGCGCACTTTTACACAATACGAATACCATACACTTAATTACTATTCCACGCAGTTGTTTCTATCAAAGGTACAAGTATTGTAGATATACGAGTACATATCTCAAGATTTTTGTACTCTTGAATGGAACTAGAAATAATCTCAACACCGTCGAAGGTAAGACCACAAGAAAATCAAACACAACACTAGACAATACGTAAATATTTAAAGTAACTTCATTTCATGGATTTAACATTCAGTTGCGTATGGAACCACTTAAAGATAAGAATACTTCTGTCAAGCCTAACTTAAACACTCTAACTGAAATCCGCAACTCTTCAGCACTGGGCATCTGAAGAAAACATTTTTTTTTACTCGGATCTGTAACCACATATGGATATCATGAACTTAAGAGAGTATACATAGTATCTGGATAAAGAGAGTGTCACACATGGTAGTTTAACTTCAAACTTACTCGGTTCAGAAGAATATCTATTGGCCGGCTCATTGCAAAGGACTAGTATCTTTACTCTTTGAGACTCAAATTCGAATTTAATTTCTACAAAATTATAAGTGTTACTAAGAATTCCCCGCGATACGAAAGGCTTTTATGAAAATGTTTCAATAATAAAACCACCACTGGCTAGATTCAGTATTCAGTGACGGTCGCGGATTGACTGAACTCTCTTGTCAAGTTCATGACGAGGCAATCTCAATTATAAACGTTAGTTACTAAAAAAAAAAAAAAAAAGTTATATGTGCACTTAGATAGTATGTGTATGGTGTATGGACATTTACTGGAAATATTGTATCATATTATACTAGCGGAGAGTTAAACAACAACCGATATTGTCGTTATCGACGCATGAAGCTACTTAATGATTAAACCGATTACGATTACGGTCGCCACCACCGTATAAGCAACCACTGGACGACTACTACGACGCGATCCGACAGATACACCACCAGACGACGAATCGGTCGGTAGTATTCGTAGTCGGTCGTCTTATCAATTCCACGCTCAGAAATTCACTGAGCAGCTAACACAGATACCAGTACGGATACGAATTCCAGCGGTGTACTCGTAGTAATTAGGAATCTCTTTTGGAGTGGGGCTGACTGTAAAGTCAAACCTCACATACGATGAGTGCATCCTAATTTCCGATGCGAATCGAAGCGATTTGATTTGAATTAGAAACACAGATCAGCTTCTATGGCAACAAGGGTGGAAATTTTCCAAAGTCAAATTGTTATGGTGACGGACAGTTTGTTAGGTAGACAAGGTGGCTGGGTTAGAGATGATGGATGGCGCCTCCGATAACCGTTGGTTAGTAGCATGGTATATTTTGGGTAATCTACTAGTACTTTATAGATAAGTGTATTAAAATTAATCGAATAAGCGAACTATTTGGCTGATTAAGTATGTGCATACATGCGCTCTTGGGTCACCTAGGACTTATCTTGAGTGCATGTCAAGGTTTATTGTGATAGTGTTAATTGGAACGAAAAAAATAAACATTTTTGAGGTCCAACAACAAACCAAAAAACCGAATTATCTCTACGATTTGCGTTTACGAATGCTCTGATCCAAACTGGGAATTAGATCTCTATAGTCGATGTGAACTGCACTGATACAGATAGCAGCTCAGATATCTACAGAATCCGTTCAAGTGCTGGAAAACATTCCATAGGGATGTGACGGGTACACATATTTTCTGATGAAATGTGAGTGATTGCTACTTTAGGTCAGAATTATATTGGCGTGACATTTTGTAGAGGATTGCTTTACACTATCGGTAAATCTTTTAATAATTATTTAACTTCGGCAGGCGAATAATTTAGTCATTAATACTCCCGCAACGGATTATGTCTACGCTAGGGTAAGAGGATTAGGTTAGAGTAAAAGTGGCTGCTGGAAAAACCAATCCACTTAGATCCATTGTAATTCCACGTGGATATATGATCCTCCTACTTTTGGAGTCAATTTGAGCTACTCACGAAACGTAGGTGACTTTTTACGTCTATATAACACCAATTTTAGTGCCGAGGTGTTTCCTATTTAAAAAAAAAAAAAAGAATCAAACTCTTAAAGCTATTCAGATCCCGCGTTGGTCAGATTTGTTTGGTCGCTAACAATTCAGCTAAGGTTTGTTCTTCTATTAGAAATCAGCTTTAGGATTAGTTTGTACGTAGCGATTCGTATAAAGTCATCTCAATTTTGGCAAGTTCGTCGGCCCTATAATTCCCTGGAATGTCTTACCAAAATAGGTGAAAGGTTAACTGCTCTGCCACCTCTCTAAAAGATGATCGGCAGTCAAGGACGGTTTTAGAATTTTGTGAGACTCAGCCCAGGGAATTGATAGCGGTCTGACTATCCGAAAAAATGCGGATATCCCTTGCAGATATCACGATTTTCTTCAGCCAGGACAGAATTTCTTTAATCGCCAAAATTTTCACCTAGCATGTGCCCACAGTGATTTGGAAGGCGGAAGAAGAGGTCACCAACCAAACTATTAGTCTTGGATCCGTCCGTATTGAAGTGAATTGACTTGTCATCCATGAAAGCATCTTCCTCTCAGAATAATCTGGAGGGGATGCTTACATGAAAGTTTATTTTTTTATTTTGGTCCTATCAGTTATCTTGATTCCTGAGCTGGACAGAACAAAAATTTCGCCATGATATATATTTACCAACTTCTAATCCATCAAGATAATCAAGGTGATAGACCATAAATTTCATGTTGTCGGGCACTCTTACCTGGATTCAGATCGAGATTTTGAAAGGGTCTAGAAAAAAAAAAATCAGAAGATAGGAAAGTATCTTTTACACCTTTACCCTGTATGGCACAGGGATCTAATTAAAAGTACTAGCTCCAATACGATCACCATTACTTCAACAGAAAAACAGCAGTTCAGTTCAGAGAATGCTGTTAAATGAGTTAGGTTTAACGAATATGGAAGTCTCACTGGACGAGGGTTCTCCTTTTTGTAAATTTGATATTAACAAAAGCAGCAATATCAATCGCAGTAGCACAATAACTATTGATAGGGTCTCTTCCAAGAATGAAATTTCGCACTTTTATAACAAAAAAACCGACAAAAAGTGCTAGATACCACTCTTGTCTCAGACAACATCACTAAAATGTAACAAACTGGATAGTACCGTTACCGTAAGCACTCGTGTTTAGACCCGTGTTTAGACCCCAGCCAACCAGCATTCCAGAACTATCGGAAAACTGATTGGCCAAAATTCAGAGGAATACTGTCAGAAACACTATCATCTGAACTCTCAAGTCCCCTGCATGACACCAACGAGCTTGACATGAAAGCCAAGGAATTCACCCTGGCTTTCAATCAAGCTATGGCTGCTTCCTGCCCTCTGATTCAACCTGGAGCAACAAAAAGCAGCACTATAACCGCTGAAAAACACCTTCAGAAAACTTTTCAACCTTGCAAAAAGCACAAGGAACTGCCTGGGACTCATACAAAGAATCCTCCAAAATATTTATCAAAAAAGTACTGACGAAAGCAAAGCGACAATCCTGGAGATGAAAATCCTCTCTACAAATCCTATGATGCCTAGTTGTTTGAAAAAAAAAAAACCGATGGCTCTTGGACAACCTCAAGTGAATTATCACTTAACCTGCTACTAGACAACCCCTATTCAGGTAGCTCCTTATTTGCGACCAGTAGTAACCCAAATAGGACTACTGCAACTGTGACCAAAATTCACGGTCTGATTTAAGAGACAAACTGTTTTGTGCGCTGCATACTTTCAAATCATACAAGTATGCTGGCTGGACCGCACATTATAATACCTGCCGAGCTACAAAGGTCCACAGATATTATCCTGCCCACGCTATAGAATACAGAATATCCTTTCCCAAAGCCGGAAAATGTTCACATGTTGTTCCAAAGGACCTCAAACCTATAAGTCTATCATGTTTCCTTCTGAAAACTCTAGAACGACTGATTGATATTAATATTCAAGCTAAAATTGATCCAAGACTTCTGTCAACGACTTAACATCCCTACTGTAAATGAAAGCCCGTGAAAACGGTTCTGCATTCACTGACTAGCCACATCGAATGATCCCAACAATATAAAGAGTACACAATGGTTGCTTTCCTGGACACATAGGGCGCTTTTAAAAACGTCAACACATCCGCAATCACGTCTGCACTGTCAAATCTACAGGTAGACGACTCACTTGGGGAGTTGATCAGTCTTATGCTAAATAGCAGGATAATCAGCTCCAAACTGAGTGGAACTTTTGCTAAAAGATGTGCCAGAGATACATGAGGATACTGTTCCTGTGTTACTTCATAAGGCGAGTTTTTTAAACTTCCGAGCAGCACAGCCAACTACATGCTCCTCTTGGAGGCAGGTGTTGCACCTCAGTTCCTTGATATACTCAAGTTCCACCTTGACTATGTGGTGAGAGTCATGACAATAAATCGAGAAAGAATACCCAAGTTAATGCTTTCGCAAATTATACTCCATGAGGGTAAATGTGTACAAGAATATAACAGGCCGCTTCATCAAAACAAAAATTTAACACCTTGCTGATTAAAAGTGGTCAAAGTACTAGGTGGGGTGAAAAGTAACCTCCTTGAGAATGAAAAAAAAAATTTTTTTAATGTTTTTTTTATTTTATTCAATATAGTCCCCTTTTAGTTTGATACACTTATTCCAGTGATTTTTCAACTTCTTGATCCCGTCCGAAAAGTAATTCTCCGGAAGGTCTGCAAAATACTCCTCCGTAGCGTCGATGATTTCCTCGCGTGAGCTGAATTTTTTATTGATGAGCCATCTTTTGAGGTTTGGGAAGAGATAATAGTCCGAGGGAGTCAAATCGGGCGAATACGGTGAATGCGACAGCAATTGGAGCCGTAAGTCATTGATTTTAGCCATGGTTGCGATGCTCTTGTGCGCCGGTGCATTGTCTTGCAAGAACAATGCTTCATGTAAGGCCTTTTTGCAGCGATTTCACTCCAATAATGTAATACATAACAGTAATACTCGCTGTTGATGGTTTTTCCTTTTTCGAGGTAGTCCACGAAGAGTATGCCATGACAATCTCGGAAAACCGACACCATAATCTTTCCGACCCATCGAGCCTCCCTCGGCCGCTTCGGAGCAATCGACGCCAAAAGTCCGCCTGATTCCGCATCAGCAAGTCCAAACACTCTTTCGAAGTGCTCTCGCGTTATGTTTTTGGTCAAGAGTGAGTATGCGCGGTACCCAGCGGCAGGATAACTTTTTCATATGCAGAATATTGCCCAAAATATGACATGTGCGCTCAGTACTAATCTTTGTGGTATCTGCTAGCTCGCGCACCTTCACTTTCCGGTCAGACGGACTTCATGGCAGTAGTAGCGCATTCTGGTCTATAACCATCTCGTGAGGTTTGCTAAGAGATGGCGTAACTTGTATATGTCATTCATTTAAAGCGTAAGCAACAATAATTTTTTTTCACTCAAATGTGTCGAACTTTGTGCCTGAAAAAGTGTTTTTGCGGGGAGTTCTTCTTCATTACTGAAAACTGCTCCCGAAAGTCATCGTATTTTGGTGGAAGTTTATGGTGAACATGCGCTAGCTGAGCGAACGAGCCAAAAGTGGTTTGCACGATTTAAAAGTGGTGATTTTGGCTTGGAAGACGATGAACGTCCTGGGCAGCCAAAAAAGTTTGAAGATGAAGAACTGGAAGCATTACTCTATGAAGATTGTTGCCAAACACAAGAAGAGCTCACAGAATCCTTGGGTGTTACTCAAGCAGCCATTTCTAAATTTTTAAAAGATATATTCAAAAGCAAGGAAATTGGGTTCCACATGAACTCAAGACGAGAGACGTCGAAAGGCGATTTTGCATGTCCGAAATTCTGCTGGAACGCCACAAAAGGAAGTCATTTTTGCATTGGATTGTTACTGGTGATGAAAAATGGATCCATTACGACAACCCCAAGCGCAAAAACTCATATGTGAAACTCGGCCAACCAGCTAAATCAACGGCAAAGCCGCATATCCATGGGGCGAAGGTAATGCTCTGTATTTGGTAGGATCAGATGGGTGTGCTGTATTATGAGCTGCTAAAACCAGGTGAAATCATCAATGAACAACGCTACCGAACACAATTAATCCGTTTGAAGAGAGCAGTAGCCGAAAAACGCCCGGAATATGCGACCAGACACGAGGCAATAATTTTCCATCATGACAACGCTCGGCCCCACATTGCTATTCCGGTTAAGAACTATTTGGAAAACAGTGGATGGGAAGTCTAACCCCGCCTTATAGCCCAGACCTTGCCCCTTCTGACTACCATTGTCCGGTCGATGCAGAACGCCCTCACTGAAATACGGTTCACATCAGAGCAGAATTTAAAAAATTGGCTTGATTCATTCTTGGCTGCCAAGCCGGCGCAGTTATTTTGGGATGGGATCCACAAATTGTCAGAAAGATGGGAAAAAGTCATAGCTTCAGATGGGCAATACTTTGAAAAATACTATTGTACATGTTTTTCTTAAATAAAAGTTCAAATTTTGAAAAAAAAAAAAAAAATAGCACGAAAATAATTATATACCGATGCCATACCAAAAATCTTGATTGGAATTCCTCACACGAACTGAGGTGATTAATTTTGAGGAAGGATTTTCAATTTATAACACTAAGCTAGGGTGGACACTATTCAGATCGAATGAAGAAACTACATCGCAGGAAATCGTCAGTTTCGTTGATTGTGAACTAAATCAAATAGATGACCTGCATAGGCTTGCGGAAGAAAACTATGCGATAGAAAATTTTGCATCAATGCCAACGAAACGTTTAGTGGCGGATATTGATAACAGGGCTGAAATGATGTTGAAAGAAACAACGAGAAAGGTCAACGGCCAATATGAAACCGGACTTAGTTAGAAGTATGACAGCATGAGACTCGAGGAAAGCTATAGCGTGGCACTAAAGCGGCTTTAGCTAGTGGAGCGAAAAATGAAAAGTAATTTAGAATTTTTTAAATGGCAATCGTCTAAAAAGATAACAACATGCGCCTTGTTTTCGATGCAGCTGAACAAGTTCATGGAATATCATTGAACTCAATGTTACTTAAAGGATCTGACGCATATCAAACAAAGCCGCTCTTATCATATTTGGATTTTGCCAAAAACAGACAGGGGTTTGTCAACACCCACGTGCTATTAGGGTTATACTGGACTGTCACTAACTATGCTGACTACTATGCTGATAATTTTGATACGGTGGATGAAGCCATTGAAATAAGGAAAACAGTTGTACAAATAGTCATACTGTGAGTCAAAAGCTGAAAAATGACAGCTCAAAGAACATACTAGAAGTACAATCGACTTCTTTTTGTTTGAGTGCTCTGTTTCGACAGAAAAAAAAAGCAGAACTTACAGTTCAAAGATTGCTGGACTGGGATGGCAAGGAATTATCCGATGCAACAGTCGAGTTAACAACATTCCACTCTCGGCTTCTGAAACAGTAACACATAAGGAAATGTGAAGATTGAAGAACTAGGTACACATATGTTAGTTTTCTTGATATCTTATGTCCGGAAGAAGTCTGTTGTTCACTGAGTGCCGTTCGCCCAGAGGTATTTTTTTTTTTTTTTTTCCAAAAGCAACCTACGACCAAGTCAATGCGTTTGTATATTATTTTGCCTTATTATGTGGTGTGGATACCCTGTTCACCCTTGAACACGAGGGGAATTCTAGAGCTTAATCAGCGTTGATTTTGAGTACCATTGATCTGAGGTTCCCATTCAAGCTCATACAGGCATGAACATCCCCTGTATTAAAGGGTGTAGACTTATCTAACACTTAATACTAACACTGAGTTGTGGCACCCGGTTATATTGCAACTCCATAACTGAGTCAATGAATTAAATCGACCGGACTCTTTCTCCCATGTGGGTTACTACAAGGTTCCCACAAGCTAACACCATATGTTTCAGAAAGAAAAATCATCTATAGTAGTCATGCTTCGGAATTTTAT
Organism: Volucella inanis; assembly: GCA_907269105.1. NCBI lineage: Eukaryota > Metazoa > Arthropoda > Insecta > Diptera > Syrphidae > Volucella > Volucella inanis. The sequence continues at coordinate 127,966,664 of OU026154.1, forward strand.
GACCGTTTGCAGTAGAAGGCTACCAGCTACCTTAGTTTCACTCACTGACTATAAGCCTTCTATCATAAAGTACCCAGAATTCTTTAATACAACGAAAATGTCTCAAAACGCTTTCCGCGAAGTGGTAACTTAAGTCGTGATTATGAGAATATATTACAATTACAATAGCAAATGGTTACAAGGAGCCATGTCAGATGAATACGGAGCTTGCGGAACGGTATGAACGTTGTTTTTGATCAAATAGTCGTGTACAAGATACGAGCGCTGTTTGATGAATACCCGCATTAGAAATGACAACGCAACTCTTTTTAGGTTTTGACAATTTAATTTTCAATATAATCCCCTTTGAACTCGATACACTTTTCCCAGCGATGCTGCAACCTTTTTAACCCCTCCGTATAGTACGACGGCCTGCAAAATACTCCTCCGCGGCGGTGATGACTTTCCCTTTTCCCTGCGAGTGATCTTTTAAGGTTTGGGAGCAAAAAAAAAAAAAGTCGCAGAGAGCTAAATCCGGAGGCAATTCGTAGTGCAATTCGATCAATTTGGCTGTGGCGACTGCGGAGGTGTGAGCCCGTTCGTTATCGTGGTTGAAGAGCACTTTTTTCTTCGCCAAATGTGGTTGTTTTGCTTCAAATCGGCCCAATAAATGGAAGTAGAATTCTTCTGTGATTGTTCCCTTCTCCAAACAACATAGTCAACATAAAATACACCTCGCGCACCTCAAAAAACGGTGGCCATCATCTTTCCGGCCGAAAGCACGGTCTTCGCCTTCTTTGAAGCACTTTGAGCGAGTAAAACCTATTGTTTCGATTGATGGTCTCTCGTGTGTACCAGTGAATCTATGTCTCATCGGTCACAAAACGACGCAGAAACTCCTCCGGATTTCGATTAAACAGGGCCAATCACGTTTTTGAAGTGGTCAAACGCGGTACACTCATCGCGCGTATAGCTTTCTCATACCCAAAATCTCGTGCAGGATATGGCTAACGCGTTCAGTTGAGATGGATGCTATCTCAGCCAACTCGCGAATTTTCTATCAGCGGCCACCGCCACGAGTTGTTTCTTCACAATTCTGCCCTCTTGCACCGAACAACTTCCCTCAAACGCTTTAAAATGCTTACATAATACTCCTTGTTTACTGTCTGGCATGGCGGCAGAAATTCGGAGTGGATCACACCGCGTCAATCGGCTCGTTTGATAAACGCAATTCCGACTATTGTTGGTTAGCTTCGATGTCATAGTCATAGTGCCATGTCTCGTCATCGGTAATGATGCCATCGGTAACACTTTGGCTCAAAGAAAGAGTTTCTTTAGCGACATCAATGTCCACTTACACAGGACAGAGAAAGAGTTGCTTTTCCAGTCCATGCATATGCTATGAGATTGAACAATCGAATCAAAGTCATGACTATCATAGAAAATCTTGGGAATCTTGGAGTATGATTCACTTCACAAACCGACACAGAACATATGTACATAAGTGGGATCATTGACAGTGCTTTTGAAAACTGATTGTATCTTACCATCAATTCATCACACAAGTCCCCCCATAAAGGCATTTATCGTTGCTAAATTTCTCCACGTATCGATCTTGGATTTTTTTTGTTTTTCAAATTTCGGGCATATATGTATGTACACTTTTTTTTTTAATAAACGCTTCACCAATTCCTAACGACAACTTGTTTTTTTTTTTTTTTTAATAATAAGCGGACGTAAAGTGAACCAGTAACCGTTTGTAGAAAAAATGAGATTATCAGTGAAAAAAACTATTTTTTCAGCTTGTTTCCTCGTAATGATTGGATATTTTACGAAATTCACTTAGCAGTCACCCACAGATACACTTTTACACTACTTTGTATCTTTGCTTTCATTACGTGATACTTTGGAAAATTTAAATTACTATAAAACAGGTAAACTGCTTTGTCACAATCTTCTATCTTACTGTTCTGTTTCTTGTTGAAATGAATCTTTGAAATTCTATCTTAGCTGGACGGTAAGTATCCTATGCCAGTTTTTATTTTACAAGCAGCCTTAAATGGTTGTGGATGATTAGCATTTCAAATTTCAGTTAAGTTTGAAAAATTAAACAAAAACAAATCAGAGTAACAAAGTTTGCCTTGGCAATCAAAACAAGTATTCCGCGACAAGACAAAAAAGTGTTTTTGAATTAATGATGTGGGAATACCTGTTTTTTTTTTTGCATTTTTATTTTCATTTCAAAAGGATTTTATTTTTAGCCAAAATAATAAATTCATAATTTCATTGTTTGCAACCTTATCATCAAATGTATCTTTTAACGATTAAGATGAGTTAAACTTACATAATTCGAAAAATTAAGCCAGAATTTGGGTATTTCATTACTTTAGGCGTAACTTTGGAACTCTTTGGAACAATGGGGATTTTTTATCCGTCGGAATACAGCACTCAGACAAAGAACGAGTTCATTGTTCCCTTTGTATGACTGCCACAACAGTACCGCATAAGCCAGACATTCACAGAGATAATGTTTCACGGTGTCGTTATCACTTATACCTTATACATGTGGCGGTCTACAGTCTTTTCTACTGAGGGAGACCAAAAAGTCGCTGACCTCTTAGAGAAGTCAATAAGCATTCGAGTCGTGCCATCTGCAAACCTTATTGCTAATGAAAGCCCTAACTAGAAGACGAAGGCAGTTTAAGATAACGATTGGATGCTTTGATCTAAAAAAGACATTACGAATTCAGTGAACTTAAAGATATTATCGGTTAATATGATATCAAGCAAATGTTGGCCACGGCTACGTCTAAGGTGGTTAATTCGGATAACACGAGTAATGTTGGCTTCCAAAGCGTCAATCGGAGCTGGCTTTTTTCTGAAGATCTGAGACTACATATCCCCAGAGAAAATAGTCCAAAGGTATGATATTGCACGATCTAGGTGGCCAATTTAACGTAGCAAAACGTGAAATTTAGTGCTCACCAACATGATTCCTCAACAAGTCCATTGTTTCATGCACTGTATGTTTCGTAGCCCCGTCTTGTTGAAACCAGAGCTCACCGAGACCATGTGCTTGAATTTCAGGAAGCACATAGTCCGTTAACATGGCGCGACAACGGTTACCATTAACGGTAACATTCTGATTTGCATCATTTTTGAAGAAATATGGACCAATGATTCCACCAGCCCATAAAACACACCACACCGTTGTTTTTAATGGATGTAATGGTAGCTTTTGGTACTCTTCGGGTTGCTTATCAACCCAAATACGGCAATTTTGTTTATTAACGTATTCATTGAGCCAGAAATGGGCGTCATCACTGAACAAAATTTCATGATAAAACACTGAACTTTCATTGTGTTTTTCCAGACAAACGGGCGAGTATCATCCACTCATGTAAGCTGGGGCTCAAATTAGCAAATGGTATTGGCAATAGTGGTTTCAGTAGGTCGATTATGCGCATCGTAAGTTCCTCAATTCGCACGAAAAACATTTGTCACAGAACGCTGATTTTCGTAATACAGCTCAACAATTTGGAGACGCTGTTGTGGTGTGAGTCTTTCCATGATGATTTGCCAAACGATAGTGAACAAAAAAAGCCTATTGACCTTGAAACCTCACGATGAATCACCCTATACTTTGCTGTTACATTCGCTCCTCCCAACCAACACGTTACCAGCAGCTTGCAACTAATGCAGTTGACTTCCTTTTTGATATTGCTGATCCTTGTAATTATATCATAATTTTTGGCGATTTTAATCTCCCTCATTTCCTATGGACTCAGTCGGACCATGAATCATATCTCTTATGTTGTTTCAGATATACAAATCCTCTTTGTTGCCTGCCTTTCCAACTCAGGCTTTTTCCGCACCTGCTGGGTGCGAGGTCTTTTCGATCAGAATGGCGGTTGTGCTGTGACCTGGCGAACCACTCATGTAAAAAACAGCAAAAGCTATGAATGAACACAACCCAGCCTCAGATACACACGGAAACCAAAGACATCACGGCGCGAAGAAGGACTACGAATTCAGAGTATGCTCTTGGAACGTAAGAACGCTTTACACCCCAGGGGCAAAAACTGTAAAATATCCTCACGCAATCCTCAAAGCCGGAAGCAATGTTTTGACAAGGAGCATGAACCAGATCATTTGCAAAGCATGGAAGTATAAAAGCATGCCCGGCGACTAGATATTCAGCTCTATCTGGCCCATCTATAACAACTGTTAAGGCATATTTCTCCTTAACGTCGCCTATAAGATCCTATCCAGTGTACTGTGTAACTGAAACTGTACAACATCGCTTCGCCATCAGGCCAAATTTTCACATTTAGACAGTTCATGGAAAAGATCAACGAGTTCAATGTCAGGATAGCTTAAGTGACTTGTTTAGAAGTTTTCGAGTTTCCTTACCTAGTCCCTGCGTTCCACTATGAGACGGGCGATCTACAAGTTTTTTCTGCCTGGTAATGCTAGTTTAAAAATTTAGTAAGGGAAACATTCGGGTTCTCTATCTTCTAAATTTAGACACAGCATTGAATTTTTGAAACAGCTGAAGCCGTCTAGATGGGATGTAGGAAGCAATTGGCATATAACCCTTGATTAAAGAATGCTGTTGTAGATCCTACACATAGCTGTGCTTATTTTTGCTGCAAATATTAACCATTAGATACTGGTCGATGACTAGTCTAATTTAACGTTGATAACCAGAGAAAAACACCAGCCTTACAAAATATGCAAAAGGATGTAATCAGTACACGCGGTGATCGTTATAGTCGTCTACCCCTAGACAAAATATATGCCGATCGTCTAAGTCAAATTGGTCGCATCCGCTCCACATGGTCTGTAAAGCGGTAGTTGGACGCCTTGCGAAGACTACAGAATCCTAAACGCAATTAAGCTACCCGATCGTTACCCGCTCCAGTACCTTCACGACTTCGCCAATATTCTGCAAGGTAAGTTTCCTTTCTCAAAAATAAATTTGCAAAAAGCCTTGCACCAGGTTCCAAATAGTCCAAACGACATGCCTAAGACCGCCATCATTACGTCCTTCGGCCTGTACGAATTCACCCACATGACGTTGGGCTTCGTAACGCAGCCCAAACTCTTCAGAGGTTGATTCACGAGTTGCTACAGGGGGCCGATTTCGCTTTTCCATATATGGGCAATATTTGCATCACATCATCAAGCACCGCTGAACATCGCCAACACTTAGGTGAAGTGCTTAAGGGATTCGCAAGTCACAACTTGATAATCAACATCGCCAAGTGTGTCTTCGGACAGCCGGAGCTTGAATTCCTCGATCATCTTATCACAACTGAAGGCTTAGCAGCCGCCGCTTGGATTCCGCTGGTTTCAGGCAACCGAAAGAACGGTAAGACCGCCCTTAACTGAACACACTCTACATTAGAAGCCTTCGGCAACTACCACCAACTTCTCACCCAAGCAGCGCATCTTTCGCACCCTGTACCGGAAGCAGAGCTAAGCCTTGTCACGGATGCAACGAATTTAGCACCAGGTGCCGGTCTGGCACAAATAATCAACAACGTCCGAGGGAGAACTCGTAACAATGTACTTTGCCGTACGCCATTTTCGGGACTTGTTAGAAGGACGCAAATTTCACATCCAAACGGACCATAAGGCGCTCATATTCGCCTTCAGCAACGACCAGAAAAATCGAGAAACGAATTACCTGTCGTTCATCAGCGAATTCAACACCGAAATTCGATATATTAAAGGGGAGGATAACCACGCAGATTTTTTATCGCGCAAGGGAGGATATCTGTTAGAAACTTGCAATATAGCAGGAATACGACACGGAACTTTAGCAGCTACTTACAATCTCATTTATTGCGATGTGTCGCACAACCGAGTCCGACCATTCATCACGAAGTATCTACGCAAGGTATTCTCTGACGCAACACTTAGCCTTTTGCAGCCACGTTTCATCTGGCCTAATTTTCGCCAACATTGTTCTAAATTCGCGAAAACATGCCAGCAAAAGAAAGTACATCACAACTTGAGAAACAAACTCCAACACTATGCTATACCCCACCGAGTGCTTCGCTAACATCAATATAGAGCTTAGGACTATTCCCACCCTCCGAAGGGTACCGCTACCTCTTGACGGTCATCGACCGCCACACTTAAAGGCCAGAAACATACCCAATGGTTAACATGTCCGCGGTCAATTGTGCAAGCGCCCTTACCAACGACAGGAACGCTCACTTCGAATCCCCCTTGCAAGTCACATTGGTCCAAGAAAGAGGTTAATTCTGTCTATACGGAACATGACGACCTCGTATCAGCCGCAGTCAAACGGAATCATCAAGCGCTTTCATCGGACGCTGAGACTACAATCAACTGCAACGATTTAACGAAATAGGTCATGCGCTGCCATTCATATTACTCGGTCTCCGAGCAACTCTAAAGGAAGACAGAGGAGTAAGTATACGGCACAATCCTCAGGCTCCCGGCCGATTTACTGGCACCAACGCTCGACAATAGCTCGCAAACCGAATTAACCAGTCGAGGCCTCAGCAGACATCCTGGCACACGAAGAAGCGCCCGTCCGTTTACAAAGTCTTACAAACGTCATCCCATGCATTCGTTCGCAACGACTCCGTCAAAGCCGCGATAGTTCTGCCTCATAACGAGCCCTTTAAGATAAGAGAACGTCACGACAAACTAAGATTTCGATAGACCGCCCAAAGCCAACATACTTAGAGACCGACCATAACGATAACAGACAGCCGTCCACATCCGCACCGATTAACCCGCAAACCTCCACAACATACTTCGACTCAACCTCCTATCACGTGCACCAGTCGCCGCGTCCAGATCCCTAAGCACTACTTTTAAAGTGCGTAAGCCTTCTACGGGACCTCTATGGCGGGGATTAAGAGTGTTCTGGCAACGCTGAGCACAAACTGACAGCACAACACCACGCCAAAGTGACAGCCACTGGATAGAAGCGACCTGAGAGAAGACGCCTGCCAAAAATATCACGCGTTTTTCCTTTGTTTAAGCTTTCCGCTATAACCGTCGTCGAGATAGCAGCTTTTGATTTGTGTTAAATAAAGTTTTAGATTAAACGAACTTTTCTTGGATTTGTTATTGCGACTAAATAGCAAACGAACTTGCAATGCAAGGAAAGGGTTAGAGCTTAGTTCCTAAACACCTGAACTTGCACTGGGGCTATCTTATCCGTGGTTAGGGCTTCCATTGAGGTCTGAGCTTTAATTCAGTTCTATTCGTTCTGTCCCTCAGTAGAAAATACACTTACTGGCGTTTTAACGAAGTACTAAGCTTTTTCTGAGCACCTAAGTGTGCTACGCATAAATGATAAGTTAAATCAACTCCTTCGCTGCGAGAGTAATGAACACAGATACTTGATCTGTTATGGTGGTTCATGGTATTTTTGAAACTTTATCACTGAAATGAATGTTCATATAAAAAATGTAGTTTTTAGTTCATTATCTGGTTACCCTGTTCCGACAGAAAATCCGAAATAAATAGGACCTATGTGCATCAGAACCTCAATTTTGAAAATCTTTCCTAAACTCCTTCAAAGAAATTTTACAGAATTTAACACTCAATATCTCATAGGGGAGGGCGATCGAGAAAAATAAGCAAATTCTATTTGCATCCCATGCAATGGCGTTAAAAGAGAAAGCTTCATTCCAATGTCCACTGAATCTATTTCAAAAACACAATATCATCTCTCGAAAAAGACATTTTTTTATTTAAATAACAGATGCCAATTTCAAGCCCAATTCCAAATTGCTATTTAATATTGAATATAGAACCTCAGACAGAATAAATTTCTTTTTGTTAAAAAAAAAGTATCGGCCAATTTTCATTATTAATTTATTGATAATATAAAAATTAAAATAAACACATTTGCGATTTTTAAAGAAATAGCAAATGCTGACCAAATATCTAATAACATCATCAAGAACATCCCAATGTCAATTGCAGTTACAGATACGACTACTTTGCTTACACATACTTAAGTTTGAGTAGGAAACGCTTCGCGCCAGATTTCTTGCCCTCTGCTCCCACATGTGTTTATTTGCAAAAGTCTAGCACGTCAAACATTGATGAAACAAATCATCATCATAATTTTTATTGCGCAATTTTTTTAATTACACGCTATAAATAGCTTTAGAAAATAAAAACTGAAATGGGGCTTGTCCCCAGTACACACAGATGTCTGTACATATCTGCGACAATACATATAAACAAACGAACTTAAACGACCTCCCAACGTAACCCTTACCGAAGTTAACACGCAAAATCGTTTCGTATCTTGATTGAAAAATTGCCAGTACTATAATTTTGTGCAATATCGAAATTCATTTTAAATTGCTTCTATTGTACGTTACAAAGATACAAAGATAACTAAAAGATACAATTCATGTAATTGAAGTTACATCAATCTTGCGATTGACAATCAGCTTGTCTCAATATTTGTGTTGACATTAGTTATTTGGGGCGCTTTTTGGCGACACTTTTCTGTAATTGATTCATCATTATCTATTCAAATTAAAATCAGTTAAAGTGGACGCGATTTAAAGGTTCTTACACAGAGGAGTGTATTCGACATGGGCAGCACAAACGTTTAAATGTGTTCGTATCTGATTCAAAGTTTGTTGGCATTCGAATCGAACCACAACCAGATACGTCTCTTAGTTGGCCGCCATTATTGAGGCTATAAACTATGAGTTGTTGGTTGTTTTCGATTTTTATCAGCGTGCAAAACAAGTGACGATCGTTAGGTTTTCAATCACTAATCTCTTAGTACTTAGTATTTCCTTTGGGCATGCCAAGATTACATGGAAGGATTGTGACACTGCAAAAATTTGATTAAAGTCTGAAGTGATCTTGAGATATTTGTCTTAAAAGATTAAGCTATCAGGGAATGCTCATTTACTATGGTTACGTTGTAATCAATGTGAATACTAAAGTGTTAACCACAGAAGCCACAAGTAAATACATTTTTATAATTTAAGATAGTAACCCGAATGGATTTTCCCTATATCTATGTATCTACTATATTCGTAAGCAGATCAGGCTCTATATAGATGAATATTTTTCTTGAATCGGTTTTTGCAGGCATGCGCCTCAAAACGAATTGTTCAAGAACGATCTTAAAAAGTGCATATGATAGCGCATAAGCCTTCTTAATGTATGTAGATCTATTGTCTGTTGGATCATGTCTCTCGAGTATCTGCTCTAAAGCGCAGGCAGCCGTATATGGTAAGTAACTGCTTCACTCCAACGAAACAATAATAATAACTCCAATAATGCACAGTAATACTCGGTTGATGGTTTTTCCTTTTCCGAGGTAGTCCACGAAGAGTATGCCATGACATTCCCAGAAAACCGACGCCATAACCTTTCCGACCCATCGAGCCTTTTTCGGCCACTTCGAAACACTCGTGCCGGCTTTAGTCCATTGTCGGGCACTCATTTTGTTCGACGATAAAAGTCCACCCGATTTTCCATTAGCAAGTCCACTCTTTCGAAGTGCTCCCGCGTTCGTGTTTTTGGTCAGGAGTGAGTATGCGCAGCACTCTTTTTCATATGCAGAATATTGCCCAAAATATGGCGTGTACGCTTAGTACTTCACTTTCCGGTAAGCCAAAACCATTTCATGTATTTTTTTTTTTTGACATTTTCCTCTGCAACCGCATCGGAGGGCCTGCCGCTGCGGACTTGATCGATAGTGGAGTTGCGGCCACTACGAAACTCTCGAAACCCATATTAGCCCCATAATATTTATCCAACTTTTCTTTTGTTTCCTTCGGCGTTTTACCTCCAAAAAAAATATGTTTTATGAGAGAACGAAAATCGTTTTTGTCCATATTCAACATGATGCCAAACACGTCAACAACAATCAGCTGTCAAAACAAAACTAAAGACAGTATCGCACTGAAATTTGGCATGTCTGCAGTAGTAGCGCATTCTGGAGGTCAAGGAGGTTACTTTTTACTCCACCTAGTACAAGGGCTGTGTAATGAATGAATTCGGATTGAAAGATAGGTGACGCTACTGAACCAAAATGAGTGTACCATCATTTTGTGTGTACAAGCTCTTTTAGCCTGGCTGTCATCAAAATTTGATGACAATCCGACGCTAAGTTTTGTTTTTCAAACCAATTTTAAAATATCGTGTAAGTGTTATTTGCGACATGGAAAAAGAGCAGTCTCGCTCCATGACCTAATTTTTGTTTTTGAGTGGCAGAATCTCGATGGTGTATATGAGACCCGTTCACTTTCCCGTACAGTTGGCTGAGATAGCAAATATGAACGCGTATGCCATATCCTGCACGAGATTTTGGGCTTAAGAAAGCTGTCCGCACGATGTGTGCCGCGTTTGCTCACACCGGAGAACAAGCAAAATCGTGAGACCACTTCAAGGACGTGCTTGGTAATGTTTATCGAAATTCGGCGGAGTTTCCGCGTCGTTTCGTGACCGTCTATGAGACATGGATTCACTTGTACACACCTGAGACCAAAAAAATAACAATCGAAACAATGTGTTTTACACGGTGAACGGGCTCCAAAAAAGGCGAAGACCATGTTTTCGGTCGAAAAGTTGATGGCCACCGTTCTTTGAAACTCGCGAGGTGTGATCCATGTCACAGGAGCATACTTCGTCGATTTTCGATAATTCAACGCCGATATGAAGAAAAAACGACCACATTTGGCGAAAAAAAAAGTTTTTCCACCACGATAACTCCACCGGCTTACACATCCGCAATCGCCACAGAAAAATTGGTCGAATCGCACTACGAAGCGCTCTTCCATCCTCAGTATTGTCCTGCTCCCTGCGACTTATTTTTGCTCCCAAACCTTAAGAGATCGCTCGCTGGAAAGAAGTACGGGTCGATCGAGAAATTCATCGCTGCCGCGGAGGAGTATTTTACAGGCCAACAAAAGTCGTACTATACGGAGGGGATAAAAAAGTTGCAGCACCGATGGGAATAGTGCATCCAGTTGAAAGGTTATTTTGAAAAATAAATGGTCAAAACCTAAAAAAGTTGCGTTGTCATTTCTAATCCGGGTATTCTTTGAACTAAACATGTTACCCCCTTAGGAGCTGACGGTCTTCTCGCAGTGTATAGGAGTGAATATGAGCATACGTCGGTTGTGTGGTGAAACAAGCTCTCAAATACGTTATTGCTGCTTTTACCAAACTCCGAAGAACGATCTGTCTCGGCTGCATGGGGGCTTTTCTTAGCATGTCTGGCTCTGATCTAGACAAACTGATGAATTTCTCCCTCCCCTAGATATTTATATCCATAATTTTAGAGCCATCTTCCATTTAAGATAAGCGGTCTTTGGTACAACGTCTGACTGTCTTTTAACTCTGGTCCTATAGACACGCCGTCTGATGCAATGACACTGCAACTCCTGTTGCGGAAAAGATACGAAACCGCATTGCCCAGTGCTCAGGAATGGTTTCGGTAAGAATCTCAGACAGAACACGAATGTAGTCGGGTCTTCACGGTTGGCTTCAAATCCAATTTAAAATACGGGCGCTGGTGTCTTTCTGGAGGACGACAATATAGGGTTTTCTAATAACGACTTGACAGCTTTTTTTTTAAATAAAATTCAATCCATTTGAGATATTTCAAAAACTTTATTGTTGGCTTGAAGTACAATCAAAACATTTATGAATGGAACTCGACTTCGTTCATATGGCCACCGCGGGCACATTTGCAGCGATCGATTCGTTGGACCCAGTTATCAACGACTCGGAAACACATTTCGGCCGAAACAGCCACTATTTCGCGTTCAATGTTGGCTCTGAGCTCTTCCAAGGTCACAGCCTCACAGTCAAGCGGCGTTAAATCGCACGAACGAGGCGGCCAATCGACTGGCCCATGTCTTGAGATAACACGCTCACCATACTTACTCTTCAATAAATCGATTGTGGCATCATCCTGTTGAAACCACATGTCGTCCAAGTCCATATCTTCCAATTCGGCCCAAAAATAATCGGTGATCATGGCGCGATAACGCTGATCATTCACAGTAACGTGACGATCGTTATCGTCGACGAAAAAATATGGCCCAATAACGCCGCCGGGATGCAAACCGTACCAAACAGTTATTTTTTGTGGATGAAGTGGTGATTCATGAAGCACATGTGGGTTTCCACCCGACCAATAACGCATATTTTGCTTACTGACGAAACCATTTAGCCAAAAATGAGCTTCGTCACTGAAGATGATTTTGCGATGAAATTCATCATCTTGGCGCATCTTCTCCAGAACCCAATCGGAGAACGTACGTCGCTTCAAATGGTCCATCGGCTTCAATTCTTGAGTCAGCTTGATCTTGTATGGGTTTAAACCAAGATCCTTACGCAAAATACGCCATAACGTGGTCTGAGCGATGCCCAATTCTTGAGAACGCCGTGGAATTGACTGATTTGGATCGTTTGCTACGGACGTCTGAACGGCAATGATATTTTCGACACTTCGACCAACCCGTTATATCACTGACACGGCAACATCACACAACGAATATGTAGACTCAAATTTTTGCACTAAACTTGTTATTGCCTGTCTACTAGGGCGAGAATTACGACCGAAAATTGGAGTTAACGCTCTTAAAGTTGCAGTCACCGACTCCGATTATCTGTAGAAAATTTTTATAATTTGCCGAAGTTGCTCGTAAGTGTACTTTACAATGATGAATTTACTGAATAAATTGACAGTGATAGTTTGATGATTAGTGAAAGAGTGCGTTCACAAATTAAATTCAAAGTTGTCAAGTCCCTATTGGAAAACCCTATATGATTTCACACCTCGATGCGAGAACTTCCGTCTGTTTTACGAGCGGAGATATACACTATCCTTATGGCGACAAACTGGATTGTCAAGAAACGGTGAAGGGCGTGAAAGATTTTCATCTATAAGCTGCGCGTAAAACCTAGCTGAACCTTTCACGATTTCGTAGCTACTTCGAAAATGCAAGATTTCACAGAACGCAGTCGGTAGACTGATTTAACTGAGTCTTGTTTGAGTCACAGGTCACAATTATATTACAGGGAATGAAATCGTCAATGATCTTGCTAAGTAAGGCTCATAGGAGAGTTTTTAACGAAGACCTGGGAAACTAACCTGAAAGACAACTTCTAGCATCATAGGTTAGGGTTTGCATTGATATCCTTTGCTGCCGTACGATAGTGCGAATGGAATCATCGCTTTTCATCACACTAGTGCGACACCATTGCGCCATTACGTGTTACCCTTATCTCGGGGCTCTAATTAAGTTTCCGGGCTATCCGAAGAGGCCAATTTATATCTTTTCAAGTTGGGAGTTTAAGCTGCGGTATCTTGTATTTTCTGGTGGAAACAAACTAGTTTTGTATAAGTTAACTTCGAGTCCGTAACAAGTCGGTAATTATCTTCAGATCATGGTTCATAACTTACTGTCTTATAACTTGGATTGGGCCGCCAATACAACAATCAAGTTAGTAGCGAAGTGAATAACTGCATGAATAAACCCTTTAGCAATATAAAATTACAAGGGCATGATCGGCCAATATTACCAAATAATACTGGCCTCACAACCACGGGAGATTTTAAAATATGTGACGGACCAACTAATGGCCTCGGATAGAAATGGACTCTTAACGACCCTAGGAGACGCTTAAAGGACAACGTCTTTCAGATTTGCACGTAGAATCACAGACATCACATCAGAATGAGCGATGGGACGGACCGGATATAAAGAGAATGAAAAACTGCGAAAAAAAAAAACAAAGCTTATTCGGATGTGACATATGCGGCAGACTAAGGCAAGACGTCTTGACCTTCCAACACGTGAGCGAGCGTCTTATGACAATTGACATTAAGGCTAAATTCGCTAACATAAGTCTAATACGCGCCCATGCCGCCACCAAAGAATTCATTTTTACGAGCTCGACAAGTCAATAGAGCAATATCCGTAGTATGGCATCGCCCAGTATGATTTTAATGCCAGGATAGGAAAACAAGACATCTTTAGTAGTACTGTTGATCAGCCTAGCCTACACGACATCACGTCTGACAACAGACTTAGGCTTATTGACTTTTCAGCGGGACGAAATATCACTATAGCAAGCACACGGTTTCTTCATCCCTATACGAGTGTACACAAGGAGACATGGCGGTCTCTGGATCATCAAATGCTAAATCAAATCGATAACGTTAAGTATTCTGGACTTCCGAATGTTCCGGATAGACAACCCTGACTCGGATCACCGCCTTGTTGTAGCCAAAGGTTTCCCAAACGCCAAAACAAAGAAGAACTAAGATACTATGAGAAAATATAACGTAGAAAAGCTCCAACAGCGAGAGAAAAGTAGAATCAACGCCGAACGCGAAATCCGAAATCCCTCAACAACTGCCACCAGCATCAAATACCGAAGACCAGTAGCAACGCTGCTAACGTGCCATCAGAGACGCCGCAACTGATGTGCTGGGATTCACCCGACCACTACTACGAAATCCTAGGTTTATTGAATACACCTAAATAAGAAGCCTACAAGGTGGCGCTGCAACGAAAAACAAGAGCTGCTCGTGAGCTCTTCGAGCAGAAGAGAAGGGATGTTCTTGTTTATCGGCTTTTACAGAACAATAACCAAGGTGAAATCTAACAAAGCAGCTGGACTTAGCGGCCAACTGTCCGAGGTATTAAAAGTAGCTGGAAATGACTTTGTGGAGAGCATAAACCAACTCATTTCTCGGATCTGGTAGGAAGAGTGTATGCCTGATGAATATCGTTTACTCGACCTACAAACAAGGAGACCAGTTCAACTGCGCCAACTGTAGAGGTCTCCTCATCATTGGATACAATATCTGCCATATTGAGTGAACGTCCTTCCCTATCAGTGCAATTTCATACCAGAAAAGTCCACAATCGACCAAATCTTCACAATTTGGCAGATCCTGGGTAATACTCAAGAAGACCAAATCGATAGCCACCTTCTTTTCATCGCATCTTGAAGGAATTTTGCGGAACTCACAAGTGAACACTGGAGGCGCAATCTATCAAAAGTCTGTGCCACACTAGCGTACGCTGATGATATCGGCATAATCAGACAGAACGTCACAGTCGATAGGTAGTTAGGGACTTTGTCTACATTGGGTCTGTTAAAAATATTCCTGAAATAAAACGTAGAATCACTCCTGCCAATCGCTGTCTTTTTAGGCTAAGAAGACAGCGGAAGCGGATGAAGATAGCTTCGAGAAAAATAATTGGTTCCGTTTTCGTTGACGGGCTTTGAAGGAGAAGACTCAACGACGAACTATACAAGCTGTACAGCGTCATCGACCTAATCAGAAAACTGCGCATCAGTCGCCTAAGATAACTGAGACATGTACAGCGCATGGACACCAATATTTCGGCCCTTATAGTCTTCAAATCTAACCCGGAGGAACAACGTAGAGGAAGACCTGACCTTAGATGCCACGCACAAGCAGAAATTTATCTCAGCCGACTTAGAGTGCGCAACTGGGTGCAATTAACTAAAGACCGGGCTAGCTGGGGAGGCTTGAAAGCTAAGTTAGTAGTTGCCTTAGACTAGTATTTAGATGGTTACTGACGTAATGTAAAACGTCTTCGTAGCCGCGAATGCATTCTGCTGAAGTAGGATATGTATCTTTCGACGATTTCCGTAATGTTCCTGTCTCCGGCAACCTGAATAATGCTCTAATAAATGTCCGTGTCCATTTAGGGCACTCCTATCAGGATATCGTCTCAGATATTACAATCTTGCTCGTTTTCAGTTGCTGTTGCAGAAACCATATTCTTGTGTTAAAAAATTTAGAGGATATTATAGCTTTATCGCTGTTAAAAACTACAAACTGGTGATGCAAATAGTTTTGCATTCTTTTTATATTAATTCATAAGAGATGTGCTTATCCTTTTCCCGCTTTAACGTCTTCGACACATTTTCCAGAACACCCTGTGTATCTTGGAATATCTATTAAATTGCATTGAAATATTAATTTCTCAGGTTCTCGCTGCAAGGACAGTTGTATTCGTTTAGAGGAATGTTATCGCAATTCTCACCTAACCAAACCAATTACTCAATTAGCCCAGTACGTACGTATGTACCTAGATATAAATCACAGTTCAATTATGACAACTGTATCAGTAAGGAGGGGGTACTTGCATACGTATGATACATAGGCTTGTAATTCGATAAAAAAAAAAAAATAATTCGTTAGATTTTAACAATTAACAGTATCAATTAGTGTATCTCTAATAGTTTACCAGAACTTATGTGTATGACGTATCTACAATTACGAATCTATCATACATTATCGGAAACCATTTGTTTTACGGTGGAAACAAAGACTTGATTAGTATTGTTGGCTTTTTTAAAATTCCATCAGAACGCCTTAGAGGAGACTCAGTTTTCGGTCCAATGTGAATGTGCCACATTGTAAAGATTGATTTTGTTGCTGTTTGGCTTTTCAGTGTTCTATTTTTGACAGCTCACGCGTGATTCGCGACATGTGTCAAAGTCAAACATGCTCAATTAGCATTAGCATTTCGTCATGGAAAGACCTACACCCGAACGCTTACAAACTATCGAAATTTATTATCAAAATTCGTGCTCTTTGAAAAATGTTTTTTTGCGCACTTTGACCATTTTACGGGCGTCATAATCGATCTACTGAGCAAGCAATTCAAGCCACAGTTACCAAATTTCCTACCACGTTTTTGGATACCATACCACCTACCCGTATGCGTAGAGTGCGTACAGAGGAAAATATTACTGCTGTATCCGCCAGTGTTAATGAAGACCGTGATTTATCCATTCTTCGCCGTTCGCAGCAATTGGGGTTGTGTTACTCGACTACGTGGAAGATTTTACGCAAAGATCTTGGTCTAAAACCTTACACAAACCTGCACAAACTTACACAGACCTGCCAAAGCGTCGAATTTTCGATGAGTGGGCCTTGGAAAATCTGAAGGAAGATCCGCCTTTTTATCGAAAAATTATCTTCAGCGACGAAGCTGGTTGAATGGATATGTTAATAAACAAAACTGTCGTATTTGGTTCGATAAGCATCTTCAGGAAAAATGAACTGTTTACTGCGGCTTATGGTCTGGCGGAATCATTGGCCCACATTTTTCAAAGATGCCCGTGAGAACAACGTTACCATCAATGTCGCCCGCTATCGTTCAATGATTTCGAACCTATTTTTTGCCCAAAAGCATGATCTGAACCTGGTGGACATATGGTTTCAACAAGACGGCGCTACATGCCACACAGTATGCGAATAGATGAACCAATTTAGAAATGAGTCTGGTGAGCAATTTATCTTTCGTTTTGGACCGGGCTTGATCGTACGATTTGACGCCTTTAGACTATTTTTTATGGGGATTCGTCAAATCTATGACGATAAAACAGCGTCAATTCCAGTCTTGGACAACATTACACGTATTATTAGCGAGATACCAGTCAATGTGCTCGAAAAAGTCATTCAAAATTAAACTCTCCATATCGACCACCTAAAACATAGTTGTGGTCAACATTTACATGAAACAATCTTTAAAAAGTAAATAGACAAGCATTGATTTATCAACTCAAATAAACATTTTTTAAACTCTTCATCTTTCAATATCCCTTCCTGCACGATTGCACGGTCTAAAAGCATGTCGAATAAGTGTTTTAGATCGTCGGTTGGGATGTCCCTCAGGATGTCGGTGCAAGCCTTTTGGATAGCATAGCACTTTTTTCCGAGAAGGGAAAAGTGGTTGACAGTTGAAATGCGATTTTTACCCAAAAAATCGAACACAAGTGTCGATTGATGAAAAGGCGCAACAAGCAACAACTTCAAAAGCTTCAAAACACAAGAATACAATTGTGATTTAGTTGGTTGGCCTAGTGGATCGAACTCTTTATGGACAATGCCCTTGGAATCGTAAAAGCAAATCAACATCGTCTTCAATTCTTCAATTGGCTTCCCCAAACGAGATTTTGTGAGTTTTGGCTTGTCTGGCAACTTCCACTTAGCACTTGGTTTCTGGTTCATATTGAAAACATTATGTTTCATCACCAGTCACAGTGATGTAAAGGTATATTAATTTTTGTTTATTTTGACCTCCTTGATTATGTCCTTTAAATGTTGAATTCTGAGCAATTTTTGGTCGTCAGTCATTCTTGTACCGATGACAAAAACATGCTGAAACTTCAGATGCATTAACTCCGTATCTATTCGTCCAAATTTCATGAAATTTTGACAGTACATCAGTTAAGGATGTACCTTTCCAACGCCTGATATAGAAAGCCTAACCAGAAATACCTATTTTTTAAAAAGCCCTGTTTACTTTTATACAGGGTGACTGACTCGAACTGCAACTTTTTAAAATGCTATAGTTTTTTTATTTTTTTGATAAATTTTATTGTGCCAAAGCAAAAAATGTTGGAAAATACATCAATTTTCAAATTGTATCCGTAGTTTTCAATATGTCCATCTTTGGCGCGAATAATAGCCTTGAGACGGCCGAAGAAAGCATGGCACGCTGCAAGCAAATTTCTCTGCGGTATTTTGGCCCATTCCCGGTGAAGTTCTTGTTTCAGGTGGTAAAAACTTTGATATTTTTTAGTGCCAACCTTCGCCTTCAAAATACCCCAAACAGAGAAATCCAACGGATTTGCATCCGGAGAATTTGCAATCCATTGTGTCGAAGAAATAAAGTGTGGAACATTGTTTTTTTTTTAACCAATCTTGGTTGACGCGCGCTTTGTGAGACGGTGCCGAGTCTTGTTGAAATTTTCACGGTCTCCGACCGAAATTATTGTTTGCCCACGGCTTCAATACTGCCTCTAAGACAGTTTCACGGTATATGATCGCATTAATTTTGACGCCACGGTCCAAAAATACGAGCGGCTCAAACCATCACCATCGGTGCTGCCTGCTGTCTGGTAGTCTTCCGAAGGTGTAAATTTTTGAAGGACCTCTCTGGCAAGTAAACTCGGTCATTTTGTTTGTTGACATATTGCCCTATAACAAATGGCGACTCATCGGAAAAAACCAAATTCTGCACTCACCACTTTCGTGCAAGCGTAGCAACTCCTTCGCTCTTTCGACTCTAACTTTTTTTTGTTGCGGTGTAAGACCGTGTGTTTTTTGGAACTTCAATGGCTTGAACCAAAGCTCATTTTTCAGTATGTGTTGCATCCGTTCCAACGATATGTTGAGCTCACGAGCCATTTTTCTTCCACTTTAACGCGGATTTCGCTCAATTCGAGCCTTCATTTTCCGAACCATTTCTTCCGATGCTGCTGTTTTTTTCTATGACCACCTCCATGGCGTTTTGCAACGCTGCCAGTATCGCGGTAACGAGCTATGGTTCGAGACACAAATAATTTATTCACGTTGAGGTGCTGGAAGGTTCTAAAGATAGCTACTTGTGGTTTTCCAGCCAAATATAAAACAATCACACTATCACGTTTGAATTCTATCGGGGATTCAACACAACTGAGACGCAATTCGTTTAAAAGGCTTGTAAATAATAAAATTATCTGTCATGTGTCAAAATTTGAGCTCACAGTAATGAACGGTTTGGAAATTATAGCAGTCTGAAGTTGGTTGCAGTTCAAGTCAGTCAGGGTGTATACAATTTGTCTGGTTCTCATAATCGACCAATTGAGCTTACGCGTATGCTGCTATGACTGAAAGTATGGCGAAGGATTCAGAATTGTCATATTGGCGTCGATCCCAAGAATTTGAACTTTGTCCTTTCACAATATGGAAAGTTTTACAAAAAGATCTCGGCCTGCATTCGTATAAGATCCAATTGTCAAGATCGGTGACCTTCATAGAGTAGAGATTATAGGGACTTCTTTCTGATGCGTGTTAAGACGGGGAAATTGCAAAAGAAGCAGCAGTCATTGTAAGGCATACTCAATCGCTCCGCGCGTCCTTCCTTGGTAAAGTGTTCCGTGATTATTTTTGTTAGTTTAGAGATGTTAATGTGTATGGGTAATATTAGTTTACGTGCTTCATAGTTGACTCGATGGGTCCACATGTGACTGCCCTCAAAGAGAGCTTAAAAGTGTACCATGGTGTTTGTTGACATTTGTGTCTTGAAGTTGTTAAGTTGCCCAGTATTTATTTCTAAGAATTTGAGTCTGCCTAGTTCATCAACGAAGTAGCTCTCTGTGTGGTCCGAATGCCCCAGAACTCAATTGTGAGATCTTGTACCGCTAAGCCATCTTTATGTGAAATGCAGTCTCTAACCGCTCTTAAATTTATAGTGCTCAAAGTTGGCGATATGATCGCTGGCTATGTATATTTCAATACTGGCTTCAGGTAAGCCAAGTCGCTGATGAATAGCTGGGACTCTAGCTTGAAAGGTCATTTTTAGAGGAAGGTGTTTTTTTTTTTTTAGAGGTATAGAATTTTTGTTGAAAATAAAACACAGAAAAATGGATGAAATGACCAATATTTTGACTTTATTAGCTCGCCAACATTATGGCATTTGATGTTTGAAAACAATTTTAGGCATATAGCTACTCTAGCTGCATCTTATGAAGACCATCCCAACAGTACAATTGCGCACCATTTTTCCAGCATAGCCGGCTTTATTTCAGCCTTAACGCGCCGAATGTTGACTTCATAATCGTCAACTGTAGCCAATTTATCAGCATACTCGAGTGATTTGATATACCCCGCCCAAAAAAAGTCGTTCAAAGGGGTCAAATCACATGACCTAGGCGGTTAATGCATCGAGGTGAGGTGATTCGCACACCAAATGCTTGTCCCAATAAAACAATGGTTGGATTCGCTGTATGGCATGTTGTGCCATCCTGCTAAAACTATTTGTCTGTTAGACGATTGTGAATGACACAGTGAGTCAAAAAATCGCAAATCATTGTCCTGTAGCACTCACTATCGACGGTAATGTTGGCTCCATCTTCAGATTTTGCTTGTTAACATACCCATTAAGCTAGAAATGAGCCTCATCAGTAAAAATTCTGTTCAACTTTCAGTTTACTTTTACCTCACGTACGACGCAAACGATTGTCCATTGGCTTTAATTGCTGCACCGGTTAACTCTTATACGGGTGTAGGCCAAGACCTTTCCTCAAAATCTTCTACGTGGTTGACGGGAAGAGGCCGAGTTGGTAGGAACGTCATCGAATCGATACATTTCGGTCCTCGGTCACACTTACCTCTACAGAGACGATGGCTTCTTCGATACGAACAGTATGAGCTCGCGTTAGATGAATATTATCCATAACAGTATACGGAGACATAAATCGTTCCATATTAATGCATATAAGCTGATCAGATAGAGGATTATGAGTATCGTAAATTGGGAGTAGTACTCTATAATATAAGTTTGTCGCACAGAAAATATGGAATATGGAAAAATATTCCGACGATTTCTAAACGTTGTTCGGTGTTAGTATTAGTTTTAGCACGGTAACTTGCCAGAGTCTACTGAACTTAAGGGTCAAAGGCACGTGCCCAGTCTGACAGCTGATTTGACAGATAATCCTATCGGAAGTTCTACACCTTAAAAAAAAAAAAAAAAAAAAAAAAAAAAAAAAAAAAAAAAAAAAAAAAAAAAACCATTGGTACACTGAAGGATTCGTTTACGCAAAAGTCTTCAGAGATTGTTTGAAGCTGCAATGAAACGTAAGTCGACTGCATATCCTACGTTGCTAAATGTCTCTCAATCTGACAGCAGAGTTAATTACCTCTTGCATGCGGAACAAGTCTATAGAAAGCAAATGAAGCAAAATTTTAATACCCGGCACGCCGTTGCAGAGCTTTTTAAATCCCCAACCAGTTTGTTGCAGTACGGTACACGGTACTATAACCGTAGTACCACAAGCGTGGTACAAAGTGAATGACTTTGGGTTGTAGACCCTACCTTCAGCCTACAACTCTCTTACACGCGGAGAGGACAACAAGAACTGTGTTGTTTCGCTCTGTAACATGTTCTTTCTGTGTCAGCTTGCTGTGCAGAATGAGGTTTAGATATCTGTCACTCTTTGAGAAGCTCAGAGATTCACAATGAAGTGAATCAAGCTGGAGACAGAGTCATTTACGTTTTGTTCTTGAAGAAAGCTGATAATCGAATCAACACTCTTGGAAGCTCCTTCGATATCAAGGTAGGCCACTATTGTATACTTTTTAAAATGTGATTGTAGTATGGTTTAAAAACGTAGATGGTGTGGATATGCAGGGCTTCAGATTTAGATGATAGAAAGATAATAGATAAGATAGAGCCGAAAAATTAGGTACGCCGTATTAGTTTGAATGTATCTAGATGTTATTTGGTTTCTTGAAGGATAGCATTGGTTTATATTTGCCCAAGAAAATATAAAACAATCTAGAAACCAGTCTCAGTGTTTGAGATGGATCGTTTCAAGATCTAAACAGCCACCGAAACTCATAATTTCTCATCGACGCTGCTGAATGGACAATTTAATCGACGCTAAAAGCTTTGGTCAATGACACTCACAGCGTGCTGTTTCCGACACGATATTGTGTGTATAGTTCTATGTTTATTGCTGTATGACAATCAAAATCAAAAGAATTAGCTCATTGGCTATCACCAAGTCCTAACCCCCTTTAGCCGGTACTGCAAGCAACACGCATAGAATCTTACCAGAATTGGGTCAAAGATAATGAACATATCATCAGTACGATAGAAGTAGAATCAACATTACCCATTCAGAAATGAACACACATTCAAATAAGAATAACGACTCCAAATCTCCTAGCTAATTCCGCCTCAATTGGCAGTCAAGTTCGTCGCCTATTTTGTTATATAATCGAAACGAAGACAAAGTCTTTAGCGCATACACTATTATTCGTTAATTTTTATATAACTCAGCATCCAAAACAATTTATTATATTTTTAAGATTGATTGCTACAATCGTTTATTGCACGTGTAGTCGTTGGTTTACCCCCACCGCACTTGGTGGTCTCCTGTACACTTCCGCCTTTCAGATATTAATAGACGCACAAGTAAATTTAACAATTTGTACTTGATCCACTAATGACATTGAACTTTTCATTCAAGACTTATCCAACGAAGTTAGGGAGTAGAATGCAGTCAAAGAACCCCACTCGAATTCATCTCGAATCAACTCGTTTAAATTCCCGAAAGACATGACCTTAGGTATATTTCAAATTGTATGTACCAAGCTAATTCAAATTGTCTAGGTCAACTGAAGGTTATTTCAAAAACGCATCAACCGAGGACACACGCTGCAGTCCTTGAAAGAGACCTTTGTCGTTCTTCATCAATAAATTTGATCAAACTTCTGCCTAGCTGAGTTAAATTCTACTTACCTTGCCTTCGTTTGGAATGTTCAACATCCTGGAAAGTATTTAACGATGTAAAATTAAAAAATTAACCACCAACAGTTGATTATCGCGCGAACTCTGATTTTGTGCTAAGCGCCCGCTGTCAACAAACCTATTTTTATCGTATTTGTAACAAAAAAAAAAAAAAAATCAGATGTGTGGTGGCTTATGTTGACAACTTTGTTAAACCGAAAGAGAAATTAAGTAAAAAAAAACTCCCGATAAGCGAAGAATTTCTGGACTCACGGGTAAGGAGCTGTAACTTTTCGTCTTGATTTGTTTGATAAATGACAAATAATTGTCAGTGGGGGTTGCTGGGGGTGAATTGTCAAAGAGCAAAATATTGAAATGTCAGAACCAGCGTTCAGGTGAATGGTGAATGATAAAATTTTTGTATAATTTTTGAATCCGAATCAACAACACAAAAAAAAAAAAATCGAGGTAGAGGGAAAGCAAATCGATTGTATGTTGCTAGTCTTTTTTAAGATACTCGTTGTAAATGAATTACCTGTCCTAAAATCCGCCTATGTTGAACTTTAAATTTGTTAATTGTATACCTTATATGGTATACAATGTCACAATCAAATTGCTTCACCTGTCATTATATAGAAATGCTCCTAAGCCTTTTGGAAAAATGTGGTGTATGTGTCGACCCCAGTCCCATTGGCAGCTTTCGACGAACTTGCACACATTCTCTCATTCGCTCATTCAAGGTTTTATTGAATTGTTCGACTATACCATCGGACTGAGGGTGTAGTGGCATTGTCTCTGTTTTCCCTATTGCCAAACTTTCGTTCTTGAACAGAAGGTAGCTCTATTGGGACCCCAAATCTGCTCAACCAGTTGTTGACTATTTGTTCTGCTACGATATCAGCCTCTTGATTTGGAATCGCGAACACTTCCGGCAACTTACTGAAGTAATCAATGTGAACGGTTTCGGGAAACAGGCCAGCGATGTCAATGGGTATACTTTATAATGGTGCTGCGACATTATATTGTTCCATATTTCCCCGCGACTTAAGTTGTGGAACTTGGTAGCCGCACACGTTATGTACTTTTTGCACCAATTCTCAACATCTTGCTTTGCACTTAGCCAATAGCTTTATTGGCTATCTTACTTTCTCCAATATCTTATTAATTCCCAAGTGATTTCCTGAGGTTCCATTGTGTATTTCATGCAGCACTTTACTGATTCTGGACCGCAGCACAATTAGCTGCATACGAGATGTTGTTCCATCTAGACTTTCCCATTCCCAAACACGAATCCTACGTGGCCAATACTCCCTTAGAGTTTCACTTCGGTCCGTAATCTCCTGCCAGCTTGGTCTTCCCTAGTGTTCCTTCGAGGCCAATAATAATTCG
Organism: Volucella inanis; assembly: GCA_907269105.1. Lineage (NCBI taxonomy): Eukaryota > Metazoa > Arthropoda > Insecta > Diptera > Syrphidae > Volucella > Volucella inanis. Next base: position 127,991,356 of record OU026154.1, read on the forward strand.
ATGTCATTGTCTGCCTACTGAGAGGAACGGATTCTATCTGTACTCAACTGCTCGATTCATCTCGTAACTTGGCCTTCAGTGTTTTTAAATTGTTGTGCCATTTCAGAGCTCCGTGATTTGTGCAAAGAATGAACTTTTATCCATAGAGATACTTATGGAAATGCTTCGCTTCCTTGACCGTCATGAGCTTAAGAGATCGCAGTTCCGACTATAACATTGCTAGCATCTGCGCTCACGAAGAGCATTTTTACATCGCTTGAACATTGACTTAATACATGGCAAGTCCCAAGAAGTTCTCAGTTGGTGTTCCTCTTTGGGAGCAGGCCCACGAACAATACTTCAATTTTGTCAAGATTAGGTTTTACTGATTTCACGGAAATAATGCGACCTAGATATTTTACTTCCAGTCGGAACAAAGCACACTTTTCTGAGTTCAGCTTTATTTTGAGCGCTTCGCAGCCTTTCGAACACATTTTTTAGATTTTGGTGATGCTCCTCGAAGCTCTTGCCTATGACGATAACATCGTTCAAATATACTAGAAAGGTTTTCCACGTGACTCCTCTTCAGGACAAGGGTTGAAAACTTTCTTATATGGTGACTTCGTTGAGAACATCGTCTACACAAAATCCCCACCTGCCGTCTTTCTTCTTCACGAGGACCACTGGAGATGCTCACGGACTCTACGATTCTTCAATCGGCCCCTGAACTTTCATTTTCGACACCATTTCGGCAACTTTAGTTTGCTTTGCTAATGGAAGTTGACGGATTGGTCGGGCATCACCGGTGTCTATGCTCCATCAAATAGAATCGGTAGTTTCCAGAACCATCTTTTATCTTTCGTCCAAACAATTGCTTCCGACGAAGGCTCTAGGACCTGTTTTCGGCAGATAACGACGTGTTGTCGTTTCCCAGAAAACATATCGAAAGTAACTGTGGCAATACGAAATTTTAAGCGAGTGAAACTGGGTCTACTTGGTGCAAACAATGAACTGCTGTATGATGAACGATAAACGTTTATAGGTTTAATAAATGAATCTTGTTTAGGACCCGTTAGTAGCAACTTGAAAAGAGAGTAGTGTAAGTTTCCTGGGAAATAGTCATCCCACATGTTATGCCGTACGTGATTGTATTTAATTTAAAGGCCTTTACCGATTGGGTTTCGCCTACTTTTAAAGGATTTGTTGATTGTTATTATCGGGTGAGCTGATTCAAATTTGGTGATACATTCCTCCGGCATGTGCACTTGTCATCCCCACCGAAGCATGAAGTCCACTAAGTTGCTTTCAATCTGAGGACCTTCTGTTAACATATCATTTAGTTGCTTTATTTTGCTGCGCCATCAAAAAATACCTTGAACTTCACTGACTTTATTATGGTGTCAATATCCATACCGACTTTTTCCATATTTTGCAACGTTAGGATCTCGATGATACACGAGATGATTGTTGTCCGCAGCCTTTCATGATCCTGAAAACGTCGTTCCAGAGAAGCGAAACTCCTGGTAGTTACATCTCTGCCATTATAAACATCCCGATAACTAAACAATTGAGGGTTTAGTGCAAGAATTTCGATTGTCTTATTCATTTCAAAATGTTGGTGTGCAAGTGAGACAGTGAAACGCCTAAAGTGAAAGGAATATTGCGGCTGTACGCGAATTGGAAGTCAAGACCGCAATCAATCAATTCCACAGCCTTCCCAAGTGCTGAGTATATCTCGAATGCTCCTGTGGCAAATTTTACGAAAACACTTCGTTACATGTCCGTATAAGATATTATTGATCCAAGAGCTAAAGCCAAATGACCATCATGCTCGTCATACTTTTCGTGTTTGAACTTGAAGAACGAAGAAGAACTTGATTTTCACCGAGATATAATTCTCAGAAATCATAATTTTGGTCAACTGGACAAACGGAGGTGTTAGAACAGCAGTCATTGTATACAAAAAATTGACTGTGAGCGCGTGCCCCAATCGACCAATTAAAGGTTGATGATCGCCTTATCGCCAGAAATGGGTCCAACAGTTGGCCGCTCAGGTCGTGTAACTTAATTCTTTTCTTTTTTTTTTACAGAGATTGCCATTTATACCAACAAGCCATACATTCTAGACGACTTGGAGTCAAATATCCGACGTGAAATTGCTTGAATATTGGCCGAAATGTCCAAAAATGTCATGGAAATCGGGTTTAGCTCATTCATTATGCAAGCGGTTGAATAATATCATATTTCATAATTACTGATGTCAATTATATATTATATAACAATGCAAACACGAGGCTTTTTATTTGAAATTCAAATGGTGGCGTAACTAATAAAAACTGAAATATTTCGCCGAAATATAGGCGAAATTTTTGATTTCTAATGGTCTTAACGTATTTCTATGTTTTATGAGATGTCTCTTAACCCTGACAAATAAGAAAACCAAAAAAAAATACCACTCCCACCGCCAATCATTTTTGATTTGGCAACTGACTTCGATTTCAGCTGAAACGTCATCTCCAGCAATTTAAAAGTGAATCCGTACAAATTGCAAATCTGCATTCCTTTTCGATTCGTAAACAATTTAACATTTGTTTTGCACAGAGTTCTTTTCGTATCGCACACACAAGCCATTGAAACAAATTTCGCACAATGGGCAGTTTGTGTTGTAAAGGAAATTCCGAGGAGACGGAGCTGATGCCTTCAGCTGTTTGTTTACTTTTTCTTTTGTTTTCTCTCTAAACTATTTCCAACCACCGTTTGATTGTCTTTTCCTTCGGCTAGGAACAACGGAGACAACTACAAGAAGAAGCTGCCGAAAGACGACGAATGGAGAATGAACGACGTGGTATAAAGGATCCTGAGAAAGTACGCCGTCAGCAAGAGCGAGCTGCGGAAATGGATCGCCGGGAAAGAGAAGCAGCCCAGCTAGGTGGAGGTGCGCCCGCTTTAAAGGTATACACAAATCACTCTCTCACCAATGATGAGTGCGAAGTTAATCTAATTTTTGATTTCTTTTAGTGGCAGCAAGATTAAAACTGAAACGAGCACAACCAACACTACAGCTAAAGTATCTCACACCAAAAATTCAAAAAAAAAAAAAAAAAAAAAAAAAAAAACAACAAACAAATCAAACCAAAAACGTATCCATGCGACCGAGGGCAATCACGAGCACATATTTTTTATACTATTTCTCTACCCTACCGTGCCTCAGTTACATATTTTCTTTTTTATTTTGAACCACTTGGAGGCAACAAGTTTCGTTTGTTGAGTTTTTTGTTTAATTTATTTTTGTTACTAAATCGTTTAATGTTTTTCAAAATTTAAATAAAATTTGTTTTCTAATTTACGTATCGGAGGAGGGTTTTTTATTTATTTTGCGGACGTCTATACAAAACTCTGAGTTAGTTTTTGGAAGCTAGATGGCATCACCTTAATGGCAGAATTATTGGAATGAGTGGCTTGCTCTATGTGTACGCGAAACTGTTCTGCAGAGAAAAGATCTCATCGAGAAGTTCTCACAGTTTTTTTGCTGTAGCACTAACAACTTGGGCCAGAGGTCTATTACGAGTGGTGTATCTGGTCCCTTTTGTTCTCTTTTTGAGGTTTGTGAGTATGACTGCATTTTTTATCACGGTGATGACAGCTTTAAAGAAGACATCATATTTGGACACTTCGATTTGATATACGGAGCAAAAGTTCTGAAATATATGTAATTAGTTATGTTCTTTGAGAGGACATGCTCCCCCAGCTAACGGGATCTATTGTCAGCTTCCTCCAGCTACGCACACAAACTTGGACTAGGTCTTCTTCCACATAGTTGCGCCACCTAAGATGAAGCCGTTGTCTGTGTTTGAGTCGAAAACTTTCCGGGTCAAGGAATTTTTGATCTTGCGCCAAAGGTGATCCAGTTATCTAATACGCTACTGAAGCGCCATCTTCATTTTTCATTGATGCAAGCGGAGCCGAAAATTACCTGAAAAGTTTTTTCTCATATTTGTTCGCTTTCATCAGTGTCCCAGCTTCAGCGCCGTAAATCAGGACTGGGGTAATGAATTTGTGGATGCTCGAGCACAATTAATTACCTTCGAATCCCAAAGGAATAGCTATTTCCGAGAATGATGTTTCGCATGATTTCCGCGCTAGAGTCAGAGTCGGAGTTGATGGTGAAGCCGTAGATAAAGTAGATAAATTCCCTTACTACCTGTAGCTTCCTGTCGTTAAGTTTTGTCTTAGGCGTCGATACTAGGTCCCTCTTTGTTGACAGGATATACTTTATTTTTTATTCCTTCACCGCTTAATCCATCTTTGCCGCTTCTGATTGAATAGTCGCGAACGCTCCATTGTTAGCTCGTTATGTTCTTCCTATTAGGTCAATGTCGTCTACGTATGTGAATAACTGAACAGACTTTTGAAAGAACGATGGTGGAAAAATCATAGGACAATGCATCATTATCATTCTGCATAATCGACTGAGTTTGGTAGGGATGCCAAAACGAGACATGCCTCTGTACCGTTCGTCTCTTTAGAACTTTTCTGACCTAAAACCACACTGATAGAAGCCGATCAGACTGTTTATGAAGGCGCTCATATAATAGAGCAGATAGGATTTTATGTTGGATCTTGTGGAGGCCTATTCAGCATACAATGCTAGGGTTCCATTTATCGCACTTACTTTGGTCGACCGAGATTTAAGAAATGAGTTGATGTACGTTACGTACCATATGCAATCACCATTTTCTGTTTTGAAAAGTTCAGCAATTAAGCCATTGGGTCCATCAGTGTTGTTGGACTTAAGTTTAGAAATTGATATATTCTGCCTGACGGTGGAATGTTGTTTAACAGTCTGCAGAAATAATCTTTCCAGATTCTCAGCATCGGCTATGGTTCTACTCTGTAGATATCTGCTTGGGCTTTATAGCTTTAGCATGTTCATTCTTTTGCCAGCACCTCTCTAAGGCTTCGATCAAGCGCATCACTTGTTCCTCCGACTCTTTTATTCTGTCCTGCCGCTCTGTACATCTGCTGTTTTTTATTATAAATTTGCATGTCTGCATTCGTCTACGAATCGGGGATTGTTCTGTTGGAGAGGTTTAAAACCCAGCACATCAGATGTGGAATCTCTGAGTGCTCTCTAGTAGTCATGACACTGGTTTTTTATATTTGATGCTGAAGGGATCGGACTTTTCGAAGGAAAGGCTCTGGGGGTCTCTCGCTGTTGTAGCCAGTCGATTTTACGGATATCCGCATCCGTATTTTAGCTACAACAAGAGAATGATCCGAGTCGATGTAAGATGCACGGAACGTTTAGAGGAATGTCGACCGCAATATGATCAAATTTTTGGACGGTTTTTTGATCAGGAGTAAGTTGTGTCATGTGTTCTTCTCCTATGTCGGCTTGCGGGCGTTTATAGCGTCAGATGATCGCTTTCACTTCTTTCCAAAATCTTTCAATGACGGCAAATCTGTATCCGAATAAACTTTGCGACTTCTGTTGTTGTCTATAGCATTCTCCATAATAGATATAACAATTCTTCATCCTCTTTTCGTACAATCGCATTTCTTGAACGCAGTTGAGGATATCCGCTGTGGCGTGGTTCTTAAAATCTGAAAAAGTGAATAAGGCAAACATAGAGGCACATAATCGGTCCCCTGCTTCTAATGAAAGGGAACTCAATTGGTATAAATCGTAATTAGGTACTTTAACACATAAGAGGGCCTGGGGCGTATTAATATCTAAGAAGCCTACCCTGTCTGTATGTGTTCTCATATCTGGAGATTACCAGCAAAAGCAAAGTCAGACATGCATTCATACATTCATGAATACAAGCGCCACATGGATGAAAGCAGAATAGTACATAAGCCCGGACTAGTGTAATCGCTGAAATAACATCGCTTTACAGTATGCGCTTTGTCTAACCGTGTCAATGTAACTGAAGATTGGAACAACACTTCAATGCATAAGCATGATCAAGACGAAACATAAAATGAACGATTCGGCAGAGGAATTCCCAAGATGAAATCAACGATCAGGTCATTTGAGGATTTATTTTCGGCAATTAGTCACGATGTAGAAATAGAGTTGATGACAGAAGCGTCTCCGTATACCACCACACAGCGGATCTTACTGCTAAAAGTGCGGTGGGGTTAACTATGAAAAATAAGTCTGATCAACTATAACATGTACCTTGGTGATTGCTATTTGGATGCAAATTTGTTATTGGTGGAATACAAAGACAAAAGGCAATGGGCGGCGCAAAACGTCGTCATAACCAGCACAGGTTTCCCATACCTCAATATCCACAAAGCTATCTGGTTATCTTCTGATCAAAAAATCGTCCACCAAATTGATCATATTGGGATCGACTCAAGACATAGTTCCAACTTCCTAATGTTCTTGGAGCCAACATCGACTCAGATCCTCAGAACACTACTTTCCTGCAACCGAGGTCCCATCGCGGATAACCCTGCGATTGAGCCCCGAACGTGTATTTTAAGAAATTTGACTGCTGGGGCCTTTTCTTACCGAATCACCCAAAAGTTTTCGAGAAGTCCAAGCTCTGAATGCATCAAGAAGATATTCAACATTGCTAGTTGGGTATCAGGGACGCCGAATCTGATGTTCTAGGTTTCAGCCGACCACTACAACAAAAACATTGGTTTGAGTGTCAGCAAGTACATGCAGCGAAACAGGAAGACACAAAGAGCCGCTGAAAAGAAGGAAGAAAGCTGCTCGTGACGGGCGGAGGAGCGGCTTCTCAAAGAAAAGCAACAAGCAGAGAAACGTCCAATTGAGGCATTAGAAAGATGCTACTTCAGGAACGATGTTTGGCAGTTCTATCAAAAAGTCAAAAGAACGTGCCTCAGCTACTATAAGTTAAATGGAAGATGGACAAAAGTACCAGTGCTGAACGCCATCATAAAATAGTTGCCAAAACAAAAGATGGAAATCCAAATCCTGCTTTCAAATACATATTATACAACCCTCGTCATCCCAGTCCTACTGTGTGGCGCGGAGTCATATATTTCATCAAAAGCGGAAGAAATTGCTTTCGAAAGAAAACTTGTGGACCACTCAAATCCATCGGCAATTTTTTGACCTCACCAAGAGGGGCCTTTTAAACACGGTTAAGGACCCCCAATTCATCCAATTCCACTATTGCCTTCCACCAATTTAATAGATTAGGTCAGAGACTTTAAGTTTCGCCTATTTCATTAGAGTGCGATAACATTTTGTAGCTTTTCCTTGAATACTAAATCTGATTTGAAAAAGTTTTTAAAACTAATTTTCCGATTAGATGAATTTCTCGCATACTTAGAACTTCTTTTATTCCCCACAAGATGCCACCATGAAAATTCAACGAAATCTAGTTTGACAGATAATCTATCGAAAAATCAAATATGGCCGCTCTATGTTATTAAAAAGTCAACCAAAGTTGATCGTCTCTAATCGGAACGTCTGTGTACAATTTTGCGAAATTCCATTAAAAAAATGTGCAAAACACTAAAAAATTGTAAAAAAAATACTTCCGCGCATAATTAATTTTCTACAAATGCCCAAATTGTGTACAATCAAAGTGAACAAGTGCTGGAAATCGCCGCATTCTCGCTTGGTAAGTAGGAATGAGCTTTTGTTATTTGTGGGAGATGCAAATCGGACCCCACTTTGATTCTGCAAAACGATTTGACATTTTGCGCATTCATATCAAATTTCTAAATTTATTTCAATCTCCTGGTGGTAGCCCGGGAGCCTACGATTAGCTATGTATTGATTTTGAATCATTTGTTTGAATTTTAGCGAAGATAAATTGCTCGATTGCTTGGTCAAAAGAGCACCCCACCCACCTGTGTTTGTGCTAGACTTTGACTATGACTGTGACTACTGTCGCTACAGTGACTATCGCTGGTTGTGTTAAAGAAATTCATCAACAATTGGATTTGGTTTTTATTTGATTTCGTAGCGCGTTGAATATTTGTGTTGGTCAATTGGTAATCTGTTTAGCTCTTGTCTCCAGGGAGGGAGCCGTTTTTTTTATTTTTACTTTGTTGAGGAGAATCATTGAGATTTGGTGATCTGTTTTTTGTGTACCCTACTGCCGGCAAAACAAATGTTCTTTCGCCTGCGGAGATTACGAGCATGCAATCACGGAATATCGCAGAAAAACCATCTAACCCATCAACCCACAATGGCGGAAGTGGAAAGAACAAGGGGAAGCATTGTGCTTTGGACCAACCCTGAACTGAATACCGGCTGGCTGTCAATTGGGAATTTATATTCAAACACCACAAAAGGGGGATACTTTTTCTTTTCATTTTTCGCGGTTTCAGTGGATTTTGTGGCTTATCTTGCTTTCGCCTCTTGCAGTAGAAGAGGGAGGATTTGAATTTACGCTTATCAGTTGCCCGTTGTGCGTTGTAATTGCGATTAAATGAGTGGACTAACTAAATGAGTGAACAACGCCCAAGGGTGTTCTTGAGTTCTTGAAAAGATTTTGCATGCATTGGGAGATTAGTTGTGCCGTAGGTTGGAATTATACACCGTTTTCTTGGAATTTTGATAAGCAGGAGGAATTTGCGGCGTCCGTGGGGCAATGTTTCTACGTGAATCAGAAGAATAATGCGGAGCTTCGATAAGTGTGAAGAAGGCTTTGACTTATGGGGAAGAAATTTAATCAAGAAATGCAAATGATGTGTAGAAGTTTGTACTTGTGCACTGAAACTGTCCGAAGATAATGTGCCCCTGTGGCAATGAACCTGTGTTCATTGCTTCGCAGTGTTTATTGTCGACACTGTAGTATCCGCAGATGACGTGGACGACGACTGATAAAGCATGTTGTGGTGCTTGGCATCAGATTTATCGATTAACCCTTTCGCCAAATTTTCCGAAGATATTGACCAGCAACGAATACATTTACGTGTGCCCTTAAATAGGTAACAACGCGTTTGGGTTCGGCAAACGATGGCTAACGAATGGTTTGATTTTGACGCCGCATCATTGTCGTTATGCTGTTGTACTACCTAATCGGCCTAAGAAACTTATGCTAACGTACCTGTTATAGAAGTGGCAGGCACACGTTGTCTCTTGTCACGAACGCTCACTATCCCATTATATGTATTACTATCGCCTTCACTAAACGCAGAACCTCCATTTATCGATTACGTGAAGGAAGATTAGATTTGTCTTATGTTGCGAGCAGTAGCAAGTCATACCGTTGTCTGGCGTGGATATCAACTTAAGGAGATAACCAGCTGCAAAGTATTATCGGCGATTAGCACGTCAGATCCAATTCCGCATCAGATGCAAATCCTCAATCTTCATGAAGAGTAGGAATACAAGAGAAAAAAATAACGACACACGCTTTAAGGAGGAGCTGGAAAAGTTAGACACCTAATCATAAAAGAAAAAGACTTCCTGCACATCATTGGTTCCGTAGTGGAGACCGATTTGCAAAAACTACACAATGAAACCCAAAAAAAGCCGTGTAAGACTAATTTAAAGGAAGTCTGGGACCTCTGTGGTGTGTGGTGAGCGCTCATTGTCTCTTGTCTCAGAGGCGCTGCATCAGGTCAACGAGCTGGACCTTTCTGCGAAAACTTTTTAACTAACGTAAATCGAACTTTAAACTAGGAGAAGTATGTGACAATAGTAACGCACCGGCCTAGGAAAGCGCATCGATTATTTCTTCTTCTTTAAGCTACCAAAAATCGGCGCGCTATTTGTCACTATCAATTCGGTCTTTGTCCACAATCACAGAACTAAAACGAAAGAGCTCCCGAGATGTAGATGAGCAGCTTTTCCATCCCACCGCAGTGGCTGTGATATAATGCCAGGATATCGTATACCAGGATATTCTGCACTAAAGTTTCAAAGTGATGTCGGAGCTGGGTGATAAAATCTTGAGTGGACATAAAAACTCTCCGAATAATCGAATGGTCTCCCCATACACCATTTCAGTTGCTTTTATATCTTTGCTTGGAGGATCTTCTAAGTCCCAGCAGAATGATTGGTAGCTCATCATTTATAGCTGCTTTCAATTGGCGATGCAACCTTTTAACCATGCCATCAGATGCAGGATGGTACGCTGTGAAACACCTGAAACAAATGTGAGAGACATTGTCTTCAATTGTCAGATGTTGCCTTTAAGGGTACTTCAAAGCTAGCGATACAGCTACAGAAAAGATCTCTTGCCAGTGTTTCCGATGGAGAGTCTTCGAGGGTATAGGCTTCAGGCCACCGTGAAAATAGATCTACGATCGTAAGACAAATTCTACAAACTCTAGAGTGCGGAAATGACACCACGAAATCCACGTGAATATGAGATGACGTATGGCGAGTAATTTTGTATCGCTGGATATATATTTGCTGTAGCCTTCGCATCGGGATGACTCAAATTATCCAATGAATCAAATATTTTGTGTCTAAAGTATTGTGGGGCGAAAGGTCTGGCAGGTTTTTGAGAAACATTGTATTCAAAGTGTGACGGTGAGCTCGGCAGTTGTACTTTAATGATCTGTAATGAAGAATTGGACTGCAAAAGGTCACTTGATTGTGCTGCTGCTAAGTCATTGACATCTATTAGATTACTGATGGCTTCGATCCTGAAGAGTGTATCTGCGACGAGATTTTGGTGATGACTTCTCTGGTTTTGGCTTATGATCTGTAAATATCGTAAAATTATGGCTTCGAGAATAAATCTAAAATGTTTGATTGCTGAATAGACCGCAAAAGTGCTCTATCGTATGTACTATATTTTTATTGTGCTGTACTTAACCCTTTTGTGAAAATTTCTGCTGAAAGATTGTCCTCTCACGTTGGGTGATGTCTCCGTGAATAGTTCCAAAATCAATCTTTCGTAAATTGGAATCGCTCGAAAAGACTTTTCAAATGTTGTAGATGTTGATCGTCATTTTCAGATCCCACCAAGATATCATCTATATATAGAGTCCAGATGTAACTGGAGCATGAAGGAGAACTTGAAGAGTCCAAATGGTGTTATAATTGCTTTTTTTATGTCGTGTACTGCCACTGGAATTTGATTGAAAGCCTTCACAGATCGATGTTTGAGAACACTGTTTTACCGGCTTAGTTTGTCGCATAATTCTGAATGTGTCATGGTGGATAGTTGTCCGGTATATTGTGAGCGTTCAGTGTCCCATGGTCAACACAAGGACGCATATCTTCAGTTTTATTTGAAGCAAGGTTAATCCCATATTGATCATCATCTCGAATTCATGTTTACCAATTCTAATCCGTTCAGGAGCCAAACGACGGGCCTTTTATGAAATTGGAGGTCGTTTGGATGTCTTGATATGGTGTATTGTAGAGTGGTAAACATCTTTAAAAGCAACAGCTGTTTTAGTTATATTTGGAAATTCCTTCAAGAGTTCAATGTAGAACTTCACTTGTACAACAGCTGTTTTAATAGATGAATTCGAGGTCCTGATTGAGAGTCGAGTGACATCTTCTTGGTTATGATGATGGTCAAGCGGTAGCTAGCGGTCAAGGTAGCTTTTGCTGTCACTAAATCCCTTCATCCAAACTCTTAGGTCCGATTTCTCAAAAAATTCTGCAATTCAGGAAGCTGAAGATTGAGCTCATTCTTTAGACAATTTGTAGCGTTAGTTATGCTGCTAATATCAGAATTTAATGGGCATAACTCTACAGCCAAAGAACAGGAACGTGAATCAGGGAACGAATATGAAAAGCAGAGAGTACTGTCATCAGCAACAAAATATATTGCATTAGAAGTAGCAGACAAGAGATCATTTATGAAAATTAGAAAGAGTGTAGTAGACAGAACGGAGCCCTGGGGCAAACCAGCATTTATTTTGAGGATATCAAACTTGAAATCATCGAAGACAACTTGAATTGAACTTTCCGAGAGGTAATTTCTAATCCACTGAAGAACGTATTGGTCGATCCCAAATGCACGCACTTTCAACGAAAGACCCTTATACCAAACTCTGTCAAATGCCTTAGAAATATCAACTGCAACTATCTTGCTTTTACCAGATTGATGTAGGCTTTAGTTACACTTTGCGATGAGACATGCCATCAGATCGCCAGTGGACCATACTGCTCTTTATTGATAAGTTTTCGCGTTTTGAGATATTTCATGATCTGATGGCTTGTTTCCGTTTGCATGACTTTGGAAAGAAGAGAAGTAAGTGCGATGGATCTGTAGGAGCAAATGCCGGGTTGGATAAATGCTGTTTTCCATCTGCTTGGAAATAGTCCTGAAGAGTAGGATCGATGAAAAAGCTCACGCATTGGTTTTACCAGTGTGCAAGAACACCTCTTCAGAAGAAGGTGCTACTAAACCAGTTCGAAAGTGTAATCGTCCCATTGAAGATTCGACGCACTCAAGTGTATGCGGAGGCAAAGCACAATCTAGAAGTGTGGAGTTGGTCAAAAAGTGTGCAGCAAGTAGATTGGCCTTATTCAAAGGGCCAAAATAGCTACAATGTCATTATAAATGAGCGTTGGGGTGGAGGATGACATAGAATTGCTAATTTTTTTGACGAGCGACTAACAGTTTTTAGTACCTAGTCCTGCCATTAGTTCTGTTACAAATATAAAACGCTATAAAAAAAAAAACAGTAAACATATTGTATTCAAAATTGTTTCATTTGTTACTTTAACACAAGCTTCTAAACGGTGTGGCCATTGGGCTATAGTGGCATGTACGGCTTCTATTTAATGCTGTTTTAAGGCTTTCCAAATTTCTGAGGGGAGACTTGCACGCCACGTTTTCCAATTCCGACCACAAACCATAATCCAGTGGATTTAGATCTGAACTCCCCGACGGTCAATCTTCTGCTGCTGTAAAGTCAGAAATATTGACTATAAGTCACTCCTGCTTTGGCTTTGTATGTTGGAGCAGAGTCCTGTTGGAAGATCCATCTGTATCTATTGAAAAGGGTATTGGTCAAACCCTTTACAACACCCTCTAGCACATCTTCTTGGTAAACCTTTGCACTAGATTTTAAGCCTTTTTCACAGAAATGGAGGAATGTAATAACATGGTGAGAGACCCCACAAACCACTACGCAAGTGGTATAAATATTTTCCAATTTGTTTGTTGAAAACAAACTGCAAAAGCCGCTTGTGTCTTTCCAGCCTATTTTTTTTTTATTTGAAGAGTTAGCAGATGACCCGACCGACGACAGGCTTTCATATGCAGACCATCCTGAATCAGCCTAGATATGGATCTGGTTGATATATCCAACTCATTGGATACGATCTTCTGCTTCCTAAGGGGATTTCTTCGAATTTGTTCACACATTGCCTTTAATACCGCATTTGTATGGAAAACGTTGGAAAGCATAGCCTACACGACACCTCGTCTGACAACGGACTTAGGCTAATTGATTTTGTAGCGGGACGAAATATCATTATAGCAATGGTTTCATGGTTTCCTCACCTCAATATACACAAGGAGACATGGTGGTCTCCGGATCATCAAACGCAAACGTCCGAAATTCCGAGCAGCCTAAATTAACTTAGATTACCACATTGTTGTAGCCAAGGTGCGAATGCTGTCCGACCACCACCAATCAATTATTGGTTTGATGAAGAACGCTGGCAACGCATGTAGCTAAACAAGAAACGTGTAAAGCGGTGTTTCGACGGAGGAAAAGAACCGTTCGTGAGCTCTACGAGCAAAAGAGAAGTGAAAAACATCGGCTTATCCAAAAGTGGATAAAAAGAGAACGAGAATCGCGTGCTCGAAGATATTGAGAGATTGTACTTCAAAAATAACGTATGGAAGTCTTACCAACAGATAAAAAGAACGTATCAAGGCATCTAGATAAACCTGTAGAGATGAAGAAGCAAACCTTATAGTGGAGTTACAGTCGGTGCTGAGAATATGGAAAAACTTTTTCTGCAGCCAGAATAGACTGTTTAACTTAGACAACGATAGCCAAAACTTCCGTCCACCTAACCAAAACGAAGTAAGGATAGAAATAACTAAGCTGAAATCCAACAAAGCAGCTGGACCTGACGGCCTACCGTCCGAGATATTTAAAGCTGCTGGAAATGACTTTGTGGAGATGTAGATATATGTACCAACCCATTTCTCAAATTTGGTCAAACACTCTGTATGCCTGATGAATCGAATCTCAGTATCTTTTACTCGATCCTTAAATGCGCTACATATAGATGCGCACTAGCACTATAGAGTCTCCTCATATAAGATGTTATATGCCATATTGTTTGAACGTCTGACGACTTGATAGTCCCCTATCAGTGCGGTTTCAGACCAGGAAAGTCCATAATCGGCCAAATCTTTGTACTCCGGCAGATCCTGCAAAAAACCTCAAACAATCCAAATCGATACCCATCTTTTGATAGATTTTAAGGCCGCAGAATGGCGATTGAGAACGCTCGCTGCTCCTTTAAGGTCGGTAACGACTCAACCGAGACCTTTGATGTCAAAAAAGCTTTTAGACAAGTTGCTGCGCTGTCATGTGACTTCTTTAACATTATAAAGGGTGATTCATCGTAAGGTTTGGTTTATAATGTAAAATAAAATACATAAATTTGAAAGTGAACTTAAAATTTTTACTATCGGTTAAAAGAACAATTCATGGCATTTACTTTTTGAAAATGATATGTAAATGTTAGTCTGAGGTGGTCCATTCGAAAGATCCAATTTTTGGGCGACTCGTTCGAGCATGGCGACTTGTATCTCGCGGATAACACGAGTTATGTTGGCTTCGAAAGCGTCAATCGTATTTCTGAAGACCTAAGACTTTACATATCCCCAGAGAAAATAGTTCAAAGGTGTGATATCACACGATCTGGGCGGACAATTTACCGTAGCAAAACATGAAATTATGTGGTCACCAAAATGATTTCTCAACAAGTCCATTGTTTCAGGCGCTGTATGGCTCGTGACGCCGTCCTGTTGAAACCAGAGCTCACCGAGACCATGTGCTTGAATTTTAGGAAGCACATTGTCAGTAAACATGGGGCGATAACCGTTACCATTGATGGTAACGTTCTGATTTGCCTCATTTTTGAAGAAATATGGACCAATGATTCCACCAGTCATAAACCATACCATACCGTTGTTTTTAATGGATGCAATGGTAGCTCTTGGTACTCTTCGGGTTGCTAATCAGCCCAAATACGGCAATTTTGTTTATTAACGTATATATTGAGCCATAAATGGGCTTCATCACTGAACAAAATTTCACGATAAAACACTGGATTTTCATTGAGTTTTTCCAGAGCCCATTCACTGAAAATATAACGCAAATTCAAGTGGCCTGGCTTCAATTCTTGCACAAGTTGAATTTTGTACGCTTTTAGGCCGAGATCCTCACGTAAAATACGCAAAGAACTGTGCGGAACTCAAAAGTGAACACTGGTGGCACAATTTTTAAAATTCTATGCTACTACTAGCGTACGCCAATGACATCGTCATAATTGGCAGAACTAAATAGGTTGTCACCGGTACTTTCATTTGTATTGAAACGAATCTGCCATAATGTGCTTAGCGGTAAATGAGGATAAAACTAATTAAAAAAATAAGTAAATTAATGGGGCGACGGCCCGGTGTGACCCAAGGCCTAGCTTCTCGCACTCATTTGTGTGTCTCACTTTGTGAATTTTTACAGTCCTGAGCAGGGCCCTACTGTTTATCTTTGGTTCCAAACGGCTCTCCTGAGAAGCTTTTTCACAGGCAGAATTTGACATTCGGAGGTTTGCCATTGCCCGCCGAAAGGGTAATGACAATTTTTGAAAAATTTGCTGTTGTGCTTCTACCGGGATTCGAACCCAGGTAAGTGGCGTGACAGCTAGTGAGTCAACCATAACGCCATCACCACCACCTTACTTGTTAATGTATGCTGTCAACAAGAAAGGATGCACAACTTCGACGCATTGGACAGAACATCATTGTGGACAGCTATGATCTCGAGGTAGTAAGGGACTTTGTCTACCTTGGACCTGCTATGAATATAGCAAGCAACACCTCAGCAGAAATAAAACAAAAAATCACTCTTTCCAATCGCTGTTCCTTTGGACTAAGAAAGCAATTTGGTAATAAGGCCCAATCCCTTAATATAGGGAGATTCTATACAAGTATAAGACCTTGATCATTCCAGTCCTACATTATGGTGCTGAAGCACAAACTCTATCGAAAGCGGATGAAGATATCTTCAGTAGTTTCTTGAGAAAAATATTCGGGCCCGTTTGCGAAGACGGGCTTTGAAGGAGAAGATTCAACGCCAAGCTATCAGAAAATTGCGCATCAGCCGTCTGAGATAGATAGGACATTATAGTGAATAGACATCAATGCTGCGGTCGCTGCGTCTTCGAATCTAACCCGGAGGGACAACGCAGTATAATGAAACATCATTTTATCTTTAATAAGGCACCGACAAAGTTGTGGCTTTGTTGTCCTTAGAACAAGAATTCATTCCAAAAGGGTTTCGGAGTTTGTAGAAGTAGGGACCTACCACACTGTACAAAGTTGGGCTATTGCTAACCCGACCAGTATTCAGAGGAATAATATCTTGAATTATGAATGCCAGATTCTGCACAAGGATAACAAATCCCATTATCGTATTTTTTTTTTTATAAAAATCCGCAGTGGTGTATACTCCATCCAAAGAACTTTCTTGCCTAATTGAAGGAACTTAAGCACCCACAAGTACTTTCAACTTGATTAGGTCTCCACCAATTTACGAAAAAGCCGTTTGAAAGAAATGCCACATCTGTCAGTTATTGGTATCCCCCCTCCTCTGTTCATGCAAAATACAGAGTGTAAACATTTTTATATAACCAAAAAACAAAAAGCACACACTTCATAAACAAACAAAGCAGAAGATAAGAGGCCACTCGCCCGCTGTGAAGGCTCAACAACAAATAAAATTAAAAAAAAAAAAAAAAACCCAAAGAGCATCAGAATTATGAAATCGTTAGGATGCCTCACCGGTTTCGCAAGAGTCTATTTCCGAGAGACTCATCAGATTCATCATCAAGTTCGTCTGCCTGCTAAAATCAAACAAAAAAAGGGAACAATTCGCGCTCAAGTATCTCAGCAGATGCCGGCTATCTCCGTAAACTATCGCAAATGCAGCGTTCATTTCGTTTTCGCATTGCTGTGTTCAATGACGCGAACGCCTAATTGCCCATCGCTCGCAAAGTGAAACTCGCCAAATGTAAATAAATAAAAGATTTCCACCTGCCGCCATAAAAAGATCACAAATTACTCATCGCAAACATAGTTCCATGCCAAAGACAATGACTGTGGACCGTAAAAAAGAACATACCAACCGACTGACGTACAAATGGGTAAGGATGAGGGTTTCTTATTAAGTTCAACTCCCACTCATTTACCGGTTTTCGTCCCAGTGCTGGTGGCGATCCTTCTCAAAGAAGGACATAAAGAATTGAGGTGGGGGATTTTTTTTTTTCTTAATTAATTTGCGAGAAAAGTTTTTTTTACGGTCGAGAAACGCGGACGGTATGACAAATAGGGATACGTCGAACGTAACATATATTCCGAAAGGAACTTGGAAAAAGTTCAGTAGAACTAATGAGAGAAGGAGGTGGGTGGTATACTTATTGCCTAGGATTGGGGATGCTAATGCATCTGCATGGTTATATTGGCAGAGTTTTTTGAACACCGGAGAAAGGATTTATTTAATATAATACTCGTTGTGTGCTAAATTAGAACTTGTGACATTGGGGGTAACACATGGAACAAACATACTATAGTTGTCCTGCGATGTTTTCATAGTCACTTAAACGGTAATTGCTTTCGGAAAATTCTATTTTAAGGAGATAACTTTTTATAAATTAATTTTTAAGTTAATTTTGCTTAGAGGGAATCGAGAAGAGGATGTGTCTCAGTTTGAAGAGTTCTTTAAAGTTTATCGGGCTAGAGCAGTTGATTGAATTTGTATCAAGTAAATTTGAACAATAGGCAGACTGTGTTAAACTTAACTTTTTTAATATTTTAAGAATCACTCAACAGAAAGGCGGCATCAATATAGGATTGCCTGTGGAGGAATTTGAATTAAGCATCTCGTAAAAGGCATTAGTCTATGCCTACATCTTTTTATCAGACGTGAGAGTTTGATAAAGGCTGGAGTGGAAAAACGCTGGCTCAAGCGGTTCTTCTTGGATGTTTACCCAAACTTTCCCAAATGTATAACCATTCTTTAAAAGTACACAACTTAGTCATAGGGTAGTTTCTCGATCATCCGAATTACAGATTACTGAAGTCAATTCATCTGCTTCACTTAAAATGACTGAGGTCAAAAGGCACTCATTAAGCCATTATCACATTGTGTATCAAGATCTTGTCTTTTCATTTACTGACTTCAATTTGCAATTTTGGTGAAGAGAGTGGGACCTATGATTTTTTGTCGATTTCTGACGGCAACAGAGTGAGATAAAGCTAAAGTTTAAACCACGACCTTCCGTATTAGTTGATGAACTTAACCACTATGCCATGCCACGGTCTATTTACTTACTACTTACAACCAAATTCCTGTATTCTCGCAAACAAAGCCATTTGTGCCGTGCTGATATCAAGTTTCTTCCATTCTTTTATAATTTAGAAATGCTCTACTCTTCTAATGTAATAGAATTGTCTACGCATCTGCCACTTTCTTTGCCGTATATTTATGCCAATACGTAGGCTCTTGGCTTAGTCTCACATGGATTGCTTTGCTTGTGATGCTTTTTGACCTGAAAACCCTCAGGATGAAGTGTACGAGTAGATACATATAAAACTACGAAGTTGCGGCTTACATTTGGTACTGGTACTGGTACTGTTACATACTTGGATTACGCTTCAGTCCGGGCTGGACCTGGGCCTCAATCAATTCAATAATCCTCTCTATTTAGCGCGGTCTCAGTTGAACACTCCCAGTGGATTGAGGTGCCCTTCTACCTGCGCGCGCCAACTAAATCGACATCTTCCTCCACTGCGTTATCCCTTTGGGTTGGAATCGAAAACCTTTCGAGCTGGAGCGTTAATATTAATTTAATGCATGCACATGTCCTATCCATTTCACGGAACTAATGTGCACTTTTCTGATGTCAACGTTTCCAGACGTAGTGTCCCACAGGCTATGCCGCCCGACTGTGCTGCCAGAAGTGTCTTATTTTCCTATTTTTGCGTTGCAATCACCTATGACAATTTGACGAATGATCAAACTCTTAGAGCAGTTAAAATTTAGTTTTGGTTGGATTTGTTTGGTTACTAGACATGTTGGCCCAACAGTTCAGTTATTTTGCACGTAGCAATTGGTATATCGATGAATGGTTTCAATTTTAGGAGCTCGTCGGGATGTTGAACTGCTCAGCCATCTCCCTGAGAGATGATTGGCAGTCAATGGCGGTTTTAGAATTTTTTTCAGGAGACCAGGATTTTGTTAGTGGTGTGACTATCCGAAAAGATGCGGACATCACGTTTTTCTTCAGCCAGGACAGGACTGGAACACGCTACGAATGGCGGAAGGAGGGGCTATGGTTAAGTTTATCTGAGAAAACTCCGCTATCAATTTTTGATCCATCTATGCAGAAATGGATTGATTGGTAATCTATGAAAGCATCTTACTCCCAGAAAGATCAAGACCAGATACTTACATTAGCATGAGTAAATAATGCTAAAAATATTGAGGTTGGTACCCCTTGAAACAGAATATCCAGTGCCGCGGAGGACCTAGTGCGTAGGACTGCGGTTATGCACAGACATAATGTCTTTTGGTTTTTGCTAACTTTGCTGCGGAGGACTGCATTGTATAGGAACGTCCACTCAACAACCGCTTCGTAGGTGAGAATCGGTCTAATAACCGCGACGTACGGCCAGTCGATAATACATGGTTATAGGCCTCATTTGTCCCCAGTGGTTATTTTTTGCACGAATATTAGGTTCCCAATTTAGTTTCCTGTCAAAAATAAGACCAAAATAGTTCGCCGTATCGGAAAATACTAAGTTGATACCGTTTGTATTCCCTGGAAAAGAGGACAAGATCAGCTTTAGCGATCCGCCCAACGGGTTAATCTCTTAAGATTTTGCTGTAAGAGTTCTTTATTGGTATTGAGATGCTTTCCTGTTATAACAACGTCATCCGCAAAAACAACCACCCGCTTCCAGGTATATCAGCAGTTAATTGACCACTTAGTTCCAGAGAAGGAGTGAAAAGGCACCGCCTTGCGACGTACCTCTGATGGCATATCTTTAAGCAGAAACCCCATCCAGTTTGGAGTTGATTATTCTGCTATTTAGCATATGACTTTTCAACTCCCGAAGTGAGTCATCTGCCTTCAGAATTGACAGTGCAGTTGTAATTCCAGATGTGTTGACGTTGTTAAAGGCATCTTCTATGTCTAGCAACGCAACCATTGCGCACTCTATAAAGTAGGATCGTATATGGGTATCAATCAGTCGTTCTAGAGTTTTCATAAGGAAAGATGATAGAATTATAGGTTTGAGACAACATGAGAACATTTCCCCGCTTTGGGAATGAAAACTACTATAACCTCTCTCCAGAAAAAGGAAATGTGAAACGTTCTACGCAACTCTTCATAATATCCTCATTTCCAAACGTAAGGTAGCATACCGTTTGAAGCTGTGGCTCTTCTACTGCCAGATGTGGTTCAGTATGTTGATGTTCGTAGCCTTGATAATTGGGCGGGGGCCCAGGTCAGACAATTCTGTTGAAGAGAAAAAATCCGCTAATAACCAACTGACTAAATGAATTGCTCCGCATAAACTCAGAACGAAAAAGAAATTAACCTGATCAGAATCGTCTCACAACCAGCTTCTATCACTGAAGCTGCCAGTGATCATCGTAACAAAACCCACTGCAGAGGGTATCTGTCATCGGTTGTAGTGAAGGATTAGAACATTTAATATGTTGTTGCTTCCTCTAATGACTTTAATTCATCTGGTACCGATGGCATACATTCAGTAATGCTACAAAAAGAATAGGCCTCCTCTGAAGAGAATTTTCACTAACTAGGGTAACATTGGCATGCATACAAAACCTCTGGCTTTATAATAAAAATCGGAAAAGATGATTTCATGCTTCGCTGTCAGTCCGACTGCTTTCGAGTTGACGACTATGGAGCGAATGGTAGGTTTCATGTGTACAAGACTGCTTTGCGAATGCATTCTCTGACCAAGCTGTAACTTGTCTACCAACGCGGAAGATTCTGTTAAGTCCGATAGGCCTAATTAATTAATAATCAAAGGAGCACCGCTTTCGATAACGCAACTTTTTACGACATGTGTGACTGGTAAATAGTGTGTATGCTGACACCATCGCTAATCTGAAGTTAATAGCTTGATGACATTGCAGATTTATTGATGATTGCGACATGCACTCCAAAAAGAAAGCAGTCGACCAGTGTCAAGTAACGTAAGTGGATATCCCCTAATTCGAAATATTCCTATTAAATTTCTATGAATTGTTTAATATTCCCCAGTTGAATGCGTGCTAAATTGCACTTCCCATCAAAGTATCACCCAACATGTAATTGCATTTGAAAGCCGTGACGTTCTTCTATGGTTTTCAGAACCTGTCCAACCTCCGACAGCTGTTTATGGTGAATAATTTTCCCAGAAATACAAACAGAGTAAATCATCATCTGAATGTTCGCGCTTCGTTTTTACGAGTATGAATAAGTATGCGAATACATGTGTGTTTCGTGTATCGTATTGTGTATGAATGAATTGATTAGCGCGTAAACAAATAAATAAATCTATAGATATTCTGTAAACAAATTATGTCATAACTACCAATTCGTTTGCTAAATGCTACAGCTACAGCGCCTCAGCAGCAACTATACAAAGCTAGAAACCAACAATAAAACTTTACGTAGGCGTTTTGGCAGATTTACAATTTTCTTTTTTTTTTCACAAAATTAATGACGAAATAGATATTTCCATGAGAAGAGAAGAGAAGCACATTGAAAATACCCTGCTGTAGGGTGAATTGAAAAGAATTTGTTTTAATGAATCCGAATCGTCTGCGAAGGCAAAGGTTAAACATTTTTTACAGGGTTGCTGGCTGGGTTTTAAGTTGCTCATACGCCACAGAGCAACAATACCATACCACAACGCTACAATAATCCAACAGCCGCCAACTGACACCCGGGTTATTAAAATTTATTAAAGAGCAAGCCAATTTAAATTATTTTATCGGAGCAACGATATGATCCAGAGAGATTCTGTTTAAACGCAAGCGATGATTTGGTTTTGATGACGATTTTCAACCAAAATTTAAAATATATCGTCAATAACCGTGTGGGGGTTGCGTTTTCAAAGCTTTGCGTCAGCATCTATTTGGATCTGTTGCTGATGTTGACAATGTACATATATACGGATGGGTATATTCTGAAACCCCTACGCCCTAGTTCCGGTTGGTTTTATTCGGTGTTGGCGCTTCGGAATTAGGGTCAGGTTCGATTATCTGTCTGTTAAGTCTGGGATTTTATTAAATTCTTTACACAACGCATCATGGTCATAGTCGTTTGGAATAATTTATTATATTGCTGCACCTGTTTTTTACGTTTGTTTTTCTTTCTGACAGCAGCAGTAAGATAAAAAAGAAATATTAATGAAGCGGAAAACATTAAGTGTGTTTGAAAATTTATAAATGATTAAAGTGGAGCTAATGCTGAATGGAAAGTAGTACACTGGCAGTTGGGGTAAGTTAAATGGGTCACCAAGTTGATCGGTAAGTTATGTCTTGTCACATTAATTTGATTTACAAATGGAATGCGTTGCAAAATGATTTTACTTTGGCTGACTCTGTAGGGGATTTTTTTTCGCTCAATAAGCTTCCGGTCTGACACATAGATGGCACCACTGTTGAGAGGCCATCGTACTAACTTTCAAACGGTACGTGTCAAAAGTGCATGTCATTCCAACTATGAGTTTAAAAGTTACAGTGGTTTTAGTAAAACAACTTTTGTTATTTTCAAAACAATGGATACAAAGAATTTTGTGTGCTGTGAATTATTCTGTGATTGGGAAAAATACCGTTGAGGGCAAACAGTGGCTTGATAAGCGTTATGGAGACTCTGCACCATTATTGAACGCTCTGGTCACCTAAAATCGGCAGTAGTTCCGGAAAACATGGGAAAAAGTCCATAAAATAGTTTTGAGAGACCGTAAAGTGAAGTTGCATGAGATAGCTGACACTTTAAAAATATCATTTAACACGAATATTTGAGCATGCGTAATATGTTTCCGAAGTAGATGTCTCGTTTCCTCACACTGGAAACATGGATCCACTACTACATGGTGGAAGCCTCCGAAAGCGACCAAAAACGCATTAGTCGGCGGGCAAAGTTATGGCGTCCATATTGTGGAAAGCGCGTGGTATTTTGTTCATCGACTATCTTGAGAAAGGTAAAATTATCAATAGCGAGTATTATATGGCATTGAGTGTATAGTTGAAAAAAAAAACGGCCTCACATGCTAAAGAAAAAGAATTGCACAGTGACACAAGCCGAAGAAAACGCTTTTTAAATTAAACGAATTACGCTTCACCGTATTCTTCAGATCTGGACCCCAGGGCCAGCGATTGCCGAAACTGAGGCCTTTTTTGAGAATAAAGACTAATCGTTCTTCTAATCTACAGGCATCGAAAAGTTAGAGAAGTGTTGGAATCACTATTGAATTTCTAAAAAAAAAAATTAATTTTTTTATATTTAGAGAAACCACTTTGCAATCAATGTCTACAATTTTAGATCAAGTTGTAGGCTGGCTTATTATTTCCTAGCCATTATAACCTTCAAACATTTAAAACTAACTTTCATCGGTACCTCTCTTTCTTTCCTCCATTGACCAATTGCTAAACTGTCCTGCATACCTAAGCTTTTTGAGAGCATTATTCTATTGGGAAATCTATTGTTTCCCAAAACCAGCATGGATTTATCGAAGGCAGATCTAAAACCTCCAAACTAACGGAATTCGTATCAAGCACTATATGTGGACTAGAATCTGGAATCAGCAAAGCCTTTGATAGAATTACTCATTCTATAATCCTTCTAAAATTAAGAGCTCTTGATTTCCAAATAAACTTTATAACGTGGGTTCATTCCTATTTGAATGAACGACGGCATGGCTTTTGACCCAGTTAAAGCTTCCCTTGGTGTTCCTCAAGATAGCCACCTTGGTCCCTTATTATTTATTCTGATCGTAAATGATGTTGATTGTACCATTAAAAATTTATACAGATCTGTTAACGTAGATGATATGAAAATCTTTAGACATATATCATCTTCCTCAGACGCTAGCACAGAAGGAGGATCTACACAGATTTTGAACTTGGTGTTAGAAGAATCTCTTCCAGGATAACGTCAATAAGTATCAGGCTATAACTTATTCCGGTAGGGGCCCTCCGAGTTCGCCTCGTTATAGGTGTTATCTATGAAAAGGAATTCAATTTCCGTTCTCACATTGATAACATGATTAAAAAAGCCAACTCTTCTCTTGGCTTCATCGTTATTACGAATGATTTCAATATAAACAACTCTAGGTAGCATCGACATCCTAAACAGAAAATACCCTTTTGACTCAGCTTGTTGTTGATGTTGATTGACATATCGCCAACACTCTGGACTTCTTTTTAACTTCTCACCTTGATAAGAACACCGTTGATGTGCTCTCTCTTCTAGGCTTGTCGGACGATCAGATAATTTTTAGTACACCGACCACACAATTAGAGAAAAGATTCGTAAAAGAACCGTATGGCAATACGAGAACGCCAATTGGAGCGGACTTATGTTTCGTCTATACAGATGTGGTTCTCGGTGCTGATATGATCACAGACACTATTCTCTTTGGAATGAGATCCTTTATCCCTCATCGGATGAAGAGTATCATGGTACTAATCGAATTGTAAAAAGGCTTTCAGGGTTAGAGTCTCGTTCCTACAAGACCAACCCGACAGAGAAAAATCGTGGAAAATTTAAACGAGCCAGGAATGATGACAACGTCTTTCCTAAAAACGCCTGACTAAAAACTGAGGCAAAAAATACTACAATGTCCCAAAGGTAGTAAAAATTTGTCGTCGTTCCTCCATCAAAATTTCCATCCTATCGCTTATTTACAATACAATGTCAGCTCTTTCGACAAGGCTGTATACTTCGCGGCCAGTTCAACACCTCCAGATTGTGCTTTGTCTCCGCCTACGTTCGTTCGCCTGAGTTCGTTGAATCTTCAATTGGACGAATTCTCTTTCGCACTGGTTTAGTAGCAAAAGTTATTTAAGATCTTAACATTCACAAATCCGTTGGTCCAGTTGGTATATCTTCGCTTTTTCTGAAAAGATGTTTTTCCACATTGGTAGAAACACTACGTAAGCTTGTTCTTCAATCCTACTCTTTCGGATTCTTTCCGAGCAGATGTATAACAGCATTTGTCAAGTCCGTCCCCAAAAAGACGAGTTTTCTCCTGCAGACCTATTGGTCATTGTTTCCAAGTCATGGAAACGCTGATAAACCATCAGCTTATAAAATATCTCGAAACGCAAAAACTTCTCAATGAGCGGTGGTGATTTGATGGCATGTCTCACGAAAAGGTGGAATAAAAGCGTATATCAATCTGCCGAAAGTAAGATAATTGCACTTAATATTTCTAAGGCATTTGACAGAGTTTGGCATCAGGCTCTTTTGTCGAAAATGTGTGCTTTTGGGAATGATTATTCTCTTCTTGAATGGACTAGAAATTACCTTTCAGAACGTTCAATGCAAGTTTACTTGGATGGTTTCAAGTTTAATATCCACATAATAAATGCTGGTGTGCCCTAGGGCTCCGTTCTGTCTACGACCTTGTTTTTAATTTTCATCGACGATCTCTGGTCTGCTACTTCTAATTCAATATATTCCTTTGCTGACGATAACTCCGCTCTTCGGCGATTGCCTGGGAACGGCATCGTATGCTTAGCTCATTAAATTCCGAAATGAACAGCATCACCAATTAAGAAGCAATAAACAGAGTGGAATTTAATGTTTCCAAAATACGATGCTGTCTGCTGTCGTTAAAGCGATATCCAAACACATAGTCATTATCCATAAATTGATTGGATTGATCACATATTTGGTGTCGCCAAAAATAATGCGAAATGTCTAGGTTTTAAAAAAAAACGATGTAAGGAATACTTCTGCCGCTCTGATCTGGCCTAAATGTATAAGGCATTCATCAGTCAAAAATTCGAGTATACGAGAGGAATCCCCATCGACTGCAACACACTTATGCCAGCGCTTGATCCAATCCTCGAAACATTTTTTATATTCGGTTTTCGGTATGTCCATCAGTGTTTCCTGCGATTTTCCCAGTACTTCCTCTCGGCTGCTGAAACGCGTTCCCCGTAGCGGTTTTTTTTTTTAAACTCGATTGAACAGAAAGAAGTCACAGGGAGCCAAATCAGGTGGATTCGCTGGCTGTTGGATGGTATATGTTGCATTTTTCGTCAAAAAAAAAAAAAAAAATACGAATAATAATGGCACTGTGCGACAGTGCGTTATCATGGTGCAAAATCCACGATTTTTCTGCCCACAATTCTGGTCTCTTTCGGCGAATTGCTTCACGCAAACGTCTCATAACCTCCAAATAATACTCTTTGTTTACTGTCTGGCCTTCTGGCAAAAATTCATGATGCACTACAGCGTTGTAATCCACGAAAACCGTGAGCACTGCCTTCTTTTTTGACCGAAAACGACGTGGTTTTTCTAGTCTCGGCTTATTTGGTGAACGTCATTCACTTGCCTGATATCTGGATTGCGTGTCGTATCTCGTCTCCAGTAAAGATCCTTTTGATGAATGTGGGATCGGATTCACCCTCGCAAATCACCTCTTTTGCGACGTCAATACAATCTCTTTTTTGTTTGGAATTGAGATCTTTTAGCATCAACTTTGCTGCTACACGACGGAAACCCAAATCATTAACTAAAATGTCTTGGACGGATCCATAGGCAATGTTCAAGTCCTCCGCTATCTCTCTGATGGTTAAATTGAGGTTATTGACCAACATTTCTTTTACTTCATCAATGTTTTTGGTCGGTTTTCGATGTCGATGACCTGCCACTGCGTTCATCATCTTCGATGAACTCACGACTCACGATGAACTCAACTACCGTTTTTTTTAGAAAATCGTTGCCGAAACACTTTTCCAACATTTCCAACGTCCGTGCACCATTAAATCCGTTTTTTACGCAAAATTTAATACTGTTCGCTGTTGCAAGTTTAAATCCATTTCTAAAATTTGCAAATGTCAAGCTATGACGCTAAGATTTAGATGGAATGTCAACAACAGATGTACCAATTTAATTAAAAAAAAAAAAAAAAAAACACACAAATCGGAACAATCGGAGCGCCACACGTTAACACGAGTGCGCAAACCAAACTCTGCGATAAGACCCTTAGGTGATGCTAACATCACCCAGTTAATTGACAACCTGGAATACCGACGAAATGTGATCTGTCTCACTTCGTTTTATCGCTATTTCCACCAATCGTCAGTAGCATTCCGCATCTTCAAACCTTTAACCGTTACACCCGTCTCGCTATGAATGCTCATCAGTATACCCTCAAGCTCACTTTCGGACGTTCTCTTAAATGTCTTGGTTTGTTTTTAAGCCGTATAACTCGCTTGTGGAATGCCCTGTCGAGGTCTTCATTTGCTAGTCATTATAATCTTCAAAGATTTAAAACCGGTACCTCTTTTTCTTTCTTTCCTCATTTTCCTTTGCCCACGCTGTGAGCAACCATTTTAGGGTTACTTGATGAAGTAAATGAAGTAAACTTATGAAAGCGTTGTTTTAAAAAAAAAAAAATTATTTTTTATTCTTAAATAGAATTTGTATCTACGAGTATCTTGAACAGATGTATGTATGTCTTTCTCTTCCTTAAAATGGAACTGAGAGACGATATTAGACTTTGGAACGATATTTTCTAGCACTTTATCGTGTAACTGGAATTATTTTAATGATAGCACTAGCACTAGCAGCATGTCTTGTTATAGTTTTATTACATCTCTTACAGAAGCTATTTCAGCAGAACGATCCTAAATTTGTGCCAGCAAATTGTCAAACGACAGAATAAGTGGTCGTAAAAAATGTGTTTTATTTTATTTGTCTGTATACTCCATCAAAATATATTAAGTGGAATAAATTTTATGCAAGGGGATTACCTATAATCATTAACACGTGCTAAGAAAATACACGAATATCTATACTTGGGTTCATACCGGAAATGATTGAATTTATTTTCAAAATGTCCAGCAAATGTGACATATTATTTGTGGCAAATGACTTTAGTTCCCTATTTAACTTGCTTTTCATATTTTTTGCAAAGTTCGAGACATAAAATCTTAAGTGACAAGTGCTGATAAAACCTGTTCGGAACGCTTCTGCATTATGTGACAATAACTCTGGAATTCTAGTTGATGGATTCATAATGTTCAAAAAATGTAAGGATACGTTTATTATTTGAAGTTTAATTGAGTTTAGTTA
This sequence comes from Volucella inanis, assembly GCA_907269105.1. Classification (NCBI taxonomy): domain Eukaryota; kingdom Metazoa; phylum Arthropoda; class Insecta; order Diptera; family Syrphidae; genus Volucella; species Volucella inanis. The sequence goes on from OU026154.1 coordinate 128,019,830, forward strand.
AAGTTCGCTTTATTGTTAAATTACCTAGAATATATGTTCATAAGTTTCCAATAGATATACATTTTGGGACATCGACAATCAAGGGCTCTTGGGCTTGTCTTGGCGTCGTCTAAAAACATACAAAACAGAAACTTAGAGATGTCATGAGGCCATCACCACGACCAATTTTAAATTTATTGGCTCAAAGATTCCGCAGCATCTTACGGATACCAAGTGTAACACCGACCGACCAAAATGTATTCAGTCTTACCGACTAAGCTAAGCTTCGCAAACATTCTCCCAGGAGAAATTTTTTTTTTTTTTTCACTGAAGAAGAAGAATTTGTCGGAAGATGGCAAGCAAGAATGCCAGCAGATCTAATATGCAGAATATGGTTAAGGAAAGAAGACCGTGCGTGGAATGTGATAATTCACAAATTACTTTATTGTCCTTGTGCTTGTTTTGGTCCCTCTATATGGTATAACCTATCAACGACATTACTGCATTCTTTATACCTTTGTATCCACTTTCTCACAAGTGCCTCTGATGTTTTTAAATATTTTGCTGCCGACTTAATACTCATTTGCGGTAAGAAAACACTTTCGGAACGCTTTTTTATTGTCGAACTTATTTTGTGACGACGAAATATGTAAGTATACGTTTTTCTGGAGCACACTGTATAAAAAAAACAAAAAATCGCGGAAGTGGTATACTTATGCTCAGCCTGTTTAGCTGAATAAGAGCGCTTCTAACAACATCAAAGCCCTTTTTCTAATTAATCAACCAGGCACCCATCTATTACTGCTTGGTATTGTTACATTGAATATTAGATATCAGTTTAGACGTCCCACGTGAGATTTTATTTCTGTATTGAAACCGAATTGGCTATTCGAAATTATGTTTCGGTTCTCAACCCACTTAGGTAGGCCTCTATCGATCAGCTTTTCACGTATGCGTCCCTGTTATTCGGTTCCTTATAGACTGAAAGCTTGCTGAATTCGCTGTGTTTTTATCGATTTTGGGAAGTGAAAACTTAATTGAGACAACATTAGTTCTTTTTACACAGCGTCGTGAAACCATAGTCGTCAACCTTTTCTAGTGTCAGATATCAAAGCACAGAATCGGTATACCATCGATTCTCCTGGTTCTGAGCTTGTATTTTGCAGCATTTGTTCATTGTCCATTATTTGGGTGATTTGTTTTGTGTTGCAAAATATTTTACTTATGTTCGAGAACATCTTGGGGCTGTTGGTGTTACAGCCTGACTTTAGTCAATACGTTCGTTTTTTCAATACAAACTCACTGTTATTAATATTCGGAGGTTTTTAATCAACGACTCAAGTTAACTTTTTAGTAAATTTTGCATTGCTGGGGCGGATCTTCGTTGTCAGTGTGTTGATATCGAGACATAGCTTCCAATCTCCTCGTAAGACAGATTTCTGTTTTTTAATGTGGATAGCACGAGTTTGAGTATTTTTGTAAATGTTCTGGAGAAAGTCCGTCCAACGCACTTTATAGTACTTCAATTACGAAAATGTGATTTCAACATTTTCAACATTTCATTGGGAATGGTTATTTTGGCACTGAAATCTCAATGGTCACTGGCATATTGTAAAGGAGCGTTCGAAGGAGTTTTCAGTGCGAATATGTTGCTTTATACCTGTTAGTTCTATTCTTGTGTAGAACAAAAGGCGATTCAGATTTGAGCTTTGTCTGGGAAATGACGGACGGGGCGCTTTTTGACTGACTCGGCGCTTACTAGTAATTTTCCTCTAGTGATTAGCAATTTATTTTTTATTATAATCCCCTTCCAACTTGATACACTTTTCCCAGCGGAGTCGAAGGGAGCCAAATCAAGTGAATATGGAGGATGGATGACCAATTCGTAGTGAAACTCGACTAAATTGGCTGTGGCGACCGCGGAGTAGTGAGCCGATGCGTTATCGTGGTGAAATAGCACTTTTTTATTCGCCGAATGTGGTAGTTTTTTCTTCAAATCGGCGTAGAATCTGCTCAATAAATCGACGTAGTATGCTCCTGTGGTTGTTTTCGCTTTCTTTGGAACTCGTTCACCGGGCAAAACCAATCGTTTCGATTGTTCTTTGGTCTCTTATATCTACCAATGAATCTATGTTTCATCGACGGTCACGAAACGACGCCGGAACTCCTACGGATTTCAATTAAACAGGGCCAAGCACGTCTTTGAAGTGGTCTCACGATTGCGCTTGTTTTCTGGTGTGAGCAAACGCAGACAGCTTTCTCATGCCCAAAATATTGTGCAGGATATGGCTAACGCATTCAGTTGAGATGCATGCTATCTCAGCCAAGTCGCGAATTTTCACTCGGCGGTCCGCCAATACGAGATAATGAATTTTGTCCACGGTTTCGTCTGTGGTAACCGTTTTAAGGCCACCCGAGCGCGGTTCATCAAAAACCGTATTGCTGTACTGCAAGGTGAATGTGTTTCATACAAACCATCGAGAATGGGCTTCATTTCCTTGCAAGTTTTGCCACTCAAAAACAAGATGCGGATCATGGAGCAATATTGCTTTTTTTCTGAGTTGGCAAAAAACACTAACACGATGTTTTGAAATTGGTGCCAAAACGAAAGGTGGGTTTATAGAGGCTATACTATTTTGGCTCAGTAGCGCCACCTATCTTTCAATCCGGGTACTCATCAAACAATATATCTTTATAACACTTGTACAATAAATATAGCAAACATCTTTTTGCCTGGTACACATGATACCTGTATTTTCACGTGGATCTTCTGGGAGTTGGTTGGTTGTTCTTCAAAAGACGTGCGTCACCGATCTAAAACCCTAATTTAAAAGTCAAATTCTTTGATTATAAAAAAAAAACGTGGTTTCGTTAAAATACCAACTATAAATCATAACAACAATAGTTGGTATTTACTTGAAGACATTCAAAAGATTAGCTGACATTTTTCAAAATAACAAAATCTAAATTTTTTGTCAACCAGTTCTTGACGACAATATTCAGATTTATGTGTTCTAATATATATTAAGGTCTCGAAAGTGATTTCAAACAACTTATCAAATTATCCCAACGCAATTAAATATATATAAAATACCTTTAAAGATCTTGCCAAAAATCATTTTGATTTGGTCGAAATTTCTTAAAATTAATGTCCGCACAATTACGAAGACAAAAGAATTTCCCACTTAATCACAGCTAATCGCTGCGGATAATGATCTAAATTGTGAAAACCTCAATAAACATTTAAAGAATATAAATCCGACGAGTATATATATAAAAACAAAATAAATAAAGAATTCATTGTAAAATGAAAATTGTCAACATGTGGCAAAGACCCCCTCCCGCAAGATAGATCCCAATAATCTTGTCAATTAAATGGAAAAATAAAATTCAGTTGTAATATGAAAATGTCAGTTCCTATAAGAAATAGAATCCGTGCGACTAAATGGAATCTAATTTTTTGGGGAGGCAAACTACGGTGTACCTCTGAAAAAGCGTGTCAATCAGCAAATCAGTTGAGGATGGCCTTTTTGAAGTAATTAGCCTCGAAGCGAACGGTGCTCCCCTTGCGAATATGGCCCAAGTACACTTGTTGCTTATATTTCAATCCCGTAGAGGATGAGGAGCAAAACTTAAGTGATATTTAGGTTCCCAAAAATACACTACTGACACAAGATGTGGGCAAGAGTCAAAATTAAATTGGCCTGGCCCACCCTCCCAGTCTAACGACACTAGGTGATAAAAAAAAAGGAAAAACAAAATTTGTTTATTTTTGGTTTAATTTGTTCATTAAAAATGTATAGTACTATACGAAATAATTAATTTAAAGCGAAACGGACAGAAACAATAAACGGCGAGATCGTTAAATAGTCTGTCATTTGCGGGTGCATACCAATAAGATTAGCTGTGGCTGACAAAACAACATAAATCCGTTGAGTTGGTGGTATTACGTTTTGACATTTATTACGTGTGTCGTTACCTTTTATAAAGCTGTTAGAAATTGCCTTTGTTTCGGGTGACTCTGCCCATTTATTTGGCTCTAGTTATTCTCAGGGATTATAAGTCTAAGTAAGCTTTGTTTATTGTTGTTAAGCTGTTTGGAACTATTTATGGATGTCATTTTGATCTGAAGTGAATTATTTTGAATTCTAGCGAATTTAGAAATAGATGGGCAGATTGTCGATTCTCAGCCGCAGAAGAGTGCAAATTTCGGTGGTCTGTCATTGTTTGCTGAAAGGGGTTTTTTTTTTTTTGGCTTTCGTCGGATTTTGTGTCACTTATAGTATGCCCAGCACATTAGGTGCTTTGTAAAAATGTAGTGCCCTGTCACGACGCCAATAATCAACCTGCAGTCTTTTCTACTGAGGGACAGAAGAAAGGCCGCTGACTTCCTAGAGACGTCGGGAAACATTCGTTTGGTCTGCCTGCATCCCGGGGATTATATCATCTATAGTTGTGCTCATATGACACCCAACTGCCAATGGAAACCTTAACCGAGGATGCAGGCAGACCCAACGTAGGTTCGGGTCCTAAACAACTCGCCTCTGAATCTTGCTTGGGAAGTTTATCAACGATTTCATTTCCCGTAATCCTATTTTGACCTGGAACCCAGACAAGGGTCGCCGAATTTAACCTTCCGACTGCGTTCAGTGATCTGTTGCATTCTCGAATTAGCTTGGGAGTCGTAAGTTTGTTCAAAAAGGTTCTAAGCGCAGCTTGGCTGTCACTACAGATGCAAATACTTCGATCCCTTCACCGGATCTCCGTAATATAGTTGGCTGCAATTAGGATTGCGTAATTCTCCGCTTGGAAGATGACGCGAGCTTTCCTAGCGTGAAGTGAAATCTAACTTTTCGTCCTCTAGAAGGACACCATTCCAACTCCCTATTTTGGTTTCGGAGCTGTCCGTGAAGACCCGACTGCTTTCCGTTCCTGGCTCAGATTCTGGTCGAAACCAGTCCTAAGCACAAGGAAAATCGATTTTTTTTTTCCGCAACAGGAGTTCTGGTGCCATTGCATCGGACGGCATGTCCATAAGACCGGAGTCATAAGACATCTGACGCGCAAGATCCTCAAAACGTTTTGTACCAAAGACCCATGATATAAATATCAAGGGGAGGGAGATTCATCAATGCGTCTAGAGCGGAGCCCTCTTGCATCCTAGACAAATCTTTCTTTGGAATCTTGTAAAAGCAGCAATCACGTATTTTTGCGAGAGAGATAACCGACGCATAGGATATAATTGTCCTTATCATAGCCGTGTAGATCCAAAGGACCCTTCTCGGTGACAGGCCCCATGTCTTGTCAATAGCTCCTCTGCACTGCTACAAAGCCGACAACGTTGTAGATGCTTTCGACGTAACATATTTAGTCCAGAGAAGTTTGTTATCCAAGATGGCACCCAAATACTTAGCTTCTTTGAAGAATTGGATGGTGATGCTTTTAAGCACTAGATGAGTCGGACCAAGTGCTTTCTTCTTCTCGTAAAGAGAACAATCTCAGTTTTGAAACGATTGACTGTAAGCCCATTACTAGTGGACCAGTCGTCGATCACGTCGAGGGCTGCCTGAGCTTTAGAGCAGACAGTCGCTAGACACGATCCAACAGACAGTACAGCTATTCAGCGCGTTGAACAGTGAGTCCACCAACATGCAACATAGCAGTGGAGACAGAACGCCGTCTTGTGGGCAACTCTTGCTTACACTCGCTACCAGCGCCCGCCAGCATCCGCAATCAATGTCCTATTCGCCAGCATCATCATCATCGTCTACATCGTAAGACTCAAGTAAGAAATGGGGAGTCTCTGCATTCGACTCAGTATTGGCACCGTCAGAGTGGTGCTGAGTGGTTCCAACCTGGTTGATATCCCCCCTTTGAAGACTTTTTTTTTTTTTTTTTTTTTTATACCGGGCGCGCACCAAAGGGATATGAATACCCTTTTACTGGCTTTTTCTCCAGGGTTTGAAACTCAGGTGTATTAGGTTTCGATATTTTTCCCAGAGGTGGTTGTCAAACTGGACGGGACGAGCTAGTACATCCTCAACCAGTGCGTCTTAAGTACTTGCTAGTTGTTAGTTCGTTACATTTAGCTCAGTCAGCAACCACTCCAACATGCATAACACTCCAAGTGTTATGCCTTCATGTCAGAGTTGACGCCGACGGGATTTTCATATGCAATAACTACATACAAATTCTATGAAAAAACTTTTTCACAGAATTGCCTCTCACGGGATTCGAACCCACGACCCTCTGCTTGAGGAGTCTATGCATATACCACTACACCACATGCCAGCCTCTTGGCTTCACCGATAGTTTCGATCTTTTCGCAAAAAGCTTTGTAAGAGGTGCTCTTCGAAATCCGAATAAGCCTCCTAAAATCTTTTTGCTTTGATCTGTAAAATTTCCAATTTTCCTCGAAATTAGTCTGTGGCCTGTTTAGAAGTTTTCTGGATCCTTCTTGTTACAAAATTGCACAAGTTTAGGTAGTGAGAGTGAGTTCGGTACGTAAAGACAAGTTCTCGGCTCGTCATAAAGTGGTGTAAAACCCCTTAAACATCCGAAACCACGGATGCATTTGTTCCACGCCCATGGTTCCTGTATGGATATTATGTGGGGTTTTGTATTCAACATGGAAAGCCTCCTACATAGGGATGCAGTAGCCGACTTGGAATGTTGAAGGTTGATTTGAGTACACAGAATAGACGGGTACTGGGATGATTGTCCTGAAACGATACTGATGCCACAAAAATTACTGTTTCTGTTATTTAGTTTTGGTCTGCGATTCGAACCCAGACTGTTTGGCGTATAAGTCGACGAACCTTACCATAATGAGTAGAATCCTCTGTCAACTTATAAAAAAAAAAATGATGACGGCCACCAAATACACCAAACACATAGTCCTTCAGACAATTGAGGAGTAACGAGTAACGCATAGCGTGGAAAATCTACTTCTAAGATTGGCGACTCTTACAACCTTAGGTCTTGAAATGCTGATTCATTTTCTTCATGGCTAATCCCAGTTTGTAATGCAAGCAATTTGTTTTTGAGTCTAAAGGAATAGTCATTACACCGGGGGTTCAGTCTTATCTTTCAGTCGCTATCTATGTGGGTCGGATTCAAAGACTCTAAGGCAGAGTGTGGATGTTTATTCGCTTGTTGTGGCTAATCTAGTGTAGTTTTCCTTTCCAGACAGCATATTTGCTTCTGCAGATGCTGTCCGAGGATGAATTTATTGTGCAAAATGAATAAAAGGACAACAACCTTCGGAGGAACTAGGCTGTCAAAAGGCTGATATCACCCCCATTCGGAATGTGCAGTACAATAAGTCGGGAAAAATACTAAATACTACGGTGATTGCTACAGAGTAAGGAAAAGAAGCACCGTCTATTTGGATGCAGTTTTATGGTAAGCGGCAGACTAATGCAAGGAATAGATTTCTAGATTTCTTCGAGCTCGTCGACATAACCTACGAGCAATGCCCTAAATATGACATTGCAGTTTAAGCTGATTTTAACACAACCGTAGTATATGACGACATCTTTTGTAGTATAATCGTAGTCTACATTGCACCACTGCTAAGTGGCTTTTTTGCGGAGTACAATGTCCCTATAGCGGGTACACGGTTTCCTCAACTCAATATTCACTAAGGACCGTGGTGGTACTTGATCGTGGGTAAGGTCAGGTTAAAGTGGTACTTTCATTGCCACTTCTAGGGCAATGTCCAAGATACTTCTGGATCCGTGATGCTAAGGCAGGGCAGTTACAAAAGAAGTGCGCCACAGGTTCTTTTTCGACCTTGTAACTCCTGCAGAAATTGTTGTGAGGAAAATTTAATCAATGTTCTTGTCTTCCAATGGCTCAGTGTGTTATGATTATACTTGTGAGGTTGGAAATTTATTTTCTGTTGAGAGCGATCAGCTCAGCTCAGGGTCATATTAGCCTACATGTTTCGGAGTTGTTTCGATTAGTCCACCCATGGCTTGAAAGTGTGTCATTTGCATGGCGTAGGACAGTGCTGACTTGACATTGTCAAGACGCGTACTATTTTTTTCTCAGGAATTCGAGTTTCTTAGCGGCTAAGAACCGGGAACGTGGCCCAGAACTTAACAGTGTCTGATCTTGTACTACTTAGCCGCCTGGTTATTCTTAACTGCCTATGTACTGCAATACCCAAAGTGGGTATTAGATTCAGACTGAGCCAAGAGCTCAGACTTCGGTTTGGAAGATGCTACGGTATGAGGGCAGCTTAATGGATTTGTGTATGCAAAGGCCCTCAGATAAGACCCCTTACACCAATGCTTTGCTGAGAAGTACTGTGCATTTCGACTCATTGATTTGTAGAATTGAAGCTGACGTTGAAGTCATTTTCAGATAATTGAAACTCGGTCTATTTTGGTTAGACTGGCATATTCTACATTTAGCTCTTTTCATTGCTGCGGAACAAGCCTATTAGCTTAGCTTAAAGAGCCACCGTTGGAGAGGTTTTTAATACACTAGTGATGGCTTGGAGGTAGTCTTCTGTCTTCCACTGCAGCTTAGTCTAAAACCAGTCTTCGATTACATCCCTCATATTGGGGTGGAGTTAGATTTTTGTTCTTTCGGGATGAGCCATGGAAAGATTTTTTTGTGAAGAGCATTCCATTTTACTCGAATTTACTTTAACCCTACAGCTACGTCTTCAAGAATATTAGAGAGTTTATGTGAGTGTTTGTGGGAAACATAAAAAGTGACGTTATTTGCATAAGCTTTTACACTACATCCCTCGTCGTCTCATTTTGTAAGCAGTCCATTGCGGATTAGGTTACGTAATATTGTAGAAGAGAGAGTACACCCCCATGTCGAGCACTGACTAAGAATAAAGTGGATCAAGCTGCAGACTAAGTCTTTTTGTACAGTTTTTGATGAGAATTGATAATCGTCGACGTTTTTGAAGGCCAAGGAATACAACCATCCCCTGAAACAAAAGTGCAGACTTAAGGGACTTAAAAAATCTTAATTTAAAGCGAGTTATGCACTATCTTCCAAGTCAAAAAAAAAAAAAAAAAAAATACTCCATTGCAGTCAGTGATTGCGTGTAGTTTGTGTTTCTGAGGTCTCACAGAAGCTTCCAATTGTGATCTTAGTGTGGTGATCTTCAGTATCTTGCCAAATTCAGAAGACTCAGCTGGGCCATTAAATTAAGTCCTAGCTGTATAAGGGATCTTTTCTCTGCCATAGTCATCTAGCTAAGCATCTGCCTAAAACTTACCAGGACTTACTTAAATCCACTGACTTCTGGTCTTGACAGGCCAGTAGTTTCTCGAACCTAGTGCCATTCACTGAAGATTGGAGGTGATAGGAAGCGTATTGAGGCGTGTTTGTAAAAACACCTTAGTTTGCAGCGCTCTAGAAGTCGTCATTTATTGTAAGAGGTGATTCATCGTGAGGATTGATTTTCAATAGGCTTTTTTTGACTCCTATCAAACTGCTTTGTCATTTTTGTTCAGTATCGTTTGGCAAACCATCATGGAAAGACTCACACCACAACAGCTTCTCAAAATTGTTCAGCTGTATTACGAAAATCAGCGTTCTGTGCGAAATGTTTTTCGTGCGATTCGAGGAACTTACGGCGCGCATAATAGACCTTCTGAAACCACTATTGCCAATACCATTCGCAAATTTGAGTCCCAGTTTACATTAGTGTATTATACTTGACCGGTTAGACCACATCCAGCACGTAGTGAAGAGACTATAGCAGCTGTAGCTAAGAATGTACGCGAAGACCGTGACGAATCGATTCGTCGTCGTTCTCAGCAGCATGACGTATTCGACAACTTGACGTATTTTACGTGAGGATCTGGGTCTAAAAGCGTGTAAAATTCAACTGGTGTAAGAATTGAAGCAAGGCTACTTGATTTTACGTCATATTTTCAGTGAATGGGCTCTGGAAAAACTCAATGAAAATCCGGTGTTTTATCGTGAAATTTTGTTTACTGATGAAGTCCATTTCTGGCTCAATGGAAACGTTAATAAACAAAATTGCCGTATTTGGGCTGATGAGCAACCCGAAGTGTATCAAGAGCTACCATTATAACATAGTACATCTATTAAAAACAAGGGTATGGTGTGGTTTATAAGCTGGTGGAATCATTGGTCCATACTTCTTCAAAAATGAGGCAAATCAGAACTTTACCGTCAATGGTAACCGTTATCGCGCCATGTAAACGGACTATGTTCTTCCTGAAATTCAAGCACATGGTCTCGGTGAGCTCTGGTTTCAACAAGACGGCGCTACGAGCCATACAGCGCGTGGAACAATGGACTAGGTGAAAAATAATTTTGGTGAGCACTTAATTTCACGTTTTGCTATGGTAAATTGGCCGCCTAGATCGTGCGATGTCATACCTTTGGACTATTTTCTCTGGGGATATGTAAAGTCTCAGGTCTTCAGGAATAAGCCAGCTACGATTGACGGTTTATAAGCCAACATTACTCGTGTTGTCCCGAGATACTAGTCGCCCAAAATTGGACCTTCCGAATGGACTTCTTCAGACGTAGTTTTGGCCAATATTTAGATGATATCATTTTCAAAAAGTAAATGCTATGAATTGTTCTTTTAACCGGTAATAACAATTTTAAGTTCACTTTCAAATTTATGTGTTTTATTTTACATTATAAATCAAACCTCACGATGAATCACCCTTTATGTGAGTTTACCGTCAAGATCGAATATATTGAGAATCACAACGACAAGACTGTCTTTACAGTCTGTTTAAAAAAAAAAAAAACATTCTGGAGGCGGTTTTAAAAAAGAAGCGGGATAGCTCATCGATTAATCTACGGATTTTTGGCTCGCAGCAAAAATGGTTAGAACTCACATCATTGGGTTTCACACGGCATGGTTGTGACGTTTTTTTAAAATAGTTTTGGCGGAAAGCTCAGTTTGGATTTTAGTCAGTTTTGCTGTCCGTGGCTTCTCAGTGGGTAAGAGGAATCAGTTCTTCTATGCGAAATCCACCCCTATTTCGCATTCTTATTAAGAAGGTCGAGGATGCAATGGGGGGATTAATAACTGGTTCACCAATTCGATCATAAAAAAGAGGGGTCGTGTTGCTTTCTTGGAAGTTGACATTCATGATGGGTAGAGGCTTTCTTGTCCCTGTATTTGCCTGACAGATTCGAGCAGATACTGACAACGTCGCTGGTATTGATATAAGAATAAGAATAAGAGGTCTTATCAGTACCTCTGGCGTCGGTGGTGGTGGGGATCTCGAAAATTTCAGGTTGATGCCCTCCCTCAGAGTTTTTAATTTATTCCCCGAGTAGATAGGAAAGGGATGGTCGAAATTCCGCCCTACAATTCCGTCCGATATCTAGACCCACCATATGAGATTGAGATATTTTTAAAACATGCCTTTAGGCAGGCTGGTTCCTCGCACGTTCGGATGATACCCTGATCCATCCCATGAGTTTAGAAGTGAATACACAGAAAAGAAAGTGGATGTGTGAGTTTTGTGTTTGGTCTTTCTAAGCCTCTGCACCGTATCGAGATAGGCAATTATCGTGAAAGAACACTCTCGTATTACTTAGATCACACAAAAAAGGGCAATGGAGCATAGTCCCCTTAGTTTGTATTTTGCAATAATTCAAAGTCCCTCATAATTTTTCCCGCACAATATAAACAACTACATTAATTTAATATGTCAATTACGTTTGAGTTGTTCACAACAAAGCTTTGACCCTCCACTAGAAAAAATATAAAAAGCAACTAAATCATCATCTGAGATTTCCACGTCTAAGGCCAAAAGCTTTCTATGGCGCCGAACGCCAACCTATTCTTTAAAATCAATCAATGTCGCAGTCCACCTTGAGTCCAACATTTAAAAAATTACACCGGCAAAATCTAAAAACCTCAAAACAAGATAGATGTTTTCTGCCTCCCAAAACTAAAGAAGTTATGATATTTTCTATCTTTTATTTAATTATTGTTATTACGATATTAATCTTTTCTTTTAGATTTCGTAAATTTACGTCGACTTTTAGGACTTTTAAATGAAGTACCCATTTTTTATGACAGCGACAATTCGATTGCACAATGCTATTATTTATCGTTGTCTATATATTAAATTGGCCGTCCGAGTTTTCAAATTTAAATAGACTAACGTCTGGTGACAGTAAACCACCAAGCACCAAACATATCATAAAAAAAAAAAAAATAATAATAATAGAAAAATATAAGTTTAAGGGAAAAATTAAAAATAAAAATAAAAATATTTTTAAAACATTTTGACAAAGGAAACTACTCTTTCAACACCACCCACTGCCGAGCAAATCAAATTCAAAACCAGAACTAGAAAACGCTTGTTAGAGCAACATAAAAAAAAAAAAAAAAAAAAAAAAAAAAAAAAAACTAAAATCCTGTTCTTCTCCATGTTGTTGTCGATAAATTATGAGTTAAACAAAACAATTAAATAAACAATATATTTATAAAAAAATAAAAATCGAAATCTAAAATGTTATGTGTAGATAATTTTTTATTGTTTATTTTCAAAATTTGTTTTGAAAGTTGTCATGGTGAGAGGCGGCACTTTTGGAACATTTTTGTGTCAGATAATTTTGCATTACGCGATTTTAAAATAAATTCGAATTGAAAGATTAACAGAAACAGCAGCAGGAGCATCTACATTAACAGTATCAGGAGAACAGTAGCAGTAGCAGTAGCAGCCCACAGAAGCCACTATAAAGTAGTCGCTTTCGCCTCTATGATATTTTTAACTTTCTTCACACCTAGTTCTGTATGTGCGGAGATGTGCTTCAGTTCTAAATTAAATTCCGAATACGTCAATCCATAAACACCCACTTGTGGAGGAGGTACAGCAGTTTGGCAGCCACTTGGCGGTTTTACATTTAATCGAAACAGACAACTGTTTTCGGTTACGGTATTCGGTTGTTTTTTGGTTATGTTTCCTGGTTTTTGGGGTTATGCTTGGTAGATTTAAAGGTAATAGTGGTGATGGAACCTTTTTTTTTGTAATTTCAATCAAGTCATGAGTTTGACATGAGTTTGAAAATTTATATTTTTAAGTAAACGAGGAAGGAAGAGGTTTAACCGTGTTCGTATCTACTATACTGGGGAAGTTTACTTCTTATTTGGGGTAATATCCACAAAAAAAGTTACGAAATTACACGGTGTACCATACTTGTACTTACATACATATGTGTACGGACGTGGGTAGTGTCATGAATAATTTTATGCTTAGATACTTCTCTTTTCTGCTTAGAGATATGTATTAGCAAAGTTTATATTGAATTGAGGAGACGCTTCTGGTGATTTAGAATGTAACAAAGTAAATATTTCATTTTCGAATGCGTCGTAATAATTTAGAGGGGTTTGGTGTGATTAAATTTTGTCTTCAGGACTAAAAAGGTGATAGAGTGAGAGTTTCCTGTTCAAAAGAACGATTTATTGGTTTTCAGAAAGATAAACGTCGCAGGTGCATTGACGTAAAGAATTGGCTGATGAATTAGCATGTAAATGCCCTGCCAGAATTTGCATTGATGTCTTACCCTCTTGCGGAATGAAAGAGAGAAGAAACTCCTAAAATATCAGAGTAAAACTCAACGAGTCAGACAAGCTGATTTATTTCTTGGCCAGAACTTCAAAAACATCCTATATCACAACAAAAAAGAGTATCAATTTGCTCTTCAGATACTGGGCTGGAATAACGCCTTCAAAATTTTCATACGAAACTGAGCTCCGATTCTGTACAGAGGATGACAAAGTCAGAGAACGAATACTGTGCGGTTGTGCAGTTCTATTAAGAGGCGTGTATGTCTCAATAGTACTTGTGTACCTGTGACACTTAATTATTGCTATAGGCAATTCGTACGTAGCGATGGGATATAATTAGGCTTTCCCGCAGTGTTGTGTCCTATTTCTACTGCTACGGTGCATGCTTGTCGATTCTTATCATAATGCTCTCAACAGCTCCAAAGTCTACATATAGGCCTAGGCAAGTGATGTGGGTGCATTTTCTGTTGGATTACGCCTTCCGATCGTTTGCTCTAAAGCGCGGGCAGCGCTTCATAATAACTTCAAAATTGAAGTTATTCCAGCAGCAATCCAAGAACATTGGAACGCTTTGATTTTATTTTTTCATATCTGGAGAGGAAAGTATTCTTAGTAGATGGCAGGCAAAACTTAGCACATGTATTACCGAGGATACTTGGAGGCACATTGAAGAACGTAAAGCTCGTATTGTGTGATAGATACCACAGCACTAGGGAGGAACGAGCTAGAGTCCCTGTATAGAAGGAAAATGAGACAAGTGCAGCGTAGCGTTCGATGGGACAAATTTAACTATATCAACGCCCTGACTGCAGAAGCAGAGGAAGAAGCTATCCGGTGTGATAGCAGAACCATTTACGGAATCACCGCTCTAGCCAACATCCGGTGATGGTTCCAAATAGCTCAATCAATGGAAAGATCATCGTTACGGTCTTTAACTGTGTATTCGCCAGCTATGTGCATCCAAATCAAGCTAATCCCAGTAAAGGTAAGATCGCAGCACTTGAAAGGTGACCGCTACTATCACAAAAAAATTACAAATGTTCATTAATAGGTGACTACGGAACATCTTAATAGTTTTCTGGCTTAACTATATCTCTAACGAACATCTTTACCAGAGAACCATTCAGAAACCAATAGGAACAAGCATCCAACGGCGGAAGTGGAAGTGGATTGGTCATACACTTCAAAAAAGAGTTAGCTTCTTGGCAAACTACTTGATGGAATCAGTCATCAAAAGACGTTAGAAGAAGAGTTGAGGAGGATTCACGGGAAGTGCGGGAAGAGTTGGAGGGAGTTGAATCTCATTTCCAGGAATGGCGCAAAGACCCACAAGGGGAAACAGGTCATAAGTATAAACAAACATCTATATATGTCACTACGTAAACTTGCAAGTTGATATTTACTTTCTGGCAGTGTATAGCAGACAAGACATGTAGCTTGTCACTAAGGAGGGTTCTTTGGATCTACAGTACAATAAGACCAATTGTATCCTATGGGTCAAAGAACGATTTGTCTTGGCACTCCTGATTCTGCTCTAGAAGCAATGATGAATCTTCCTCCTCTTCATATCCATATTATGGGCAACATTCTCAAAGTGATCTTCCGTTTAAAAAGACGTGGCTCTATGTAAAAAATGTACTGGGGCTTTGATGACCTTGCGCATCGACTGTCTTTTAACTCTGGTCTTACGAAATCGACTTTTTCTGTGTTCCGAAATGGTTTCGGGCAGAATCTGAGCCAGGAAAGGAATATAAACGACAACGTAAGAGTTCACTCTTCGTTAGGAAAATTTAGAGCTGGCTTCAAACTGGAGATATACGCTATGCGGATGCTAATGAATCCTGTTGGGAAGAATCGGTTGAACTGGTGGGATATTTGCATCTGTAGCGACAGCCAAGTTGTGGTTGAAATTAATGAGGTCACAATTGGTATTAAAAACGAGCAGGTGTCCTGCACTTCTAGAGAGAGTGCTCTGTAGAGAAGTCATCAACTGTTTAAAAAAAAACAGCAGTGACTTTTTAACGTGATAGCTTATTCTCAAAAACACCCGACGCATAAAATGGGTCTTACCGTTTCGGTGTTGTTCCAAAGAATCAAAGACCCCTCCTCAGTTTCAAGCCTAATGTCTTACCTGATTCTATGGACATGGAACTGTTTGAAAATTGATATTTTTAACATCTAAAGCCAAGTCCTCACTTAAACAGTTTTCACAAAAATTTTTCTGTCAAAATATGTGCAAAAATGTGCATATACTCGTACCTACAACACGTCTAAAAGTGCTTCCACATTTCACTTGAGCTTTTCATTAATAGATAGCGCGTCCGCAAGGCACAATTTTACTCCCTATGATTCATAGAGAGCAACATAGGAACATGCCAAAAATAGATGATTTCTCACAAACGCCTAACAAGAGCAGACGCCATCTCAACACCGCCGTAGCAGCACCGTAACACCATTACCGGCAAATCGCCCGTTTATATCCTTTTTTGAAATGCATTTTGTTAAATTTAATTTTTTGATTAATTTAACCTGCTAATTATAACGGTAAAAATGTTCAGTTGCAAAGCGAGAAAAGCCAACAAAATAGCAACAAAAAAAAAAAAAAAAAAAAAATTAGTCATTCTTGCGCAGTTTTTGGTGTAAACAAGCGAGCAGGTGGCATCGAAAGCTCGCGCATTTTCACGTTTTACATGATCACAGTTTGACGGGCACAGTTTTAGAAGCCGCGTATTGAATTGAACGTAAACTTTCTCTCACTTTCTCCCAGAAAATTCATTTCTGTTTTTTGGAACTATTTTCGGGGTGCGAAAACGAATTAGAGCGACGGGACAGTTCTCATAGATTCTCGACGGTGCCTCCATTCAGTTTTGGGTTAGAAAAGTTTTTATTGTTTTTTTTTTTTTTTTTTTTTTTTTTAAACTTCTACTGTTTACAATGCACTTTCAAGAGAGCAGATCTTTTAATTTTGATGACGGTTCCTATGTATACACGTTTTTGTAGTTTTTTTTTTGGTAAGAGAGAGTACTGTCCATAGTGGACGTGGGGCTTTCTTTCGAATCTATTTTCGAATATCTATTATCTCATGGGAGGGTTGCGTGAGCTCTGTGGCCATACCTGTGAGAGCAGAAGGCTAACAACATAGAATCTAATCGCACGGAAATTGTGTGTGCGTTTGTGACTTTCGAAATATTTTCGTTGTTGTCTGACAAACGGTCCGGTCTTTCGTCCACCGTCTATCGTGCGTTTTCGTTCCTAGATCGAATGTGGGATTTTCTCTCGCGTGCTCTTCTCATTCTCACTCTCTGTTAAAAAAAAAAAAAAAAAATACAAAAAAAGCTAAAATAACCGTTGCGTTTCGGTTTTGTGTATGTTAACGTTTTCGAAAACTTTTTACTCAGCCAATGCGAAAGCAAATTCGACAACGAAAACCGTTTTCAGCTCAGTGGTCTCCACGGAGGTTTCACGTTATGATCGATACTTTAAAAAAAAGAACGCATCTCGATGTGTTGCTTGAAAATTGTTCCAATATCTAATCAAAGGGGGTTTTTCAAAAACGACTTAAGTTATTTAGTTTTTATTTATTTTTTATTTTTATTTATTTTTAAATTTCGAACATGCATTGAAAATAAACGAAAAAACAAAACAAATTACAATCCAAAATGTCTCCGCGTTTAGTGAGTTTTTTTAAATTTCCTGCAGCATTTTGTCCAAAATTCAAATTTATTCTAAAATTTTGTCAAAATTGAGCGGTTTCTAAGTGCATTTTTTTTTTTGAAAAAAGTTTTCTTTGTTTGAATAAATAAAATATAATTGAGTGCGCGGTTTTCGAGCGTTTTTTAGTTTATTTTTCTGTGAGATGGGAAGTTTTTGTGATTTTCCAAGTTAACAACGGAAATTGTCTGCCGATAAATTGCGAGAGAAGTGCGAACGTGTTATATTAAAAATAAAAAAATATATTATATATGTAAAAAAAAAAAAGAAATATAAATCGAAATCAATCCTAAATCATTCCACTGTAAAAAAAAAATTTCCAATGTAAATCTGTTGTAGTGAATTTTAGTTATAAAAAGAAATTAACGAAGAAAAATAAATAAATTTCTGCACCTAAGGAAAGGCACGTAGACCCGGAGCTAATAAATAAGTTACAGAAACAAGGATTAAGACAACATTACTAAATCAAGCCGTAGGCACATTTAATAAAAAAAAATAAATAAATAAATTAAGTAAAAGAACAGTTTGAAAATTTTCTTAAGGAAAAAAGTAATTGTATCCCTTTGTTTGAAAAAGGGTTATGGTACTACAACTGGTGTGATTTAGTTGGTGTGTGTGGGCCTTAAGAGGACCATGCCGGTCATTGCTGATTCTGACGAACCGCCAGCAAAATGTTGCAAATTCTGTGAGGGTAGGATGTGTTTTTATTTTTTTTTTCTTTATGTTTTTTTTTTTTAATTTAATTTTGTTTTAAGTTTAAAAATGAAATTACAATTTTTACATTGTTAAATAATGTATCGCGAATTTATTTTAATTCGAATAAAATAAAAGATACGTGATGGTTTGAACCATTGTCAAAGTACAACAACGGATAGGTTACACGGACAGGGAAGCCGTTTTCATCCCGTAAAGATTGTATTCGAAAATAGATAAATTTCGTGGATTGTTTCTTAACTCAAATGTAGAAGGAGGTTTTCATTAAATAAGTTTTCTGAACTGTTTACTGTCTTTTGGCAATTGACAATCATATTTGTTTACCATTTAATCAGAAAAAGGTACACGCTTCAGCAACGTTTACAAGGCAACAACATTTGAGTGTTTTGTGAAGACAATTGATTCGATTTATTCACTCCATGATGTTGTCTAGCCAGTGAGAAAATATAGCGCCAGAAGTGAGGTGAAGATTAAGCTTTGCAGTTAAGCGATTCGGCGCCGATCGTTTCTATGCTGTATTTTAGGAAAAGGATTGGCTTTCGTCCAAACAAGATCATATTTCGCTAACGGTTAAAATCATGTGATCGTTGTGCATGTTGAACTTTCCTAATTTTTATCGAAAAGCCATCCTCAGTGACGAGGCACAGTTTTGGTTGAATGCTTTTGTTAATAAGCAAACTTGTCGCATTTGGTCGAGCGTACAGCCGGAGATATTGAAACAGCAGCCATTGTATAGAAAAAATCTGACTGCTTGGTGTAGTTTTCATGCCAGATTATAGCTAAAGAAGACAGCTAATAAATTGGACAGCTAATAATTGGGAAACTTGGTCACAATCGACTTATTGAAAACGAAGTTCGGTAGTCCTTTTATCGGCAGAAATGGGCCTGTCGGTTGTGTTCACTTACACACCTTTAATTTCATTTTTTTGGGACTACATTAAGTCTCTGGGCTATTGCATCAAGCCAGAAACTCTAGACGACTTTGAAGAAAACATTTGTCGTGAAATTTCTGATATATCGACCGAATTGTGCGAAAAAGTCATGAAAAATTAGGTCCAGCTCATTCCGTCGAGGACATTCCAATGATGGCAGATTTCATAGATAAGAATGTCATTGATACTTTAAACACACGCCCTTACACGGTGCATCTAATAAAAAACACTGCAAATAAAATATGTATGTGAAAGATATGGTTTGATAGTGTTGTTTAGGATTATACTTGCATTGTAAGTGACTACAAGATTTTTAGAGGCTTAAGGGGCCCTAGAATTGGAGGAGTAGCAATTTATGTTAGAAACCAATAACCTTATCGGGCAGTAGTTGAGTCACCTACAAATAGTTTCGTAGAATATTTTTTCGTTAAACTAGTTCATGGCATTATTTAGAGTTTAATAGGTTGCTTCTACAGCCTCAATAAAAGTGTACATCTAGATGATTTTCACAAAGTTCTGGAACAATATTCACTGCTTGTATAGAAGTCATACCAGTAACGGCTTAAATTAGAATTAAATCGCAAAGGAAGCCTCTAGTTCATTTATTGAAAATCTAAAAAATTTAACCCATGCATTTCACAAACACAAGCAACACTCTTTTAGGTTTATTTCTTGTTCATGGTTAACAGATTGTGATTTTCAGTAGCCAAGTTTCTCTCGTCTCATGATCTGATTTTTGCTACATTCAAAACTGAAATTATTGGGCAATCCTTTACTTCTACAAGGAATATCAAATATGTAGACATAGCATTGCTTGAATGAGATGTAGCTTGTATTGAAAATATATGAAAAGATTTCGGATTCCCGAACACCTTTCGAATCAAGTAAACCCTAAAATAAAAGAGGTTTCTATACCAGGTGGCAGACAGATCTGCCAACAAAAACAGAAAAATTTCGTGAATCCATACTATCTAAACAAAGCATTTAATAAAGTGAAAACTTAACCTGCGTCGGAGATATCTGGTTCTTAAAAGAGCTCTTGAATGACTGCCCAATTTTCAACTTTTTAACGGTTGATGAATAAGACATATTTCGTGTCATTTTAGAAATAAGTTCAAAGCCAACTTACTTTATTGAAATACAACCCGCTTTTATAAAAATTATCTTGTCTTACGCGTACTACCACCTTTGACAAATGTGCTCGTATTAAGTACAATTCCTTTAAGGTTATCTTTCAACTGCACTTTGGGAAGAAGCTAAAGTTACTCCAGGTGTAAAAAAGAAAGCAACTTGAAGTTTTTGTGTGGAATACCATATAGACCTGTTTCAATGCTGGTATGTCATCATATGTCGACATTCCTCAAGAGGTATGATTGTCTAAGGTTTCCAGCCTAAGCATAGTTCCATAACACTACTTTATTGAATCTATTAAGACTACATGGGACCGCATATGATACGACGTTTTAAGCTTGTTTTCAAAATTTTGATTCTTTCGCCTTTTTTTTTCATTTTTCATTTTTTTTTAGTGCCAATCTCATGTACTAGGTGGATTGAAAAGTAACCTCTTTGACCGCCAGAATGCGCTGCTATTTCAAAAAGTTATGGTGCTTTGAAGTCCGTTCATATTTAGGCAGACATGCCAAAATTCAGTGCGATACTGTCTTTAGTTTTGTTTTGACAGCTGATTGTTGTTGACGTGTTTGGCATCATGTTGAGTATGGAGAAAAACGATTTTCGTTCTCTCATATGTTAAAACATTATTTTTTGAGAGACAAAACGGCGAAGGAAACAAAAGAAAAATTGGATAAATATTATAGGGATAATGTTTCGTCAGATTGCAACGTCAAATATTGGTTTCGAAAGTTTCGTGGTGGTTGCAACTCCACTACCGATCAAGTCCAGCATCGGCAGGCCCTCCGATGCGGTTACAGCGGGCAATGTCAAAAAAATACATGAAATGGTGTTGGCTGACCGGAAAGTGAAGATGCGCGAACTAGCAGATACCACAAAGATTAGTACTGAGCGCACATGCTATATTTTGGGCAATATTCTGCATATGAAAAAGTTATCCTGCCGCTGAGTGCCGCGCATACTCACTCCTGACCAAAAACATGAACGCGAGAGCACTTCGAAAGAGTGTTTGGACTTGCTGATGCGGAATCGGGCGGACTTTTGGCGTCGATTGGTAAATGTTGATGAAACTTGGATCCACAGTGCCCGGCAATAGACTGAAGCAGGCAAGAGTAATCCGAAGCGGCCGAGGGAGGGTCGATGGGTCGGAAAGGTTATGGCGTTGGTTTTCTGGGATTGTCATGGCGTACTCTTCGTGGACTACCTCGAAAAGGGAAAAACCGTCAACAGCGAGTATTACTGTGCATTATTCTAGCGATTGAAGGCCGAAACGGCCTCAAATAAAACGAAAAAAACTTTTGTTTTTGCAAGACAATGCACGGGTGCACAAGAGCATCGTAAGCACGGCTAAAATCAATGACTTCGCCCGATTTGGCTCCCTCGGACTATTATCTCTTCCCAAACCTCAAAAGATGGCTCATCAATAAAAAATTCAGCTCACACGAGGAAATCATCGACGCAACGGAGGAGTATTTTGTAGGCCTTCCGGAAAATTACTTTTCGGACGGGATTAAGAATTTGAAAAATCGCTTTAATAAGTGTATCAAACTAAAAGGGGACTATATTAAATAAATTAAAAAAAAACATTTAAAATTTTTTTTTTTTTCATTCCTAAGGAGGTTACTTTTCACGCCATCTAGTATCTGTCTTTGTATTTACAAATTTCGCTGAGATTAAGGCACTAAAATGAACGGTTTTTGCACCATATAATCATGTGTAATGAACAGTGGATTTTGTATGCCAACTATAAAAGATCTGGGCAGTGGTTGGATGCGGAAGAAAAGCCAAAAACAACTCCAAACTTGGTCTTCACCCATAAAAGGTTATGGTTATGGTTATGGTAACAATCTGGTGGACATCGAAAGGACCAGTTCACAATCCAATATTGTGAGCAAATCGACATAATCGACAAATTGCACGTAAAATTGTCTGCGTTTTTTGGTCCGATTCTATTGCATGGCAATGCTAGACCCCATATTAGACCAGCCGGGATTTGAAAAAATTCCGCATTCGCCGTTCTCTCCTGATGTTTCTCCAACGGATGACTATCACTTTTTCCACAATCTGGAATCATTTTGTCGATAGAATTTATTCCGAGCAGAGGTCATAAAAGCCTTTGAAGACTTTATAGCGTTCAAAAATCAAGACTTTTATAAAAAAAGAATAATGAACTTTGAATCACGTTGTTATCACGTTATTCGTAGGCTTCAAATAATGCAGTCGATGCAAGTCGACTGTCATCTCACAAATGTACATTAATGAAGTTAAAGTATATTGACGACTACAAAGAAACCGCCCGCGAATTTTCAAGAAATGCCACAATTTTCTTTACCGATCGTTGGTTGTTACAGTTTTTCGTGACGTTTTTGCCTTTATGCAACAGCAGAATTGAATCTTGAATGAGTTTTGTATGTTGTCTATATATCGATCGAGATGGAACATTTTGTCAGTAACAATTTGATTTTGTTGTCTTACCTAACTTCTTGGGTTATGGCATTTGGAGCCATTTTCACAAATTTACCGCCCAGAGCACGGCTTATACGAATTGACTCCAGAAACATTTTTGCACAGTCACAACTTATAGTTTATAGTTTTGAAATAATGGTTTCGCCAACACGACGATGTCATTATCGGTTAATCTTGACATTATGTTCCAATACCAAAGTTTTTAGGTGATCTCCTTTTTTTCTATGGATAAAGGGGTTTTGTCTGCAAATGCTAAGAAGCCTTATTTTGCCACTATTTGATAACTTGTTTTTTGGTGGAATACTTTTTTTTATAGACTTACTTGTTCTGCTTGAGCCCCTCGTAGTGCTTGTTTAGAGGTTCAAGCAGTCGTAAAGTTCGTGAATTTTTGATTTCTTTTTTTTTTTCATGTGTTCCATGACCCCTCGAGTTTCCGAATCTTTGAGTCCCTGAGTTTTTGAGTCTCCGAATTATTGAGTGCTCGAGTTCTCGAGTTCTCGAGTTTCCGGATCTCCGAGTCAATGGGTTTCTGAGTCTTCAATCAATATATTCAGACCAAGCACATACCAAGTTTCAAGTAACATGTCGTCTAAAATTCGCTTGATGTTGAGAGAGTTTTTAGTTTTCTTCTTCTGATTTGAATAGAAGAATTTAAGTTCGGATTCAGAGAGTTATCAAACAGGAATATTCATAAAGCATATTTTAAAGCAGGAACAAACTTTTAAATATTGAAATTAAAGATTCTGACACGTTCCATCTTTGACAATGGCAGGCGCATGCTTTTTCGAGTTGTCCGGATCAAACCTACTGATATTTTCAAACTATCTTTACTTAAGAAAATTTCTGTACTATTGGGTAAGTCAATAAGTTCTGCGGTTGTCAGCGTTGGTTACATGTTTCCGTTCAGGAAATACAGACCTTGCTGATGCTGTTCTCTTTGGACGTTCACCCACCACAGACAAAGATCAAATTTTGGCTGTGGTTAGCGTTGACAGGCATTTGACGACAGGACAGATCGCTCAGCTGTTTGACATCGTCCATACAACGTTTCGCAGAGATTGAAAAGGTTTTCAATGTCGAAAAAGGCGGATGTTTAGGTTTTTCACAAACTCAGTAAAAGAAACATTATGGATTGAGTTTGAGGCTTTCCTGAAAAGATTGGTTACGGGTAGCAAAAACTGGGTGGTTTACAACTAGAGATCTTGGTGCGCTCCCGGTGAAATACCGCAATTTGTCTGTTAACAAGATTTGCATCCCAAAAAGGTCATGTTGACCATTTGGTGGGACTAGCGAGGTGTTTTTTTACTTCGACTTGCTTCCACGCAATTAGACAGTAAATGCCGTTAAATATTGCTCCCAGCTTGATACTTTAAAGCAGGCAGTGGAAGAAAAACGCCCAGATTTGACATTGTTTTCCATCATGACAAAGCAAGACCAAACACAGCTCTCTCTGATTTCCATCTGTTTCGCTACTCCAAAAGAATTCGGTCGGAAGGCAATTCAATTCCAAAGATGAGATCAAAACGTACCTGAAAAATTCCTTAACCCATAAGTCTGGTGAATTTTTGAAAATAGGCATTCCGTCTCTCCCAGAACGTTGGAAGAAAGTCATAGACTATGATGGACAATATCTGATGGATTAAATATAAGCTTTTATACCAAAAATGTTTATTCAACTTTAAAAATAAAAAACCGCAGAACTTATTGAACAATCCACTAGTTAATTTTTCTGTATAAAATAGATCAGTTCTCATATGGACTCTTCTTTAACATGCTATTTAAAAGTTATGTGATAGCACCTAGACCTTTCACTTGTAGTTCTATTCCTTCAAGAAATTGGTTATAGAAGAACATCTTCAGCATTAGATGTACAAATGTCCTACCTCGGCTTGAGTAACTACAATACGATTTGTCAGAATAAGAAAAAGTGCAAGTCAAAGTATACAACCTTGTTGCACATCACTTTAAATAATATGAAACCTCTTTGTGCAGCAATCAGTTACAATAAATGTTACAACAGTATAAGTTCTGCTAGTACACCTTGGGTATAAATAAATAATGTATTGGGTCTATAATTTAATGCGGTTTGCTAAGAGATAGCGTAACTTGTATTATTCCATTGCTTTTATTCCATTGGAACATGTGTTGGAAAGCTACTGTCATTGTATGTCATTTCAGTATATGTCATTCATTTGAAGCGTAAATAACAATAATTTTTTTTTTTCACTCAAATATGTCGAACTTTGTGCCTGGAAAAGTGTTTTTGCGGGGAGTTCTTCTTCATTACTGAAAACTGCTCCCGAAAGTCATAGTATTTTGATGGAAGTTTATAGTGAACATGCGCTAGCTGAGCGAACGTGCCAAAAGTGGTTTGCACGATTTAAAAGTGGTGATTTTGGCTTGGAAGGCGATAAACGTCCTGGGCAGCCAAAAAAGTTTTAAAATGAAGAACTGTAAGCATTACTCTATGAAGATTGTTGCCAAACACAAGAAGAGCTCGCAGAATCTTTGGGTGTCACTCAAGCAGCCATTTCAAAACGTTTAAGAGCAGCTGGATCTATTCAAAAGCAAGGAAATTGGGTTCCACATGAACTCAAGCCGAGAGACGTCGAAAGGCGGTTTTGCTTATCCGAAATGCTGCTGGAACGCCACAAAAGGAAGTCATTTTTGCATCGGATTGTTACTGGTGATGAAAAATGGATCCATTACGATAACCCCAAGCGCAAAAAGTCATATGTGAAACCCGGCCAACCAGCCAAATCAACGGCAAAGCCGAATATCCATGGCGCGAAGGTAATGCTCTGTATTTGGTGGGATCAGATGGGTGTGCTGTATTATGAGCTACTAAAACCGGGTGAAACCATCAATGAACAACGCTACCGAACACAATTAATCAGTTTGAAGAGAGCAGTAGCCGAAAAACACCCGGAATATGCGCCAGACACGAGGCAATAATTTTCCATCATGACAACGCTCGGCCCAACGTTGCTATTCCGGTTAAGAACTATTTGGAAAACAGTGGATGGGAAGTTTTACCCCACCCGCTTTATGGCCCAGACCTTGCCCCTTCTGACTGCCATATGTTCCGGTCGATGCAGAACGCCCTCACTGAAATACGGTTCACAAACCGCACGAATTAAATTGCATACCCAATAATATAAATGAATAAATACCCAAATAAATGTTTCATCCTGTTTTGTGTAATGTAATGATGTTTCCTTGTTAAAATTTCTTTCAATTTAATAATAATTTTGGTTTTTGTTTTGGACTCAATAAAATGTTTAAAAAAAAATAAATAATAATAAACTGCAGGTGGTTTAGATTCTATGACGCGAACTGTAAAAAAAAGAGACAAGCATTCACGTATTTGGCACTCCTACTTCAACTTTTTTAAAGAAAAAGAAAAGAAAAAGAAAAACACTTTCTTTAATTTTTACAAAAAAAAAAAAAAAAAAAAAAAAAATCCTAAAGATAGTCGCAGCGTATGTTGTACTCCTCGTGTTTTTGTTTAATGGAACCATCTTGTTTACATTATTAAGGTATCCAACAGATACTAAGTATCTTCACACACTAAAGTGCGTTGTACTACATACGCATCGTTCGGGTCATTTACACACAAAAGAGGTCTTCGCATCCTACAACTTTAGTTGAAATATTATTCTGACTATCTGACGGTCTGACTGTATGACTGTCTGTCGTCTGAATGTTTGTCCGTTTATCAAATGACACAAGGTGAACACCAGTTGTAATATTTATACTTTTGTAAATAAACAAAAATTTCTCCCATCGAGCACTGTTAAGTGTCTCTATCAGCATCGGCCAAAATTCAACCACGTATCCCGTGGCCCGAATTTGAATCGCACAAATACGAGTACAATTGCAGTTCATCAACGGGGTACGCGCCCAATTCGTATCGACACCAGCCTATCATTGAAGATATGCCAAATGGATAGCCTTAGAGAAATGCTAGAGTTTTTTTTTTTTTTTTGCCAACCAATGGTAAGATACAAGTAGAAATGTGAACTCACAATCAGGTGAGATACATTTAATCGTGCGGAATTTAGGTTGCGTTTTGAGGATTGGCGTGTGCAGAATCATCATCACACTATGGTGCACCGAATGTATGTACGTACGTCACCCATTTAATCGTGGCCGGAGCAGCCTATTAGTAGGTTCCAGATTGAGATACAACTCGGACACGCAAAATGTTGATGGATGAGTTATATTTTTTATTTATTTATTTATTTATTTATTTTTTTTTGATTGGTAATCAGGAAAGACGAACGACTCAATTGGGGCACTTAAACGGCTACACGTCTTTAAGCTTGCTCGAGTGTGACAATATTTTTTATTTTGAAAAAAAAAAAAAAAAAAAAAACTAGGGAAGGAACATGTAATAAAAATAAATAAATAAATAAAATAAAAGAAGAAATGTTGCTAATGGCTTGAATTCAAGAATTTTGTTGTCGTGTGTGGTGTGTGACATTCAATTCTTCTTCTACTTATCCTCTATCTCTCGACTTGTTGATGTTTTTTTGGTGTTTTGTTTCGTTCTGTCCTTTTTTTTTTTTTGATGAAAATAGTTTCTATGTCGAAGGCTATTTGACAGCGGGATAAAGTGGACTTACGTTTAGATTTCTAAACAAACAATGTTCAAATTTGTTGCTGTAACAAATGAATGGTGTGATTGGCGTATTGTTTTTTTCTGTTTTGTAGGTTTTTAGGGTAAAAGTTGACAGAAAATCGTCCGATAAACAACATAGATACAGCTGGTTGGTGAATATATGTGGACTTGTATTTGTATACTCGTTTTTTTAAATTAAAATTAAACGACACTGGTTACGTCAGTTTTAATATATGTAGAACCATTTGAAAGACACGTCTTTGACGTGTTAATCAGTGAACAGGGATTACGAGTTCAGTTTCTTTCTTTTTTCTCCCAAAAGAATCCCGTTTTTCCTATGTAAATGCAAAAGTAGATACAAAATATCTCTTAGCTTAACCTACGACCATCAAGCAAACGAAGATTGAGAATTGTTTGAAATGGCAAGGAATTCATCTATTAGATTCCTTATTTTTTACAATCTATTAAATATAATAGACAAGAGTCTACATATGTACATATGTCATCAAATTTTTGCGGCCAAAAGAAGTGATATAGCCTCAGAGAGTAAGGTTGTGGTATCATTTGTCCCTATGCTTTTGTCCCTATTCTTTGCTTAACTATTTACGACACGAGAAATCAACTTTACCAAAAGGTATTATCGTCTTCTATTCCTTGTAGTATCTTAGTCTTTGAGGATGTTAATTAAGATTATATTTGATTGGTCTTGAATGAGAGGAGCAATTCAGAGAAATGTGAAGCTACAACTAAGGGGGAGATCACACGGCATGGAAATTCGTGATTCAAAATCTCCATTGGTTGCTAGCGGATGCTCCATCCTGCTGGAACCAACAAATCTCGAGGTCTACCATACTTCAGCAGCTTGCGGCAAAAAAAAACTCGTTGCGCATCTGTCTGTAGTGGTTACTTTTTTACTGCAAATGCCGCAAAAAAAAGTCACTTTGAATGGATGCAATGACTGCATTTCATGTTAATTCTATATGCCCCACAAACGCAGATTTTGTTTATTCACATAATCACTTAAGTGGAAATATTCAACCAATACGGGCTATCCGAGTTTTTCGGAGAAGGTCGGCATCATTGTACAGTTCGTTATTGAAATGTCTCCTCCATTCTCCATTTATACAAATGATGCCAAAAATCACTCGAAGAACTTTTCTCTCGAATCACCGAGATCATTTTCATCTGTTTTCGTTAGCGTCCAAGATTCTGCGCTGTAAAGCAGTTCTGGGATGATCAGGGTCCTGTATAAAGCCTATTTCGTTGGTCTTTAGAGGGTTTTGCTATGTAATTGCTTCAAAAAAGCAGCTATTAGCTGCTTAGCGGATTAACGGAGCCTTGGCAGATAAAGTTCCTTACCTAAAGTTATAGCTGCCTTTCGTGAAGATTTGTCCTACTCGGCGATGTTGTATGTCCCTCTTTGTTGACAGCATAGACTTTGTTTTTCTTTCGTTGATGGCTAAACCCATCTTTTTAGCTTCTTCGCAAACGCTCCATTGTCAGCTGGCTGTGTTCTCACTATGTCAACTGCGTACTTTTTGCGATTAATTTTTTTTTTTTTTTTTCTGACATTTATTTCTTGGATTTGTCATTTGACTTTGACCGTACATCATCCATCGTTATCCTTGGCCGAGGTGCCGAAACTAGACATGGCATTGTGTACACGTAGTTCTTACAAAAGTCAAGCAAGTCAGGCGTATCAACACTGTCAATGTTGGCGTGGAGCTAGGCATTGACCACAAAAGTGTCTAAAACCATTTTAAGAAAATGTTGTGTTTAATGATACTGGAAGGGAGTCGTCCACAAGAAGGACAAATGGTTAATTCTCAACTCTACTGTGAACATCTCAGAAATTTGGAAAAAAAAAACGGCCTGAGTTGACGTTGACGCATATGAAAGGTTTTATCTTCCATCTCGACAGCGTCCGACTACGCAGTTCTTTGATAGTCCGTCAGAAATTGCGAGAGCTTGGTAAGGAAGTTTTCTCTTACTCATCGTGTAGTCCAGACATAGCACCCTCTGACTATTACTTGTCCTGGGGATAAAATTGGTTTTAATCCTTTGGAAACCACTTGATTCAGTTTTTCAATCAAAAACCACAGGAGTACAATTGAAAATATTGTATCATGTCTTGAACATTTTGATTATGCTGATAATACTTGTTCTTGCGTTTTGGACCTTCAAATGGTTCAAAAACTGGAAATCAAAACTGGTTAAAGAGAGTTGAAGTTAAATGCTGCTATGACAAATTCAAATTCTAACGGTCGACTTAACAGACATTCGAGAATTCAATGTCAATGAAGTTGATAGCTTAGGAATGTGTAAAACAGAATGTAGTTGGATATGCTGTGTTTTGAGTACGAAAACCAAATTGACTCAGTGTTTTTGTAAGTGAGCTGTATACAGAAAGTTAGCCACGCTATTCCTCGCAAGCTGCATACTTTCCTGAGTATATTTCTACGTATGTTGCTGCAAGTATATCTCGAACGAACAGTGTCTATCGAGAACGGAACTAGAACCAGAAGACCTTGTCATACGATGAAGAAAGTTGTAGTGGATCGTCCAAAGAAAATTTCTTTAAGAACCATGTCAAGCAACAGTATCCTCTTACTCCATCAGGCAGGAGAGTGATTCTCTAAAGTCTAAAATGGCACTAAACTATTGAGAAATAATCGAAGTCACTTGGAATGAGTTTAACGTGTCGTAAAATTGCAAACAATGCAACGCAGAAGCGTTGTTGTTGAGATATAATGACAAAATCAAAACCTACGGCTTGTTGATGCGTGTAATGTCTGCCGCAAGCAAAAGGTACTCGTAGCTTCAAGAAATTTTGCTGATTTGAGACATAAAGAGGTGAATCTAGTTTTTCTTGATTGTTTCCAAGCTGGGCTCTTAAATTTTCATTAAAATAAGGCATAAGGTTAATCTTATTGCCGAATAATAATAACACAAAAGTGATTTTGCCAGCGTTTCCTGTGGAGGGTAAGATAGTTCAACCTTATTATGTCAATCAATCTTGAATCGTTCTATTTCTACATACTCATTTAAAGAATTTTAGAATGCAATTCTTTCTGATTTTATACCCGAATGCTTCATGATACCATGTTAAATTGAAGACGTTGAAAAGTCTCAATGGAGAGGAAAACTAAAAACATTTCAACCAAATCCTTAACTTTGCTAAAAACTTGGTATCGTGGAAGTAGCTGTCGATGGAGATTCATTTTTAAGATAAAGTATTGTAGATAAAGTAATTGTAAGTATTTTAAGAAACCCTGTGGAATGCACAGTTATACTCGCAGTTGATGGTTTTTCCTTTTTCGAGATAGTCCAGGAAGAGTATGCCATGACAATCCCAGAAAACCGACGCCATAACCTTTCCGACCCATCGAGCCTCCCTCGGCCGCTTCGGAGCACTCGTGCCGGCTTCAGTCCATTGCCGGGCGCTCATTCTGTTCTCTGGTGTTGAACAGTTACCAATCGATGCCAAAGTCCGTCCGACTCTTTCGAAGTGCTCTCGCGTTCGTGTTTTTGGTCAGGAGTGAGTGTGCGCAGCACCCAGCGGCAGGATAACTTTTTCATATGCAGAATATTGCACAAAATATAGCGTGTGCGCTAGTACTAATCCTTGTAATATCTGCTAGCTCGCGCACCTTCGCTTTCCGGTCAGTCAACACCATTTCATGTATTTTTTTGACATTGTCCTCTGTAACCGCATCGGAGGGAATGCCACTGCGGATTTGATCGGTAGTGGAGTTGCGGCCACCACGAAACTCTCGAAACCAATATTTGACGGTGTAATCGGACGGAGCATTAGCCCCATAATATTTATCCAACTTTTCTTTTGTTTCTTTCGCCGTTTTGCCTCTCAAAAAATAATGTTTTAAGAGAGAGCGAAAATCGTTTTTGTCCATACTCAACATGATGCCAAACACGTCAACAACAATCAGCTGTCAAAACAAAACTAAAGACAGTATCGCACTGAATTTTGGCATGTCTGCCTAAATATGAACGGACTTCAAAGCACCATAACTTTTTGAAATAGCAGCGCATTCTGGCGGTCAAAGAGGTTACTTTTCAATCCACCTAGTACATGAGATTGGCACCAAAAAAAAAAAATGAAAAATGAAAAAAAAAGGCGAAAGAATCAAAATTTTGAAAACAAGCTTAAAACGTCGTATCATATGCGGTCCCATGTAGTCTTAATAGATTCAATAAAGTAGTGTTATGGGACTATGCTTAGGCTGGAAACCTTAGACAATCATACCTCTTGAGGAATGTCGACATATGATGACATACCAGCATTGAAACAGGTCTATATGGTATTTCACACAAAAACTTCAAGTTGCAACAACATAGATTCTATGTTGTTAGTCTTCTGCTCTCACAGGTATGGCCACAGAGCTCACGCAACCCTCCCATGAGATAATAGATATTCGAAAATAGATTCGAAAGAAAGCCCCACGTCCACTATGGACAGTACTCTCTCTTACCAAAAAAAAAAACTACAAAAACGTGTATACATAGGAACCGTCATCAAAATTAAAAGAGCTGCTATTTTTCATTTTCATTCTCAGTGATTCTATGGTCCTAACATAAGTTAATATTTGACTCGTTTAAATATACAAAACTGCGAAGCTCCGAAAGTGCGCCTTAGACAACTTTCTATCAAAATATATTAACAATGTACCTTGTAGGAATATAACTGAATCTAAGCCAGGTTACCAGAACATGCTCCGTTTTTTAACTCTCTACACCTTCTTATCTGCTAATTCGGTATCAATTTATGCTAATGAACTCTATTGTCGACGTTTAAAGTGATTGGGAACGGCTCACTCTTTAGTAAGGTGAATCTTGATGCTGAAATTCCATCCGCCCAAAATTGGAGTACAATACCCATATCTGGTCACGTGCTCCTAAAATCTCTCTGCAACTGCTAGATAGGATTCAAAATCATGCGATAAGACTCATACGTGATGCTAATACCACCCACTCAATTGACAACCCAGAACACCGAAGAAAAGTCTCCTGTATCATCTTGCTCTATCGCTGTTTTTACCACTAGTGCTCCATTAAAATTGCCAGTAGCACTCCGCCGCTTCAAACCTTTAACCGTAACACCCGTCTTCCTATGAATGCTCATCAGTTTACCTTCAAGCTCACTTTCGGACGTACATTGAAATATCGTGATCCTTTCCTAAGCCGTACATTTTGCTTCCTCGCTATCTTTTCTTCGCTCGCGCTGTGTGCTAACACTTTAAGGGTAGCTTCCCTTGAGCCTCTTGAAAAATCTAACTGCTGAGAACAATGTCGAGCTGATTTTTTCCGTTCTTCAGGCACTCAAGTTTTTGAAAGAAAAAATAGTGTTCCAGAAATATGTTGAATGCCACAGGGTTCCATGGTAACTTACTCAACTTTTTCAATTATTATTATTATTTTTTTTTCTTGTGTGTGTTTTTATTGGAAACTATTCTATCAAGTATATTGCTTTAGCTGAATGTTATGCAATTATTATTCGAATTGGGATATTTTCCAAAGACAGTAAAACTCAATGTGGCATTATCCAAAAGCACTAATTATTACCTTGAATGGTTCGGATTAACAGCTCTTCTGTAGCTTTTTTCCGGCACTGTTTGCTTCTTTCACCCACTTCTGCATCAGGCATGACCATAAAAGTCCACGTCGCCAATCCGACGAATTATATCAGTCCCTGCCAATATTTAATTTATGAATGTAAGTGCTAAAAAAATAATACATAAAAAAAAAGGAAATAGAAAGTGATTATGCAAAACTGTACAACTTTGGTTCTTGGACATGTCAAAAGTGTCACTCCTCATTCGAAAGAATTACATTAAAAAACGTAAAAAAAGAGATAAATCTTTAAATACCGGCCTTGAGATAACGGCTAAAATATACGCAAATTGACACTGCCAACGATGTAGTCTTGCCGTGTGTTTTCCCTTGTTTCGTCATAGAAAAATTGTTTCTCTTTAAATTTCGTTCTGGCGCTAAGGGTTTGAAGATTTTTTTTTCATCCATTTTCCTCTCGAGATACTTACTTTGTTTGTAGATTTTTTATGAAACGAAAACCTAGTCATGCAATCATCCCATGCAACAGAGAAAAGTATTCGTGCCACGAGTAAGAGTATACCGCCATCAAGACGACAACCATACGAAACTCTAATTGCTCGACTTGATAATCCTCACTCGATTTTAATAATCTCCACAGTCGACTTAGTTTCTATTTCTGGCATGAATGCATTTTCAAATGGTTCTCTAAATCGGTCGAATAATAAATTTCTCAAGCCATCCAAGACTCGTCAGAAAAACCATACACCCACCGACCCACACATTCGAGAAAGAGTCAACTTATCCATTTCCTAGTATTCGGACAAAATGCGTTATAAGGTGCCGCATCCCAATCCAACTGCAGTTGGGTTTATTTTTAGGAAAGAGAAGAAGTCAGAAAGAAAAGTTTCTATCCGAGAACGGTTGTAGATGTCATAGATTCTGGAGCTTGGAGAAGGAAAATCGGACAGAAAAAAATCGTGTCACACGAAAAGTTATAGCAATAAAACAGGGATGCAATGTATTTCAAATATTATAGATGGAGAGCAAGAGGAACTAACAATGGCATCCCAAATTTCAAAAGATTTCCTCAAAATAGAAAACTAATGACTAGACGATATGTAGGTTAAATAAGGTCTAATGACTTGAGTCTATTTTTAAATCCTGCAACTCCAGGTGACCCAACTTCTTGAGATGATTATTGGTTTGTATCTGTAAACTTCGAAGATAGAAACTCTGTATATCTAACCCACTTCTGTGGTTATTCTTGAATTCTTGTTGGAGATGTCTTACCCTGATGTAGCTGGATGCCGCCATTAATTATGCCAGAGTTAATAGATGTGATTGACATCCCTCAAAGTGAATGTTATGCTGTTCTTAAAACATTGTGTCGACAGAATTATATATTCTTCGATTCCGCTTAGGACGACTTTCTTCCCTCTCAGAAATATGAAATACGTTTTGCTCTTCCCTATGCTCCTCTATACTGTTCGCTACAGTTCAAGAGTTCAAGTTCAAAAACCTCAATCGAAAATAAAAACATTGACACACGCGTTTTATATCAAATTGATTTCATTTATAAATCTTTCAAAAAAGTTTTATGCAAAAATATGGTAAATTGAGTTATTAGTTGGGGATTGGATTAGAAATTCTGTTGGATTTGGGTGTGCTCTAGTTTTCTTTTTGGGTGAATATTCATTTTTGTTGCTTGTCAGTTCACGGTTGGGTTGTTGAACTTGGTCTTGAGATGTTTGGTGGATCTGCTCGTTCGTAGATGAGTCATGATTTGAACAATTTGTTATTTATTTGGTGTCTCTTTGTGTGGATGATTTAGTTGAAATTTGATGGCGCTTTGAAGATAAAGGACATTCCATTTGGCATTGTCAAAACAGTTGCCGTGTTTTGACGTAAGATTTCCTTGACTGACTGACTGACTTCTCAAACTAAATGAGTCAGAGTTTTAATATACTCTAGATGATTGAAATCCCCTTTCATATTGTTTCGAAACTTTGTCCAAAAAGAAATTTATAATAAAATCACAGATGCAGTACCATCAGTATCTTCAGTGAAAATCTAAACGAAACGGAAACTGATTTCTTTTAATACAGAGACGAACCAGTACCTCAAACTTGATGATCAAGTGGTTGCTGTAGGTATATTGGTTACTGACTCTCCACTTGATGTCTCTCGCTAGGGAGCTCGTTACATCAACAACGTTATTTCTGCTAAAGGTGTGCACGCTTCCCATATTAAACATTATAACGTCTATCCATCAGGAAGGCCTCCCTACCGATGCTACCAGTCTCAGGAAACTTTATATAAAGTATCACGAGATTTTCTTGTCGCTCTTCGCCACTATGTACACTCCAAAAGAGTCTCACTTGACTCACGATAAATGTTTTCGAATTTAAAAATGCCTCTTCAAATATCGGTTAACAGACTCTAGTCTATTCCAAGTCTGGCGTCTCTCACTATATGGAAAGGCTATTAGTCCTTCATTTCGCAACTAATCCCATTAACTCCTCAGCATCGTGTTGTCCCCTACCTCTTTGAACTATTGATAACTTTCATCCAAACTTCTTCTTTCATTTCTTTATGCATTCATTCATGCAATTCTCCCTTTTTAGAATTTTCACAAAGTTTATTTCTGTAAAATCCACACCTATCTAAGCAGGGCTTCTTTCGAGTTAATAGAAATATTCCATTTTCCTTTATGTGTTATATTCCGGCCATAAAATATCTTTAACATCACCTCCTTGGTATAATCGTAGACTCCGCTCTCTACGAAACAAAACAAACAAGTTATGGAGGATATTCCTTCGCACTCTCACTCTTTTTCCGCTTATTCAAAGTATCAAGGTACATATCTTCATTTTAACGGGTTGTACTTCGGAAACCAATCTTATAAATGATCCCAAGTTCTTTTTTTCAGAACGTTTTTTCAGACAGATTGTTATCCTTTCTCCCTCCTTCAAGTGATCCTCCTACCATCACCAATTTTTGCAACACTTTTTAAACAATCATTTACCAAATAACACCTTCGTACCAGATTCCTCTTACTTTAATGACCTACCAAATTTCTCCATTAGACCCTTTCTCGCTATTGAAGAAAAGTACGACCCTATAACCTTACCTCCCTATCTGGACCGCCTCAAACTTCTCAATATGAATTCGTTAGAAGAACGTAAGAATATTTCTGACATTCTTTTCATTCATCGACTGCTCTCAGGTTCCACGACTGCGCATCTACGTTATCCTCGTGTCTTCTGTCTATCGGTGCACCGCACCTCTTGTGGCTCCAACGAACTCGTTTGCTCTGAAAATTCAACTCAAATCTCTCCGGTTTTTATTTCAACCTGAGCACTCTTCGTCTCAAACAAACATCCTCAATCTTTCCTTTGGTTTCTAGCTCTTAAGTCTTTCTGTTAGCCCCAACCAGAATTAAAAATAAACTAAACTCGTGACGATACAGCTTCTTGTAGAACTTCTCTTCTTTTATTGGTCCGAGTGCTGCCCCAATCAGTGGCCCATGCGTTGAAGTTTCCAGCTATAATTGTTGGTCCACGAGTCTATCCAACAAACCCTGGAATTCTCCACAGTTTCTGTTTGGAGATTCATGTCATCCAAGCCGTAATCTCTACAGGCCCAGATAGCAGCTCTTTTTGAGTCATCAGCTACCTAAACCTTTTCGTCGAGATTCTTATACTGCTCCCATAATATGGCACCATCTATTTTTAACTCGCAGCAGCAGAACTTTCATATTCTTCTTGCTGCTTTTGTAGGTTTTTGACTTACAGGATTTACTCTGCTTCCTGCCACGTGTTTGATGTTGCTACCTTCTTTGATGTTTCAAAAGACGCACCTTGCATTGTTGCAAGGTTATTGTTTACATCTTTGACATCCTTTGCTTTGACAAATAAGGGCTTCTGATCTAATTGAATTTGAGCATGGATATTGCAATGTGTCGTTTTGTGATTACTTCCTATTGTACCTTCATAAGTGAAGTATACATAACTCTCCTAAGACACGATATTTTCACCTTCTGATAAACGTAACTGCATCTTTGTTGATGATAGTCTGTCTATCTTAAATTGTTCAAACTGGACATCTGTGAAACCAAAATCCACCATCACTTTCTTCAATTAGTAATTTCTGATTGGCAAAGTCCCCGTGATTCTATTTTCTTTAGCTGTACAAGCGACTACCTTTTAGGTTCCCAAACTTGTATACATATAAATCTACGAGTATCTTTAGTCAGGACGCCTTCTCTTTAGAAACTAATGAATTGCTGTTATCTTGAAAAAAATGTCTTTCTATGGAAACACTGTGTTATCCATTTTGCTTATAAGGAAGATTCCAAAAGCGATATCTCGAACCATAGACCTATTGGGAAACGGTCGGGCATACCTACATTTTTGTGAGCATCGCTTATGACTATTCTACCATTGTAAGTCAACTTTCTCTCTTAAGCAGCCTGCAGATCTACAGCGATCAGCCTTAACAAATCTGTCCAACTCTTAAACTACTTTGGACTGAGGAAAAGAGCTAGAGGTTGTGGTCACTGATTTCAAAAACTTCCTCCTTAAAATCTAAGTTTACGAATGTGTCATTCCGCTTTAGCTTATCCCATGTATCAGCCTAAATAAGCCTAAGGCAGTACAGCCTTGGTTTTACGTTCTTTTTTACCAAAATAATTCACACAAGCTCTGGAGTTCCACAAGGCAGCCATATAGGGCCCCTCACTTTTGTTTTTAATAATAACGACAAAAATATTCTAATGGAAGAGATCATAACATCTACTCGGTTGACATAAGGATCCCAAAACCATTGATGGTGTCTGCATCTGCTTATTCTGTTGTCGACCAACCAATGTTTCTCTTTCCACACTTATCATGTTAATCTTCCACATTGATATCATTATAATCAGAATGAACTTAGTTCTTTAATTCGCCAATCTTTTGTCTAAAGCGATTTTTAATTTAGCCAAGCGAGAGAAAATTGCCCTGTCGGAAGTATTTTTGACATTTTCTTCATTTTTATACTTCATAGCCCAACAAAGATGCCAAAACCGGACATAGACTTGTCAAATTTTTCCCAATATATGTACTCTGTAATAGGCGCCCTTCAAAGACCTTTTCCGAGATTTGCCATAATGTTAAAGTCTGAGCGATGGTGGTGTACTTTCCGGGCGTGAAACCACACTGATAAGGGCAAATTAGCCTCTGCTATCGGCACAGACATGTCTCTTTTTTCTGGATCGGATAAATAAGGCGGAGGTTTAATTCGTGTTCTATCATAATATCGAAGGTCATCTCTCGCCGTCTTATACAGTGCTGTAGCTAAGCCGTTAATACAAACAAGGTTTCCTTGTTCTTTGCTGCAGGCTTTCGTTCGTAATTTGTTCACCTGTCTGTTCTTGTTATCTCCTGCCTAAACTTACGGGCGTCTTTCCTGTTTTAACATCTTGATTTCTTCAATCTATCGTTCCAGTGGTCTTTCTTTTTCCCTCTGAGAAGCCGTTGCTCACTCTAACTTTTTCCTTCTTTGCAACGCCGCTCTATATTTTTGCTCTTTTCTGGCATTCGTCGTCCAACAGTGGGTCTCGCAGTGGTTGTCGGCCGACACGCAGCATATTAGAGGCGACATCTCTGATGGCTTATTAGCAGCTTTGTCATGAGCATGTTAAACAAAGTTAAGGAACATCGACAAAGCCTTGGTAGCTTCTTACGATTGCAGTCTTCCTATGTAAGGCTTCATTAAACTATTTCATCTTCTTAGCGATGTAATAGCCTTGGTCAGTGTTGGCGTCTCGAAATTCTCGGACATCTACAATACTGCTGAAGGACCTTGCGTCGATGGCAATGTGATCAATCTGGTTGGTAGTAGATGTACAGCCAGGTCTCCATATGAATTTCGAGTTGCAGGAACGGTGACCAAAGTCAATAAGCCTGAATACGTTATCTGAGGTTCTAAAGCCCTTTCCAGACCTGAGTCTTAAATAAGCCAAAGAAGCCTGAAAGGGGGTCAATGTATTAAGAAGCTGGATGCAGGTAACACCATCGATTTCATCTGGGAAGTTCTTTCACTGTTCCTTCCACCTTCTTCTTACCAAATACAAGCGTTTACACATACAGTTTCCAAAGGGCACTTCGAGAAGTTAAAGCAAGCAGGTGATAGTTAGGTTAGGTTTGCGGGTTGATGTAGTATCTTGAGCCTAAAAAAACCCTATACCTTAAGTCTGTGTAGACCTATCATGATGTCTTGGTGGGGGAATTGGATGTCAATTGCTAATTGCGGTTAACACTTTCCTTTTCGCATTGGCTGTCATTTGAGTGGGTCCAAGCCAATTATCTTGTTGCATCCGTGAATCGGAAAAGAAATTAAACAGCAGATAGCTCTGAAAAGTCATAACTTCCTAAAGTTCTTTTTCTCGAATGACTGGGACCAGGACAATGGTACAGAAAGTGTATGATGTATATGCTGGTGGGAGTCTGTCAGCCTATTCATTAGACACCTACGTTGAAGCTAGCCTGAGAAGGCGCTCATAGTTGACTGCTGCCTGGTCAACATTATTTAGCAGTCTGGAGGTGAATAAATTGTTATAGGATTTAGCTATAATACAGGCTCTACTACTAGTTGTCTTAAAAAAAAAAGAAAAAAAAAAAAAAAAAAAAAAAAAAAATCATTGGTGACTAGAACGACTGGTGATCCGTAGGTTAGGAAAGTAATTCATTTCACACTTCAAATAAATCGCTGCCAAAATTTTAAGCAAATCATAACTTTATCGCCATTCCTTTCATTAACATCCGCATTTTGCCAAATTATTAACGTATCAGAGCATAAAATTAAACTTATTAACTCATTCAAAGCCCCGAAAACTATGTATCTGCGGTCGATTTCAAAATTGAGTTCTCATTCACTGTTGAGTTGTAATTTCTCAGTTGAGATGGCTCAAAAATACGAAAGTTTAACAATTTGAAAATTCAGTGCGAACGCATTTTTACGCATAATTACATGCGGTAGAGAAATATTAGACCGCGAAGAGACGCGCAGTCACCAGTATGCCACGCGTTTGACAGATCCGCAAACTAAGTTGTAATTTTATGCGTCCCGCTGTCCAATTCCTAAAGTGCGTTTGTATGATTAATATTAGAGAATGTGTTGTAGAGCGGTTTTATGTTTTCATTTCATTGCCCTGTTTTTGTGTAAAAAGTTTTCAAAAACAGTAAAATCAAAGAAAAAAAGAAAAAAAAAAAGCAAAACAACACCATTTGAACTCACCCGCCGCAGCCGGCGACGATGAAAAATTACACAGGAATTGGCTATGTGTGTCATTTTTGCCATTTAGTAGGTTGCGGCCGTTTGGTGTTTTTGAATTTGTTTTTGAAAATTCTTTTATGTTCGTTTTTTTGTTTAATCAGGCTTTTGAGCATTTTTAAAATTACACAAGAACACGAATAGGAATGCGTGCGAAATGTCATTTATTTTTATGCTTCAAAAAACAATGTCTTAGCATTGACAAATGGTAGTTTTTGTAGTTTCAAAAATTCGAAGAAAATCACCAAAACGCTGCAGAAAAGAACAATAAACAAAAAAAAAAAAAAATGTTTTTATGTGTTTTGGCTTTTGTGTCAACTGTGAAATTAAAAGGTGTTCCATTTCGGCCTGTTCTTTTTTTCTTTTTGAATAAAGTAATGCATCGTATACTCGGATTGCGAGTTATTTTTAGATGAAGCAATTTTTAGAAATTCTTTTTCTGTTTATTTAAATTTAAGTTAGTGACTAATTTGTTTTTGATAGAAACCAGCGTTGAGTCCAATATTTGTTTCTGTCGTTGGTCTCTTTACAGACCATTAAGTTGCAGGAAGTATGATACATAGAAGAAAGTGAAAGCATTTTGTATTCGTTCAGGTTTTGAAACGTCAAACGGAAGAAATCGGAAAGTAAAGGCCATAGTGTGGAACCTTGTGGTATTCCATAGTTCTAATTTAAAACCAATACTCGTGTGGGCTTAATTCGTCCGATGGCTGATTTTTGCCGAGCTTTCGCTTATACAACTACCGGGTTTTTCAATAAAAACTTAACAATTTAGCATTGAAATAAAACATAGAATAATTCAGATATCGGGCTGAAATTTATTCCAGGTATGTTATGAGTACACTTATTAAATTAAAGTATGGGATACGATGTCGTTCATATGACCACCGCGAGCACGGTGGTCGGCCGGAAGTTTGCAATTTCGCCTTCGATGTTATTCCTGACCTCCTCAAACGTTGTTGGCTTGTTGGCATAAACTAACGACTTAAGGTAACCCTATAAAATGAAATCCAACGGCGTTAACTCACATGGTGGGCATTCGACCAGACCACTTCTCGAGATTAGACGATTACCAAACTTCACCCTTAATAGATCAATTATTTGACAAGTTGTGTAGCATGTGGCACCATCTTGTTGGAACCACATTTCACTGATATCAAGTTTATCCAATTCTGGCCAAAAATAGCTTTCGAACATGGCACATTAGCGTTCTTCATTGACCGTAATACGGTCAAATCACATCAATCCGTCGTGAAAGCACATGTGGGTTTGTTGCTGTACAGTAGCGCATATTTTGCTTATTGACAAAACCATTAAGCCAAAAATGAACCACAAGATGAATTTTCAATAACATTCAGGATTTTTGCAGGGCCCAATCGGAGAAGTTTCGGCGCTTCAAATGATCAAGAGGCTTTAGTTCTTGAGTTAATTTGATCTTGTAAGGGTTAAGGCTAAGATTTTTATGTAAAATTGGCTACAATGTGGACTGATAGATTCCTAATTGCTGGGAGCGTCATGGAATCGACTGATTTGGCTCATTTTGAAATGAAGCACAGTTTCAAATTACTGACAAAATTGCTGAAGAGGTCCGTGATGCGCGAAGAAGCAGAGACTGTAGGGAAGCGAGAAATGCCAATCAACATTTTACATGATGCGCTAAGCATGGGAAAGCTGTAGCCCCGATGTCAATCACGGCTGTCTACAACCGGTAGGTGCTCTTTAATCGAAATCTGCACGAGTTTTTGCGTCAAAGCTGGGGTTTTTACTAAACGTCATAGACCATGACGACCAAAACGAATCTGCCTCCAAGAAAACAGCTCCTAAGGGAGAAA
The DNA here is from genome assembly GCA_907269105.1 of Volucella inanis. Classification (NCBI taxonomy): domain Eukaryota; kingdom Metazoa; phylum Arthropoda; class Insecta; order Diptera; family Syrphidae; genus Volucella; species Volucella inanis. The sequence goes on from OU026154.1 coordinate 128,061,650, forward strand.
GAAAAAATTGCAGAAAAACTCCATCGATCCCTAATACAAAGACCACTATATTGGTCATATCCCAGAGGGCCTGTTATTGCGATAATCGTGTTTTCAGTCAATGAGAGCTGTCCGTGTACCCATTCGCTTTTTATTTATAACTATATGCAAGTTAAATGAGGAGCTAAAAGCGACTCAGATCATTTTCTTTTTGTACCCAGGATAGAAATGCAGATGTCTGTAGCAGCGCAAAAGTCGAACAACTTTAATCGCAAAAGTCCGCCTTTTCCGATCGAATCTGCTGCGATCTCTCGAGAAGTCTGATGCCAATAGCATCTGAGAGACTGCACCTGATGTACTGGGTTTTAACCGGCTTCAAACGATAACGAATGCGGGCAGGCAAGCTTGGAAAAACAACGGATGTATACAGCGGTAAAGAACTAGATTGGCTTGCAAGCTCTACGAGCTGAAAGTAGAGGTGCTACCAGAAGAATGAAGTTTGGAGGTTTAACCAACAAATAAATCGAACATGTCAAATTTGTAAAGCCGGACCAGAAATATGTAAGGATGGAGAGTAAACCACATTGTGATGACGAAAAACACCCAGTTTTCAAGCATAATGAACGTTTCAACCTAGAAGAAGACAGACAAGCCTAACAAAGCTCTTTCGGATCTTCCCAAATGCGGTATTCTACTTTTCAAAGTGATCAAGTCGTTTTTCCTATTTGGTATGGTTCGGTATCGAGGGGTTCACTAGCAATTAGTTTAAAAGGAAACCATCGTCAACATCTCTGCTCTGCGCATTCAGAATTATCAGCGTTTTTAAAAAAATCTCGGACAAAAGAGCCTATGTTTTAGCCGAAATGATACCTGTCGACATACTCATGAATGAGATGCAAAATGTGTACCGTAGGCCTTCCTTGAAGCCAGGTGGGACACCGGGTGAACGTACAAGCTTATTCAATTCGTCAAATCGTGAACAACAAGCAAGGCCATGAGGGGATTGTAACTACCGCCTTTCACAGTTCCTGTCCAGCACTGCGGCTATCGGAAATATCTCCAAAAATTTGAGTGATAGTTCGCCTTTGTGTCCGTATTATGTAAAAGACTCGGAAACAGTCTGACCGGTCCCTATCAGTGTGGTTATATGGAAATGCACCATAGAATAAATTTTGCCATTATGGCAGTGCTTAGAAAAAAAACAGGAGTTCCAAATCAAATACCTTTCCATCGATTTCAAAGCCGCATGTGACAGCATCTATAAAGTACAGAGACATGTCCATGTCATTTGACTATAGAGGATTACGATGGAGAATGCACGTTTCTCCGTCAAAGTCAGGAATGACGAAACCGAGACTTTTAATGTCAGGAAAGAACATAAACATGGCTTTGCGTTTAACAACATCGCTCTTCAACGAATTGCGTGAAACTAGCAAGTGAACTATAGAGACACAATCTTTCACAAGTCTGTTCAGTTACTCGCATATGCAGACGACATTGGCATAAAGGAAAGAGCACAGCGAGTTGTCAGTGGAGCATTTACGACTCGAGAAGGCAAACAAAGAATATGCATTCAACAATACGGTACGAGTACACACACCGTCAACGCCTACACAACAAACGTTACCATAGTTGTAGTTGCCTTTTTAAGGTAGTAACGGATTTTATCTATCAACCTCGACAAGGACCCCAGGGCGGAATTCATGCGAAGAATCACTCTTGCTAATTGCTGCTTCTTTGGGTTTAGAATTAGGTAGTAAAGCAATAAAATGCTTTATAGAGGACCCTGACCATCTCAGTCCTGCTTGACGGGGCAGAAGTGTGTGTACTGACAAAAGTAGATGAAAATGCTTTTAGGCGCTTCGGGTTATTTTCGGTCCCGTTTGCATCCATGTAGAATGCAGAAGACATTTCAACAGGCGTATAAGCTGTTTTAGATAACTAAGTCATGTTGCTCGCATAGAGACCAGCGCCGCGGGCCGAAAAATTTTCGACTCCATCCCAGAGAACGCAGTAGATTACGACCTCATTTTGGGTGGTGCACTCACGCAGAAGGGGACCTCTGGCAACTTTGGCAGAAGACCGCGCCAGCTGGAGAGGCCAGTTAGTTGAGGAACTAGTCGAAACCGCATTGTAGCACCATCTAAGTAAGTAGGTACGTAAGAAAGTCAATTTCAGACGTTGACAGGACCAGGTAAGAACGATAAAAAACAAAAATTCAAATAAAACAACAACAATATGAGATATACAATTGATTTGCTTTCATGCCATCTTGAGTGGAATAGCATATCATTCAAATGGCCGCATCGACTTCGCTGGCAATGCTTCAAGCGGTCGGCTGGTGCGGCGTTATTCCGACAATAGAATGTCGAATGTTGGCCTCGAGCTCATCCAAAGTGGTTGGCTTGTTAGCGTAGACTAAATAATTGACATAGTCTCAGAGAAAATAATCGAGTGGTGTCAAATCGCATGATCGCATGATAACCGCTATCCGTGAGATGACCCAATCTCCAAATTTCTTGCGTCGCTTGTATGGCATGTTGCGCCATCTTGTTAAAATCGTAGCTCGGATATAACAATGTTGTCGAGCTCTGACCACAGAATGTCAGTTAACATCGCTCTATTGACGATAACGGCGTCTCCTTCCTCAATTAAAAAAAAAAAAAGTTCCGATGATGCCGCGATGGCATAAACCGAACCAAACAGTCAATTTTTGTGGATGCATTGATGCTTGGCGGAACACTTGTGGCTAGTGTTCGTTCCAATCCTTTATTTTAATTTTGTTTGTTAACAAAGCCGCTGAGCCAAAAATGTGCCTTGTCCGAGAAGATGATTTTTTGGCCAAAATCCGGATCTCCGGCCAACAATTTGGAAAAACTAGTATTGCTATCTAAGTAAATAAATAAATGGGCCAAGGTCTAGCTTCTCGCACTCATTTGTGTTTCTCATTTTTACACTCCTGAGCGGGGCCTACTGTTTATTGCCGGTTCCGAACGGCTCTCCTGAGAAGATTTTTCATAAGCAGAATTTGACATTCGGAGGTTTGCCATTGTTCACCGAAAGGGTGATGACGATTTTGAAAAATTCACTGTTGTGTCCTACCTGTTTATTTGCTTGAACAAGTGGTATTCGGTTTGAGAAAGGTCCGGCGAATATGGTGGATGGTACAAGGTTTTGTAGCCCAGCTCGTTCAACTTCTGTAAGGTCGGCTGTGCGACGTGTGGTCGGGCGTGGTTATGAAGAAGGATAAGTTGATCAAAGCTAGTCACATGCGTTTAAGTTTTTCGTGTATTTAATAATGGATCAAACCATCTGCAGACCACCAAATAGTCACCGTTATTTTCTTTTGGTGCAATGCCAGCTTTGGGAAGTCTCGAGGTTTTATCCAACTATTGAGCTGAGCGACGCCGGTTGTTGTACAGGAGGATCCTTTTTTTTCCAATGAGCGAAGACGCAACTTTAAAACCACGAATTTTTTGAGTCTCGTTCAATTCATGCGGAACCCACTTGTCGAGCTTCTTTGATTTCCCAATTTCTCGTAGATGAATAGAAACCATTCCAATTGGCGCTATTAATATTACGGCTAGCCTCCGCTGGCTATCTGCGCAGTCATAGGAATATAGAGCGAAAAGTCCATTTAAAAATGATATATAACATGTAAATATATAAATAATAAAAAAATTATTACAACACAATAACAAACAAATGAGTAGGTATCATAAAAACTGACATTATATTGTATTTTGAACAACCTATTAGTAACACGTTGTTCTCTCGTCAGATACACACGTTATCGTCATTGTGCTTCCGCCTATCTCATAGCCATCCGATTTGCAATTAATTTTAAACCAAAAAACAATAAAATAAAAAAACTAATAATAAATATCACCGAAACTAATTGGTTGAAGTAGACGATTCTCATGACTAAGGCAACGAAAAAAAAAAGAAAAAACTAGGAAAATACTCGTAACAAAAGAAATCACAATTTCGTATAAAGTCCTACAAAACAGTGAAAGATTAAAATATAAAAAGAGGAAAAGATTTTTCTTTTTTGTTTTTTAGCAAAAAAAAAAAAAAAAGAATAAACGGCTAAGGAAAGATTTGAAAAAGAAGAATTTATGTATCTGAGTGGGAACTGTGTTGAGAACGTTTAATTCAATTTTCTCCTGTTGTCGGCTTTTATCATCGTGGTGACCCTGAGTTTTTTTTGTTCCTTTCGGTTTTGTTCTTAATTCAATCTTTCTTTTTAATTATCTAAACAACGAAAATCTAGAGAAAGTTATTTTATATAGAAAATATTTCTCTAGACTTTTAGATTCTATTTCTTAAATTTTTTTTTCTTTTTCCATACGTGTCAACCGCGTTTGTTTGTTTTGAGAATTTGTTAAAAAATAAAAAATAAATAAATAATAATAAAAAATAATACCGGAAATTTTTTTGGTTAGATTTTTTTTTAGAGATTAAATATTTACTCCTTAAATTAAAAAAAAAAAAAAAAAAAAAAATAAGAAATAGTATTTGAAAATTTATGAAAACTGACGGAAAAGAAAAGAAATAAGCGGCCTTCAAGGTAATAGCGTTTGGAGGTGTATCTTATTTTGCTCGTATGCATAAATTGTGAATATTTATCTTAAGAATGAAGAGTTCACGGTAGTGCACGGCACAGTGCATATTTATATTGAAATAATTGGTTGAGGTTTGGAACACTCATTATGTGGTCGGAAAATCAGATATAGTTATCGTAGCTCTGGGGCTTATGCTTTGGCAAGGTCATTTAATAGGAGAGTGGCATTTTTTTTAGTATTTGACCTTGATTTAACCATGAGAAGCGAGTGTGATCGCTGAGATTGTTTAGCACATCGTTTGCAAAATATGACGACAGCAACTTGAAGTGCCGTACCTCTTCATGTTGTTTTGGGGCTACATAATGCGATTTGCATCCAGCAGCTGGTAGTTCAACTCACAAGATCCCATGGCACTTGTACTTACTACATCCTTAAAATTCGCCTCACAGGTAACCTGTTCAAAACCTGCTCATTATTTGCTGCTATCACTGTAGATAGAAGTGAACTGAGTAACACGATCCTCTGCCGCTAATGCCATTGGTTGTGTCGACGGATGCGACTATTTAGGTGTTCTATTTAATACTTTGTCGGATTTTAATCGTATGTCATGGATTTCATATGCTTATTGGGTTACAAAGGGGTATAGATGAGCTGCCAGCAACTCTGAAGGTAGTCTTCATTACTGGGCTGGCACAATTCGCTCTAACTATCTTATTTGACTGATGCGCAGTTTCTGACTAGCCCCATACCGCTGTACAGGTCGTATAGTTTGCGCTAAATTTTCTCCTCCAAAGTCCATCATCGCCAACGGGACCGAATATTTTTCCAAGAATCTTTTTCTCGAAGGATTTAAGGATAGGGCTGGTATGATCAAGGTTTTGTACTTGTATAGAGTCTTTTTAGGTTTTTCGGGATAGGATCTTACTACTCAATTGCCTTTTTAGGACAAGCAAACAGCGATTGGGAAGATCAATTCTTCGTTTTATTCCTGCCGAGGTGTTGGCAAAATTTATAACAAATCCTTCTTTGAAATTACTATTGTCGACTGTGACATTCTGCCCCTTTCGTCGGTGTAGTGTGTCCCTTATTGTTGAACGCATATACTTGGTTTTCCCTTCATTTACCGCTAAATCCGTTCTGGCAACTTCTTTTTTAATACTAGCAAACGCACCGGTGATAGCCGGTGGAATTTGCCTTTTGGATTTCAGCTTAGATATTGTTATTCTTACATCTTTTTGCCTAGGTGTATAGAAGTCTTGGCTATCATCGTATCAGTTGAACGGTCTATTCTGCCTGACGATGGGATATTGTGACTCTTCGCCAATAAACAGTCTGCAGAAAAAGTTGTTCCATATTCTCAGCACCGACTGTGGCTCTACTACAAGATTCAAGATACAATTGTAAATATCTTCGATTGGAAAGCCAAAGCGGCGCTTTGTAGGTTTCTTGTTTAGTTGAATGTGCTGTCCAGAATTCTTTATCAAACCAGGGATTTCTTGGTGATGGTCCAGTGAAATCCAGGGTATCAGTTGCGGTGTCCCTGATGGCATGTTGGCAATGATGCTGGTCTTCGGTATTTGATGATGGCGTATACGAGTTGTTGAGAGATTTCAGGATATGCGTTCGGTAATGATTCCTATGGTCTCTTGCAATTGCACCTTTCTTCTTCGTTGTCGCGCTTGGAATTGCGCCATCGTAAATGTGAATTTTGGCTGCCTGGAGAGCTTCCTAGCGTTGAAATCGTCTAGTAAGATTTTAAAATCATACTTAGGTCGTTGCTTATGTTGTCTTTTATGCTTATTTGCCTAGGGCATGGGCGTATATAAGACTTATGTTAGCGAATTTATCCTTGATGCGGTTTGTTACGTGTTCAAAGCTCAAGATTGCTTGCCTAAGTCTGTCGCATATGGAAAAAACATATCACAGTTTTTCACACATTTTATGGGCGGCCCATCCTATCGCACTTTGTGAATGGCGGTGATGTCTGCGTGATAGCAGTCAAAGGCCTCTGCTAATTCACGTGACCTGTTAAAGGTCCGAACATTCTATGTGCAGATTCGAAGGCCATTGCCTTTTAACCGTTTGCAAGGGTCATAAATAGTGAATCAGTTTTTACCCGACCCCAATACTTGTTTCACCACTTTTTAGGTCTGGAACTATGTCCAAAAGGTTAGCATGTTCATTACAGTCGAAATGCGGAACATCGTTTTAAGAATTCCTAAGAATGTAGATTCCCGGAATTGCTGCAGCTAGAGGCACCATTTTTTTCTTATTCAAAATCTCATTTACCATAAGTAAACGAAGGGAAACCTAATTTAGAAACTATGCCTACAGCAGTCTGATTTTACCGAATAAACTGTCCCATATCGAGCAAACAAAGGCAATACTCTATCTGAAGATTCTTTAAATCCTTTCATGTTTACCTAAATCGGTCTTATATTAAGGTATACGAGTACATGATAAACTTTTAGACAATAACTATGTATTTCATTCATGGTACAACGCTGATCAAAACATTGAAATTGCTGTCCTAAGTGGTACTTTCCCAAACCGCAAAATCAAAGACTCATTTGTGAATTTGCCATTTACAATAGAATGCTGTTCTTTACCATGGCCAATAATATAGGTCCAAGCATTTACCCCTGTGGCATGCTATGGGATTTAAAGGAGTCAGTTTATTGTGACGATTGCTTTATATTATTTGTCTGCCCTATTATCTTCCACTGTATGCGGATAAATCTAATGGTACAACGGTTGAAAATAAAATTTGCGATCATTGGTGTGATATTTGTTAGATGAGGTCTAGGTCCTCCGGACTGTAGACCCATAATCGTATAAAGAACATAAAAGTATGGCCCAAGAGTGGATTCTTAAAGAACACAGATCATAATATTGTCTCGAGATCATAAATATCCACGCAATTCGGATCTAACTATGTATTTAATGTCGCAGAAAGTATTTTTTCACGCCGGGTTTTGCTGTCGATTTTCATGCTGAAGATATTTCCTCTGTAGGTTCTTTCTCAAAAACTATTTCACTTACATGGAAATTAAGATCACCTAAATCAAAATAAAATTTCAGACCTTAAGGTCCAACCTTGTGTGACTTCATATTCTTCCGTTTACACCCAACAGAAATGATGTATTTTCTCATTCCATCTTTCGCTCATTTAACACAAGAATCGCATTTAATGATAAAAGTTCAGAAAGGGGAGTTTTATTCCAAAAACGATTCACCCCATTGCACCATATTCTGTGATCCTTTTATAGATCAACACCGCATACTACCAAATCAACAACTACCGCATGCCATTTTTAATGACAACTGACTCCATCATGTCCCACACGACAAACACTCCTCCGTACTCTTCATTGCCTCTTACCATCGGTTATTTGGCAGATGCTTTCGTCGTAGCAAGCTTCCCAGAATACGAGTATTACTCCATAATTCGCACCCCAAAAATAGAAGAACCTACCATCGTCCAAAAAAGACCAAAAAACTACTGCAACACAGTCATCGTGGTCTAGTTTATTACATCTTGTCTACACGTATCTTTGCTTGTTCTTTTTCTAATGCAAACATTGGTAGGAGACGGCTATCATCTCGGCTCTTTAGAGTCTCCTGGGTAGGCCATGCTATTCGTTTATTTTCTAGAGAATTTGCTCCGCTTTTTGAAAAAAAAAAAAAAATCCAAACAGCTGTTGGTGAAGATCTCTTTTTGGCAGGGTTTTTCCCTATCCCATGTTTATGGACGCGTATGAGGTGAAATTTACAAAATTACGCTGCGTAATGGTCCGCAGTAGTAAGATACACCATATACACGTACCAGCAAGCGTGAAGAGAAACCTACATTCGATCCAAAGTCGTTTTGTTCTTTTTTGGTTGTTTTAATTATTTTTTTGGCGAGAGTCGATTTCAGACCTGGTCCCACTAGCCCATGGTGGGATAATTAAGGAACCAAAACGCACAAGTTGGATTCAGCTCCACATTTTGTACTTTGAGTATTCTTCCGTGTGTTTTTGGTTTTGGTTTTGGTTTTTGTTGATTTTTTCCTTTCGGTCTTCCATTTAAAGACAACACCACATGGAACGATGGCCAGAATCATATAACATTTTTGAGTGTTTTCTTTTTTTTTTTTTGAGTAGAGAAGAGCATTAACCCATAAATTGTCGCGACGCTTTGAATCTTCTTTTGGTTTTGCGAAGTTGCCGGCAGTCAGTTATGGGCAATTAGGAATCCGAAAGAAATGCAAAACACTGAGTAATGGCTTCAGTGAAGGGAAAATAATTCAAAACGTTTCCCGTAGAGGCTGTAAATTCTGAGCAATGACAGTCGGTCTTGTCAGTTAGGTTATTCATTTTTTCATTTCAGAGGAACATTGGATCTTTATTGGAATTTTATGACTTTTTAATGGACATGCAATTTCTGGTACTTACAGGATTGTGTAATGTGTTAGGTTTGTACATAAATGAGATAGGATAATTGTTAGGAACGAACATACAAAGTATGTTCAAAAAATAAGGTGACTTCATATTTTTATAAAAAAAAAATTTATATATTCATCCCCTTCTAAGCAATCCCCTTCAGATATAATACACTTGTGCCAACGCCTTGTGTAATCCTCAAAGCACTAAGCTCTTCCAGCGATCCCGTTTTTAGTTCCTCATTCGTTGCAAATCTCCGTCCTTTTACAGGTTTCTTCAGTTTTGGAAACAGGACCAGTTATGACCCTTATGTCTCATGCCCAAAATATCAGAAAAAATTGCTGGACATGAGCCGATCGATATGCCAACATACACAGCAACATCTCTTATAGTAATTCGACGATTTTCCAAAACAAATTTCTTCACAGCTTCGACATTATCATCTTTTGTTGATGTGCTGGGGCGTCCAAAGCGAGTTTCGTCATTGAAATTTTCTCGTCCATCTTGGAAGATCTTTCATCAATTGAGAAATGCCACTATTAACATTTCAAGTATTTTTGAGTACTTGAATCCATTTTTTACCCAAAATTGGTTGCAAATTCTTTGATCCATTTTGTATAAAAATTTAAAATCGCAGAGCGCACGTCTAACCTTTCTATTTTTCAAAAACAAACTAAATATGCTATATATGTACTTGAAACTGTGAACATATGTTCGGGACATATGTACCAACACAGTAAATCGATATCCGAATGTACATACATTGCCCGCGAAATTTCAAAAGTCATCTTACTTCATCATTTTATTTCCAGCATATTTGGATTTCTTAAAAATTTCGTGAAGTTCGTTCTGAAAAGTTCTATACATCGTCTGCGTTGAGCCTCGCCCTTCATTTGATGAATTATGATCCTGACAATGGTATGCCATAAGGATGGATATTGGGTCCCCTATTTTTGAATGTGATGTACCATTCCATCATACCTATTAACGTGACAGAGGCATCAATTATTTGTTGTTATTAGATGTTGTTGTCAAATGACTAGAATTGAATATATTCCGTGATGTCTGGAACATTTTTGAGTCGGTGAAACAAAACAATCTCAATTCTATCACACTTAGGTCCTGGACGTTTATACCTAGTGCCAGTCCTTCCTAAGACCATCAAACACTGTCCAGCTATCTTGGCCTTAGGAATCAGTAAAGTTTGGATAGTGCGACATCAGTAAGTTCACGGATGCCTTTAAAGTAGTTTTAAAGTATTATATTCTTCGAGGGTCGGAAAAATGAGATAAGGGTCTCTTTATTATCTCAGCGTTTCCATATGTCGTAATTTTTGATCATTTGAGAGGACCAATGTATATCAACTTTGGTGGTGATACCCTGCCATACTGTTTGCATGTCTACCGTTTGTCATACTCTGGTTAAAGCTTTACAGATTAATGATGAAAACCTCGAATTGGCTTGCATTCGGTTATTTTCTTATTCTTGAAATGCTTTGATCTACTAGGGAGCTCCATCTGACCTATGTGACTCTTATCTATTCTTGACAGCCGTTTAGTGGTCAGTAGGCAGCCAAGGCGCATTTGGCAGACAAATCTTCTCTTTTTAGATTCAGGTATAACAGATTAATAATCGATTCAAATCTAGAGGTTGTTTTCTGAATTTATTAAGATACAATTATGTAAAACTAATCCCTAAGTACTCCCCTAGAGCTGCTATACTCTTTACCACTACAGGTGGTAAAACACTGGTGATCAAGTGATCAAACAAATACTCATGCCTTTGGGGTCAAGCCCTGGTGTTCAAACACTAGTGACAAGTCATCTACGATCAAGCGCGGTCGAGTAATAGTAACCAAGCACTGATCATCAAACACGGTTCATCAAGTACAAAGTGCTAGTGATCAAACACTGATATTAAGGATGCATAATCAGGTACTGGTGATCATTTACTAATTATCAAACACTGGTGCCAGACGGAAATATGGACGGTTTGGGCCTTATTGTAGAATTTGTTTGTCCTTTAAGTCTTTTTTATGCTCTTAAGACTCTTAAGACCCCCTGTGGTTTATCCTCTAACTATAAAATGTGTACAAATTCTAAAAAACTCTAGGCATACAAACTCTTTAAGGCTGAAAGTACGAGTATTTGCTGAACGATCGTAATAAGACTCTAGCTGGGCAAAGCCTATATAACGTAAAAGCAACCATAATTGGTGCAGTAACTTTTTTGAAGTTCGCTTATCTGACGGCGCCTAGAAAACCGGAGAGAGCTTTCTACTTAATTAAATCCAAATAAACAAATCCCCATCAGTTTTGATCTAATTAACAGTCAATCCATTTACAACCCGAGGCGACACATGTTACAAAGTTCAAATCTAATTGCCTCCCATAAAGTAGAAAATTACTCAGTAACCCCCAAACCAATTTAAATTAATCACAAAGCCCATCCTTCTTCTCAGCTCCAGCATAAATCAATTACCTCCTCTAAATTCGAACAAACACTTAACAATATGCTTGCCACCACTGATTCCAATAAAATCGATTTCAATCCAACTCCTTCCTCTAAATCCCTCTCCAAAAACAAACTAAAAAAAAAAAAATTCATAAAAAAAGAACCCAAAACAAGAAATGAAGAAAAAGTTTCTGAAAATCCAAGATAAACGCGTCCAGGCCAATCGTTAATGGCTGCCCTCCAATTAGAAACAACACTTTACAAATTAACAATTAGCAGTCTAGCAGATACTTTCGTATCTCGGTATCTTGCCTCAAACCCGAAAAAAGGGGGGCCTGAACAACAGACTTTCTTCCATGAGGGGAAACTGGCGGTTTCTCGCACCACCCGGCCCAGACCAGAGCAGATTTTGGCATTTTAAAAAGCGAAATCAGTCAGTAGTCCATGAACACGAAGTCATTCCAAAACACTCATACGAAGACCGAATTTATTTATTTATTAATTTTTTCTTTTTTGATTTTTTGTTGTTGCTTTTCAATCTTTCACCTCCCCCCCAATAATAAAAAATTCTAATTCTGGCACTGGGCCAGTATACAAAAACGAAAAAAAGGAGCATTTTCCGTTATTAAATTTAGAGTCGATTTGTTGTAGAATTTTTTTGTAAAATATTGTCACACCAATTCAAAATGATTTTTTCGTTGAACTGGGTGCTTGGAAAAATACATATTTTTTTAGATGCATTTGTTGGATACAAGGATGAGTGGGAGACTGTTTTTTTTTTTTTTTTTTTGTTCTGTTTTAGATAATGCGTCCTTGGTAGCAACGTCTGCTATCCCCGAAACGATATAAATACACACCTTAACATCCTAACTCTTTTCAAATCAATCCTATAGAGCTAGTCTCTTGCCTACTTTACTTCCACTTAGTGACCCTGGGAAATGGCATGTGTACCGTAAACCCTTATTTTTGAACACTGAAACTTCAAGCACAAGCCTGGATCCAACGAAGGGCAAAATAATAGTTGAAGAACTCTCCAGATGGATTCACATTGTCGCCAGCATTCAATATTTTGACCTGTTGATCCTCTTTTAGGGCTTCTTGACATATTCAAATCGTAAATCTGAACGGGCCTTCAGAACCACTCGTAGTAGAGATGGTGGCGGAAGAACTCAATAAGGTCGACGAAGCGTTCATAACCTCGTATTATCACCTGTTTAGTCGGCACTAATGTATGTCCAAATGGTGCCATTAATGTCTTGACCCTACAGGTTGATGGTTGCTTGTCGTGTCGACTCACCCGTTGTGTAGTTACGAATCAACACAAAGCTTCACATTCAATTTATACCACCCTTGACGATCCATGCTACTCAAAAAATATTTTCGGCTCTTTATGTGGAATGTCAAATCCATTAAAACACCCCGTATAGTCGAACAACTCGCAGAAGCCCTACTCTGATAAAACGGCCATCTAAGCAGTGCAATGGAAAGATGGTAAATTACGACATACAGTGCTTGCTAGCAATAAGGCAAACACCAGCTACTCGTATTTAGATTCGAATTTTTAACAAAGGAATGAGGTATGAAGCCTTGGTTTCAGATATGTAGACGAAACCTCGTGACAATGTGAATCAAGGGTAAATTCGCCAACATCAGTCTAATATGTGCGCCCCTTTACAGTTGTACTGTTGTTATAAGCTCCTCGAAAGGCATAAGCTCAATGAGCTAATCATGATTTTAAAATCTGTGATTCCATCGCAAAGCTAAAAACATGAACATCTTTGGTAGCATAGTCAGTAAACAAAGTAAACAACATGTTTCCGACTACGGATTCAGAACTGTCTTCTTCGCTGTTGGGCAAAATGTCATCATCATCATCCCACATATCGACATTCATAATGGGACTTGGCCGTCTACCGATCAATTCACCACCAACCAGTTGAATGACATTGCGTTCGACGAAAGGTGCATCTACACATATAAGACAATTCTGAATTATGAACTAGCAGGGCCTTTGGCGATCAAGTGTCACTCGAAGTTCTACGCTGCCAGCATCCCGAAACCCAGTAGCAAAGCTAGTAACAAACCAACAGAGATGTCGCCACGACTGCGAAACTTGATGTTTTACGACGAATGTCACACGCGAAGAAACAGAAACATATAGACTGCTGCTTTTAAGGGAATAAGAAAGAGCACATGAAGATACTAGGTCGAGGAAATCGAGAGATGTTACAGCAGAAAGGACATTTTTTTACCAGGAGGTAAAAAGAACAGTCAGATGAATCAAGTACAGATAGAAGGACGAACAAGGGAACCTTGTGGTGTAGTCAATGCGGATTTTATGGAAGAACCATTTTTGCAGACCATTGAACGGCAAAGATGATCAACTTGCTGCCGCTGTGCAGATAAAAATATTCAATTTTGACAGGCAGCAATTTCGCTCACCTAACCTCCAGGAAGTAAGAATAGCTTTATACAATATAACTTTGGCAGGTGTTAACGCCTAAAACTTAACTAACTTAAAAAGTAACAACAATAAAGGGTTAGGAAATATGGGTGGAGATAAAGTTTGAGATGATAAGTGCTCAGGTTGAAATCGAAAGGGAGAAGGGTTGGTTTGACCGTACGGAGCATGCGGGAGATTAGTTCGCTGAGACCATAAGAGGTTGCGATGGATTAGAATATGGAAGAGACAAAAACAGCGTAAATTACAAAGGTTAATGTTAAAGGAAAAAGAATTGCAAAGGGAAGCGCATTCTACAGAACCAGAGAGCAGTCGATGAATAAACAGAATTTCAGCTAAGTCTCTGCATTTTTCGAAGGTATTCAGGTTTATAAGTTTGAGGCATATGAATACTCTGAAAGGAGGACCACACTTGGCTGGTATATTCGAGAAAGGGCCGATAAGCCAATAAGTCTTTTGTCACTGAAGGTCTAGGTGCCGAACTATGACCGAATCATGTGTGACTAAAGTAACCCAAATGAATGAAACTAGCTCAAAAAGGAGCATTTGCTTTCTTTACGGTCAATTAGAGAAGCTCCTCAACATCACCTACAAAACCTCTGCTGTACTACAACGGGTAATCGGCTAAAACCTTTTTTTCAACCAACTCTATGGGTTATTAATCAGTGTGGTTCCAGGCCTTAAACAAGCTTAAGTCCAATAAGTCTGTAGGTACTAACCGGCTAGCTGCAGCACTGAATAAGTTAGCGAGAGATGATTATGCGAAGAAGATACACCAAATCTCTATAATATTGTTGGACAAAAACAGGCCAGACGAATTGAATTGTATGTCTAATCCCGATGAAATGAGGTTTTCAAGTCTGCATCTACTGAGCGAGTAGAGACATAAGTCTCCCAACAATGCTTGCAATATCTTATCAATTAACAAATTGGCCCTAAACAGTGTAACAGATTTTTACATTCAGATCTTGCAAAACACCCTCGGACCACCCACCACCTGCTGATTTTTGTCGAGTTTTTTACGAAGCCATGTCCGGGCTTGGCATCAGTAGTAAACTTATTTTGCTCTTCAGAAGTAGCTTTCACCAAGCTCGCTGCGCCGTGAGAGACGGTTATGATTTTGTCGAGACCTGATGTCAAAAAAGGTTTCCGACAAGGCGATTTGATGTCATAGATTTTCTTCAATATCGTGCTTGAGAGTATTGTGCAAAATTTACAAGCTAACGCCAGCAATATAATCTTGTCTGGTCTGGTGGTAAGCATGGAAAAATAAGAAGTACATGCTGTCATCGCGAAAGGATACATTACATCGACGACTTGGATAAAACGCCACCCTGGTCAGGTGTGACTTCAAGGCAGACAAGGACTCTTTTTCCACAGTTAATATCATATAAATAACGTCACCACCTTAGAGATTATTCGAAAAAGAAGAAGAACCCTTGTCAATCGCTGTTTTGTTTGGCCTTCTTTCGAAGAACCAAAAAAGCGCCCTTTCAGACGTCGATCGTTCTAGTTCTCTGTTGAGGCATGGACTCTGTCAAAAGAGGATGAGAAGGCATTTGGTCATTTCGAGAGAAAAGAGTTTCAAGTTATTTATAGACCCGTTGCAGTTTTATCGACGGAGAGCGGTGATGGAGGTTTAACCCTGTACGTATTGTACGGCAAAATGCACTTAGCTAACATATAAAGACCATTGGATTTGATGACTAACATAGGACATGTAGAACGTATGGATACCAGAGACCCAGTTCGCAAAAGCCTTCGAATTCATCTCTAAATTGAAAAGCAGCAGAGGAATACCCCATTCCAGGTGTGACATCCATATGTGGAGAGGAGCCTCAATTAACTAGGCGTGCAAAATTTGGAAGAGCAGAGCCGGCTGGAAAGTCATGCACCGAACTGTAGCACCACCCAAAATAAAAAAAAGCACTGCCGATTTCTATTCTATGTCTGCATCGTTAGTGTCAGCCCAATCGTTGAAATTCAGGAATAGAAGATGATTTTTCTGCTGCCACGAAGTTCCTGCATATCACTGAATGGCTCAGATTGGGCCACCACCCAATTTTTAGGGCTACGCCTATTATGACGTAGTCTAATGATGAACTCTGGCAGAGCAAACAATGGTCTTATCGTAAACATCTTCAAATAACTTCACTGATTTGGACAGTTACAAGTTGCCGGTCATAAGTTCCTGTTGAGTGGTAGGAGTTCCGGTAGTATACCATGCATCAGGGCTTAAAACACGGTACCGTGAAAGTCAGAGCCTCCTAGACTTCGATCCGAGCTTGACTTGTTAGAGGTTTGCCCCATAGTGGGAGCGTCGTAGTGGCTGTGTATGTTAAACCCAAAAGGCAGGAAGGGCCTTCCAGTTAGGTTTCCCGATGAAGAGTTCCAAAAAGCACTAATTGCCGTGATCTCTTAACTAATCGTTAAGAGATTTTAGGTCGGCTTCAAACACAGATTCCCCAGGGAACTTCAATCAAAGAATCCGTTTTTGTATGATGTTCCTTCAAACCTGGATTTTTACATCCAGAAAATACCTCAATCTGCTCGTGGTTGCATTCGCTGGTTAGAAGCATAGAACAATCGTTGAAGAAGATTGATTAGACTGAAATTATTTCTTGGCATTGGTGGTGTATTGATCCTACAATTGTGTGTTTTTTGGATCACCGTAGCGAGAAGGTTTTGTTTAAATTTGTCAAGAAGGTTCAAGAAGCGAACTAAAGTATTGAATTACATTTCTTGCATATTACATATATGCATACGGAAAGTGCACAATAGTTAGTTTTGCACGTCAAGTGACTCCCATTGTATCTTTAGTTTCCAATTGCTGTAGCATTATTCATTCTTGACGAAGAAGGGTCAGCAACACAACTTCCAAGGTACGAATATAACATTATTGTCTTATTCTTTGATAAGTCAGGAAGAGATCATAGATTTAAATAATTTCTAAATGAGATAATATGAGTTGAGAGAGGAGTTCTCTGAGTATCTATCCTTATTTCCCAGCTTGCAAGTAGAAATGTCTACCTAAATTGTGATATATCTTATGGTGAGGCATGCATGTACTATATTATAAAGTGTTACGCTCTTTTTAGTGAAACAGATTTCCCGCTGACTATCAGAAGGTCCAGAGTTCTCTTCACGTTTAACAGAGTACAGTCGTATGAGTATCAATTTTCAGGAGCTAAGGATAAATTCAGGTTTCTTTATTTTGGCCGTACTGTATTGTTTTTGACAGAAACAATACAGAGATAATTGGCTCTTTTTGCATTTCAGATTTGTTTGGTCTAATTGCAGGTTCCGCCATCTGATCACTTGCAATCGGGCGTGTAAATGGTGTCTCAAAATTCACACAAAAAGCAATTTTAAAAGAAAGCTGAGGTACTTAAACCAAAAATTGTTTTATTTATTTATAAGCCTTCACGGCTTTGCTGACATGATATTTGTGCATAAATGTGGTGGAATTTCGTTGATACAGTGCTCAATTTTCTCCTTTAAGGCGTGGATCGTAGTGGGGTTTTTGGTATAAGCCTGAGACCCCAAAAAAAAAGTCAAACAGTGTTGAATCGCATGATATGGGCGGCCAATTCTAATCACCAAAACTGGAAATCACACGACTAGGAAATGACGCCTGCTTTAAACTGAATTTTTTTTTTTTCTTAGGCTGCATGGTATGCGACGCTGCTGTCGTGTTGAAATCGCATGTCTTCCACATCAATATCTTGCAATATTGGTACAAAAACCAAGATTATCATGTCGCACCTTTAACAGTTATTACCTGAAGATGGGTGGTAAACAGGATCCACTTGTTTTTCCATAATAAGTTCAATGCACTCTCTTTGCTGTGCGTTGTCAATAGGTTTCAAATCTTTCTCGAAATGTTCAATTATTAAGCACGGTGTCGAATTGATGTTCCTGGACACTCAGCAACACTCTTACTAACTAATTTGATGTTTTCTGTTAAACGGCTTATTGAAGGATGGCCAGCGTGGCTAAGAATATCACTAATTGATCCAGTTTCTCTGCATTTTTAAATTAATCTCTTCTCAGTTGATGAAGTTAAATCACTATTCCGACTATCACTGTTTTGTATGAAAATTGCAAACAAAAAATTGTTCAACAATGAAAACATTCTTGTAGCGGTCCATTTTTAATAACCCTGAACTGTAAGCTATTCAACAGCAATAAAGCCGAATTTTTGCGTCGGTATGTGACAATGGATGAAACTTGGCTCCATCTTTTCACACCAGAATCAAGTCGGCAGTCAGCTGAGTGGTAAGCAGGCGACGAACCTCGTCCAAAACGACCAAAAACTCAACAGTCGGCTGGCAAGGTTATGGCATCCGTATTTTGGGATACACATGGAATAATTTTCATCGACTATCTCCAAAATTGGCAAATTATCAACAGCGACTATTACATTGCGCTGTTGGAGCGTTTGAAGGAAAAAATCGTAGAAAAACGGCCGCATTTGAAGAAAAAGAAAGTGCTGTTTCATCAAGACAATGCACCGTGTCACAAGTCGATGAAAACGATGGCAAAATTGAATGAATTCGGCTACGAATTGCTTCCCCACCCACCGTATTCTCCAGATTTGGTCCCCAGCGTTTATTTCCTGTTCGCAGACCTCAAAAGAATGCTCGCCGGAAAGAGATTTAAGACCGATGAAGAAATAATCGCCGAAACAGAGACCTATTTTGAAAAATCGTTTCAATCAGTGTATCGCTCTCGAAGGCAACTATATTCATAAATAAAGTTGAATTTTGCAAAAGTTTTATGTTTGGACTTTTCAGCCCATGTGTTATGTGGCATAAAAGCTAAGAGTAAGACCCTTTAGCTGGCAAGATTTCCGTCTGAAATTCGCTACAGTAGTTTAGGATACTCGACGCGAGTTGTTGCTTTTTGAGCCGTCAAATTAATCCCCATCCAGTGCTCTTCTTCGGGATTATAAGACAGAAACTACTTTCAAATTGCAGTTGGTATGAGGTATTCATTGGTTTTCAAAGCACTGCGATCTCTGGTTGTACACGCCGTTGGAAGTGAGTTGAAAATTGTGTCTAGTGCAGCATTTAGGGAACATCTCAAAGTCGCACTGATGCACAAGCATGGAGATTTTTGCACATTTCCTAGTGATGTACAGTAGATTTTCTATTGCATTTTGCTCTTGACAATTTCCTTGATGTAAGCCCAAACTTTGGATTTGCAAAGTCTGGATGTAGTTCCGTCTACCTTCTTGTCAAGGTTGATTATATCCAACATCATTTCCAATAAACGGCTTTAGCCTATCATCGTTTTGCCATACCTCACCCCTTGCTCATTCGATTATATCTTTAAGAATCCTGCGTCTCAAACCTCTTAATAAATCATTGCTCCACTCTTTGGTAGGCTTTCTTAAATTTACCTGTTTGGGTTTTATATTTGCTTTTTTTCGTTGACCGACTTCCTTATTTCAGCGAGAAATGGAGGAGAATTACTCCTGCAACGGCTAATTCTCCGAGGAAGTTATATTTTGCCTTAATACTGGATATGAGCCCATTTTTCTATATGTAAAGGCATTAACGAAAAAGCAATATACCGCCTAACATTCATGATTTTTTATCTTCGTATCGTTGGGTTTTCAACCTTTGGTGATTATTTTTACTAACATTATGATCCTTGAACTTCAAAGAGAGTTAAAATCTGCCTCCTCATTGATAGAACTACCACAGTTTTCTTTGCTGCCAATGTAATTGTAGTTCTCATCTCGAATTTGACTAATTTCACAACA
Organism: Volucella inanis; assembly: GCA_907269105.1. Classification (NCBI taxonomy): domain Eukaryota; kingdom Metazoa; phylum Arthropoda; class Insecta; order Diptera; family Syrphidae; genus Volucella; species Volucella inanis. Next base: position 128,081,302 of record OU026154.1, read on the forward strand.
TTGTTAACCTTTGGTTGGACAATTTATTTGCATTCTATCGATCCGGAAGTTTCGAGTTCTTTTCTGCGAGGTTACTGGTTAGTATCAGTGAAAAGTTTGCTACGTATATCTCTACTGTAGCCTTTCCATAAAACTCATCAATATTTTTCCATCTTAAAAGTGTTTACTTTAAATGTTATAGACAGTAACGCCATCTAGAGGGAAACCGTTTCTAATGCAAGTTTTGGCATTCCCGATAGAATGTTATGTTTTTCTCGTGTGTTGTCTATTTTGGTCCTAGTGAATCTTTTTAATTTTCACGTTGAAGAACAGCCCAACACCGATGGTATTGTGGGTATAGCGCCTACCATCTGAAAGACTTGAGGATCCAGCATCGTCTACAGATATTATTGTTCTGTGTTATGCTGCAAGGATATTTAACATTCGAATTGTCCACGCTTTTTTGGAAATTGAATCTTATATTGAGAGCATGACATGAAATGGGTAGTCCTGCACTCTTCATTATCCTTTAAACCCTAAACTTGGAAGTTTCGTGTGAATTTTGACTTCAGGCATAGGATTTCTGTACGTCCTCAATACTCGTATGTAAGAACTTGATCAGCAACATGATTGCCTATCATGAAATCGACTATCTCTAAGGAAAATACTGCCTACCATAGAAAGATTGTACTTTTCGTAGCAAAGGTTATATTATAGATACGTGTGAGTAGGTGTGCTTAAGCATGTCATAAACATGTTCGTGAAAACCTATCCATCACCATTTGCCTTGGGCTATAAAATCGTTGTTCCTCTTTACCAATTAAAGTGTTATAACGTCGATAAACACATTTTGCAACTTCAGGAAGAATTTCAGCTTAAAACGTTTGCTCATTTGAACACATCCCTTGCCACCACGAAGGAAGGCGTTTAGTTAGTTTGCATAAACATGTACGAGTTTCGACAATGTAACAACAACAACAAGAACAACAGCCGATTGAACTTATTGCTTAAATGAAACATTGCTACCCACGCTTACCCGTGAATCTGTATCCGTAGATGTACTTGACTTTCAAACAAAAATTTTGCTAATTACGCTGCAAGTATGTACACATGGGTATCTCGTACTCCTCTTTTACTCATTTACGAGTACTCGTGTTGGGGTATAGAAGAAAAGGAAAAACGATAAAATCCAACCTCTAGGTGAGACTTAATGGCTTCAACTCATAGGCACCCTTGATCCATGCCATATGGAGTGCGTAGTGAAAAATTAATTTCACTTCCATTTAACAAGCAGAAATACAAGTACGGGTATGTATCATACAATGTACATTTATCCATCCATACTTGTAGCCATACCCACAGATGCGAATAGTTGTCTGTCTGTACTGGGGGTGAAGGCGCATACTTCCCCATATTTTGCAATCATCATTCGGGCAATGGATGTTCCTCATCAAAATCATAAGATCGTCGAATTTATGTCGACAGGCGGATAGTCTTTCGAGTATTCGTATTGGTATTGGTATTTAGAATTGAGTTCAAAATCAAGGTCACAAATAGAATCCATTCCTTCCTGTTTCCATAGTGATTTTGGATTTCCCAGCGGCGCAGTGGGATGCGGAGTAACATGAGTAACAAAACAGAAAAATAAAAGACTCCCTTCTCTCATCATGGATACATCCGTTGCCGGTGTTCTTTTTATTTTTTTTCAAAATCACTTTTTTACAGGTTTCCCGCGCTCTTTAATAAATAAGTACGACGTGCGCGGTTTTTCTTTCAGTTTTGGCTAGCATTTGGCGTTACTCTTGTTTTTTTGTCTGTTTTTGGACTAAACGAGGATTGCGATGAAAACAGAGCGAAATTGATGTTAAATAAACAAATAGTGGGTTGGGTTTTTTTTATGAAAACAAAAAAAGTCCGTTTTAATAGCCACCCTTTGGAGAGACTTCAATCTGCACGCTTCCAGATCACCCTTTTTCGAATAAATATTGCGTGCGCTGGTTAAATAAAAGAGAGATGTACAGATGTACTTGTATCTGGAGGCACTTGTATCTCTGAGCTTCGTATATCCGTATTTGTTGGATAATTATTTATGCCCACGATATTGATGATTTGTGAGGCACTTAGCGCTGGAGGAATCGAATTCGCATAGTGTCTGCCTTTAGAGGTGAATGATGCAATATGGGATTGCTGTTATTGCTGCACTATCACAACTGCCATGGAACACTCTCTCAAGGATGTACGTGAGTACGAGTACGAGTATCTCATTCAGCAGCGATACCAATAAAATGCCAATAAAAGTTGTTTTCTATGAGATAGTTTTTCAACGGATTTATAAATTATCTATCGGCTGATATTCGTGTCGGGGAAGTCGTAAACATGATGCGATTCTGGAGTGGCGAGGGTTGCTTGGAAATTTTATCCAACATCTGTTCCTGAAATTCAGGAACGTAAAGTGTATAAAAATATAAAAATAAAATGGAAAATGGCTGACTTACTTCTTTAGATGAAAGTTTGGTTTTAATTTAATTTAAGCACTGTCTTGACTAAGTGGAAAATATGAGCTTGTTGGGAGCGCGCTAAAGAACTAGAACAATTGAATTATTCTTAGGAGAAATATGATCATTAGAACCACAAAAAAGGGTGTGGGATACAAATAAACGTGCACTCTCCCACCTGTACATTATGGACTGCGGTGTCGGGAATGTTGACATTATGCTCTGTGTCCCGTTGGAAAATTTCAACAATTATTGAAATAAAGGGGTTTTTTTTTTTTGCTGTTTGGTTTTTGACAGCTCACGCGTGATTCGTGACGTGTGCCCAAGTCAAACATGCTCAGTTAGCATTGCTATTTCATCGTGAAAAACTTACACCTGAACAACGCTTATAAATTATTGAATTCTATTGTCAAAATCCCTGCTCTGTGAAAAATGTTTTTCGCGCACTTCGACCATTTCACGGTCGTCATATTCGACATAACTGGCAAGCAATTCACGACATTGGACATCAAGTCACCTACCCGCATGCGTAGAATGCGTACAGATTAAAATATTGCTGCTGTCTCCGCCAGTGTTAATGAAGACTGATTTGTCCATTCGTTGCCGTTCACAGCGATTGGGATTGTGTTACTCTACTACGTGAAAGATTTTACGCAAAGATCTGGTCTAAAACCTTGCAAAATACAGTTCGTATAAAAACTGAAGTCGAACGACATGCCACAACGTCAAATTTGAAGTGGGCTTTAGAAAAGCTGGAGGAAGATCCGCTTTTTTATCGAAAAATTGTTTTCAGCGACGAAGTTCATTTCAGGTTGAATGGGTAGGTTATTAACAAAACTGCCGTATTTGATTCGATAACGAAAAATGCACCGTTTGGTGCGGTTTATGGTCCGACTTAATCATTGGCCCGTATTTTTTCAAAGATGACCGTAAGAATAACGTTACCGTCAATGACGCCTGCTTTCGTTTAATGATTTCGAACTTTTTTTTGCCAAAAATGTACCAGCTGAACCTGGTCGACATGTGTTTCTATAATGTCGGCGCTACATGCCACACAGCACGCGAATCGATGGACCAATTAAGAAATGAATTCGGTGAGCATTTTATCACTCGTTTTGGACCGGAGAATCGGCTAGATCGTGTGATTTTTAGATTTTTTTATGGCGATACGTCAGATCACTCGTCTATGCCGATAAGCCAGCGTCAATTGCAGCCTTGGAAGACAACATTAGACATGTTATTGGGTATATATTTTAATTCGTGCGGCTTTTTTTTTCTTCAAAATTTGAACGTTTATTTAAGAAAAACATGTACAATAGTATTATTCAAAGTATTGCCCATCTGAACCTATGACTTTTTCCCATCTTTCTGGTAATTTGTGGATCCCATCCCAAAAGAACTGCGCCGGCTTGGCAGCCAACAATGAATTAAGCCAATTTTTGATATTCTGCTCTGATGTGAACTGTATTTCAGTGAGGGCGTTCTGGTCGCGTTCTGGTCGCATATTCCGGGCGTTTTTCGGCTACTGCTCTCTTCAAACGGATTAATTGTGTTCGGTAGCGTTGTCCATTGATGGTTTCACCCAGTTTTAGCAGCTCATAATACAGCACCCCCATCTGATCCCACCAAATCCAGAGCATTACCTTCGCGCCATGGATATCCGGCTTTGCCGTTGATTTGGCTGGTTGGCCGGGTTTAACATGTAATTTTTTGCGCTTGGGGTTGTCGTAATGGATCCATTTTTCATCACCAGTAACAATCCGATGACTTCCTATTTTGGCGTTCCAGCAGCATTTCGGACATGCAAAACCGCTTTTCGACGTCTCTCGGCTTGAGTTTATGTGGAACCCAATTTATTTGCTTTTGAATATATCTAGCTGCTTTTAAACGTTTTGAAATGGCTGCTTTTGAAGAATTTGAAGAACGCCGCGAATCATTCCTCTTGCATTCCTACATCTCGGAGGGCTATGTCACATACAATTATCATTACGAGAAGCCAAATGGAAGCCTTGATAGAGATCGCAAGCTGTACCAATGCAGGTATACGTATGTCATAACAATTCCTCATCTGATGCTTGCAAGCTCACTGAAAATCAGATATCCCATTAGCTATGCAGTCATCCATCCTTGGGACTCAGCTAAGCCACAGGCAAGACTCACTCAAGGCTTAGGCAAGACCCAGGCAAGTCTCAGGCAAGACTCAGACAAGACCCAGGCAAGTTTCAGGCAGGACTCAGACAAGACCCAGGCAAGTCTCAGGCAAGGCTCATACAAGACCCAGGCAAGACCCAGGCAAGACCCAGGCAATATACGACTGCCAGTGTATGTATGTCCCATCTATGGAAGAAAGGTCCAATTGTGACAATAAAATTACCCCTGTTTTCATACTTCCTGTTCCTGTGACTTTGTCACATGTGAATTTTTGTTATTTCCCCGAATAAAAAGATGTAGAGCGGAGAGGAAAACATTTTATTACGAGGTCTGTCCAAGGATACATTCCCCTATTGGAAAGGGAGCACACCAGAAAAAGTTTGAGACAATGTGTTGTTACTATTTTCTCATCAAAGATTAGGTTAGGTTAAAACAGGGGTGTGATGGCCGTGCCATCACAAAGGCACTTGGCACTGTGGAACCAGTTGAACTTGTATTGAAAGGGCAAAAACCTAACCAATCTCCCTGGTGAAACATATAATTTATTTTTTTTTTTTTTTGAAAGAGCTAAGAAGGACTTTGAGGTTCGTGTCTTCGCCGCCTACTTCCTCGTTTTTCGAAAAAGTATTTCCCTCAAAATTTTCTTCGACTACGCGATATTGTCTCGCATCCATACAGTACCAAGTGTACCGGTATTTTTTTGTGAAAATAAAACACTAATTTCTAATGGGAAAGTAAAAAACATTTTATTCAAAGTATTTGCCATTGCTAGCTACACATTTTTCCCATCTTTCAGGCAATTTTTGGATTCCATGCTAATAAAACTGTTCGTCTTTTGAAGCAAACCAAAAAGTTACACATTTTTCGACTTCCTCGTAGGTTTCGAAGTGCTTCTCAGCTAATGCAAGTCCCATCGATGAAAACAAATGGTAGTCGGAAGGAGCCTAGTCTGGTAAATACGGCGGGTGGGGTAGCAGCTCCCAGCCAAGTGCTGTGGTTGTATCCTGAACCAGTTTTGCTTTGTGTGCAGGTGCATTTTCATGGAGCAAAATTACCTTGCCGTGTCTTCTGGCCCATTCTGTTTGTTCTACGATCAGTGCATGGTTCAAATTGATCATTTGTTGTCGGTAACGACCTGTATTAACGGTTTCACTCGGTTTTAGAAGCTCGTGGTACACTACACCTTTCTGGTCCCACCAGATACACAGCATTGTCTTCTTGCCGAATCGATCTGGTTTGGCAGTCGAAGTTGATGGATTAACCCATGAATTTTTCGGTTTAGGATTCTAAAAAAAAAATCCATTTTTTATCGCCAGCAACAATTCGATGCAAAACTGATTTTTTATCGTGTCTTTGAAGCAAAATTTCACAAGTGGTTTTTCGGATTTCCATCTGTCTTTCATTCTATTCATGTGGCACCCATTTTTCCAGACTTTTAGATCTTTCCCATAGCTTTTAACCGGTCAGAAATTGTTTGTTGTGGAACATTTACCACTTCTGCCATTTGTTTCTGACTCAAAGTGTCATCTTCATCCAATAGTGTTTGCAATTCGGCGTCTTTAAACTTTTTTGGTAGTCTTCCACGTTCTTCATTTCTCACATCAAAATCGTTATCTCTGAACCGTTGAAACCATCTTTTGCATGTTGCTTCTGATAGAGCATGACCACCATATGCCTCGACAAGCATTCGATGCGACTCTGCGGCACTTTTCTTCAAATAAAATCAAAAAAATTATGCTTTCCGCAAGTCTCAATTTTCTGGTACAAAGTTCGATATTTTTAAAACGATGAAAAAGTTTGATGTTATTTGTTCAATGACTAGATGTATACTAAATATGTTTGACAGGTGTCAAGCAACCAAAAAAAAAAAAAAAAAAAAATTAAAGCCCGTCACAACAAATGTTCCCTATCGAGACATTTGTATCTTGACGCTCACTTCATATCAGTACAATTGGTATGTGTGTTAGGTATGTTCTCAATATCCGTATCTGACCATTTGAGTCTCATTGCGTGTTTTCGCAAAAGACAGTGTCCTGTCAGGATTTCTATAAATTTTTATCCTTAACTTATCCCTGTTTAATTTTATTAACTCTCTAGATCTTTTGCCGTAAAAAAGTGACCAGAGGGCCTTAGATACCCTGTGTTCTTTAAGACTTGCCCACCTTAGGTTGGCAGTCTTTATGATTTTTTTCTTGATAGGTGGTTTGATAGTAGCAACCTCACTATTATCGAGCAGAGCTCCTCTTCTTGTAACCTCATCTGATTGTTCATTTTCCTCTATATCGCAGTGTCCTAACACCCAGCACAGTCTCGATATTTCTTGCGGATACCAATCTCATCTGCACTAGCTTAGCCGCTCTGAGGACAACCAGAGACTCTGATTGAAAGATACTGCTTGCGCCCGGTATTCTTATAGACACTCTTAGTTCTTTGTCTTCTGAGAAGGTACTAGAACCTGTTCCTTCCTCTGTTGTCGAACTGTCTGTCCACCCTTTCCAGATTTGTTATGTTAAACAGATTTGTCAAAGTCGACCAAGTAAAAAATTTTATCGGTTAGAAAAAGATTGCCTAGCAGTAGCTCCGCTAGGACCGTTCTGTGTCTGAAACTACTGCTCTTGAATTAACCCAAATTAATGAGTCATATCGCACTGTTGCCAGCAAGTTTTTTGACCTGTAAATTAAGCGGTGTTAATTGCAGAAATATGTCCAATGCCGCCGTAGAGTTGGTTTAGAGCGCACCTCTAATGGCTATGGAAGCCATTCTTTGTACCACCGCTAATTTTCCGTAAACCGTTTTCTTGTTTGTTGCCTTCCATTATACTAGTTCGCCATATATAAGTATGGGTCTTACCACCACCGTATACAGCCAGTACCCCATAGCAGGTCTTAAACCCCCAATTTTTCCCACCGCTCTTTTGTAAATAAAAAGAGCATTATATGCCTTTTTAATTCTTTCCGCTAAGTTAAGATTCTAGTTCAGTTTTTTTTTTTTTGTCCAGAATTACACACAGGTACAAGTATTTTTTACTTTTTGGTAGAAAGCACCAGTTCCGTTTTGGAAGGATTGGCATTGAAACCACAGCTTTTTGCCCAAGTGCTGATCGCCTTCAGGGCAACCTCTATAGTTTCGCTTCAAATATTTAAGTATTTTACTAAGCTTTTTAAGGATGTTATTGATAACTAACACCCACAGGAGTCACGTCACAATTTTTTTTTTCACAATCTCTGATCTTGGATCTAGGACGTTGCCTAGTTGCCTCAACCATAGAAACATTTCATTGAACAGATCGTTTTTAAAAATACAGATGTGTCAACCACCATCAGCATAAGCCTACTAATACCACCACTTCATAAGCCCTATGGAGACCAGCCCAAACTTGATTGCATCATGTCAATGTTGCCAAATTCTTGTAGAGTAAAATGTCGAACAACAACAACTTTTTGACTTTGATTCATAAAAAAAGATTTCAACATTCATCCGGCCTTTATCTGTTAAAAAAAAAAAAAAAAACAAAAGCCAAGGACGTCATAAACCTCCTTTTTGCGGATATAATATACTCACATAACGCAACAACTACTCAAAGCCATCTAAGGTGCTCAAAAACCGATAAAGTTTACGTCAAATGCGCAACAAAAATAAGGAAAACAAAACATGTGTCTGCTGGCCGGCATGTTTCGATGGATGCTACTGTTATGAAATAATCCCACATATAGGCGTAAGCGTATACAATGCACGGGGTTGTAAATCCACCTCATACCGTTTGCCTTGTTCAAACTTTTTCAAAAGAATTTACGCTGTTTTTTGTTATTCGTTTTTCAAGCGGAAAAACAATAATTTTCCGGGCAAGTTGTAAACACTGGAATGCTAGCTACTCCGGCCATTGCTGTTGCCGTTTATAGATAGTATGATAGTATTGACCAGGCGAGCCTGAACCGATTTAATCGATCGCTAGTGCGATCTTAACGCTTCAGAGTCTGACTATGATTATGATGATGATGTTGTGAAATAAACCATAGGATTATTAGCCAACGCGTCCTAACCAACCCCGTGTAACACCGAATGCTGCCCCTAAAATAAAAAACAATGCTCGTAAACGCCACCGAAAACTTTATTTTTGCCTCATTCGGTATTTTTTTTTTTTTTTTTTTTTTTTTTTTTTTTTTTTTTTTTTTTTTGTGGTTTTTGTGAAAATATTATAGAAACGCACTTAAAACGCGCCATGTGGTCGACGAATGTGCTTCAAATGGTCTTCCTTAGTTGGAAGGAGAAATTTTCATTTTGCATAATATCGAATGAGTATTTTATGATTCTGAATCGATTTCGACGTCTGTACAAATGTTTATTTGGAGAAAACTACTTTTGAACGTTGTCGGAGAGGTTAGGATAAATTCCAAGTGTTACAAGGTCTGTCGATTTTTCTGCTGTTCGGTGAAAGAAATTCCAGGATTTTGTGGATCTGGACAGCATATTGAATTCGAGTTTAAATCTATGTAACACAATTAGCAGAGATCGGTTTTGAAATTGAAATTCTAAATAAAAAAAAAAAAAAAACTATGATAAATTAGGCGATTGCCTCGGTTTGGAATGAACCTTTGTCTTAACCCTGAGGTGTTTCCCGTTAAGGGCCTACTAAAACCACATAACACCATCCAATAACTCATTTATACTGGCTGACATTACTACTCCCATCGCGTCTGATTTTTCGTGTATAAATGTTTCGTTGTTAGTTTTCTATTCTTATCTACGATTAACTAATCAATCTTTAGTTTTCTACTTTTTCAAATAACTTTAATTGGAAATCATTCAATTAACAATTAATTTAGTTGCAGAAATTGACATCTCCTGAACGATTAATCACCTGAATTCGGAAATAAGTCGGAACTAAATCAATCACGATTGAATTATAAACTTTTAATACAATTAAAAACTGCAATTAACCAAAGAATAAAACTTTAGGTCACTTCAATGGAGAGTTCAGAACTTTTTCTATGAGCTGCTGTAGTGTAGTTCTAGCTAAACTTACACTGACAAGAACCAATCAACTTGCGGGCAAAAGATGCGGAACTATCGGAGATATGATCTTGTATATTCGATTCTTAGAGGCTACTCTAGGAATCCACCAGCAGGTTTTTTCTGTTTCTCAAGTACTTTCAAGGAATATTCTGTTCAGAATCTTCATATTTGCTCCATTCACTAAGCGGTTTGTCTTTCCATTTTAGAATCGAACCCAGTTCCTCTTGCGAAGTAATCGACGAACTTAACCACTGTGATACCTAAAAATGTTTGGACATTTAAAATACGACCCTCTTTTGACATTGATATTGAGGAATGGAGAACTATGGTATGTGTTGACTAAATTTGCGGTAAAAAACGAAAAGGTTTTCGTTTAGGATTTAGTAAAGACTCGTAGGTAATTGTGGATTCAAATATGTGCTCATTGATATTGCTAGATGCTCATGAATGAGCATACTCATAGATGATATCTATAACGAAACCTCCAATGGAAACGTTAGTTTTCTGGTGACTGCAAGTTTGTAGCCAATAGCTCAGATTTTAAGCCCTTATTTGTGAATCTTAGATTTCTATTTTCTATTTTAGAAACTATTTTCTGCTTTATAAACAGTCTGACCTTCTCAATCTATTTAGCTTTTAAACATTCCACACCCAGTTGCAAAACATTCATTGTTCCTGATTTCCTTAATGAGATCATTTGAATTGTTTACATCCGAAGTTGTTAGGTGTTTCCTAAAGCTTTTTCAGTGGCAAGGTAGTTATTTCTACGCTCAACTCTTGATTGAATTTTGCGGTGTCAGAAAGGCACTCTCAAGATATGAGAGTGGTGGTTATTAATAAAGAACTGCATCTCCATAAACTCTTTTCTAAAAATGTTGATGGCCTTCATAAATCCCTCAAGCAAAAAATACCTACTTACTTAGATGGCGCTACAGTCAGGGGTGGACCAGGGCTAACATGAATCTCCAGGGCGCGGTATTTGGCTAGCTGCTCCAATTTCGCACACAAAGTTGGCTGATTTTCCTTGTAACTTGTGCGCGCCACCTAAGGTGAGGTCGTCCTCTACTGAGGTGTCCCTCTGCGTTGGCCCTCTGCGTCCTACTACTGTGTGTTCTCTGGGCAGGGGCGTCCATGTTCAAGATGACCCAGCCATATAAGTCATGCTATCCGACCTTTAATGAAAAGGTTAGCATCGCTGTGCCGTTGAAAGGTCTATTCCATTAATGATGATGCAAACGGGACTGAAAATTAGCTGAAATGCTCTTACCTCGAAGCGCCGGAAAGCGTTTTCATCCGGTTTCTCAATGTCTAACCTCCTGCGCCATAAAGTTAGGCTGGGATGATCAACGTCTTGTATTAAGTCACTTTGGTCTACTACTGATGATGATGATGCAAACGTGACTTTGGTTACTTTACTTCTAGGCCCAAAGCAGCAAGGATTAGCCAGAGTCGATAGTGGCCGTTCAGACTGTCGACGATGCGCCCAAATATTAAGGTTCCTTCCATTAATGAAATTGTGTAATAAGAAGCGAGGGTAGAGCAATTGCTGGTCTCATCGTTACGGTTTTCTAAATTCTACTGAAGGTTGTTACGTGGAGTCAGGAGCCCCCGAAAGCGTAACGGTGGCTGTGATTTAAACTAAAAATCGCAGGAAGGTTTGTCCTGGTTTCGACCCGATGAAGAGTACTGGCATCCTTATATCAGCAAAAGATTTTAGATCGGCCTCGACTCATACAAGGGTAGAAGAACTGCCTCCCACACATGTCCAGCTTTGGTATCAATGGATTGATGGAGAGCGATGACAAGACGTGTGTTTATTCCCATGAATGTTTGCGTATTCAGTGGAATTAAGGCTTGAATTGTTAGGAGTTCATTTAAAACACACGAGACATCTTTCGGCTTTTTGTGCAATGTTCCGGAGACCTCTGTAGTTGGCGTAGGTCAGGAGATCTCTCTTCTTTAGAATCGGACAAACATGAATAAGGCTCCATTCGGCAGGTATACTTTCATTGACCCAGATTTTAGAGATGAGTTGATGTATGCTCCAAATCCAATCACTACCTTGTTCCTTTAAACAAGGGTGGGCGGAAATGTTGCCTGTCTTTCTCGAGGTTGAATGGCTCATTTTACATAATTCATGTTATTCGTCATCCAAGTGTGTAGTTCTTCTATGAGATTTCATCCTCCATCCTTGCAGATTTCAGCTCCTGCTTTACAACCTCGTTATGTTTGTTTTTGGTTACTCTAATAGTACTTGTTTAAGGGTCCCATCGAGCACTGAGGCTTATGTTGGCGTTTAGTTACATGCCTGATGATCAAAACCTGTTCCCAATTTTTTCTCTGACGGCGAATCCGCATTCGAATAAACTACCCGACTCGTGGTCTTGCCGTGCCGACTGTATGTAACATTTTTCATAGTCCATCCCATAGCACTTTTTTGACATAACCTGCTTCGTAGGTTGCGTTATGTGGCTGTACGCGGTCTGCTAAGGTTCCAAATAATCCACGTGCAGATCCGAAGATCGTTGTCCTGTAATCATATATCAGGGTGGATAACAGTGAAACGGTCATTATCCGAGGCTGTTAGTTTTAAAATTTTGGATTAACTTACGCTTTTACCGGAGATCACCACTGGGAGTTAAGGCAAGCACTACGCTACGAACTTGATTGTTGCAATGCTGACTCAAACCAGGTTATATGAGAGTCACCATTTTCCACATCAATCGATACGTAGTAGTTGTGAGAAATTTCTCTAGCGAGATGAAGGGAACTCTAGCATCGTTTGCTCGAATTACAAGGATATTCTCTTAACTGCACTTAATATAGAGAAATAAGTGTCCTTAAATCACGTTCAAGATCTTTATTCCGCATTGTGTGAGCGCCTGAAATCATTTGTTGACGATCTGATTAACCCCTATCAGTGCGTTTTTAGGCCATATAATTCCACAGCTAACCAAATATTCTTACTGTGACTGATGTAAAAAATACCCAAGAAGTTCAAATCGATACTCAGCATCAGTTTATTGATTTTAAGGCCGCATGTAGCAGCATCTATAGAGACGAGCTGTCTAGTTTTGGTATTTCTACCGATCTCGTCAGATTGTGCAGAGTGACGATGACACCGTAAAGGTCGCAGAAACCTCTGACTTCAAAAAGTTTTTAGATAGACTGATGCGCCGTCATTAGACTTCTTTCTGAGAAATTTTGCCAGAAACTCGCAAGAAAACACCAGAGAAACATTTTTCCAAAAGCAACTACTTAGAGTGAGAACGGGAGCCGCAAAATAGGTTTAGTTATGAATGTGGGCAAAACCAAGTACATTCTGTCAAGTAGAATGCATGCACAGCATAAATATATCGGACAGAACGTCAGAACGATTATTTTGTCTTCTCCGGCTCCGCCATTAATTCTGATAATCACAACTCATCCGAGTAAGAGCCTTAGAAGCATAGATGTTACCGAAGGCGGGTGAGATATCCTTCAGATTTTTCATCGAAAAATTCTTTGAGTGATTTTTGGTCCTAACCTATTTAACAACGGGCTGGTAAGAGGCATTGACCTGACAAGAAAAGTGTGCATCTGAGGAAATGGATATTAACATTTCGGACTGAAGAGTCTTTTTTTCGTTCCCGGAGGGTAGTACGCATGTATGTGGAAGGAAAACCCACCCACCTAGGGGCGCACAACCTTCAGCAAATTGTTTTTGATGTCTAGTTAGCATCTGAAGAAAGTTCAACACTCCCACCCAGTAAAGGCGTTTAATTCCATGTCAGGCCATTTATTACTAATCCCCCGTCGAGCACATTTCCGAATTGAAATTCGTACTTTTCTAATCGTTTCCATTTCGAAAATTCACATCCAAATCCAAAACAATAACCATCTCCTGAATAGCCCGAGGCAATGACTTGCCAAAATATTTCCAACTACAAAGTATATTCACTGAAAATTTGCAAAACGTGAATCTAAGCACCCGACATGCCATTGCATTTACAGAAGATGCAGTTTCCATTTCTCAGAACCCCATCCGCGTCGCTGTAAATTTTTTAGAAAAAAAAAAAGAAAAAAAAAAAAGAAAAATGTATTCTTATTTAGTCCGTTAGAGAGTCGAGAGATTAAGTATGCCGACATTTTGCATCGTTTCCATTCTATTGCTTCGCAATAGATATGGGTAAAATCGTTCTTTCCGTCTAAAATTCTTGTACAATTTCAAACCAAATTCGCCCAATTTTACAATCATAGTCGTAGTCATAGTCATAGTCACAACCAATGAGAATAAAAGGAAGCTATCAGAGACAATCTACCGAAAAAAAGAAACTATCTAAAGCGAAATACAGCGCTTTAAGGTATTGTAGTTCGTCCTGAACGGTGTAGAAGAAGACCGAAACTTTAGCTGTTGCCATCGAACGCACCAAGAGTAATGCGTTGCAGATACTCAGTTTATAGATACGATAGGACGTTTGTGTATGGTATATATACGAGTATTCGTATCGCTGCATACGATTTAAGTGTCCCACATGTGTGTAAAATATAGAAACAGCTATAATTCTATTAAGTATCCACGTAAACTACCCGCAAATGTATCTACTCACACTATACTCATACGTATGCTTATATGACGACGAGTAGATAGACAGATATTCGTACATAGATAGTTTTGTGATTGCTTTTAGCCTTCGAAAGAGGCAAATCCCCCAAAAAATGCAAATAAATTGTAACTGCCCCGCGCGGCCACCAATATGTAGACCCGACGATTCTACTTCGACGTATCTAAGTGTAGAGACTCTTTTTATCCATCAAGATATCTGTAGATTAAATAGAGATGTAGAGTACTCGTATTTGTGTGTATCTAAATTGTTTGTTGTACTAATGCGAACGCATTTATAAAAGTAGAAAATTTCTATCCAAATAGGCCCCAAACGGCCGATGAAATAACTTGGCACGATTTTTCGATTCTAATGCATTCCATCGGAATTTTATTTCGACGCTGTATCTGACCGCGTTGTAACATATGTGCTTTGTATATGTGTGTTCATTTCTAGGGGTTTTTTTTTTTTTTTAATGTGTTCTAGGCGATGTGATTTGTGCTATGCTAAGCCCATGCCAATGCGTATTTAAACAGAAAAGAAAGAAAAAGAAAAACTCTAAGGAACCCATCAAAGATGAATCTTCTGGCTTGAGTGTGTGGTGTGCTGCAGAGAGTCTGATGGTACTTTGCAAAATTCCTGGCACGTTACAAGTATCACCGCCCCAAAGACTCACCCCTCATAGAGACTTATTTACCAACCCCCCCCCCCCCCCCCACCACACCTGCCACCCTGTACAGAGTAGCAATGACAAAGCGCGCCAACTCTTGACAGATCCTTAGATAGTTATAAGTGGCAGTGGCAAGAGATGTACATTTTTGAAATTTTACATACAGCACCAACCAGCCACTTTGGGGATGATGGTGGTACTCGTATCTCTGTTTCTATATCTGGGAAATGCTACTTTTGGCCAAAAGATACGACTATACTATACTCGTACGTATTTCGAATGATAAATTCTATTGTTCAAAAGTGAGATAAATCAAAAACGCATTTCATAAGGGATTTGTAAAGTGATTTTGGTTTTTCGTCAGCCAAATTGCACGAGTACGAATACCAGGTGACCAATATGAAGTGACCAAGGGGCTACTTCATCTTAGCCTTTCTGGTGTTGGATACATTTTTGGCATTGTTATCATGTCTTGGACTTTAACAAAGATTAATTTATTATCTAGTAGGTAATTTATCTAGACGGTGTGAGTGATAAAATATGAGTAAATCATGGTGGTTGGGCGGTTTGTTTTGTCTGATGTAAAAACGGCCGCCGAATACATAGGAGTGTGGTGTTCGCGTGCAACTGACATGTTCGTTTTGGCAAAAAAGTGCGACATCTGTTGTTGGCAAAAGTTGCATATTTGTTTATTTTATAATTTTACAAAGTGATATAGAGTTTGAATGGCTTTTGGCGGTAATTTTGGGAACATCAAAGAATTGAAAACTACCCTGGGGTCTTGCATGATATCTTTGGAGATTGGTTATAGATCTTTTATATCCGTGTCCTTACTTTTCGATAGAAAATTGTGCTGCTAAAATAAATCTCAAAGTGTTGAGTAATTACATTACCGGACCAGTAGATCCACTAAAAGCTAAAAAGTCTCACTTATTAGGGTTTATTTACTCCTCCGGGGCATCAACAACCCATTACAGATGCTTACATCTTACTCAGATATTTGCAACGTGTGGCAGCTTACGAGTAGTAAGCTGGATTCGAAGCTGTCTTACACCACTTTTCTTTATATTAGTTCTTCTGCAGAATTGAATAACTGTTTTCCTTCGTAAGTCGTACCTCGTAATAGAGCCTTAAGATATGGATATATGTTGTCAATCATATCAATTTGTTCTTAAAGGTGGCACTTAAACATCTATTTATGAATATTTGCAGCACTGAGTTAGAGTAGTTGCACTGCGATGGCAGTATAGACATAAAAAGTGGTTAGTTTTCTAGAACATCCTAGTGTCACTACTTTTCAACTGAAATAGCAGAAAGATGAATGAGCGCTTCAGTGATACAGTGCTTAATATACTAGTATTCACCACATCCGCGCTAAGTTAATATTTGTTGTCTGATGCAAGTATATATAGACCGGGCACACATAGAGGAAATGCACTACGGTGTTGTCAAGTACTCGTAGTCGTAGCATGAAACCCAAAGATCTTTAAGAGATCTAAGAGATTCAAGCCATCTGCGGCTATGCTCACATGAAACCCAGTGGAAACCCTTTACGAGGAAGGAAATTTTCTTCAGAAGCTTGTCTAACAAGTTGATTAGCGAAGTCGTATTGACCTTAAGGGCCAACGTGACACGTTCAAACCTTAGAAGTTTGTTATCCCAGACACACTTGTCAGTTTCGTTCTTTTCTGGTAAAAGGCAAAATCAGTTTAGAGAAGTTTGTCTGAAAGTCGATAACGTCTAAAGCTACCTGGTTTTAGAGAGCCAAAATATAAGATCCAATCGAAAATACTGTTACATCTGCATATGACTGAGCGTAGAAGTAAGAACTGTTGAGTGCTGTGTCGATCAATAAGCATCATATCAGTGGAAATAAAAGACCGCCTTGTCGGCAACCTCTATATTGGCCGCAGTTAGAATCCGCAATCAGGATCCTATTCACAATCATTGCTCTTATATATTAAACTAGTAATACCGTGTTGTTTGCATTTTCGGAATCGGCCTAAATGTCCAGGAATTATAGTTGACATTACTTTTTCTATACCACCACAGCGGTTTTTCTCAACTTAACGAAACTATACGTATTTAATGACGTCGGATAGGTTTTCCAGCAACAATGAGCTTTGTCATGAAGCCACGTTAACTTACTTTCGTTTGGCGTAAACTAAGCTCGTCTAGGATTTTTTATGGCCTCGCTATGCAAAGAATCTACGTCTATATCTTTAACAAATTTGAACCGCTTCACAAGTTAAACATGTCGAGCAAGTTGACACATCATGAGTTACTTAATCGATATATTGTAGTATTTTCCTGTTTCAGCAACAGTGAATTTTTGATCTTTAAAACGTTGAATTGGTACTTTTATGTAAAACATTCCATCAGCCAAATACGTTCCTGTAGATGATGTTCTTTGGGGTACTAGCCTTTAAATCATTATAACACTTCTTCATAGGTTTTGTCTGACGAAGCCTTAACTATAAATACCTGTCGAACTTCTCACTGTCAGAGCTCCGAGATTCCTATTTGAAACCATGGTCACCCATATGACAAAATGAGTCGAAGCACACGTGCCCTTCAAAATCCTTGTCTGACAAAGTTTTTTTTTAAAAAAACAACCAGACACAATTTAAATGTCAGTTCCATCAGAAATATTAATACAAGCATTTGTCATGCCTTGGAAGACTAATCTCAGAACCAAGTGACAGAATAAAGTGAACGATTGGCCAAATTTAAATTTATCTTAACAGCTTTGCATACAATTTTGCCTTTACAATGTTTTAACAGAACTAGAAAAAAAAAAAAAAAGGAAAAGCTAAGTCGTCATATTTATTTAAGAAAAAATGCGTTGTTCTACCCAATTGACAATGCAGATAAATGATTTTGAAAAATGCTCTTCTGTCGTCTGTTTTCAAAAAAAGGCGGACTAACAATCCAACAAACTCAAAAGGAACGTAGAGCTGGTAAACATGAAATTCAAAGTAGTCTTTTCTTGAAATTTGCAATTATGTATCTATGCATGATAACGGTACAGATTAATGATCTGACTAATTTGGTCAGTTTGAAAATTTCCACAAAAATTTGTTCTACATATTCTTGATGAAGTAACTTATGATCAAATAGTAACTAATTGAGTGATCATGAACTAAATTCATTGAATACTGTGATTCCAGGAAGAGGAGACTTGTGAATATCATATGAAAAACACTTCGCAGCAGTAGCAAATCCAACGTCAAAGGCAATCATCTCCGCCTGGACTCAGAAAGAAACGAAAGGTTCTGAACGGTCCCTTCACAGAATGTTTGATACCTCCATGTCCAACCAGGGAGAACTCGTGAAGATAGTCGGAAAATAAATCCGACAACTTCTAAACAGGCCCACCACTTTGTGGTGGTCTCTCTCTTCCTTTCCAAGATCATGGAGACGCTGACAAACAGACAGTTCATAAAATATCCCGAAACGCAAAATTTTCTTAATAACCGGCAGTACGGTTTTCGTAGCAACAGGTTCACTGGTGATTTGATGGCATGTCTCACCGACAAGTGGAACCAAAGCGTACACCAATCTAGCAAAAGCAAGATAGTTGTACTTGATATTTCTGAGGCGTTTGGCATCAGGCTTTTTTGTCGAAAATGCGTGCTTTTGGAATCGATGACTTGGATGGTTTCAAGTCGGATATTCACAAATTAAATACTGGTGTGCCCCAGGGCTTCGTTCTGTCTCCGATTTTTTATTTTTTATTTTTTTTTCATTAATGATCTCTTGTCTGCTACTTGTAATCCATTATATTCCTTTACTGATGACAGTACACTCTGCTTTTCATATTCATTCCCGAACTCACGTCCCTGCTCTTCGGCTGTAGAAGGGGAGCGGCGGTGTATGTTAAGCTCATTAAATTCTGATATTAAGAGCAAAACTAACTGGGGAATCACTAATAGCTGAATTTAATGCTTCCAAAACATAATGTTGTCTGCTGTCATTAAAGCGAAATCTAAGCACCCAGCCATTATCCATGAACGGCATGGTTCATCACGGTATCGACGAAACCGAAAAACTCTCCAATCTCGGTATATGTATTAGTGACAACTTACGTTAGAATGTCTACAAATTCGATGTCGTCAAAAATGATGCGAAATGTCTAGGTTTCCACAAGTGATGTAAGAAATATTTTACTTTCTCTGATCTGGTTCAATATATAGGGTGATTCATCGTGAGGTTTGAATAATATTGTAAAATAAAACACACAAATTTGAAAGTGAACTTAAATTTTTTTTTATCGGTTAAAAGAACAATTCATGGCATTTACCTTTTGAAAATGATATCGTGTAATTGTTGGCCATGATTTCGTTCGCGGATAACACGAGTAATGTTGACTTCCAAAGCGTCATTCGTAGCTGGCTTCATCCTGAAGACCTGAGACTATATATCCCCAGAGAAAATACTAGGTGGAGTGAAAAATAACCCCCTTGACCGCCAGAATGCGCTGCTACTGCAAAAAGGGTTATAGTGCCTTGAAGTCCGTTCATATTTAGACAGACATGCCAAATTTCAGTGCGATACTGTCTTTAGTTTTGTTTTGACAGCTGATTGTTGTTGACATATTTGGCATCATGTTGAGTATGGACAAAAACGATTTTCGTTCTCTCATAAAACATTATTTTTTGAGAGGCAAAACGGCGAAGGAAGCAAAATAAAAGTTGGATAAATATTATGAGGCTAATGCTCCGTCAGATTACACCGTCAAATATTGGTTTCGAGAGTTTCGTGATGGCCGCAACTCCACTACCGATCAAGTCCACAGCGGCAGGCACTCCGATGCGGTTACAGAGGACAACGTCAAAAAAATACATGAAATGGTGTTGGCTGACCAGAAAATGAAGGTGCGCGAGCTAGCAGATAACACAAAGATTGGTACTGAGCGCACACGCAATATTTTGGGCAATGTTCTGCATACCGCTGGGTGCCGCGCATGCTCACTCTTGACCAAAAACACAAACGCGAGAGCGCTTCGAAAGAGTGTTTGGACTTGCTGATGCGGAATCGGGCGGACTTTTGGCGTCGATTGGTAACTGTTGAATACCACAGAACAGAATGAGTGCCGACACGAGTGCTCCAAAGCGGCCAAAGGAGGCTCGATGGGTCGGAAAGGTTATGGCGTCGGTTTTCTGGGATTGTCATGGAATAATCTTCGTGGACTACCTCAAAAAAGGAAAAACCATCAACAGCAGTTATTACTGTGCATTATTGAAGCGAAATCGCTGCAAAACGGCTTCACGCACAAGAGCATCGCAACCACGGATAAAATCAATGACTTACGGCTCCAATTGCTGTCGCATCCACCGTATTCGCCCGGTTGGGCTTCCTCGGACTATTATCTCTTCCCGAACCTCAAAAGATGGCTCATCAATAAAAAATTCAGCTCACGCGAGGAAATCATCGACGCCACGGAGGAGTATTTTGTAGACCTTCCGGAAAATTACTTTTCGGACGGGATCAAGAGGTTGGGAAATCGCTAGAATAAGTGTATCAAACTTAAACGGGACTATATTGAATAAAATAAAAAAACCTTTCAAAAAAATTTTTTTTTTTCATTCCCAAGGAGGTTACTTTTCACCCAACCTAGTAGTCCAAAGGTGTGATATCGCACGATCTAGGCGGCCAATTTACCGTAGCAAAACGTGAAATTAAGTGCTCACCAAAATGATTTCTCAACAAGTCCATTGTTTCACGCGCTGTATGGCTAGTAGCGCCATCTTGTTAAAACCAGAGCTCAGCGGGACTATGTGTTTAAATTTCGGGAAGCACATAGTCCGTTAACATGGCGCTATAACGGTTAACATTAACGGTAACATTTGCCTCATTTTTAAAGAAATATGGACAAATGATTCCACTAGTCCATAAACCACACCATACCGTTGTTTTTAATGGATGCTCTTGGTAGCTCTTGGTACTCTTCGGGTTGCTCATCAGCCCAAATACGGGGATTTTGTTTATTAACGTATCCATTGAGCCAGAAATGGGCTTCATCACTGAACAAAATTTTACGATAAAACACTGGATTTTCATTGAGTTTTTCCAGAGCCCATTCACTGAAAATATTACGAAAATTCAAGTCGTCTGGCTGCAGTTCTTGCACAAGTTGAATTTTGTACGCTTTTACTCCAGGATCCTCACGTAAAATACGCCAAACCAAGCTGCTGGGAATGACGACGAATCGATTCGTCAAGGTCTTCGCGTACACTTTCAGCTACAGCAGCTCTTCAGTACGTGCTAGATGTGGTCTAACCGGTCGAGTATCATCCACTTATGTGAACTGGGACTCAAATTTGCGAATGGTATTGGCAATAGTGGTTTCAGTAGGTGGATTATGCGCACCGTAAGTTCCTCGAATCGCACGAAAAACATTTCTCACAGAACGCTGATTTTCCTAATACAGCTGAACAATTTGGAGACGCTGTTGTGTTATGAGTCTTTTAATGATGTTTTGCCAAACGATACTGACAAAAATGACAAAGCAGTTTGATAGGAGTCACGCGTTATCTGTCAATCACGCTATATTAAGGCATTTATCCGCCCAAAGTTTGAGTACAATATACACGTCTGATCAGGTGCTCCTAAAACATCTCTGCAACTGTAATTGCACAACTGATGTGATTCTTATATATATTATACTGGCGTAATGTCTGCTGTCTCACTATTATTTCGCTATTTCCATCACCAGAGCTCCATTGACATCGCCAGTAGCATTCTGCCCCTTCAAACCTTTAACCGTAACACCTGTCTCGCTATGAATGCTTATCAAGATATCCTCAAGCCCATTTTCAGACGTACTCTGAAATATCGTGATTCGTTCCTAAGCCGTATAACTCGCTTATGAAATGCCCTCTCAAGCTCTCTTTTTCCTTGTCGTTATAACTTGCAAACATTTAACAACAATGTACATCGGTGCCTCTCTTTTCTTTCTCTATAAATTTCCTTCGCCCGTGCTGTGTACAAACATTTTAAAGGTACACACATCCCTTGAGAGCGCGCTATTTGTAAAAAAAAGAACCACACCGATGCAAAAAAAACACCTATTGTCGCCTTCAACAACTGCAGTTTGGTACTCGATATTCGTCGTGGTCTTCAGTGCGCTCAGTGATTTTTCTATCATTTCTTTTCGGTTGGTAAAAAGCAGTGTTTTGAGCAAGCCCAACAGGAATATTTGTAAGTAAATTTGGTGACAGTTGGATGGATGTTGTGGATGTGGATGTTCTGTTTTGCAATATCCATCCACTGCTCAGCGAATATTCGCAAATTTTAATCTTTCACAGTTACTTTTTCATTTAATCGCATTTAGTCGCGACCTGCGCCCAAAACAGAATAAAACAGCCAACAAGAGAATTTTGAGGGTAAATTTATGCGAACGTTTTGGGCGTGCAAATGAAAATTGTGTTCCTCATGTGTGGATTGTGAGTAAAATTTGACAGTTCGCAAAGAACATTCGAACATTATTCGTTAACCACAGCTAAATTAACTTCTGCCCTTTTGGAATAATATATTTGTCACTTGTCTGTCATTAAATCAAAAAAAAAAAAAAAAAAAAAAAAAAAAAAAAAAAAAAAAAAAAAAAAAAAACCGGGCACCACTTTCTCAGCGAGCTACCGATGTATTTCTGAGTTCCTGTTTTTTTAGTTAGCGCGCATTCAAGGGGTTATCAATACCATAATAAGGAAACTTATGAAACAAGAAAAGAAAGGTACCGATGTACGTTGGTCTTAAATGTATGAAAATTACAATGACTAGGAAATGACTAGGGTATACTAATGAGCATTCATAGCGAGAAGGGTGTTATGGTTAATAGTTCGAAGGGGTGGAATTCTACTTACAATTTCGGTAAGTCACGGGTGGTGAAAATAGCAATAGAACCCGGTGAGAAGATAAAAGTCATCATAATTACACCAAGAAGCGTAGCTTAATCATTAGAAATCTTAAGATACATTTTGTGAAAATGTGTTATTTCAAGTTCCGTGAACTGATGGCGACAATACTCTAATACTTGGCCCAATAGCCCACGATCGTTATACAAGTATATGAAGTAATACCCGTATACTCGTATCGTTACCAGTTTAGTTTCCCTTTTAGTGATCGTAGTGATTAGTTGATCCGTCCCGGGTAGTTGGAAGAAAGTTGTTAATGATCAGCTTGATTACAATGTAATGCACACTTCACGTCCTAATGATTAGTATAAAGATATTGCATAGAATTTTATGCAAGAAAATTCACTATTGATGCTCGTTTTCTGAAAATAATACTGATCCTCTCGTCAGAAAGTGATCCTCTCGACATTAATACGTCGAAAACGAAAGCGAAATCGGAAAGTATTCCAATGTATTTCCTTCCCTACACGATCGATCTTCATTAGACCTCTAGCTATATCTCCATCTAGTCAGCTGCATTTTTTATCCCTACACAATGATGTTATGCAGCCAATCTTCAAAATAGATCACCAAATGTAGCAACAATGTCGCCAATGAAGCTTGCAAATACCAAACGCCTAGCCAAAGATCACCACAAATGTAGTTGCCTACTGTTTGTACGTCTGTCTGCTAATGTATATGTGCATGCGTACGTGCAAAAGAAAAGAATAATTAAAATAATTTGGCACACCTGAAAGATAAATCAATCGATTTACTCGTATTTGCGTATCTCTCCGCTGCCGTTGCTATTGCTATTGCCATTGCCGTCTACATATTTAAGGGGTGGCGCGTGTGCACAGAAATCCTCGAATACAAAGCAAAAGCAGCAAACGATGCAAGGGGATTTGTGACAAAAAAAAAAAAAAAAAAAAAAAAAAAAAAAAAAAAAAAAAATTCGAAGAAATAAAAGGAAGCCTTCCTTAGAATGTCGTCGGAAAATCTAGGTCGAACTTACTCGTATTGTTGTTCGATGTTACGTTTGATGACTCAATCGATTGGAACTTTGATTGGAAACTGATGAGAATTGTTTTCGACGCATCAGCTGACAGGTGATTGTTCGGGAGGCGTTTCGAACCAAATAAGTATCTGCCACCGATTGTTAACGGGCCATCAAATCTTGAAGAAATTTATGAGATGGAAAGGTACTGAAACACGATAGACCTAAAAATGCTTCCTAGGAACTTGGCATTCTAAGCATTCCCAAGTGTAGTTATATGGTATCTCTGGATCCTCTGGTTCATCTTTGCTTCCACTTATCTTTAAAAAAAATAATCAAACTCAAAAGTCGAAGTAGTGTTTCCTTTAATATTCGATTATTTTTCCAACTGCTAAGATGGTGTTTGTAGTTTGCAGTTGAATGTAGCCCCTGTCGACATGGTAATTGTAATTGAATTCTACGACTTGTGTTCTGGTTCGTTTGTACATCTGCAGATGGAAGTGGTTAAGATGCTCTATCCATAAGGGCTGTATACTCGTATCTATTCTTACAAACATATGTATCTGTGCTACTTTTCTGTGGCTTTCAATGCTTTCTTACTGCATGAAATGGTAACACACATCAAACACTTTATTTGAATAATCATCGGTCCTTAGTCATGAAGGTGGTGGCGATGCCGTGCTATACCAATTTATGCCATAGAACGGCATACATATACATTTCTGACTCTATTCATAGATGGTTTTGAGAATCTCTGAAGTATATATGGCATATGGTTGAGTGTAGGCCAACAGACAGACAGACATACAGATATATAGATAGATTTGTGTTTGATCTTTGTTGGGAAAATAAATAGACGGTTCTTTTTATGACATTATTTGAAGGGCTTTAGCTGGCAATAGTGCTTTGACTCAAGGGTTTGTCGTGCTTCTAATACTGTAAACGCTTTCGACTTGAGAAATTTGTTGTTTTCAAATAAATTAAATTTAAGTTGTCATTTCTGTTGGAATTAATTAATTTATTATTAATTTTTGTGTTTTCTTTCTGTTTGTATCTTTTTAGGTAAGTCCCGTGAATTTAGTATCTATCATCACTTTGGGTGACATAGGAGATAAGCTGGTAATGTATGGAAAGGGTTGATATCATTTTAACTCTGATAATCATGATTTGTTGTGCAGAAAAGTTGTATTTCAGTTAAAGAATAGAATATACAGCCAAGATGGTACTATGGAAGTTATAGACCTGTGGTTTCATTGATTTAGCGATCAGAATTTTGCAGATCGTCATACCTGTCTACTAGAATTTTAAAAACCGCCCTCCAGTGGTCGTCTATGTTTTTGGGGTTCGTAGAATTTCGTAGAATACACTTTGGATGCAAGGTTGTTCCCAAACTGTTGACACACTTAAATTATCTACCTATCCGTAGACTTCCGATCTTATTTCTGGGTATGTGCAACACGGATAGCCTGCTCTTGGCTTAGTGGATGCAGTTTAAGACCGTATGGAGTGCCAGTATTGGAGAGCTGCTTGTATGCTTTCTGCAGCAACTAAGGGAAAAACAAATGAACAAACAGATTTCCGCCACTTTTTATGTGCACATTGTACATATGATAACCTTGTCTTAGGAGTTTGAAAATAGGGTAGCACAGGGCTATATTCTGTCACCAATATTGCTCAAATTTTAAATTAGCGTTGTGCTTCGTTAATGATCTCTAACATGTAACTCAAGCATCTAAGGGTCTCCTTGACAGCAAGTGTTTAGAGGAAAACACGAGTAGTGCGGCTGAAGAATAGCGAGGGAAAAAAAAAAAAAAAAAACACAGACTCGGAACTATCTCATCAGCTCGAGTATGTATTGCAGGACAATTAGTGGAGCTGTTAGAACTTTTTCAATAGCTTTGAAGTACTGTCTCAACTGACGCCAAAACCGAGTGGCGTATTGTCAGCGGTATTGGCAAAGCAAGTTCTATGTTTGATGTATTTTCCAAGATATAGAGAAGCAATGCAATAGGACTAAATACCAAGCTCAGACTATTACGATTAAACTTTGAATCTGGGTTGTTATATGAGTACAACACCTGTGTGTCTGTGGCGTCTCTCATCGATCTCTCTCAGCCTTTGAGCACATAGAAAAAACGGTTGGTAAGAGCTATTCGTCGTTTAATTTCCGCGCTGATGTCATAACTGTCAGAGCCTAGGTACATAAATTCGTTTAGTACCAGTTGTCGGTAGTACTTGCATATGTGAAAAGTTGGACAGATTTTTGAAATATTGTGTCTCTGGTGTTGAGGTGTGAGTTGTCTGAGACTCTTTTTAACATCAAAATATTCGGTGATGTTTCTTCCGACTTTGACTGAGCAGCTAGAATTCTCCATTGACGAAGACCAGGCATGGCTCTGTGTAACTCTCGTCTGCCGGTGAAGAAGTGATAGGAATCGAGTTGATATAGTGGGTAATGATGGATTTACCAGGTCCAAAATTGATGTGAAATGGGCCTATCAAATTGTTGACGACCTGTTTAAAATGTTCGCATAACACGGTAGCAAGGATTTCGTATGCGACGTTAAATACACCTATGCCTCTGTTCAGGGGGCCTTCTTACTTCGGAACTGGTCAGACAATACTCGATTTTCATTCAACAGGCATGCGTTTCTCTGATCAAATTGTATATATGAGCTGGTGCATGCTTCTAATCGGATCATTTCCTCCAGCTTTAGAGAACTCGGCAGCAAAACCCTAAAATCTAGAAGATTTCTTAGATTTAAGTTAAACCATCTTCACCTATGTTTTGGTCAGGTGAATGGATGTTTTCGCGGTCTTTGTTTGGCCAGATTTGTATGGTCGTTAGAACACATCACCACACTCCACATCGAATCGTCCGAAAGTCTGCGAAGATCATTTAATGGTTCTCCATAAGTTATGTTTATAATTCATGGATAACCGCGAATGCGGTTTATTTTCCCCGCGATTTGGGTATACGAGTTACCTACGCCCACTACGATTCTGAATCAGGGTACACATGCCGACAGCACCTTTGAGGGGTTCGACACGATATATTTGATTCAAATGAGTTTGCTATGCAGAATGACACCCAAACATTTAGTAGACCAGTATACACCATAGCAGTGAAGACTGGACAGTGCCATGTTTACTCATTTTAGGTCACATGTTGGCCGCATTCAATATCCACAATCGGGGATTGTGATTCGTATATGCCGTGTAATCTGGTGGAATTAAAGTACATGTGCCGTCTAAAGTTGAAAGCACACTCAACTTCAATGAACATGTCGAACACGTACAATGCTTTTATTTCTGCCCTTCAGATGCTGAAGCAAAATATTGCTTTCGCTATGGAAGGTATGTTGAATCATGGACTGAGCATGCATTGAAAAATCAGTTTTGCCCAAATGAAGCTCAACCATTCTATCCATGCTCCTCAATGTCGGGCTGATAGGTCTGAGCTCATGTCGAAGGCGAAGTCATCTCTGATTTTTGGTATAAAGGCTACTCTCATTGTTCGCTCGAGGTATGTATGAATGTCAGTGCCAGTCTAGTAGTGAGGATTGTCTTCAGAGTTTCCAGAAGCTGGTTTATTCCTTTTTGTAGCATAAATGTTTGGTGCATTGTAGATTGAAGCCTCATCCGCCACCACAACTGATGACAGATACTTGCTACATAATATCTTGTCGTGTTACTTAGTCAGTTAAAGGTTCAGTGATAAGGACTAGGCCGGTCCTGCATGATCAGTGAAAGAGTTAGAAGAATGAAACGTGGAATTTTGTTTGGATTGAATCGAATATTCACATATCTTCTTAGATATGTATTTTAGTGAGTCACGATTCATGAAGCAAGGTTTGATGCCAGTGGAGGTAGAGATTTGTTGTTACTTAATAAAGTCAAAGGTGTCACGAGAAATTGAAACGGCAACCGATTGGTAAAACAAGACAAATATTCGTTGCTTCTCAATGAGGTGCAAGCAGACACATTTCTTCGAAATGACTTCTCTTGCTTTTATGAATGACAGAGCCATCGAAAGTGTCATAACTGCGCGATATTTTTAATTTTTTTTTTTTATTAAAAGAGGTACCGATGTACGTTGGTCTTAAATGTTTGAAAGTTATAATGACTGTCAAATAGACTAGCAAATAGAGGTTCGGCAAGGCATTCCATAAGCGAGTTGTACGGCTTAGGTAAGATATTTCATATATCAGAGTACGACCGAATGTAGGATTGAGGGTACAAATTGATTGAAAGGGAGCATCAGTGGTTAAAATAACGAAAAGGCAGGTGACATTGCGTTGTTGTTCAAGGATTGTCAATGACTGATATTGGTATCACCTATTACTTTTATCGCACGATTTCGAACTCTTTCTAGCAAGTCGAGGAAAGTCTTGAAGTCACTTGACCAAATGTGGGCATTGTACTCTAATTTTGGGCGAAAAAAATGCCTTACAAATTTTTATGTGAAATGGGGTGTGGCATCGAATATTATTAAGGTTGGCAAACATAGACTATGTTACTTTAGGCAGATGCCGAAAATGATCATTATGTTTGGCTTGAGCTCTGAATTCGACTATATTAAAGCAGCTCAAAAGTCATCGTTTAGGTCGTCAAATCCATTGGATTCCATACTGAGTCCAATGGTTAATTGATGGAGTACAAATGAAGATGTTGTTTTTCGAGGCATTCCTATTTCATTCTTAGCTAGGCATTGGATCAGCTTTGCAAAATCTGTCCTGATTAAGTGAAGGATATGTGTATATTGTGTTGCCAGGACTTTATGGCCATGCTACTTATTTGCACTCAACACGGTAGAGTCTTATGTTAACTGCAGAATTTTTGCTTAAGCTGCGACGAAATGACCACTCAAAGTTTAACGAAATTCTGCATTTCTGTGAATGACGAGAGTCTCTGTTCTGTCTCAATCCCTGGTTGAGACAGTGTTTCAACGTCCAAATATATTTCTAGCCGACAACGGAGACGTCTACTAATTTAATTTGTTTGTTCTTCATGCTGGGTAATATGTTTTGTTCCTCTCAATTAAAAAATCAGGTAGACAAATGTATCGGGGGTGTCAGTCTTTCTTATTTTGAGTAAAGCATTTTAGGAGCTTGCCTATGATTATCGAATTAGAAAATCAATCCCTAAGATTCATAAACGATATAAGTGTCTACTGCCTATATACTCGTATATTGTGGAATTTTAATGATGAACCATCACATGACTGCCGGAAGTGGCATCGTGAAACTTAATCAAACACCTTCATCTAAAAGATTTCTACTTGAACGCATGGTTAATTTTCACACGTCTGCTATTACTAAGAGCTTAGCTAAAAGCATTGGTCTATGGTCTGCTTTATAAGGCCAATTAACCGATTGTCAGCACTGCCTTGCACAAAAACTTGGCTGCTGAATTTTGCTTTAATTAAAGTGCAACCAAATGAGAGACTTCGTAAATCTGTTTTTCAAACCTTCGTCCCCATATAATTGCTAATAGATACAGTATCTGAATATAAAGAAACGATTTCTGTATAAAACAATTTGTAATCAAACTTTCGTATTCAGTTTGTTAGCAACAAAGTAGTGCAATAAAGTGCAACATCGCCTGTCTAGTGAAATGTGAAAGCATGCATCATTGGCCAGGAACCTAATTGAAATTGTAACATTGTGAACGGAGGCATTTGGACGAGCTGGCGGCTAGATTTTTAAAGCTATCCTGCTTGCCAAATTAGTGGGATTAGTGACATTAGTGTTGTTTGAAATATTTCAGGTAGCGCGACACGATCTGTTGTACGATCTGCTGCACGATCTTTGCGGGTCGAGTGTTCGTACTGGCATTCGACTTTTATTTGTTTTACATAAACAACATCAGGGAAAACATGAAAATTGATGAAATGTATCCATTGGATGTGGTTTTGACTTTTATATCCGATTAAATCGTCTTTTGGTCGAGGTGTTGTACGAGTTGATACTCATACTTTGGCTGATGTCAGCTTTATGTCAGATTTTTTTTGGTCGGAAAACGAAATAAAAAAAAAAAAAAAATAATTGGACATACATCAGTGGCATTGAGATATTTAAGGAAATCATTGCGGGTGTTTAGTTTGAGTAAAATTAAAATATCTCTATGATTAAGAAACCAGAAATGTTCAACAGGTTTTAATTTATTTTTGAGAGCTTTACGAGTTGCTCTGGTACAGTTTATGATGCAAGTGGCGTCTGATATACGAGTACGAGTACGAGAATTCGTATCTGTAGAGACAAATCAAATTGTTTTAGCAAATTAATCAAGCGACAATGTTGATGGCGTGATACAAAGTGAAAGGAATTTTCTACATGATTTGGTTTTAATAAAATTGTTCATTTGTTTTCGATATAACTTACTCGCAGATGGCAGTTATTTGACATTGGATACGTATCAGTTGTGTTAGGTAGTTGAGGGGCGTTTTGATATTGGAACCTTTTCTAATAAGAATCAATATCGATCAAACCAGAGGCTGCCTGTTGGATAAGAACATAATTGTCTAAGAGACTAGCATTTGAAGAAAAATTGCCTTGAATGTATTAAAAAAAACTCTGCCAGGTGGTGCAATGTTGAGAATTATTACCTGGGTAATGAACAGAAGTTCTAGCTGTTGGAACCATATATTGTACGGATCAATGTCGTTCATATTTCCGAAGAAATACTTGCTGATCATTGTCCATTGCAGAGTCTAGATACTTCGAAAAGATTGATTGATTAAAAGTTCTTTGCTTCTTCTTTTTTTCTCTTTTAATTCGGAAACTGCTGTATGCAGCAAAACTTTAACTCATCCTGGAGCAACCTGAGAGCCATGTCCTTCCATCTCTCTCTGTTTGCAGCTCGATCCACGATCGCTGTGTATACAATCGGAAACTTTGGGACTGAGCTTCCGTTATAATAGTTGACCTCGTTTGTGGTCACCGAATCTTTAGGATATTACGCAGACGACGATTAACAAATGATTATAACCTGCTCGAGATGTTGTCTATTAATGATGTTCAAGCTTGTTTGACCTTGCGCTGTTGTACGATTCTTTAATTATAGCAACAGAGATGTCTCTCATAACAAGAGATCTCCAGATACAATCACGATTAGGGCGATCGAAGGTCTTTTCAAAGTCTACAGACATGAGGAGGAGCAGTGATTAGTACTCCGATGAATCAAAGATGATTCCCAAGGTGTTAATATGATCGACGCATGATCGATCACTGTGAAATCCCGGTTGGTACCTCTTAAGCGTCCTGGAATTTCTCCTTTTCAGAATAATAGATGCCATCAGCTTTGGGAATACGGACAACACAGTGATATAACGATAGTTATTGCAGTTCTTAAGATCACCTTTCTTCGGTATGACAATAAAACTCTCCTTCCATTCCCAGTGCATAGTTTGGTTCTCCCAGACAGTCTAAACAAGTGGAAACAAAATACAGGCCGCTGCGTCGGGAACGGCTTTAAGGAACTCGACAATTACACCATTCAGTACAGCTGCCTTGTTATTTTTTAGAAGTGAGATCGCGGTTCTTATTTCTGCATTGTTAATAACAATTCCCCCGGAAGATCTACTTTGTACTCTGGTCATCATTGAGCAGCGCACAAAAATGTTCCAAAATGGTTGGTTTTTGACCTATCATTTCCATATAGATTTTGTACATCTTTTTCACGTTCCCCCTTTTTGCAACTTTTTCTACGCCCTGCGCCAACTTGACCAATCTGGCCCTCCTATCATGCCTCACACAACGCGCACTGTCTTATGAGCTTCTCTTTTCTCGTCCTGTAGAACCAATTTTCGAAGAGCATCAGTTAAATTGTTGATTCTAATCTTGAGTGATCTGCGGTGTGTAATTTTCTTCCAAATATCTTGGGATATCCAGAGATCTCTATCTCTTGATTACCTCGGTACTATTTCAAATTTAGCTTCCATAAAAACCCTCTTTACTTTGTCCCACATCGCCTCAATTGGAACACATCCACAGTTGACGCTTTATCGTTTCAGGAGTTGGCAAAATTACGACAAATATTGGTCTGCTTGCTATACTCTCTGAACGTCGCCGGACAGTAGCTGTTCGTAGCCGGAGCGATGTTAGGATCCGGTGAAAATCACTTCCTGCATCCGCTCTTCTCTCATTCTTTACATCATAAAGTGACTTCCTTCATTGTTGTTGTATCGACCTGTTCGATCATCAGGGGAGCCCCAGATTTCTTTATGGCAGGTTTTGTGTGGAAACAAGGTTCCACCTACCATAAGCTGCTGAGCGTTCAAAAAGTCAACAAGCATATCGCCATTGTTATTTTGCTGGCCCAAACCATGTCTACCCATTACACACTTGAGGCTTATGTTGTCCATTCCAACATTGGCATTGAGGTCCCTTGTGACGATAACGATTCACTTTTTGCGACAATTCTGTACACCGAGTTTGAATGAGCATAGAGAGTTGTTTTGTCTTATCCTTTGCATCGTTCATCGGAGCGTAACACTGAATGATATTGACTTTGCAAATTTTGAAGCTAAACCTTGTTATCATTATCCTCAACAATATTGATTTCTAATAAATTCGTCTTATTCTGACCTCCTTAGTCAGCATAATAGCAACACTATTCAGTCTTAGAAGAACTGCCTGTCGCCTTCTTCCCAGGAAACAACAGTCCTAAGCTTGAACTCTATTCAGAATTACCCCTCCACTTAGTCTCACTCAGTCCAAAATAACTGATGTTAGGCTGGATCATTACGCTCTTCCTGTTCTAACATTCCATGTCCGTACAGATAACGTGCGTTAGAAAGATGTCCTGAGTTCCTGGTTATCTAGAAAGATGTCCAAAGGTTCTGGTTATCGACTCATTATTTGTAACGTCTCCATTGTCGTTGTTACATGAAGGATGCCGCACCCCCAAATCCGAAGTGCGATTTACTATAGCTATAGGGACCATAGGAGGATTCACCAAAGTTTGGCTACCATTTGGGGACTCATTACCGTTTGTTGTCATTTTTTATGCAAGAACTTTCTTCGCTCCACTATTTTCCAGGATAATAACCCTTAAGCCTTTGATTCGATAGGCACACCAGCCTTTTTGGATGGTCAAACACATTAAATTACAGACCGCCCAATATGGGAAAAACGACGCGTTTTGTAACCGCCCACTATGAATACAGACGCTACTTACTGCTTTACAGGATAGGCTCATTCGCCATCAGGCTTTCAGGTCCCCTTTATATACGTTAGCGTTGTCCACTGTCTACCACGGGGAAGTGTACCCACGTCTTCTTGTGTTAAGTTGATGTTGTATTGGCATCTTAAAACGATTGGCATCGTAATAACCGAGCGCTATTGACATCTTAAAAAACTGCTTCAGTTCTTATGCTTTAACGCTGCTGTCTCTCGAAACGCTGGTTGTAATTCTGCTTTTTATCTTCTTCAATATCGTGTCCTGAAGTTCCTGCAGCTTGTCAGTGTGTGTTTTAAATGCATTACCGCATGCTAGTATTCCATACTTTAGCTTGGATTCAAATAGGACCTGCAGTGTCGAATAGTAACCCAAAAATCAGCGGAACATATCAATGTGAAGGTTCCATATGAGGTGCCTATCAATCATTGTTCACAAATATAGTGTGATTCATCGTGAGGTTTGATGTATAATGTAAAATACAACACATAAATTTGAAAGTGAACTTAAAACTGTTATTATCGGTTGAAAGAACAATTCATAGCATTTACTTTTTAAAAATGATTCTTAAATGTTGGTCACGACTACATCTGAGGTGGTCCATTTGGAAGGTCCAATTTTGGACGACTCGTTCGAACATAGCGACTGGTATCTCGCTGATAACACGAGTAATGTTGGCTTCCAAAGCGTCATTCGTAGCTGGCTTATTCCTGAAGACCTGAGACTTTACATGTCCCCAGAAAAAATAGTTCAAAGGTGTGATACCGCACGATCTAGGTGGCCAATTTACCGTAGCAAGTGCACAAGTTGAATTTTGTACGCTTTTAGGCCGAGATCCTCACGTAAAATACGCCAAGTTATCGAATACGCCAAGGCAAGCTGCTGAAAACGACGACGAATCGATTCGTCACGATCTTCCCGTACACTCTCAGCTACAGCTGCTACAGTCTCTTCACTACGTGCTGGATGTGGTCTAACCGGTCGAATATCATCCACTAATGTCAACTGGGACTCAAATTTGCGAATGGTGGTTTCAGTAGGTCGATTATGCTCACCGTAAGTTCCTCGAATCGCACGAAAAACATTTCTCACAGAACGCTGATTTTCGTAATACAGCTAAAAAATTTGGAGACACTGTTGTGATGTGAGTCTTTTCATGATGACTTGCCAAACGATACTGAACAAAAATGACAAAGCAGTTTGATAGGAGTCACGCGTGATCTGTCAAAAAAGCCTATTGAAATTGACAAATTGAATTGACAAATCTTGTTAAGTCTAATAGTCTGTTCAGTTTCTTTATGATACGAGTTGCGAGTATGAGCCTGTTATCGTGGCACCATTCAACTGCCTTGTCTTCTTGCAAGGACACAATAGTGTCCAGCAACTATCGCCGTATCATCTGCGAACACGAATGAAACGGTATTCGTGAAAATCCGAAGCAATTAATTCGTAAATTTAATAAATAGGAGTGGTCCGAGTTTCGACCCTTGTGGTACTCCAAAAGGAGCCAGTAAATCATCGCTAAGGTAGTCTTTAATTTTCACCCGGAAGGTTCTTACGGCCAGGTAATTTTACAGCTAATCCCTCAATATCTTACAGATTCAATTTCTACTTTAGACTTGGATCAATTTTCCCTGATTGAGTGTGTCAAACGGCTTACCTGAGTGTCCTCTATTAAGACTTTTATTTATAGTACAACTATTGGAAAATTTGCTTAAAAGTTTACTCGTGCTTTTGATTTTTTGAAAATCGTACTCCTTTCGTTGAATAATTGAATATTTTCTGATACATTTTAGTAGCCGGCTCGTCACGACTACTTCCAAACGCTTTTCAATTACTGGATGTATTGAAATAGGCATACAGTTAGCAATGCTGTTGTTAACCCGCCAGCTTCGTTTTGTTCGGGATTTTGGCTTGGTTTAAATTTGATTTGGCCCAAATATGTCGGAATGTACCTTGATGTCTCTAATGTTCTAATGCCGTCGACTTCTTGTGATTTTTTTTTTTTTTTTTTGTAATCTGTAGGCCAAACTTGGCTCCAACACATCAGTGTCTAACTGAAGAGCTTGAGGATTATTTCTATAAGTAATTTTGTTTTGGGCTTAGTAAATTTTAACGTTAGTTGCTAATATATTAGAAGCCTTGCTATATATGAAGAAATTCCTATGAATTGTGTACCAACAATGAAAAATCACTTATACCTCTACAGACATCCGGTTTGAGCCGTCAAATGTCAACGTTGATTATACGATATAATTAGAGTTGCCTCTTAGACATCTGAAAAAGGACAGTATCAATGGTATGGCATCTCCATCTCACAGTAACTCCTATCTGTTCAAAGCAACTATGTTCAATATGTACACTAAAAAGATGCAGATGTAATTGGTTGAGACAGAAATCAACATTTTGTCCTTGACAGCCCGAAATTGGTTAAAGGTCAAGGGTTTGCCTTCTAACAGCCATCATTGCTAACTTTGGTGATGTATATTATTCAGCAGCATATGTGCGGCTCAACCGAATTTACATTTATATTCCCAAATATATCCTTGATTTTTGCGATTAACTGCCGTGCACGTGGCATCAATTACCGGCATTTTAAAATAATCTCCTTTCGTGAATTGTTTTTCTTCCCAAAAAAAAAAAGAAACCTTTAATCCCCTTTATTTTTGTCATGGAAATATCCATCTCTCAGGCATTTACATTTGTATATACAAGTTTAGATACTTATATTGTGCCGCCCTAAAATGGCAAAATTAATATTCAACTCCAATTGTCAAGTTTCCATGAACCCGAAATTGAGAAAAATAAATTCATGTCGCTCATGCCTCCCCTAAAAAAAAAAAAAAAAAAAAAAAACGACTGAAATATAAATTGAAGAAATAAAAAATAAAAAAAGAAGTCTTCCCAAAATAGATCCTTCATATCAGTGTCACCTTAAATATTCATTCGCACTCTGATGGACATGGAACAAGCAACCCAGCTTCTCTATGCGTTGTCCGCTGTTATGACACATACTCGTTCCACTCACACTGCTTGTCCCTGTTTTTTCTAGGTGTTACCCATAGTACGTGTATTTATTTGTTACAACATTTCCACCAGGAAAGACAACTCTAACGAATATGAGTTCGAAAATAATCCAAATTTCAATCCAAATGCGACTCCCTACCGTTGCCGCTCACAATAAGACAACAATAAGCAAAAATAAAAATGAAATTCAAAATTAAAATAAATAAATACTCGTACTCGAAAAGACTCACACCTAGCACTCGGATTTGTCATCCTAAATCCAAAATAAAAATTCTGTCTGTTTGTCTGTCTGTCAGACGTTTTTATGACAAAATTCGAACGCTTTTTGGTTCTACTTCTACTTTTCCTATCTCAATTAGCTCACATGCGATTATGGGAATATTTCTACAAAACCAAAGTAAAACATCTTTTACGAGCATCTACGGAGAAGCTCTTACCAACCCACAACATCATTAGATACTCGCAAATGAGAATTAACGTTTGGCCCAGTTTCGAGTGCTTTTATGCTTCTCGTCGTTCGACGGTTTGGTCTAAGTGAATGCGAACGTACCATATTTCCGGAATTGAAATTTTGATTGAAAGTGAAATAATGTGAATGACTGAGGGTGAGGTGACATGCCCTACATTGGGGCGACACGCAGTCAGATATGACAGAGAACTATTGTGGGATTTTCATAGATTTTGCACCCAACAAACCTTGACAAGGTGATGATGCGTGAGAGTCTGGTCAAGTGTTCTCGGTGCTGGCTACGGATATATTTC
The DNA here is from genome assembly GCA_907269105.1 of Volucella inanis. Classification (NCBI taxonomy): domain Eukaryota; kingdom Metazoa; phylum Arthropoda; class Insecta; order Diptera; family Syrphidae; genus Volucella; species Volucella inanis. The sequence continues at coordinate 128,118,055 of OU026154.1, forward strand.
TTCTGTCTTCTGTTGAAATTTTTAAGGCCTTCTAGGGGAAATAATTTTAGTCTAAGCTGTGAAAGATATGTCTTTTGCCGGCAAAAAATAGAACGATTGTTGTCCTTTGCTATTTTAAATTCATATATCGCTTCTAGTCAAGAACGTCACCAATTGTAACAAAAATTCGAAGTCTGGAATCAGGTATAGAACAATCTGTCATATTCCGGGTGCTCGGGATAGTGTGTTGAAGACTTTAATGGGAGATTCCTTTTGAGAAAGAAATCGTACGGATGGTGGGCATTAGAAATGCATAGTAATTTCCAAACAGTAATGTTGTTGTTGATTGTTGTTAGTAACTTAGTTTTTTTTTTATGAAAATGAGACATGGTATTCTTATAGTAAATAAATATTTTATTGAATTATATACTGTCCAATACCTTTTGCCATCTTGCAAGCAGTTTTCTTCTTCTTTTCTTTCTTCTTTGCTGGAAAAGAACTGATCCATTTTTGATCTCCTCATTTGAAGTAAAGGTTTTACCGTCTAAAATTTTTTGTAAAGACTGGAACAAATGATAATCGGAAGGTGCCATATCTGGAGAATATAGTGTTTATGGCAGTAGATCCCATCCAAGCTGTAAAAGCTTTAGGCAAGTTACCAAACTTGTATGAGGTCTCGCAATATCTTGGTGGAAAACTACATCTTTTCTATTGATCAAATCTGGCCTTTTCTGTTTAAGTGGATCATTCAATTTGTCCAGCTAATGACAGTTCATTTCAGAATTGATTTTGCTGCTATCCTGTAAAAGCTCAAAAAAAAAAAAAAAGTTCTTTGGAAATCTCAACAAACAGAGAGCATCACCTTTTTTTTGACGAATATGGGCTTTCGAAGTGCTTTGAGCCAGTTTACTTTTTTACTTCATGATTTTTTGAGTACAAAATTGCTGTAGACAACCCATTTCTCGTCCCCAGTGAGATGCGCTTTAAAAATGAATCATTTTCTTGACGCTTCAGAAGCAAGTTACAGACATCAACGCGACGGAAAAAATTTCTTTTCGTAAGCACATCCGAACTGTCGAATCCGATAAATTTAGTCTCTCAGCGATCTCTCGTGTTGTTATTACGCCGGCTTTATTGTGTCTTCATCAGCTTTAACCGGCCTTTCAGGACGTGATATATCTTCATCATCAAAATTGCCGGAACGAAATTTTGCAAACCAGTTTTGGCACTTAAGTTCTATCAATACATCTTTTCCGTACACATCGGATAATTTTTTTCTTGCTTGAACAGCATTTTAATATTTGCGATAGTAAAAAAGTAAAATACAGTATAATCTTGATAAACCGGCAGTTCGTTAGTCCGGCACGTTTGGTAATCCGGCGTCTTCGGTAAGTGTGAACAATTGTTCACCACGAGATGTAAACATAAAAAGTTGGCGATACTTTTTCATTTAATCAGTACGTCACTTACCTTTGTTGTACATAGTTACAGACTCTACTAATACATTTGAAAAGTTCGGAGGCAATGACAGCTGTCATCCGACATCAATAGCTGATATGTTATGGGATGTCACCTGCCATTTTCAATAATATCATTCACACGTGTTGGCATAGAACAATGACTTAACGTAGCTCCACAGAAAATAGTCAAGCGGCGTTAAATCTCACGAAGGAGACGGCCAATCGACTGGCCCATAAGATAACACGCTCACCATACTTACTCTTCAATAAATCGATTGTAGCGTGTGCTGTGTGGCTTGTGGCACAATCCTGTTGAAACCACATGTCATCCAAGTCCATATCTTCCAATTCGGGCCAAAAATAATCGGTGATCATGGCGCGATAACGCTGACCATTCACAGTAACGTGACGATCGTTATCGTGGACGAAAAAATATGGCCCAATAACGCCGCCGGCATGCAAACCGCACCAAACAGTTTTTTTTTTGTGGATGAAGTGGTGATTCATGAAGCACATGTGGGTTTTCATCCGACCAATAACGCATATTTTGCTTATTGACGAACCCATTGAGCTAAAAATTAGCTTCGTCACTAAAGATGATTTTGCGATGAAATTCATCATATTGGCGCATCTTCTCCAGAACTCAATCGGAGAACGTACGTCGCTTCAAATGGTTCATCGGCTTCAATTATTGAGTCAGCTTGATCTTGTATGGGTGTGAACCAAGATCCTTACGCAAAATACGCCATAATGTGGTCTGAGCGATGCCCAATTCTTAAGAACGCCGTGGGATTGACTGATTTAGATTGTTTGTTACGGACGTCTGAACGGCAGCGATATTTTCGACCCGTTATCTCACTGACACGGCAACATCACACAACGAATATGTAGACTCAAATTTTTGCACTAAACTTGTTTTTGCCTGTCTACTAGGGCGAGAATTACGACCGAAAATTGAAGTTAACGCTCTTAAAGTTGCAGTTACCAACTCCGAATATCTATAGAAAATTTTTATATATTGCAGATGTTGCACGTTAGTGTACTTTACTATAATGAATAAATTGGCAGTGACAGTTTGATGATTAGTGAAAGAGTGCGTTAACAAATTAAATTCAAAGTTGTCAAGTCCCTATTGGAAGACCCTTTACTTGACTCTGTTACAAAATTTTGCTATCTAGGTGAAACTAGTTTATGCTTTTTTTCTTGCGTTGATCATTAATTTGCTTCGTAACTGTGTAGTGAATTGTTAATTGTTAAATAAAAATGTCAACGTTACTCTATCTTTGGCTCAAAAGAAGAAGATAATAATTCAATTGGACAAAGGAGAAACAACAGCAAACCTGGCACGGTATTATGGCGTTGGCAGATCCACCCTCTACGACATCAAAGTCAACCGGGATAAAATCTTGGAATACGTTAAGACTGCTGAAGGAGACTTGAAGAGACGAAAGACAATTAATACTGGTGAATGTCCTGAGATGGAAATTGCTTTATTCACATGGTTTATGCAAGAACGTATCAGTCACACACCACTATCGGGTGACATTCTTCGTGAAAGAGCTAAATATTTTTACGAAAAAATAACGAAAAAGAACGATTTTAGAGCTAGCGATGGTTGGCTTGATAATTTTAAAAAAAGATTTAGGATTCGTATTTTAACTGGAGATCTATGATCTATGATCTAGCGACTCCTCAGCTGTGGGCCCTTTTGTGGAGAAATTCGAGTTAAAAATTCAAGAATTGGGTCTTCTGTCAGAGCAAGTTTACAACGCAGATGAAAGTGGATTATGTTGGAGGATGTTATTGCATAAGACTTTTGTACATTCGTCCGAACAAAGTGCCCACTTCTATTGCTGGGTGTAGGAAAATCCAAGCATCCGAGGGCATTTAAAAACATATCTGTCTTGCCCGTCACCTTTAAAAACCAAACTAAAGGATGGGTTACCCAAGAAGCTTTTGCTGACTGACTTAAGCAAGATTCTGTGCGAGCTGTGAAAAAATTTATAAAAGACCATAACTTTCCTGCTAAACCTATACTGCTTCTGGATAACACACCTGGGACGCCCTAAAGACGAGGATCTACACTCCGAAGATAGGCAGATTAAAGTCCTATACATGCCTCCAAACACGACACCACTCTTACAACCCATGGACCAAAATGTTATCCAGCAGATAAAAATTGATCAAAAAAAATCGCTCCTTTCTGATGTAATAAAACAAACTGATGAAATAGTAAATAGTTTTTTGAACATCAAAGACGTCGTTTTCAATCTAGCTCACAGCTGGAATAGAGTTAAAGGTGACACTATCCTGTGTTTGTGTAAAAAAGTCTGGCCAACGCACCCTGCTTTCAATTCTAAAGTCATGGTTGACTATTCTGAAGAAATAAAGGTCAGGCAGGTGTTACCCTGACAAAACACGATACACAAGGTGTAACGGTATGAAGTGAGCGTTTTCTTGTGAAAATAAAATACTAATTTCTAATGGGAAAGTAAAAAACAATTTTCCCATCTTTCAGGCAATTTTTGGATTCCACGCCAATAAAACTGTTCGTCTTTTGAAGAAAACCAAAAAGTCACCCAATTTTCGATTTCCTCGTAGGATTCGAAATGCTGCTCAGCTAAAACAAATGGTAGTCGGAAGGAAATACGGCAGTTGGGGTACCAGCTCCCAGCTAAGTGCTTTGGTTGTATCCTGAAGCAGTTTTGCTTTGTGTGCAGGTGCATTGTCATGGAGCAAACTTAACCTTGTCGTGTCTTCTGGCCCATTCTGGTCGTTTTTCGATCAATGCATGGCTTAAATTGATCATTTGTTGTCGGTAGCGATCTGTATTAACGGTTTCACCAGATTTTAGAAGCTCGTAATACGCCACACCTTTCTGATCCCACCAAATACTCAGGATAGTCTTCTTGCCGAATCGATCTGGTTTTGCAGTCGATGTTGATGGTTGTCTTGGAATAACCCATGATTTTTTGCATTTAGGATTCTGAAAATATATCCATTTTTCATCGCAAGTAGCAATCCGATGCAAAACTGAGTTTTGATTGTGTCTTTGAAGCAAAATTTCACAAGTGGTTTTTCGGTTTTCCATCTGTCTTTCATTCAATTCATGTGGCACCCATTTTCCAGACTTTTGAATCTTTCCCATAGCTTTTGAACGATCAGAAATTGTGTGCAACATTTAACATTTTTGTCATTTGTTTCTGACTCAAAGTGTCATCTTCATCCAATAGTGTTTGCAATTCGGCGTCTTCAAACTTTTTTGGTAGTCCACGTTCTTTAATTTTCACATCAAATTCGTTATCTCTGAACCGTTGAAACCATCTTTTGCATTTTGCTTCTGATAGAGCACGAACACCATATATGCCTCGACAAATGAAACAAAAAATTAATGCTTTCCGCAAGTCATCATTTTCTGGTACAAAGTTTGACGATGAAAAAATATGATGTTGTTAGCTCAATGACTTGATGTATACTAAATATGTTTGACAGGTGTTAAAACAACCAAACCAAACCAAAAAAAAAAAAACCTCACTTTATACCGAACAGAGAGCATCACCTTTTTTTGACTTATATGGGCTTTCGAAGTGTTTTGAGCCAGTTCATCTCTTTACTCCATGACCTCTTGTGCTTAACTTGTTGACAGCCCATTTCTCGTCCCATGCGCTTTAAAAATGAATCATTTTCTTGACGCTTGAGAAGCAAATTACAGACATCAACACGACGGCACAAATTTCTTTTCGTGAGCACATGAGGAACCCATAGGGCATTTCAAATGATCATGAACTGTCATATTCGATAAATTTGATCTGTCAGCGATCTTACGTGTTGTTATTCGCCGGCTTACATCAATTAATGCCTTTATTATGTCATTATCAGCTTCAATCGACCTTCCACAACGTGATGTGCATCTTTAACATCAAAATTGCCGAAACGAAATTTTGTAAACCGATTTTTATCATTGAAGTTCTATCAATACATCTTTTTTCTTGCTTTAACAGCATTTTAACCTTTTCGATAGTAAAAACGTAAAATATTCTAAAAATACTGCTTTTTACTTTTCATATTTAAAAGAGCACCAATCGAAAACTACTGCGTAGAATCGATCAAGTTTTTTTACAAGCAAGCCTTTCTATATCAACTGTCCATACAAACTTTGGCAATTTTAGCCACGGAGTCGTTTGCCACGCAACAACACATTTTTGTTATTCAATCTTTTTACAAAAATGGGCGATCTGTAAAAGTAACATTTTGTAAAATTCGTGAAGTTTTCGATCAACATAATCGGCGTAGTGAGTCTGGAATTCGTGCAATGTTGAAGCGTTTTGAAACTCTATATCAGCATGCTCGGCCAGCACGTGCACGCTTAAACATCACCACTGTGAGCGAAAGTGTTCTAAACCAGCCAGGCACCTCAATTTTGCTTCACTTATGCCATTTTACGACGAATTTTATAAGTCGATCTTCATTTGCACACCTACAGAATCCAAATTGCACAACAATTGAAGTTGTTGGACAATCTACGACGTCAGCGATTTGTTAATTTAATGCCGGATCGCCAGGACAATTTGTCGTTGAATATGATCTTTTCCGATGAAGCCCATTTTGGTATGGATGCGCATACATACAAGATTCATGAAAAACTAATGAGTTGAACGCGTCATTAGTCCGTAGTTTTTCGAAGATGAGGCTGGAGAGACAGTTGCAGTGAATGGACATCGTTACCGCAACATGTTGACCAGCTATTCCCCCCCCCCCCCCCCCCCCCAAAAAAAAATTTAATGAATTGGGTCTAGATGATCTCTGGTTTCAACAGGATGTCGCTACCGTCCACACAAACCACCAAACAATCAATTTATTGCGTACGAAACTTAAAGTTTGCTTTATTTCGATTAGAAGAGAAGTTGATTAGACTCCAAGGTTATTTGACACATTCAGATTTCTTCTTGTACGGTTATTTGAAGAGTAAGGTCTATGCCACTAACCCAGCGAAAATTCGGGATCTCAAACATGACACCCAAACTGAAATTGCTACCATTCATTCACTTATTTTTCAAAAAGTCATCAATAATTTTGACCTTCGAATAATCGCTTGCAACAGAAACCATGGTAGTCACATGAACGATGTTATGTTCCATTTAAAATTGCCATAGACCGAACTTTATTAATCAATAAAATTCTACATTAATTTCATAATAAATGTGTGTTTAATTTAATGAAAACTACCAGACTAGCTGTTGGCTCACCTTTTAGGTAACGATTATGCGGCTTATGTGTGAAATTGGTTGTGAAAAAATAATTAAGTCCTCTGCTGGGTAAAAACGAAGTTGCTTTTCGAACAACCCAATATTTTCCAAATGTCATGATAGAAAATAAGTGATGCGCACTCTGCACATATTCTAGTCGTTGATCAGTTGTTGACTGTAGTGATCCCCATTACTCGTTTCACCAGCTTAAAGCAGTTCATAGTACACTATTTCCTTCTGGTCTCACAAAATACACAGTACAATTGCGTACTGGTTGCGAGGTAGTTGGTTAACCTAAGTTTAACCATGATTGTAAATAAATAGATCCACTACTAACAATTCAATACAGAAAAACTTTTCCTTCTAACCCATTTTACTTCTTTTTGAATCTTTCCCACAGTTTATGAACATTCGGAAGCAGTTGAACGATTAACTTTCTATGTTTCTGCGAGTTGTTCTTGTGCTTGAGTCGAGTTTTCATCTAATGCTTACAATTCTGCATTTTTGAATTTTTTCTTTGGTCTGAAATGAACAAATCAACTTTCACAAGACCTTTGAGTTACAACATGTTCACCGTAACCTTTCGATAACAATTAATGATTTTCAACAGCGATTTTGTTTGGAAATAAAATATCATATAGTGAAGCTGGTTCAAAATTCGACATTTTCAAGGCAATAACATAAAAAAGTTGTTTGTACAGTCACAACTATGGATTTTATTGGCAGGTGGTCCAAGCTCTTCCAAGATGGCCGAGAAGATGCCAATGAAGAACCTCGCTGGGGCGTCCACAGCACATCAACAAAAAATTATAACGTCGAAGCTTTGAAGAAAATTGTTTTGGAAAATCGTTGCTGAGGATGTTGGCATGAGACGTGTGTCAGCGAAGTTTATTCCGAAATTTCTTAACTTTGATCAGAAGAACCGTCGCATGAGCATCGCTTCGAAGCTTTTGGATGACATCAATGATGATCGAAATCAAAGCCCAATCGTCTCAATGAAAGAACCTAGGAGAGTCAAGACCGAAAAAAACAAGCCAAGTTCGATCAGATGTCAAAGTTTTGATCATTGTTTTTATTGATTACCGTGGCATAGTGCATCAGGAGTTCTTACCTGAAGGTCGTACGGTCGATAAGAAGTATTACCTTGAAATTATACGCCGTTTGCGAGAAAAAATACGAAAAAAATGTCCAGAATTGTGGAAAAAATAATTCATGGCTTTTGCATCATAATAATGCACCTGCTCATTCATCGGCCGAAAACAACACGACAATCATGCCTCAGCCACCATATTCGCCGGATTTGGCTCCATGTGACTTTTTCCTGTTCCTGAAACTCAAGAGACCTATGAAAGGGCAGAGATTTGCAACGATTGGGGAAATAAAAACGGCATCACTGAAAGAACTCGGCTTTACCAAAAAGTGCATATGAGAAGTGCTTCGAGAATCGGAAAAAGCGTCGGCTGAGAGCGATACTTTGAAGGGGACAACATTAATATTGTGTATGTGTAAACCCTGCCTGACTCGAACAGTACATTTTAACTATAATTTTTTTATTTTTTGATAAATTTTATTGTGCCAAAGCGAAAATTGTTGGAAAATACATCAATTTTCAAATTGTATCAGTAGTTTTCAATATGGCCTTGAGACGGCCGATGAAAGTATCGCACGCTGCACGGAAGTGGCTCTGCGGTATTTTGGTCCATTCCCGGCGAAGTGCTTGTTTGAGGTGGTTCAAACTTTGGTATTTTTTAGTGCCAACCTTCGCCTTCAAATTACCACAGACAGAGAAATCCAACGGATTTGCATCTGGAGAATTTGCAATCCATTGTGTGGAACATTGTTTTTTAACCAATCTTGATTGACGCGCGCTTTGTGAGACGGTGCCGAGTCCTGTTGAAATGTCCACGGTCTCCGACCGAAATGATTGTTTGCCCAAGGCTTCAATACTGCCTCTAAGACAGTTTCACGGTATATAATTGCATTAATTTTGACGCCATGGTCCAAAAATACGAGCGGAGAGCGACCATCGGCGGTTATGGCGACCCAAACCATCACCATCGGTGCTGCCTGCTTTCTGGTGGCCGTCCGAAGGTGTACATTTGCGAAGGACCTCTCTGGCAAGTAAACTCGGTCATTTTGTTTGTTGATATATTGCTCGAAAACAAATGGAGACTCATCGGAAAAAACCAAATTCGGAAACTCCTTCGCTCTTTCGACTCTAACTTTTTTTTGTTGCGGTGTAAGATCGCATGTTTTTGGAACTTCAATGGCTTGAGCCCAGGTTCATTTTTCAGTATGTGTTGCATTCGTTCCAACGATATGTTAAACTCACGAGCCATTTTTCTTCCACTTGGACGCGGATTTCGCTCAATTCGACCCTTCACTTTCCGGACCATTTCTGCCGATGTTGCTGTTTTTTTATGACCACCTCCATGGCGTTTTGCAACTCTGCCAGTATCACGGTAACGAGCTATGGTTCGAGACACAAATGATTTATTCACGTTGAGGTGCTGGAAGGCTCTTACTGTAGCTACTTGTGGTTTTCCAGCCAAATATAAAGCAATCACACTATCACGTTTGAATTCCATCGTGAATAAAATTTTTTCAACACAACTGAGACGCAAATCGTTCAAAAGGCTTGTAAATAATAAAATTATCTGTCATGTGTCAAAATTTGAGCTTACTGTCATGAACGGTAAATTGATAAAAATCATAGAATCATTAGCTTTTATTTTTTTTAATTAAAACTCAAGATGACTTATGGTACTTTACCTACCTAAGCTACTTAATTTAACTTATTGGGTCTATAACTTAATTGGTGCGGTTTCTAAGAGATGGCGTAACTTTTATTATTCCATTGTAACATTCGTTGAAAAGCTACTGTCATTGTACTTCATTTCAGTATATGTCATTCATTTGAAGCGTAAACAACAAAAAAATTTTTTCACTCATATATGTCGAACTTTGTGCCTGAAAAAGTGTTTTTGCTGGGAGTTCTTCTTCATGAAGAAAACTGCTGCCGAAAGTCATCGTATTTTGGTGGAAGTTTATGGTGAACACGCGCTAGCTGAGCGAACGTGCCAAAAGTGGTTTGCACGATTTAAAAGTGGTGATTTTGGCTAGTAAAACGATGAACGTCCTAGGCAGCCAAAAAAGTTTGAAGATGAAGAACTGGAAGCATTACTCTATGAAGATGGTTGCCAAACACAACAAGAGCTAGCAGAATCTTTGGGTGTCACTCAAGCAGCCATTTCAAAACGTTTGAAAGCAGTTGGCTATACTCAAAAGCAAGGAAATTGGGTTTCACATGAACTCAACCCGAGAGACGTCGAAAGGCGGTTTTGCATGTCCGTTATGCTGCTGGAACCCCACAAAAGGAAGTCATTTTTGCATCGGATTGTTACTGGTGATGAAAAATGAATCCATTACAACCACAAGCGCAAAAAATTATATGTGAAACCCGGCCAACCAGCCAAATCAACGGCAAAGCCAAATATCCATGGCGCGAAGCTAATGCTCTGTATTTGGTGGGATCAGATGGGTGTGCTGTATTATGAGCTGCTAAAACCGGGTGAAACCATCAATGGGCAACGCTACCGAACACAATTAATCCGTTTGAAGAGAGCAGTAGCCGAAAAACGCCAGACACGAGGCAATAATTTTCCATCATGAAATTTTCCATCCAAATTAAGAACTATTTGGAAAACAGTGGATGGGAAGTCTAACCCCACTCGCCTTATAGCAAAGACCTTGCCCCTTCTGACTACTATTTGTTCCGGTCGATGCAGAACGCCATCACTGAAATACGGTTCACATCAGAGCAGAATATCAAAAATTGGCTTGATTAATTCTTGGCTGCCAGTCCGGCGCAGTTCTTTTGGGATGGGATCCACAAATTGCCAGAAAGATGGGAAAAAGTCATAGCTTCAGATGGGCAATACTTTGAATAATACTATTGTACATGTCTTTCTTAAATAAACGTTCAAATTAAAAAAAAAAAAAAAAAACGCACGAATTAAATTACATACCCAATAAATATATTCGGAATGACAAGCATTCGTTGTATCTTGGTTTGAGTGGTTTTTGGGTGAGTGGCTGCCGTCGATAGAGGAATACTTCAGGCGGCATAAAAACAATTCGGATCGTACTCTCGTGGTACCATTGGGATAATAACCCCCAAAGATCTGGGTATTATCATTGCCCATCGCTCTTGCGAAGTTCCTTCGAATCACCTAAGTCCGAAAATCGTCGTTTGAGTTTAAAAAAGCCCAATTGTAAAGGACGTTGTTGGAATCATATTTTATACACCTCGATTCCGGAATTCTGTACAGACAGAGACAGGTTCTAAGACGTTGCCTCTCAAACATTCGATTTGTTTCCAATAGTACGGCGCCACGTTGAACCACACCGGACAGCCATAAAATAGAATTGGCCTGATTAGAGCCACATAAGGTATAACTTTTACCCTGAAGTCAAGTTGGCTGCTATAAAAAAGTCTTCTTGTTAGAGCTGAAGCCTTCTTGACTCTATGTTGGATAAAATATAAATACTTTTTCCAGCCAGATACCGGAATATCTTATTTTGCTTCTTACCGCCAACGGCTGCCCGTACTGTCCAGTTTTTTTTCTGGTATCCCCAAAGCCTCATTTCAGTAGAGTTCTAAACAAAATTGTTTCCCACTTTTTAACCTCCAATTACCAGAATACTTTTAAATATGATCGAAGTCACGTTGCAGAAGAGAATTGATGAAGTTGTTTTTTGGATTTAGTCTCTACACCACTAAATGGTCTGCGTACGCTGTAGCGTGATTGCGAGAATCAACTAAATCACTTATAACTGACCTCTGTTATAAGCCTATTTTTATTTCAAAGACTTTGCTCGAGTCACATTTGAAAACGAGCATAATCATGTTCTAAATCATGTATAGCAGAAGCTATGGCATGCTCACCCTTTTCAGCTTATAGAGAACCCATCTAACTATACGGTGTCGAAGGCCGCTCAACTTCAACAGGATAAGCATTTTTTGTCGAAAATCAGCCTCGATGCCATTTGACAATGATTCAAATGAATACATACATACTGTCAGGAAGGTTTAGCCATCTGCCGGACGTAAATTATGCTACCACATCCTGGAGTCTGCTTTAATTCCATGTGTAGATCTGAATAACTTGCACTTTGCACTTAAGCAAGACGTGTCGTTTATAGCTTTTTCATCCTTATTTTAGAGTTACGGTTTTTATATCTCACCTTTCTAACCGGGGAAGGCTAATACTTTATGGACTGTTTAGACAGAAGGAATAGTCAAAAATCTCTATCAGTACTCCGGTTTTGCCACTGGGTCATAAAAAATTCCTTCAACAGTATCTCCTTTTCAGAAGCCCTAAGTTAGCTTACGAACCTTTGGTAGGAATACATTGGAGTATAGAAGGTTTTGGACATCTGGTTCTTCGGCTAATTTCTTCCAGTTGTATAGTAGTAGGCACCGCAAGGATATTATACTGTCATCTTACGGATCAGACTTAAAGCTTTGACACATGTACATATGGTATTGTAGTCAAATAGATTTTTGCGTGACACAGTACATAGACTCAGCGCCCAGTGTTATTGGTTCCTGTCGCCTCTTGTTAAATATTTAGGAAAATCAGAATCAGATCTTGAGCTTCTCCATACCGCAGTCTCATATATTTCGACCTGAATGTTTGCCAATATACGACAAGGGTCCTAAAATGTTCAAGATAAACTAGGAAGAGTCTTAAGGAAAATATCCACTGATACAATTTCGGGTATCCCTACACAATCAGGTAATAGGAATTCCTTAATGGCATCCAGTTGTTGTTGGTGGATTTCGCCTTTATCAACTTTGGTGCCTTAACATTTTATTTTCCGATTTCGATTTCATTCCGATACCAAGATTTCAATATCCTCCGTAAAACCTCCTTCTGCAGACTTAACTGCTGTACTTCACATCTCAAACAGTACATGAAAATTTAACCCGGAAACCACTTGAACGATACTCCAAATGAGAACTGAATATCTTAACAATGTCGACCTCAGGGAGAAGAAAACCCTTAATTGCTTTTTTTCTGTTTTTAGTTTTGCTCCGGCTTGGTACTTGTGGCTCCTTGTCACGCGGCACCAACAGCACCGAAGATGACGACTACAAAGTTGTTGACGATGTTTCCCACTGTCAAGAACTAGTTGTATAATTATTAATCCCCAGTGTCTGACATTGCAACAAATCCCAGGTCTCTTCACACCACATAAACATATAGTCCATGCGGTATGAAAGAAAATATTTTTAAATTATCGCCTCTTCTGACTTTAGAATGTATCTACCGTCTGTGCTGTACTTTCGAGCAGCACAACCAGAAAGGAGGTGAGAACAGTGCACAAGTGATGCCTGTTTCAGAGATATGGAGACGTAGAGATGTACTCCACACACAAAGACTACCAAGGAAAGACCGCCGAGCTAAACCAAGTTCATTACCCTGTTGATCCAAATAAATGATTACAAAAGCAAAAAAATAAAAAAATAAAAAATCAGAAAGAAAAGCAAAATTACGTAGTCTATCCAAAGCCGGCAGGAAATAAAGGAGGCATCCATAGTACTTATCTACATGCAGAGTTAACACATTTGGAAACCATGGGAGATGTAGTAACTACATATGTAGATACAAATGGTATTTGTACTAGTAGTCTGCAAGGAAAAACGTTAACGAAGAGGTGTGGGTTGATGTAAACAAACAACAAAAACAGAAAGTGGGCGATTGTGGGATAATTGTGGGCACAGGCAATCGTAAAGCCAAAGGGTGGAGGTAAATAATTACCCCTTGTTGATGGTGTTATAATACATATCCTTGACAGTTTGATGATGAGATTTTATCAAAACATATTTACTTTAAGGGAGCATTTATTGCCCGCCTAGCAACAAGGTCAAGATGGTTTAGATACCTTACGTGGGTGTTAGATAGATGTAATAGTCATAATAATCAAAGTTGAGTTCATTGATGGGTATTTCCAATACTAAGGTAAACCTCTCTTTATAATACCAGTTCATGGAACTAATACTTAAAAATAGTTTCATCTAAATCGCCACTCCGGATGTTATTGAAGAAGAGCAATCGCCCCGAGGACTTTTAAGGCCAATTTTTCATTTGTTGATGTAAACTGATGAATAGTTTGCATTTTTTTCATCCGTTACGCAGTGTGTAAGTTCCTCAATTACTACGCCAGAAGTTAAGTTTCGAAACATTGGTTAACACCGAATATCAAAAAATATCTGAGTTCGCAACCCTCTTTGGCCAATAATGGCAAACATCTGAAAGCAAATTTTCTTGTTTATCACTCTCCCGCCATTCGGAGTCGACAAAAATCGTAGGTTACTCTCTCTATGTACAAACAGGCCATGTTCCACACCAGATTGTCGGTTCCTTTATCAATTAGATAATGAATCGGTATCTCCATTGATCGGTACATCGGTGCCTTCTGCGTAGTAGCACAATTGCTTATATATATTTTGGCTTGGTAGCTAGATGCAAGTTTTCTTAACGATCTGTGAAATTAAACGTAGTCGTTCTCAAAAAAGATACCAACGCCGCATCATTGATCGATTTCAGATTCATCCGTGAAGACCAGACTTTTTTGGCTTAAGTTGTGTGAAAAATCATTTCTAAGCCCAAGGTAAACTGTCTCCATCCTGTAACACCAACGGTAGTTCTGATGTCAATAAATGAGATAGCAAATCCATAAGAATAGGGTGCAAAATCATGTGTCATATTTTTTAAGTGAACACCTGCTGGGTAGGCTTAAGTTCACTGAATGCCCATACATTCATGAGAGCAAGAATACGCCTTGTCATCGCTCTCTGTTAATTCACTTTGATACCAATCGCAATCTGTGTTGGGGGCACAAACTCCACCGTTGGTATCAGTCGAAATCTACTCATTAACCTCTTGCTGTTCTTAGGGTCCCAGCACCCAGTACTTTTTGCAACTCTATATCGGGTCGAAACCAACTGGAAGACCCTTACTACGCTTTAGGTTTTAAACCACAGAAACCGTGAAGCTCCCACCGAGGGTCAACCTCTTCAAGTCAGCTGTCTCCCACGGTACCGTGTTTTAAGTCTTAGTATGGACTACCAGTAATTCTGCCACTCAACACGACCTATGACCGCAACTTGTACCTGGTCAAATCATAATAATTTTCAGCGGCGTTAGGTTTTAAAAACCGTTACGATAAGGCACGTATTTACTTTACCCTCGCAGTCTTGATGATTGGGTGAGCGTCCAGAGTCAAAACGCAGTCATCAAAACTATGGTGCATGTTGTACCAGATATTGCTTCTATATAAACGAAACGTTACTATTAGAGTGTCTGCCATGAAATGAATGACATGAAGGGGTCGACATTCATACCATGTGTCGACATAGAAAAATTCTGGGAGAGTGCTTTGCATCTGCAAAAGATCGTTCCTTAATTACGTTGGAGAAACGTACGAGTATGATGATGCTCTTCTTTTTCGCGAATAGACAGCAACGACAGGTTAAAAAGAATTGACTAAAAACCTATCTCTAGTGCAACATTGGTTCATCCAGAATAGGGCCACCCGCCCTATATAGCACTCAGTCGGGAGGTATGATCCATGATATCGAGTCGAGTGTGCCTTCTGTGCGACTTCTGCCTACCAGATTTGGAAACGTACTCTGGCAGGACTTTCTAATTGATAGGCATGTTGCATCTTGGACAGATTTTCTTCAAAAGTGCTAAAGTTGCTCTGTACCACTTAAGCCATCAAAAGAATATACAGCTTGTTTAATTGCCTCATCCATTCATAGATACCAACTACGACGGGTTGTGTTACAGAGGTCTTCTAAATCGGAATCGTATATGATGGTCAAAGTATGACAATTCTTCCTACACTTTCCAATTTTGTAAGGAATGAATCAGGTTTTTAAGAAAAAAAAAAGACTTTTCTGAGCCTTTTTGTTTGCTTCCAGGGTTAGTGTAGGTCTACACGATGAGTCATAATTGTCATAGGTAGTTCCAAGGCAGTGTTATTTTCTACTGTTTACGGTCATGGTCATCATGTACATGTTTTTTTGTTTTTGTAATCCTTTTGAGGTCAGTCCTACTACTGTAAAATCTTCTGTTCTTTATTGAGAGAAGAGAGAGAAATTAAGTTCTTTCACTTTCCGGTCTTTCTTCTCTACTCTTAGTTTCTAAAAGGTGGTGCGGATGCTAAAGGTGAAATCCAACTCGTCAGGGTTGATACGTCTTTTGCCACACTTTTGGTTTACGAAGGATTTGAGGAGAAAAGTGGTGTTGTGAAAGATCAAATGGAGAAGTCTGGGAGATTATATTCTATGAGTCACCCATGGAATCATTGAAGCCTTACCGTTTAACAATCTAAAGCCTAATTAAGTCGCTTACTGGTAGTTAGGAAATGAAGTAGCAGACACTTTTAATCATTTACTATGTGCTCAGCGATTTGCTGTCCCAGGATCTTCATTGTAACCTCATAATTAGAGGGCTCCTTGTAGTTAAACATTTAGCAAATCAAGACCGCTATATAGAATATATTAAGAATCGTAGTTCACATATAAGGCTCGTTTCATGAAATGTGACTCTGTCAAGATGCCACAACCAACAAGCCTCTCCAGCTAGTACTAATCATATCATAAGCCGCCTCCAGTAATGTACCCCAAGTCGGTTGAGATACCTTTTACTTGCGTGCGCCACCTTAGTCATCGTTTAAATAGGATTAAACCAGATGACTCTTTGGGCCGGAGCTGTGGTGTCCATTCACTCAACATAGTCCAGCCAATTTCAGAAGCTAGATCCGTAGACGTCTGACTAAACCCATGCCACTATACAGCCCAACAACAACAGATTCAACAGTGTGCGGTTGAATCTCCTTCTCCATTCACATGGGACCGAAAATCACACACAGTATCTTTTTCATCAGTTTTAGACAAGGTCTAAGTGCATAGGTTCATAAAATTTTATCAGGATGGCAAGGGTCTTGTGATAAGCCAGTTTGGTCTTATGAGAAAGCGCTCTGGTACTAAGTAGCCTCCTGAACCCAAAAAAAAACAGCGATTTGCAAGAGTAATTCGCTTCTACTTTCTGCGCTGATGTTTCTTCTGCTTGTCACTGGGTTGCCTCCCCAGTAGGTAAGAGTGGCGGTTGGAAAGGACCATCTTACAATACTTAGGCCTATTGGTCCATTGTTACTGGAGAGGCAATGTCAACGAAGTTCTTAACTATCTGGAAGTTATTATTTATGCCAAAGATGACGGTCTTGTGATCCGTCAGATCCTTTTTGGCCTCTTCCGGTTCAATACTCACCTGAACTTCATTGACGGCTCATTGTGTTTGTTCAATAACATCAATGTGGCTCACATACGGAAGGAAATGTCGTGCATTGATTGTTGACCAGTTTTACACGACTCTCTTTAGGGCGATGTTAATAAAAACTCAAACGAAAGTGCATCGCCTTGTCCAAAATCTTTCTTGACTTTGAAGGTTTTTGTTAATTCATTACCGACTTTGATGAAGCAATGAGAATTTGGCAATGATGTTCAAACTCGATATCTAGATATAAAATTTTTTTTTTTATACAATGGTATTGCTCGTCCCTATACATGGTACGTCATACTCGTATACGGTTTTGAAGTCGACAAATAGATGGCGTGTGTCAAACTGAAATTTGTTGGTCTTTCCGAAGATCTATCATAGTGCGAATATTTGGTCAATGATGGAATGTTCTGATTTAGACCAAACAGATCGATCTTATAGACGATAATAAGGGTACTTTGTAACGGGTGGTCCAAATACAAGTTTATTTTTGAATCATATGTTATTTTGACAGGGCTTTTCCTCTCGAAATCTTGACTCAATCAGCATCATACCGCCGCAGAACGAAATGGGTCGCTTTACGCTTGAAAAACGTTGTGAGATGTTGCAAACTTATTTCAAAAGTGAGTGCTGTGTTGCCCAAACAGTGTGTTTATTGAAAATAAGTTTCGCCCGAAATGCATCACACACCGTGCCTGTTGTACACATTCTTGTGGAAAAAGTTTGTGAGACTGGCTTGCTTGTGAACACACAGTCCCCTTCCTCGTACGGTACATACCGACGAAAATGTGGCCGCTGTGGCTGAGACGTGTTCGATTAAATCCTAGAACATCGACTCGCTATCGATTTCAATAATTCAACATTTCACGCACCAGTCTGTGCAAATTATTGCACAAGGATATCGGGTTATCCCTTTACAAAATCCGATCGCGTCAGTAATTGAAGGCAAACGACCATCCTCTTCGCTATATCTTCTCAGTTTGAGCGTTATAGAAGCTCGAATTGGACGTCAAATTTGGCCGGAAATTCATTTTTTTTTCTGACGAGGTGTATTTTCATTATTTACATATAACAATTTCCACATCTAGGGATGGAAAACCTGCATGTGATTGTCGAGAAACTAATGCGTTTTCAGAGAGTGATAGTTTGGTGTGGATTTGGTGACGGCATCATTTTTTTTTTTTCGAAACTGGTGAACACCTCATTTTGATCAACGGTAAGTGCTACAGAGCTATGATTACCGAATTTTCGTGGACTGAAATTGAAGACATGGGCTTAAACCGTCTTTGGTTTCAGCACGATGACGCGCCATGCCACAGAGCTCATCAAACAATCGAGCATTTGCGCGCTAAGTTCGGTAATCGTGTTATTAGCCGCCTTGATAATGTTAATTGGCCGTTAAACTTTTTTTTGTGGAGTTCGTTAAAGATCAATTATCAGATCTCAGATCAGATTATATGGACAATTCAAAAACGATTCAAGCCCTTAAAGCAAATATCGTCCGAGGCATTCGTGAGATAGAGCCGGATACAATCAACAAGGTTTTGGACAATTGGCTTGACAGGATGCGCGATTGCTAAGCCAGCCGAGGCAACCACATCGCTGAAATCACATTCTTTAATTAATGGGGATGTTTGCTCTTTCTAATAAAGCCAGAACATACTGAAAATATTTGATTTTTGAATTAGTATTTGAACTACCACGTAGTTGATTGCAACATCAGGTTTGCTAATGTATCCGCTTATGCAATGCAAGATGCAAGTTTTCCTAACGAGAAGGAGTGAAGTCTTAAGTTGTCGCCCTCCAGAAGGACGCCAACGCCACTTCCTTTATCAGTTTTGGAGCCATTCGTAAGGACCCGACTACATTCCTTTCCAGGCTCAGATTCTGACTGAAACCAGTCTTGGGCACAGAGAAAGCCGATTTCGTATTTTTCCTGCAGCTTGAGTTCCGGTATCATTGCATCAGACGGTTCATGAAAAGCTTGTATTTGGACCACCTTGTAATTGCATTTAAGAGGGTTTCATTCCTGGTGGTCTTCCCATCTGCTTTAGCTTCCGCCGCAAGTTTTATTAGATATAAGCTTCGGTATTGCTACTTTAACTTCGTTTTTCTTAAGGGACGGAGTTCTCAGTCGTCTTCGTGCAGGGTTAATGCTTCATTTTGTCTGGTAGCGGTTATTTGACCATCATCGCTGTTATATAGTCTGCAGAAATACTCCCTCTACCACCTTGATCAAAAAAAAAAAAAAAAAAAAAAAAATAGTACAGAAGAACCACAGTGTGGCGCTCCCATTGTTCCGATTTGAGCTGTGTTCTTTTTTTGTTAAGTTGGTAAATTTAAATCTTAGCGTCATAGCTTGACATTTGCAAAAGTTGTTTGTAACAACGAACTTGTATTAAATTTTGCGTAAAAAACGGATTTGATGGTGCGCGAACGTTGGAAATGTTGGAAAAGTGTTTTGGCAACGATTCTCTTAAGAAAACGGTCGTTACCCAGTAACACGAGCGGTTCAAAAGTGGTCGTGAGTTAATCGAAGATGATGAACGCAGTGGCAGACCATCGACATCGAAAACCGACAAAAACAATTTTTTTTTTTGGATATGGATACCCGCGTAGTAGTTTGGAACTCAGGTGTAATAGATTTCGATATTTTTCCCAGAGGTGGTTGTCAAACTGGACGGGACGAGCTAGTGCATCCTCAACCAGTGGGTTCTTAGTACGTACTAGTTGTTAGTTCGTTACATTTAACCCAACCAACAACCACTCCAAAATCTGTGTTATTCCTTCATGTCGGAGTTGACGCCGATGGGATTTTCATATAAATACGTACAAATTCTATGAAAGGACTTTTTTCAGAGAATTGCCTCGCACGGGATTCGAACCCGCGACCCTCTGCTTGGGGAATCTATGCATATACCACCACACCACGGCCACCGCCAAATGATGAAGTAAAACAAATGTTCTTCAATTACCGCAAATTAACCATCAGAGAGATAGTGGAGTACTTGAACATTGCCTATGGATCCGTCCAAGACATTTTGGGTAAGGATTTGGGTTTCCGTCATGTAGCAGCAAAGTTGATGCAAAAATACCTCAATTCATGCAAAAAAGAGACCGTGTTGACGTCACAAAAAAGATGAATTGCGAGGCTGAATCCGATCCCACATTCATCAAAAGGATCATTACTGGAGACGAGACGTGAGTTTATGAGTACGACACGCAATCCAGACATCAGGCAAGTGAATGGCGTTCACCAAATGAGCCGAAACCAAAAAAAAAAAAAAACACGTCGTTTTCAGTCAAAAAAGAAGGCATTGCTCACGGTTTTCATGGATCACAACGGTGTATTGCATCATGAGTTTTTACCAGAAGGCCAGACAGTAAACAAATAAAGTATTATTTGGGCGTTTTGAGACTTTTGCGTGAAGCAATTCATCGAAAGAGACCAGAATTGTGCCATCATTATTCGTCATTTTTTGACGAAAAATGCCAATAGCCACCGAATTCAGCTGATTTAGCTCCCTGTGACTTCGTTCTGTTTAGTCGAGTTAAAAAAACCACTACGGGGAACGCGTTTCAATAGCAGAGAGGAAGTAATGGAAAAATCGCAGGAAGCACTGATGGACATACCGAAAACCGTATATATAAAGACGGAATTCTCAGTCGTCTTCGTCCAGGGTTAATGCTTCATTCAACCTGCTAGCGGTCATTTGACCATCATCGCCGTTATACTCTTTCTATATCCTCAGCACCAACTTGGAACCTACTACTACTTTTCCATGTTCAACATGGACAGGCTTCAATGCTGCAATGTTCAATTTGTCATCCCTACAGTAACATCTATCCATGTCTTCGATTGTGCGGTTCTCATGCTCTTTCTTTTTCTTTGCGAAAAGCCAATGCTATTCCCTTCTTTTCTGCTCCTAGAAGTCATCAGCAGTTCTCGTCCTTTGATACAGCGCAGTTGCATATTCGTCCTGAAACCAGAGGTTTTTCTGCTACCACGCTTTGAAACGAATCACAGCAGAATCAGTTGCTCTAGTGATTCCAGCGGGAATCTCGACATTCAAAGGATGGTGGCGTTTGACAAAAAACGATTCACTGGGTCCACTGAAATGCTGTTCGAATGTAGAAACAGAATTGGGTCCTACAAAGAACGATAATTCGAAACATCGAAGCCTTACGAGTGTAAGGGCTTCAAAACAGGAAATTGACGTCAATGTGTTGGATGCTCCCAGATAGCAATCTAATTGAAATTGTCTGGGGACCTGAGAAGCAGAGAATCAAATTAAAAGATGCTTGCACAATAGAATAAAAAGAATTTTGCATATTTACTGCAGGGTGTGAAACGATTTTTGGGAATAAATGGAAATCATATATTGGCGGGAAATTGTAAAGTCAAAAAGTGAATTTGGCGCCAAAATCAGAATGAAAGTATATTGCTTTGTGATAAAGTACCTGACCTCCTTCTGATTCTCAACACAAATCCTATCCGCATGCAAATTTCTGGAAAATTCCAGAATGCTATACCTCATTAGAAGTGACATGATTTTCGAAAATTTACTTTCTCAAAATCTTTGCGTCATCCCGATGCAACACTGAACTGATCCATTCCGCTTGAAACACGAAACAAACTTGTTCGCTAATAAATTTATTAAATCGTTGCCTTTGCCAAATCGGCACAGTGTACGACTAATTTCTAATTAAAT
This sequence comes from Volucella inanis, assembly GCA_907269105.1. Classification (NCBI taxonomy): domain Eukaryota; kingdom Metazoa; phylum Arthropoda; class Insecta; order Diptera; family Syrphidae; genus Volucella; species Volucella inanis. The sequence goes on from OU026154.1 coordinate 128,139,807, forward strand.
TCCAAATTTGTTGCAAAATTGGATTACAAAGTCGAGCAAATGTATAATTAACCCATTTACACCAATGCATGCGTTGACACTCTAATTTTCGGATTTAGCCAAACTCGCGATTACACATTAGTCATTACCTACGAGAGTACTATTAATCATAATGCACTTTCGAATGAGCGGCATAGAAAAAATGGAAATTCGAAAATTTTTCAAAATTCGAATTGCAACTGCTACCAAGTACGGAGGTCACTCTGTTGCGGGTGATCGTTTTATGCAAACTTGGCTGCAATTTTTTAAATTCACTTACGCTAACACACCCCTAAGGCGAAATTGGTATTTCGGCGGGAAAATTGGCCGCAACCCCTTTTGCAGTTGCCACAGCCGATAATTATAAATATAATTAAAATATTCGTATACTAACGGTACTCCATGAAGTAAAATACCCCCAAGTATATAATAAGAAATATATATCTATGTTCCCTGTTTCTGTGTTTAAAAAAAAAAAAAAAAAATAGCTTTTCGCCTTGGGGGGCTAAATTAGGCTGCCGTGGACTAACCGACCGACCGAGCCCATCGTAATGTGCTTTTTGCCATCGGTCGTTTTACTCATGATGTCCTGTGTCCACGTCGTTGTCGTGTATCTACATCTACATGCTGTCGGCTGCAGAAAAATCGTAAGGTTGGGTGGTGTGAGGGGCTTTGTGGTGAGGTGGCATGGTGATGTGGTAAATACACGATATACGGCCAGAATACGCTCGTTTATGGCGTCGGTTTTGCTTTCTCTCGGTCGGTCTGTTGCAATTTGACATGTGTCTGCAATGCCCGCTGAATATTTACCCAATTTATATGAATTGAGTGCCAAAAATATGAACATTTTCGATTGCTTGCTGCGGCTGAAGTGGTGCTGTTGTGTGTGCTAGCTGCATTAATGAGACGGACGGACGGATGGATGGATGCATGATCCGGAGTGTTGCCATGGGAGCCGCAATGGATGAGGGCGAGAGTGATATGGTTTCGGAGGCGACGTGTGAGTCATTCGTACAAGCGGATCGCAACGGATCCACATGCCGTTCATTTGATGTGGAAAGTGTGTCGTCGTTAGGTGGAAGTGGACTAATGGTACGATTACAGTGGCTGTGAGAAATTTTGAAACACTTTCAAAATATTGTGTTGTGTTCCAAAGTCAAAATTGGGAGCCTTGCCAGGTTCTTAACTTGGTTTCTTTCCTTTTACCAGTATAAGTGGATATTTTTTAGTTCTGTAATGTTACGATGGACCTTAAGAGTTTACTTTGCAATGCTGATAAGACGTGCCTTTGAAAGATAATTTATAACCTTGGAGAAGTACTATCATTAGATTCTCAATATTAGAGTTCCTTACGCGAGGTGGAAATCATCCTTTTTGTAATGCACCAATTATAAACAGGTCTGTAGAAATTTCTCCGTTTTCTTCCGATTTATGTAATTCCGCAGAAACGTCAAAAATTTATCGTTATCGCGAAGGTTTCCATCCTCTGTTTGGCGGTTAAATATGCTTTAAAGCAGTCCATCAATTCGGAATGAGCTTTGAAAATTAGAGTAATTTTGATCTGGATCTCGCGCCTCCTAAACCATACGTCTGCACTAGTTAGAATGACTGGTTAGCAATTTTGTTACGACCCCATCTCTTGAGCTCTTCGCAGATTGTTTTGCATTTTGCATGAGCAGATCTCTATCCAGTCGCCCTCTGATTCCACCATGTGACTTAAGGTATGCTCCCAACTAGACAGGTTTGCCAAGGGAAGTATCGGTCCTTCCATCGTTGCTGATGTTGCTCTTCCTTCCTCTTTAACCATTTTGGCTTTCTGTCGTTTCAAGGATTGCCTATAGTATAGCTTACGCATCTCATTCGCAAGAATTTCGACGTTGTTCGTCTCTGCTAACACATAAACCGCAGATAGTCCCGATTAAGGGTGTACACAATCGATGGTTTTCCTTTTAACTATTTCACCGCTATTGCACCCGTTCTTACTGGAGCAGCTTATCAGAGAACCTTTCGGATCACTCTGGCCAGCAGAGGGGATCCATCGAGGATTCATCCGAGAGAGTGCTGCCTGCATTATGATGCAATCTTTCTGATGAATTCCACATGGGCTGCGATAGCAGCCTGTTATCAAGCAACATTTCTACGAATTTAAAGGACTACTTTGACCCGATTATTTGGTTTTCGACTTGGAAGTTCTCGTTATACACAATCTTGCGGCTGGTTATGAGAACAGCCTCAGTCTTATGGTCGGCTGGTTCCAAACCAGTAGACTTCAAACAATCCCTGATTTTTGCAGAAGTCTCATCTGTGGCGGGCTCTATTTCGTCAGCTAATCCGATCACCCTTACTTCTTCGGGTAAAGTAAACTTGATGTCCAAAGACTGAGCCTTGCAGACTCCCGTGGATACTCTGTAGTACAAGCGCCATCTTCAACTTCTTTTGTTGAAGTAATTTGCGAGTGGTGAATTGATTCAGGATCTCTTAATGTTCGATCAACTCGCCGTGTGCATTCTTAACGTTAAACGTTATTACTGTACAATACTTCTTTTGTAGCCCATCTAGACCTTTCTCGCTATAAGTTTCAGCTGTTGTATCTACTGCCGGTTTTATAGCGTGGTCTGAAGAGCTTTATTTTCCTTCGACACCGCAAGTGGTTTACCGTATATAATGCGTTGCAGGAACTTTCCTACCGTATTAGGCCGACATATTGGGCAATATGACGAAAGTTCTTCAGATGGGATGTCATCCGGTCCAGCCGCTTTGTTGTCTCCTATTTTCATGCATGTTTAGATGAGTCGCACCTAAAAGGTTATTGGGATGTGCTTCTTGCCGTTATCCTTCCCACTGGAGTACCTGAATCACACAATAGTTGGTATATGAGGTAACACATGTTCTACTATCGTTCATAGCATTGGCAAACAGGTTGATTGGAGAGACTTACTGCCGTTAAGCTTCTTCGTCACTACTCTGTAAACTGTGCCCAAATCGTCTGAGTCAGCCTTCTCGCAAAGACCTTTGAAGCTACTTGATTTGGTTTCTTTAAAGGCCCTTACCAGGTAGTGTCTCGCTGTTCCTCAATTTACGGAATATTCATATTGCTAAGAGCCACCTTTCTCAGAGTTTCTGCTTTTAATGGTCTATCCGTCTGGGTATTGCTGCGTCGCACGCTAGGGTGTTAGTATTCAATATTTTCTCATCTTTCTTTTTCGAAGAGAAGGTCTTTCTATGTTGCTCCTGTTAGGATGAGGTGCTGCCTTCGTTGGTCTCTTTAGTTTTCTGCAGGAGTGAGTTGCCTGCCTTTAAAAAAATTTTGTTTACACATTTGTTTGACAGGCCAGGGATTCAGACACTTTGCCAAGAGCTTTCTTCCTCGTATCCGTGGAGTTGCTACGCCATCCGGTAGCCTAGGCGTTGAAAACCACAGCATTAATCACTGGGTACTTCCCTCGTGCATCAGCTATGATGTCTTCCGACAACTTTATATGCATCGGGGGACCGATAACAACTACAAAAGTGATCGGTTGTCTGTGAGTCATTTTTCTCTCTGGTCCATATTACTATTCATACGGTTCGTTTGTTAAAAGCAGAATGCAACTTTTATGCAAATTTTGGCTAGGTCACATAGTAGTTTCAACACTGCTTGGATCGGTCATGCTCGGTCTGCAGTGATGCACCGTGTGCCCGAACTCCAGTTACCAGAAGCAACCGGGAGATGTTAGGTATGACCTAACTGTGTTTCAATAAGTACTAAAACAACTGCCTTGTATTTACAGACATGAATATGGAATACTTAGAGAAGCCCCGAGTCATTGTAATAGACAAATATTCAAGATGCTTAGCTTGGTGCTGATGCTGATGTGTCCTACATATTAAATATGTTCGGGTACAAATCTTTTCGATCTGTGCGCACAATCTCTTAACGAAAAAAAAAAAAGGAAAAACACAAGACGTGTCACATCCCTGGGATTGAAGTAAATCTTTAGATATTTTATGACTTCACCGAATTGTCCAATAAACACAAGAAAGTTTTTTTTTCATTTAAACAGCGGTAATTTTATTCCAAATAAATTTTGAGCATTTTACCAAAATTAAAAAAGAAATAAAAAGAAAAACAACTACTTGAACCGTTGTACTTTAGTACAGGCATGTCTCTGCGGTCGCAAAAATTTTATTAAAACGATGTCCAAGTGCAAATAAAAATGAATTATCCCACCAACAAGAAGCGAATTTTACACGAAAGCAATAAAAATGCTTAATTGCTAAAATTGCTTAAAATATTTCCACCCACTGTCTCGAGTCCCCGTGTATAACAGGGTGTATCTGTAGCTATACTCGTAAATGTTTTCATTTCTTTTCTGTTTCTGTTTCTGTTTCTGCAGCTTAAGTTTAGAAGCATATATCATGTACAGTGACATTATTGCGAATTTTTGGAATGTCACAGTTGAATTGGTTCAAACGTTCAGTGTTGGCTCGTAGCGATGCTCTTCGATGGTTTTGTTTTTTTCATATAATTAAATAGTTGAAAAGCATCATTAACTGGACGAGATATTCATGAAAGAGTACGGCCACGAGTTAAGATATATCTTTAAACTTAAAAACTGAGATGTATGTCATTTCGACAATATATGGTATTTTGACATACTTTGGTGGATTTGAAATGCTCGACTGGGACTTTGGACACCCGTATCCGTATTCGTGCTCGTACTTGGAAGTGGAGGCACGGTTTAATGGAGCGTTTTCCGTTGATATTTTGTCAGTTGGTAAAACTTGAAAGGATTTGGTAATGATTTTTAGGCCGAATTCGTGTAAATAACTGAATAACATTTCAATTAGTTTGGAAGAAATACGGACGGTAGGGTACGGACAAACTGTCAGTTCATTGACATGTTATGTGTTTTTGGAATATCGAAAAGCGAAATATGTATGAAAAACATTTAAAAGACTGCTATTATTGAAATACATGGTAAGAAAGACAGACATTCTGGCCGACAATGTTCGCAGGAAGAGAACGCGAGTGTTTTGAATTTTGAACACCTCGTCAAAATGTCTTTTATGAAAGTTAGCGTGTTTTTCTATTTTATTAATTTATGTTTTTTATTTTGGCGGCGCACAGTTTTTCAATTTATTTTTCTTGTTTTGGACAGATGTAGAACATTATACACAGGGTCAATGAATGTTTTCGAACGAACAGATGTGAGAAATGGTTTAAATTAAAAAAGTTTACGAGTATTTAGGTTAATTGAGGACAAAGAAAGACATGGGATTGCTCCGGGGTTTCTTATTTACTTGGCTTAGCAAATGTTGTTAACGGCTATTGCGTAGTATTGCTTTGATTGTTACATTAGACATGTCACTTGGGTATCCTGGAACTGTATATGGATTCATCTATAGACCTTCTATTTTAGTGAATATATATGTCATTCAGAAGGTATGCGGCTCCTAATTCGTTACTTGAGCTTGATAGATCAGCGCTCGTTCTCCATCGATATTTTGCACAGATAGAAGATTTTTTCAATAGAAAAACTAGGTACACCTCTATAAAGCTGTCATATGCGGCCTTAAAATCGAAGAAAAGATGGTGAGCATCGATTTGGGTTAGGATAATTTGGTTGATTGTCGATTTTTTCTGGCCTGAAATCACACCGATAGAGGCCAGTCAGGTTGTTGATGAAGGTTTTCAGACGCCCACACAATATGACAATATGGGGAGACTTATACTTCATAAGTTGTGAATGGGAAAAAAGGTGCTGAGATTAGTCTATTCATCAAGCGTACACTCTTCTCACCAGATCTGAAAAATGGGTTTGCGTATGCTCTGCACAACATCATTTTCAGCAGCTTTCAATACCTTGCCGGTAAGTCATCACGTCTAGTTAATTTGTTGGATTTTGGTTTAGATATTGCTATCCTTACTTTGTGGATAGAAATTTTGGCTATTGTCATCCAATTTGAATGGTCTATTCTTCTTGACGGCGGAATGTTGGGTTTTCTCACCGTTATACAGTCTGTAGAAGAAGTTTTTCCATATTCACAGCGCGCTTTGATATGCTTTCCAGAATTTTTCATCAAACCAGAGATTTCTTGATGGTGATCGGATGTAACCCACCAGTTGTGCCGTCTCTGCTGGCACGTTGGCAACGTTCTAACTGATCTTCGTTACTTGATGTTTGTGGCATAGGAGTTGTTGACAGATTTTGAGATATGTGTTCGGCAATGATTCTGGCGGTCTCTTGCGATTGCCCTAGAATACTGGGGGCCTGTCTTAGGTCGATCGCGTTTCATAATCCGGAAACCGCCATATACATCTGCGTATATTGAGATTAGGAAACCGTGTACTTGCTATAAAAACATTTTGTCCTGTCGCAAAGTTAATAAGCCTTAGTCAGTTGCTAGACGTGTCAGGTGTCACCTATGCTAAGCTTACCAACTTTCTCCCTTAATTTGGCGTTAAATTCGCTCGTCATACTGAAGACATTGCTCACATGTCGTCGTGTTTATCTTCTGTGCGTGCATGAGCTTATATTGTCGAATTTACCCTTAATGCGGATTATCGTAAAACATTCGTTCACGTGTCAGAAGGTAGAGATTTCGTGCCTAGCTTTTCTGCGTATGACAAATCTATCTGCATGATAGCCGTCAAGGGCATCTGCATATTTTCCATCTGCTAAGGGTCTGAACATTCCACTAGCAGATCCGAAGGTCAATGTCCTTGTTTTGTGTGTGAACAATAAGGTCATCGACTTATTCGTATATCCAAGGCTTGTTGTTTCGGAACTATGTCGACGAATAGGGAAGCTTTGTTGACGTATAGTCACCAACCTATAGGTTTATGTCCTTGCCTTTAACTCCGATGCCAGTAATCCACTTCATCGATGCAGGCGTAGTCCTTCACCCATTAAGGTCTCCTATTTGTTTTTTTTTTTATTTTTTTTTTATTCAAAACCCAATCTCAGTCTTTAATGTTACTTATTGACACAAGCTCAAATAAAGCTTCCGTTTGTCACCGTTGGTCCGCTGATACATGCGTCGTCTGACACATACGTGCTGATGTTAACCCAGCTGAGCTTGCGTTGCTCCGAATGTTCAGCTCCATATACACAGTCAGACACAGCATACACTAAGTTCACTATTAGATACACGTATCCACCTTGCCCCACGTGAAGGTGATGATGTGGTTTTGTCCACCAAGTGTCTTTATCAGGGACTTGTATGTTATCTTCACTCGCTTTGCTGATTTCCAAGATTTATCTCATGGAAACCTCTGACACTTATCCTGATCCTAAAATCCTCTTCTTTCCTCAGGGATAGGAGGGACTTGTTATTTATTCAACAACTATGCTTGATAATCTTCTCGAATTTCGTGAACGTCTAACTTGATTTAGAAAGACAGAAGAGAACTGAATTGCTATTTGAATAAAAAAAAAAAAAAAAAAAAAAAAAAAAAAAAAAAAAAAAAATTAAGATGTTAAGGAGATTATTTCTGTATGGAGACTCTAGCCACTTAAAAAACACTGTCCGACTCTCAACTACAACAAATCAATTATATCTCAACGATATGCAGACACTTTCTCACCAACTCAAACGTACCCTGCTTGGACATATCGTTGTGGTCTTAATTTTAATCCAGCCAAAACGGGATACTTAACTTCGTTCGATCGAATTTGTTAGCTATCAACATTGACCGGAAGACATTAAGCTTACCTGGGAAGGAAGTATATTTGAGCGTGATGGAAAATACTTCGCGGGCCCAATTACGATTTCCACTACACAAGCACTTTAAAATCGTGGCGTTTACAGCTGTCCTAGAGATAAGAAATATCCATCCATAGAGGGATTAAGTTGTCGACTATAGCGTCATATTGGAAGTCCAACGTCTTCTGTCCAAATTAAGGTGTTGGCTTCCGTATAGATACGGAATCATTTTCAAAGATCCCCAACGGCGCACGTGCCGCAATGTTCTCTAACGATATTCGGGTATCTTTAAACCATCTTACGATTGCTGCTTCTTATGTATTGGGTCTATAATTTAATTCGTGTGGTTTGCTAAGAGATGGCGTAAGTTGTATTATTGCATTGGAACATGCGTTGGAAAGCTACTGTCATTGTACGTCATTTTAGTATATGTCATTCATTTAAAGTGTAAAAAACAATAATTGTTTTTCACTCAAATATGTAGAACTTTGTGCCTGAAAAAGTTTTTTTTGCGGGGAGTTCTTCTTCATTACTTTAATATGAAGAAAACTGCTGCGGAAAGTCATCGTATTTTGGTGGAAGTTTATGGTGAATATGTGCTACCTGAGCGAATGTGCCAAAAGTGGTTTGCACGATTTAAAAGTGGTGATTTTGGCTTGGAAGACGATGAACGACCTGGGCAGCCAAAAAAGTTTGAAGATGAAGAGTTGGAAGCATTACTATATGAAGATTGTTGCCAAACACAAAAAGAGCTCGCAGAATCTTTGGGTGTCACTCAAGCAACCATTTCAAAACGTTTAAAAGCAGCTGGATATATTCAAAAGCAAGGTAATTGGGTTCCACAAGAACTCAAGCCGAGAAACGTCGAAAAGGCCACAAAAGGAAGTCATTTTTGCATGGGATTGTTACTGGTGATGAAAAGTGGATCTATTACGACAACTCCAATCGCAAAAAATCATATGTGAAACCCGGCCAACCAGCCAAATCAACGGCAAAGCCGAATATCCATGGCGCGAAGGTAATGTTCTGTTTTTGGTGAGATCAGATGGGTGTACTGTATTATGAGCTGCTAAAACCGGGTGAAACCATCAATGGACAACGCTACCGAACACAATTAATCCATTTGAAGAGAGCAGTAGCCGAAAAACGCCCAGAATATGCGACTAGACACGAGGCAATAATTTTTCATCATGACAACGCTCGGCCCCAAATTGCTATTCCGGTTAAGAACTATTTAGAAAACAGTGAATGGAAAGTCTTACCCCACCCGCCTTATAGCCCAGACCTTTCCCCTTCTGACTACCATTCGTTCCGGTCGATGCAGAACGCCCTCACTAAAATATGGTTCAAATCAGAGCAGAATATCAAAAGTTGGCTTGATTCATTCTTGACTGCCAAGAAGGCGCAGTTGTTTTGCGATGGGATCCACTAATAGCCAGAAAGATGGGAAAAAGTCATAGCTTCAGATGGGCAATACTTTGAAAAATACTATTGTACATGTTTTTCTTAAATAAACGTTCAAATTTTGAAAAAAAAAACCGCACGAATTAAAATATATACCCAATATATACGATGGAACCTCGTCATTTGATAAAACCGCAACATGGCTATCTCTAAGTTATAAATCTATCAAATCACTCCTTATCGAATTGTTTATATCCAATAGGACACTGTCAGCTTTTTGGCACTGTGAAGACAGCAAGGTGAAACATAGAGTTTGTTGTCGAAGAGAACCGTTTGAATTTACGCGGCTGTGATAGGACTCTTAGTACTCAAGACTGGTTGTGCCTGGTGATGCTAAGTAAGACAATCACTTCGATTGCTCCACGACTAATCAAAGGTTTTTAGCGTCGGCCTCTTTATGATGGAGGGCAGCAAGACTTAATTTTTGCTATTCTGTGCAAATACAGTTTTAATAGTCATCATCTAGATTTTGGGAAACAGATTAAAAGCGGCGAATTGTTTGCTTGTGTAAGAGCTGTTGTGATGTATGAATAAAGAAATCCGGAGTTCATTTAACAATTTGCAATGTTCCTTATTTTTTATTTATTAAATTCATGTGTTGGGTTAAACTCAAGATAAATATTGAACAACCTTCTTTTGGCAGAAAGAAATCCATGCATTGTCTTATTTAGTTGACAACCAGATGGGTCGCTATTACAGAAACTCAGTCAGGAATAAACAGGAACATCTTGTCATTACAGACAAAAATGAGATTGGGTGCTGATCTTGCAGTACAAATAACTGCTTAAACCTACCACTTTTATATATATCATAGTCATGTAAGTAAGAATAGTCATGCACCAAAGTAGGCTTCAAAGCCAAACCCCAAGAAAAGCACCATTGTTAAATTCACCAGGAGACGAAAGCGAGAAAGACTCAGAAATACCACTCCAGGCCAGAACCTTACTATGCAAATGTCTAGCTTTTTAAAAAAAAAATACGGGACTTTATCCCAAAATGACACTATGGATGTAAACGGCAACAACGAGATCTATCATCACGTATGCAGCCGCCGTCTGGTGGCAGAAATTATCGCATAGGTTTACACAGGTTAAACTCAACAAACTGTAGAGACTAGCCTGTATCTGCGCAACTGGTGCAATGAAAACCGCACCAACAGCTGAACTGGAAGTTATCCTAAACATCCCACCAATTCATCTGAAAATCATGAAAATTACATTCCCAGAACTTCTTTACTGGGAAGAGGAAAAACCAACATATGCCAAGGACTCAAACGTATGGTATACAGATGGGTCCAAAACAAATGAAGGAGTTAGAGCCGGAGTATACGGTCCTCGCACTAATACATCCATTCACGCCAATATGGATACAAGCAGCTCTATATTTCGGGCTAAAATCCACGCAATAGAGCTGTGTATTCGAGAGAATCTAAGCAGAATCAAAACTGGTGTGGGATTGCCTTCAACTCTTACAACTACTGGCCACCACAAATAAAGTTCATTTGATTTCGGTGCCAGGACGTAGTGGACATGCAGGCAACAAAAAAGTAGACGAACTAGACAGGAAAAGATCCGCATCGAAATTTATGATGCCAAGACCATTCTACCAATTCGATACCGACAAGCCAAAACCTTTATGCTAAACTGTTGCCACAAAAGAACAAAACAACTATTACAACTGAGTAGAAGTCAGATTCGAGTAACCACAGGTTTTCATACAGAACACTGTCGTCTTAAAAAACGCCCGTTGACCATGGGCATAGCAAAAGCTAATACATGCAGATTGTACAACGTGGACGTGGAAACTGAAGAACATATATTATGTGACTGCAATGGTCTAACCAAAGCCCGTCAACGTTATTTAGGTAAATTCTACCTTGAAGCGGTGGAAAAGGTTCCAGCTCACCCAAAAATGTAGCCGCTTTCCTAACAAACTGTGGCATCTTTGATGAGATCTAAATGGAGGATATCACAATAGGCCCACTTGTGGCGCAGTGATTTGGGATTTTCTATACCACTTCCATAATAATCTAATCTAATCTAATCGAAGGAAAGTCATTTCTGATGTGCTGTTCATGGCACTCTACATCGTCACCTAATATTATTACTCGGCAAGACCTTTTCCAGTGTCTTCTCTATAATTAGAGAGACATGAACAAGTTATTTTGCAATCAACGATGACGAACGTGGACATTTTTATTTATCACTTAACAATCATCGACGGTCTATAAATAGCCAACCACATCCCCTAATTGTTGCCAGATCACGCAAGAAAAATGCAACATTTGCCTGCCTCCTACCATTTTCAAAAAGAAATTCCTCGAAATGTCCCGTGCTAAACATTCAACAAAATCGTAAATTTTATTACATTCGGATCTTACAATTAAATCAATTGTTTATTATTTATTCAACACACGCCGAAACAAAACGCACTGACATCCCTCCGTTCAATTAATTAATCCATTCTATCGCCGGCCGGCCGCAGCCTCTGAATTATTTGAAATGTGTTGCAAACATTTAAATAAAATCCACATAACGACAGCCTTGCGATTCATAAAAATAGAACCTCCAAAAATTATGACGGGAATAAGATTTCCAAATTATTCCAAAAAAAAAAAAAAAAAAAAAAATCTGTCTCATGATTTATGGCAACCATTGCTGGCTTGTCACATGAACGCATGCTTCGAATAAAAAAAGAATGATTTAAACTTGTACATTTATGAATAAATTTGAGAATTTCGAGAAAGAAGAAAACAACATCTCAACAGTCCTTTGCTAAATTTTATTCGAAAATATCCGCTCATTAAAAATTATGAAAGCGAAAATAAACTTTCTTTGCTCTTCGAAAAATGAATTTCTTCCCATAACGATGCACAGTGAATTAAAGTGTAGGTTGACTAATGGCCAAATTCCTCTCCATGCAATCCAACCAATCTAATTGACCCAATCCAACTGACAAATCAACCGACCAAGCAACCGATCGACTGAGGCAACTAACGTCATCCGAATCCAGAAAAGATGAGATGATGAGAATTGCCATAAATTGACGGAATTTACGAGTGTATAACATGTTTGTATGTTTTACAAGTTTATTTAGTATCCGGCACTTAGTGCTGCTCGCGGATAAATCACAGGGAAATTATGATAATTGTCACTAAAAGCATCGACCTTAGTCGGGTCCCGTGAGGTATGCCAATAAAAAAAAAAAGGTGTAATATTGAAATAAAATAATCTTAAAACAATTTTATGGTCACTATAATTTGTTTTTGATTTTTGGGTTTTTAGTTGAAAAGAAGAGAACATTTTACGGATGAAGGTCAAGTTGAGAGGCCATTTCCAGACGATGCGACCAAAGCTTCGATAACATTCTCTGAAAAACTTTTACGCGCCACGCGACGAAATTAAAAATTTTTAATTCCAGATATAATTCTACTAAATGTGGATTGATTACTGAAATGAAGATTGTCAATATTGATGATTCTTTCAGCTTATCCTTGAACTCAGGAACTGGACATCTGGGGTTATTTTAAAATTATTGTTTATCCTCAGAGTGCTTAATCATCTCGGAGAGTTATTACTTCGTTGTGGGCTAAGACGAGACTATTTAACTTTATTTGCGAACGATTATTGCCAAGATACAGTTTTTCCCGATTTTAACGTGTCTATTTGGTTTTTAATTGTCAAAAAGAAACACAGGAAATTTGCAAAAGTGTATAAAATTTTTATTTGAGTTGATAAATCATTGCTTGCCATTTACTTTTTAAAGATTATTTCATCATTTACCACGTCTACGTTTTTAGTGGTTCATACGGAGAGTCCAATTTTGAATCTCTTCTTCGAGCATATTGGATGGTATCTCACTAATAACAAGTGTACCGTTGCTTTCCAAGGCTGCCATTGGCAACGACGGGCGATTTGACGTACCCCCATAATCGCATGATATAACCGGCTAATTTACCGATCCAAAACGAGAGATAAATTGCTTGCCAAACTCATTTCTTAATTGGTCCGGCGATTCGCGTGCTGTTTGGCATGTAGCCGTCTTACTGGAACCACATGTCGACGAGTTTCAGCTCGTGCATTTTGGACAAAAAAGAAAAAAAAATTCGAACTTATTGAACGAATAGCGGCCACCATTGATAGTAACATTGTTCTTACGGTCATCTTTGAAAAGATACGGGCCAATGATACCGCAGGATCATAAACCGCACCAAACAGTGCATTTTTCCGAGTAAATTTTTCCGGGTGCAGCAGTTTTGTTTTTTAACCTACCTATTCAACCAAAAATGTGCTTCGTCGCTGCAGACAATTTTTTTTTATAAAAAAAGCGGATCTTCCTCCAGATTTTCTAAGACCCACTCACCGGGAATTCGATGCCGTGCCAGCTCGTTTCGGTTCTTGCACGAGCTATATTTTGTAAGGATTTAGACCAAGATCCTTGCGTAAAATTTTCCACGTAATCGAATAACACAATTCCAATTGCTTGACGGCAATTGTCCAACGGCGACGAATGAATAAATCACGGTTTTCATTAACACTGACGGACACAGCATGAATATTTTACCCTTTACTCTAGGCCTACGGATAAGTGGCTTGATGTAGAATAGCGTGAAATTAGTGCGAAATTTGGTCACTATGGCTTGAATTGCTTCCTCAGTTGGTGGATTATGATGACCGTAAAATGATCAAAGTGCCCAAAAAATATTTTTCACAGAGCACGTGATATGATAATAAAAAATTCATAAATTTGTAAGCGTTTTTCGGGTGTAAGTCTTTTAATGATGAAATGGCAATGCTAACTGAACATGTTTGACTTGGACACATGTCACAAATCTCGCGTGAGCTGTCGAAAATAGAATACTGAAAAACCAAAGAGCAAATAAATATTTACTTCAGCATTTCAAATCTACCACTGCATCGCTATGTAGGAGGCCTTTGGTGTTTAGCACAAAATCTCACATATATCCATACAGGACCATCGATAGGAATAATCTATGGTTGCGGATATAAAAAGACCTGTGCAGCACTATATGACAAGTGATCGGGAAGACCGAAAACTTGTCGTTGAATTGAATACTGTGATTCGAGAATATTGGCTCTCTGATAACTTTTGTTATGAAAGTGAATGCGAGTAGTCGTTGTAATGCTACTCAACGAGTAAGCTAAGTACTAAGGAGTACTATCGAAGGCTTCCACATCAGACCATAAGCATATTGAATTAAGGGCGCTCAGCAAGTTAGGCAATATTGCGCCTAAATTCAACCCGAACAAAAATAGAGGAAGCTACTTAGAACCTGAACCGTGCTCTTATTGTATCCCTAAAACTGACGTGTCCTGTCAGAATCTTCTTCTCATCGTTGGTTCCATTGCGAAACGCATGTCTGCAGTGAAGAAACCAGTAATGTTCAAATGAGGCACAGACTGGAATCATCACAGGTCGAAGCAAAAGGACTATATAAAGTTAATTCGGATTTGTCTACGCTTGAGCAAACTGTCCAGCTACGGTCTGTTTAAAAGACAGGCACACATAGATGTGATGGACGTCTGAAGCTTAAGAAGCTGAAGGGCTTTCAGTTAATATTTAAAAACTGAGGAAGCTGACTATTCCGACTTACCTAGTACCAAAAAGAAGTTCCATCCGTGTTAACAACGAGTCAAAGTAGTTAGTTGTGTTCCTGGATAAGAAATTTATGTGGACTACATAACCCGCGTCGTATACCTCCAAGGCGTAATCGGTTTTCAGACAGTTTAATGGAGCTTATCAACATCTACAAGGCTGTAGTAAGACCAAATGTATCCTATGTCTGGTAGAAGAAGACACTGACTGTCTCTACACGCTCTGATGAATCTCCTTTTTTAGATATTCATATCATGGGCTGCAGTGACCCTAAGATCAGAAAGAGATTTGAGATCGGCTTCGACTCATACCAAGGGTGAAACTTGTGCCTCCAATACAATTTTTGTTTTGGTATCAAAGTGAATTGAGGGAGAGCGATTGCAAGGCGTATCCTTGCTACCATAGATGCATGGACATTCTGTGGACTTAGGTCTACACGCAGGCTTGGAACGCAGTCTGAATTCACGGAGTTACTTTTAGTTTGAGGTCACAAAGGGATCCTGCTAATATCATCGCCGATGAACTTGCTAGGCAAGGCTCGAACCAGCGACTCCCTGCGTCCTAAGTAAGGGCTTCCATTGAACCTTGAGTATCATGTGAGCATAACATCAGCAGAGCAAACAAACGCTCCTTGATGTCTCTAAGAAGTTGTACTAGAATCTGCTCCTTAAAAAACGGTATTGTACATAAAATCTACGATGGATCATATTTCGGAGGACACCATGGCGATAATCCTGCTTGTGGCAGTATCGAAAGAGTCGAGAAGTTTAGGAAATGGAATGAAACCTTTGCTTCTCCTTTTGACGGCAGGTGGAAGAGGCACAAAGTTTGACCCCATGCAAGCCAATTAGCCTATAGCTCGTGTCGATAGGTACCGGTTGAGGGCCATCTGCACGTTTTTATAAAGTTTTTGTCAGATTAAGAAATTCAACAGTCTGCAAGTAACTGCTTTGTCCTTACAATACTTAGCGGGTTAAGCTTTCTCTGTCCAGTTAAGCTTTTTTGTCTAGTTCGTTGTCTCTTATATATCTTTCGATGTTTCTGTAGTCAAAAATATAGAAGAGATGATCTTGAAGCGACAGCGGGTAGGATTTCCTTGACAATGCTTAACAAGGTTAGTGGTAGCTGGTTTTAGCTTGTAAATAAATTGCGTACAGGGTTTCGAAATTGCCAGAACGTCCAAAATACTTGATCAATTGGTGAGATGAAAAGAGTTTGCTATGCATCAGCTTAGTTTTATTGAGATTACATACTATATGTCTAAGGCCACAGCTTTCTATGCGTTTATATTCTCCTTTCCATGGTTTCGCTTCTTACTCTGGAAACCTTCTCATTTCTAACAGCACCACATCGTTTGACTACGCGATCACTTTAATGCCATTTCTATATAAAATCTCTAAATGGGATTAGATTCACACCTATGCTTGGATAATCTTAGTTAAGGGCATAGAGACGGAGCATCTGTTAGCAAATACTTTTGCACAGCTGGATGAGAACCTCTTGGATATTGTTATGTCAACTGCTTCTGAGGTTTCTGCGGCTTCAGAGGCTTCTGATGTTTCTTTTCTTAGCCTTTCCGTAGCTCATTTCGTGGAATTGTTACAAAAATACGTATTTCCACCCAATTTTCCTCCAAGTGCAACATGTAATCAAGGATTAGCGGCGGGCTGGGTAGAGTAGTTCTTTACGCCATGAAACTTGGGCAGCGAAATACTTCATGATGAGTTTCTTCATCTTCAATTGGTCATTCGGGGCAAGGTGGTGAGCGTTCATGCCAAAAACCGTGCAGATAGGAACTGCATAAGGTGGTAGTTTCAGTCTCTATGTTTACCTTCTGCACAGACAGCGAGCTTGCCGCATAGCTATTAACGTTATCTTTTATTCAATTTTGATCCTCTTGATTCTATTTGCATCGTCTTGGCTAAAGGCTATTCTGATATATATCCTCAAAATTTCATCTGAAAAAATGTCGACGGGAACCATTCCAACTATAACAAAGACATCCTCGCCTGAAATATTCGAAAGCCGCTGATTGTCCGTAGTGCGCAGAGTCTATATGTTGACAATAGTCTCGTTTTAGTCTCCGTCGTTTTCAGTGCCTGTGTCCATACTGGGGCGGCATACAACAGAACTGATGTGAAAACTATGGAGAGTAGGATCATTTTGCGCGAGAAAGATCAACCTGGAAGTTGGCGAACACATTTCGACTGGTTATGAGGAAAACTTCTGTTTTATTGTCGGAAAGGTCAAGGTGAGCTAATCCTTTATCCGGACAATTGCTTCGTTGTAGCGGACTCAACTTAGAAATCTGTTGCCGCGACGGCAATGTCATCGGCAAATCCAATTACCGTCACACCCAATGCAACGCAAATTGTAGGGCTCCGTCGTACATGATGTTCCACAATAAGGGCCCTGAAACTGATTCTTGTGGAACTCCGGTAGTAACGTTGTAGTATTTTTCTGGTCTGGTCATCGTCAAGTCCGAGCACCTTGTTGTCACCTTTCTTGTTGCCTGTAGCAGCATTATGTTAGGGTCGAAGGACGTTCAATTGTGTAAAATTTTCTGCGGATCCATGGTGACTTCCGCCGGCCTCCTTAATAGAAGCGACTGGAAAATGACCGGGTGACAAACTTTAGCTCTAACAGTACTATACTCAAAGCACTTTTCTGTTGTGCCGCCGAAGTATGATGAAAAGTATGCTGTCTACGAGTATGTTTGGCGTTTTGGAGTGTTCTTTGGATAGAATCCTACTTCATCTAATCGAGTCTCCGCAGATGTGTTTGGTCCCCAAGTCGAGGGAATTGGTCTGAACTATTTTAAGCATGTACTCGTACATAGGTGTTCTTTGACGTATGATGCTGCCGTCGATATCTAAGTGCTTTAACAGTAAATTAGTTGGAGCCAGCTCTGTCTCATCTACAGGACTTGAATACAAAAAGACCCTAAACTTGGCGAATGTTATGCAGACCAAACTTGTTTTTTAAGTTTTGACAACCCAATTACGAGTATAACGTATGAAGGTTGCCAGATATTAAGGCTCGAGACACTGCAGAAATTTTTAGTTTCACATCTCTTCCTAGGCAGCTTAATGTGAATCGTAGCGCACGTTGATATATTTTGGACAGGGATGAGCTTAAGTTTTGAGCACTTCTCTTGTGAGGAATGAAATTCTAAGAATCCTCACACAGTGAAAGCACCGGGACATTCTTACTGATCACTAGGCCCCTCTCCTTTCTCTTAGTGGTAAGCACCGCGTAACATATTTAATTTCATCCAAATGCGCAGTAAAGCTTTATCAGAATGCCTCTCCAATTTCATGCGTAGGATATTCATTATTTACATTTTGTCGAATCCCATGGAGGGATATATCTCTTAAATGCCAACCTAACAACAGGTAATATCTACCTTCATCCCAGAAGTCAGCAGTACTCTCTGAAACCGAGTCTTATTCATAATGCATGCAGAATGCAACAACCCAGGACACAATATTCACATGTAAAGTCATAAATTTTACAGACACAATTCATTACTCTGCTGTAGCTCAAGTTCAACCTAAAAGATCAAAATTGCATAAAACACATTGCAATGAACCGAAAACAAGCGTAAAAGCCAGCGAACACGAAAACATTGAATGCTAGAGAGGAAAACCATTTTGCTGCACATGCACAGCCAAAACAGCACCCCCGAGAGTGCTTTCATTTAGATTGTCTGTACCTGCATCTCGATTCTCTGTATCTTTGCATCTCTGTAGGTACATTCATTTGCTGCTGTTCTACTCTGAGCACACAAAACAAATTATGTGTGCAAATGAAAATAAATTTTCATTCATGAAAAAATATTTTCCCATCGAATAGTGACTGCCGCGTCGGTTCAGTTAGAAGTACACCGTCGGCCGCCCCAGGAAAGAGTATGGTACTCGTACACACAACTACTATGCTGCCCAAAAATTGACATATATCTAAGGATACATATCTACTGATACGAAGCTGCAAATAAAGATCAAGAATAATAAGTTCTTGTATCTGAAGATACAATTGCAATACATGATGTGTCAGCTATAGCCAGACTAATGGAACCACATCTTAAGGGTGTTACAAATGGTTCAGAGTACTGGGACGATGGGACTGAATATTAATAGATACTCATTGCGGGAATAATTGATTTTATTTTTGGATCTGTAATTTGCAAGTGACTCATTGTTTACTTCTTGTGTAGCCATCAGAATGGCATTGATGTTGTTTACAACGCACGAACACTACGAGTACTCGCATGTGGCCTTTTCCCTTTTTATTTCTGCGGTTTTCTAAGTGAAAGCAAAAAATATCTTTTCATCTTGAGGTAATGCTAATCATCGAAACGATTGCTACGAGTGAGTTAAGTACTGTCAACTCACTGTGCTGTCAGATAGTACCAATAGGTGGTATCCCGAGTAGTTTTTCTCATTTTTGGCCGACAACGAAATTCCTAGTTCAAGTCGAAATACATAATCTTTTCCCGGCGCTTATATCCGTTGGAACATTCGAAAAACAACATCTATTGCCACCATCATAACGAGTGGCGTTTCAAGTGACCTTTTACCAAACAATCTTCTGACAGATGATTTCGTGAGGGGGTGAAACTACTCGCACTCTCCCATAAAGACACATGAATGCATGCTTTCAGATTTGAAATGGCTGAGGTGAGATTCGCTGAGGCTATTAGTTGTGGAATTTTTAAATTTTTAACTTTGAAAAGGAAATAGACGACAGACAGCCGTTTCGATTGGATGCGGGGCAATACAGAGACCCAAAAGCGGTACTCAAAAAAGTATTTCATTGATGTAAATGCGGTAGCAATGGCATCCGGTTATGGTGCTACTTGAATGGAGGCGGTGAATGACTTATAGCATTTAGTCAGTGTGCCAAATAAAGTTTTAATGGATTGCATTGAGTAATGGACAATAGATGCTACTACATAGACCAAAGGTTATATGATTGAGGTATTTGCTGTTGGCATTGTACGAGTAAGCTGTCAAAATTTTATTATTAGATACTCGTACACAAATAACTAAGCAGGAAATTGTGTAGAACATCTGTGACAATATCGATCATCACTTAGATAATGATATTTTAGGAAGCCTATTCAAATTGTTAGAGAAAGTTTTATGGGTACAACAAGAAGAGTTTATCTATGCTATGTATGTACTAGTACTTCAGTGATGTGAAACTTTATTTATTTTGACATTCTGGTAGATCAAATTTGAATATAATTTCTCTTTAGAGGGTTATCTCAGATCTGATATGATGCGATGATAGCCTTTCTAGAACACGAAATGTACCTGTTGTAAATTTCATACATTCAAAACCAATGTAACCTAAAGCTAAATTGAGCTGAAAAACATTCTGAGAATCATCTGAGATTTGATAGGCTTAACAGGTCCGAGTCAACACCGGACAACTTCATTGAGTTTGATACAAACTAGTCTTAAACTAAAACTAACGGACAGTTAAGATCAGGGTCAAAAGAGGTGATAATTGAAAGCATTTTTTGTGCTTCAATGGAAATCGAAGACATGGGGGGCTCTATTAGCTTCACGTAGACAATGATTTTTCGTTAAAACCATATACCGTTTGGTGGTTATTTCGAGAAATAAAAAGGACAGAGCGTAAACTGGCATTAAAAAAAAAAAAAATAAAAATCTGATCTTGCAGTGAGGGACAGTCGATAGTGTGGATTAAGGCTGTAATCATACCGGATCATACAAGGAGGATTCGCGACGTTGGGATTTTTTTGAACTACTATTTAGGTACGTAGGGTCCAGAATAGGTCCGACGTATTGTATGTTCAAAAAACTCTTCACAGTAAATCTGGTCTCGTGTTATCTTGTGAGGTAGATTCCATATCTTCATGCGCGTTAAATTTCAACAAACTCTGAATTAATTCACAGAATTCAGTGAATGTAAATGGACAATAGGATGTGCGCAACTGTTGAATTGTTGCTGCAGGTAACTGCGTTCTGCTTGGATTTGGAAAACCAACCCATAGAGCTTCTAGACTTTGGATGCGATTTTCTAAAAACGTTTTCAGTTCATCGTATGTATGTTGGAATGTAATTTGGGGATGTAAGCGACATCTCCCAGCCCTTTACAGTAACAGGATCCAATCTTTCGGTGACGAGAAAAATGAGCCAATCTACCTACCCTGACTTTGGACGCTCCAATTGTTTGAGAGCACGAATGACTTCAGTGGCTCCATCCAAAATTTTACGTAGTAACGCGGGTGATTCTGAAATCATGGTTGAGAGTTTTATATTATCACGGAGGTAGATTTGATAAGTCACCGCTTATTGTCGTAGCGTTGCTGCAGAATATCCCAAGCAATTGGAAAGATGGCTTCAACAACAGAAACATTTCTCAATAGCACCTAAGCTTCACCCCGCTGATTGGTTTTTGGGTACAGTAAGCATTGCACCATTGAGAGCCGTGTATCGTTGATTACGCAGGTGATAACTTGAACGACAATCACTCTAGAAAAGAACCATTAAATTTGCTGCTGGCAGTGTTGCTATCTTTATCAAGAAAGTT
The DNA here is from genome assembly GCA_907269105.1 of Volucella inanis. Taxonomy (NCBI): domain Eukaryota; kingdom Metazoa; phylum Arthropoda; class Insecta; order Diptera; family Syrphidae; genus Volucella; species Volucella inanis. The sequence continues at coordinate 128,161,158 of OU026154.1, forward strand.
TTGTCGGTTCTCATAGAAAGGGGGCCATAACCAGCTAGCTAGCATATTTGAGAAGTGGCCTAAGAAAGGTATACGAGTATGGTCTGAGAACTATTTGGATGCGGAAATTGAGTCTAGTATCACAGATAACGCCCAAGAACTGCATTGAAGTGACCGAAATTACAGCTTGGGCTGATATATATTCGGACAGGAAGTTTTGGACGCTTCTGGGAGTATGAGGTAGCATTTCTTTATGTTGAATTCAAGGAAGTTTTCGTGACACCATATTGAGAACCTATTGAGATCGTCCTGGGGAGGTTGAGAATCAGAAAAATTGGAAATTTTTCGATAGATTTTCATATCACTGGCATAGACAGATACGTGTGAGTTCTTTACTAGACATATAACATATAACCTTGTGGAACACCGGAAGTGGCTTTAATTTTTTCAGACAAACGATAAGATAAACTAGGACCTTTTGAGGGGATTGTTGAATTTATTGTAATTTGTTTTACGGAAGTTGAAGTGGAACGAAGTTTCTGAGGGGGTAATCGAAGTGTTGTTTCATTTGAGAAAATAACAAGTAGGGGAGGACATAGACTGTCTAATTTGGAGAGAAGAAATTCATACTCGGGGGCAACACAATTAATAGCAACAGATGTAAAGATCAGGTTTAGTTGTTTACCTATGTTGTTAGAAGTACAATTAATTTGAAAAGGCAGTCAGTAAAGAGGACTTATTTACCTGGAACTTCATATGAGATGAAAAAAATTATGGTCACCAAGCACTATGACATCGTCACGGGTGTCAACAATATCAGAAAGGGAGTCAACCACATTAGCCGCAAGCTGAGTAGTAGTACATCGGCACCCTTTCTTTTTTCAGAGAAAATTATTTTGACTCAGATACCTTTACCGGTTATTTGAAGGATATCCGGTCTCCAGCGGTGGTGTTTATTTCCTCAAAATATCCTATCCATAGAAACCGATGACCGAGCCATATAGCCGACCGTATAACCCATACAGACGGGGCGAAAAAATTTTCGTCTGCTTTAGAAAGAGTTTATGCTTCCGCGCCATACAGTAAGATTAGGATGATAAGGGTCTTCGTTGTCCATGAGAGATACCAATTGCCTTTTAAGTTCAAGGAAAAAGCGATGGACAAAAGTGAAATGGCTGTCCAAGCCGTTGGTGTTGTGTTCCCTTTCTCGACACCATTTACTTTGTTGTGCCCTCATCTAGCACTGAACCAGGCTCGAAAGGTTCGCTAAAACTTGAAAATAATATGTCTATGGTTTGGTCTGTGAGTCTCGCACTATCATATTGGAGAAATAATATGACCAAACCTCTTGGCCGGCTTTTATGGATCAGTGATCGTTCTCCACACAGACGGATATCAGCTGAAACTTGATATATTTCTATGTGTGTAGCTCTCTTTTCATATTCGGTCTTAACATCAATAAGCAGATTGTGGATACCAATTCGAAGATCTTGAGTTTTTCCGAGATCTGCCGTAAAGTGAATACCTTGTCAATCGTGTATTTATCAGTCCTAAGACTACACTAATAAAGACCTACAAGAATGAGTTTCAGGCGTTCAAGTAGTAAAATAAGTAAAATCCTATAGACGATGTTTAGGAGACTGATTGATCTATAATTCGCTCGGTTTGGGGGGATGTTTCTTCATGAGCATCGCACAGATTGGTGTACGTATGCCGGCTGTATGCCGGACAGCCCTTTTCTTCGATCGTATTCTGCAATTGATTCTGGCAGCACAGGCCTTATAGAAAAGGCTCTAGGTTCTTGACAATACTTCTCCGCGGTTTTTTGGTACATTTTTGAAAAAAATCTTTCTTTATTCATAATCTATTTGAATCAAGTACATATTGGCCATTATTATCTATGAACTTTTGCCATTTTCCGGGTGGCTTCAAGCGAAAAACTTGGCCAATGGATTTTCAGCGGCTCTTCGGTCGGCCAATTTTTTACCAAGGGTGCAAAGTCTGGGCTATACAGTGGGGGGCATCAATTCAGATCGAATTGACTGTTTCGCCACGTTCTAGCAGCTCTTTGTAGACAATTCCCTTTCAATATCACCAAACACTCAACATAACCTTGCTTGCCGTCAATTCAGGCTTTGAACTCGTTTGTAGTCGGTCACCGGCCTTTGACCATGATCGCTTGCGTTGGATTTTCTCGTATTTAATCCATTTTTCATCGCCCGTAATGAACCGCTTGAAAAATGGTTCCAATAATTTAACTTTCTTTGCGTTAATTCATGTGGCACTCAAACATCGAGTTTCTTTGAGTAGCCTGCTCATTTTAGATGATTCCAAACTATCATACGGTTGATGTTTAGTGCCTTCGCTATCTCCAGATAGCTTCCGTGCCGGTCTTGCTCCATCAGTTGCAAAATTTCACCGAATTTTTCCGTGACATGCCAACCAGTGCGAGGTGCATCTTTTGCATCGAAATTTCCGAACGGAATTTAACAAACCACTCCTGGATCTAGCGTTATCTCACAGCATTCTCATCGTAAACTGCACAAAATTTTCGACATGTTTTTGCAGCATTTTTCCCTTTTTCATAGTAAAAAAGCCTCACATAGTGTATTTCTTCAGATATGTCATTGATATTCCAATCAATATAACTTTTAACACGAGCAACGAATTACACCGCTATCTTCAAAAAAATGTAGTCTGACATGTCACCTTTCAAACACGTGTTCGTTTGTCACAATCAGATTAGTGTTTCCAGATAAATGGACACCAACACCATCTAGTGACAAAAAAACGCGGAGACTTTTTATATGACCCAATATATTAATTCGCACCTTGCCTACAAAGAGGTAGTGATCGGAGTAAGTGTTAGCTGCTCGAAACCTGCGTCGATCGCTGTAAGAGTAATCTGATTTTAATCGGATGATCTTATGTTAAGGTGACCGAAATGTGTGTTAGTTATGATGATCTCGGGCAATATTTTCCAACTGTAGCTATCAAGTGAGCTCTCCTTTTCAAGATTTTTTTCTTTTTAAATAACTAAATTACGCACTGACATAGATCTATACACATCGGTTTTTGGGCCTTACAAAACCACTCAGACACTTTTCGTGTACTTGTATCCATTACGATTGACAAAGTAAAACACCTTGAACGCAATAGTTTCTTACTTCCGCGAAATATATTGTCACATGGAATTTCTCAATACCTATGTACTTCAAAGTCATCTGCGATACATCAATTTGACAGAATTTTGATGTTTTTCTTGCCACGAAATAATGCCAAGCACTCTATGTATGGCACTTCCCTCTGACGTTATTGCAACAACTGCACCGAACATTTATCATCTCTGCATCAATTTGATTTTCTTAATTTTTGTTCTTTTAAAAACCCTGTTAGTAGGGAAGACGATCGTCCAAATTACCTAATAAAAATCGCAGCTCATCTTAACTCATGTCTGCCGTCTCCTGTTGTAGCTAGCTAAACAAATCCCCGAGTAAATATAATTGTTTATTTTTGTTTAGCGTTAAATTTTAATAATATAGTAAATCCCGTCAAAGAACAGTTCATAATCCGTTTAATGGGGCTGCAATCGTTTCACGCAACACAATTTTTATTATTATTTTTTTTTTTCTCAAATATTTGGCTATGAGTGCCAGTGCTGGTATGTTCGGTTCGTCCGAAATTCAAATAAACGTCAAAAATAATGATAATAACCGTTGGTCAGAGAAGTATAAAGAAGGACAGCGAGCTCTTGGAAAAACTCCCCATTTCACACTTTTTCGAAAACTCACAATAGTCTGATCACTGTCAGAACGCCCTTACAAATAAAATGAATGACATAAATTATGTCAGATTTGACGTTTCTCTCATTTTCGACATTTGATTGTCGCTGTTTGTTTGTTTTTTTTTTTTTTTTTTTTTTTGTGTTATTAGAGTGGGTTGCCCTTGAAAATTGTGGGAAAAGAACTGTCGTAAGCAGTGACAGTGAGTTGAATTAAAATGGAGTTTTCGTTTTCTAAAATTCAGATTTGAAAATAACTTTTCAAAATCTAGTGATTGGTGGAGGGGAATAGTGGCTTATGGTGACGCTTGCCAAAATTTGAATGGAACGCGCACAGAAATCGGAAGACACTGCGAATCTATGTTTCTATGCTGGCGACGGGATTGTTTTCGAGTAAACGAATCCGAATTAGAATTTTTTCAAAATAAATTAGATTGTTTTCGATTTTCAGTTTTTTTTCAAGCAAGTAGGTTAAGTCGCCCACGCGACTATCCACTGTGCCTTGGCATACTATCCCGATACAATATGATGCAATTATCTTAAACGACTAAACGACTATTAAAAATATCTTAACTCCGAAAACAAACAAACGGAATAGAATCAACAACAGCTGAATCGAGAGCACCAAAACGAAATTCATTGGAAAAATTGGGAAATACTTTGGATAATAAGAATGAGGTCTCTTGCAATTGATTAAACGGTTTGCTGTAGGTAAATATATTTGAGTTCATAGTGGTTATGGCCGGCAATAAAAGCTGACAGCTGACAGCACATTAATTGTCCTATCTGACATTTGTGTAACAAATGATATTGGACGGGCAATCGATGCCGTTGGGTATCTTGAATCTGTCACCTCTCCCAGTAGGTCATGGATTTTTCTTCGGCTAATGAGATTTTCAATTTCATATAATGGCTGTTGAAGAGTCTATGTAGATGAATCATACAGGTACTCTACTAGTGAAGACTTGCCACAGATACTGGTATCACATACTTTTTGCGAATGCGAAAGGTATCATAGTAGCAGCTTGCAAATTTTCCACATTTGTAAAAACACTTTTAAGTGACTCTGATGACCTCATGCAGATCACATTATCACGCGACACTTAATAAGATACTGCAACGGTGTGCCTCAAGCCTATATAAGAGGTGTGTTCAAAAAGTAAGGTGATTTAAAATTTTTATAAAAAAAAATTTATTTATTCATCAGTATTAATGTTGTCCCCTTCAACGTAGTCCCCTGCAGATATAATACACTTGTGCCAACGCTTTTTCCAATCCCCGAAACACTTCTCATAAGCACTTTTTGGTATAGTCTTCAGCTCTTCCAGAGATGCCGTTTTTATTTCCTCAGTCGTTTCAAATCTCCGTTCTTTCGTAGGTCTCTTCAGTTTTTGGAACAAGAAAAAGTCGCATGGGCCTAAATCCGTTGAATATTGTGGCTGAAACATAATTGTCGTGTTGTTTTTGGCCAAAAAATCTCTCACAAACAGCGTTGAATGAGCAGGTGCATTATCGTGATGCAAAAGCCATAAATTGTTTTTCCACAATTCCAGACGTTTTTTCGTATTTCTTCCCTCAATTGCGTATAACTTCAAGGTAATACTCCTTATTGACCGTACGACCTTGAGATAAAAACTCCTGGTGTACTACGCCACGGTAATCGAAGAAAAAGAAAACAGTGATCAAAACTGACATTTGTCATTTTTTCGGTCTTGGCTCCCTTGGTGCTTCCATTGAGACGATTGGACTTTGGTTTTGACGTCATAACCATATACCCATGAATCGTCACCAGTTACGATCCTTTTGAGCAAGTCAGGTTCATCATTGACATCATTCAGGAGAAGCACCTGAGCGATGCTCATGCGACGGCTCTTCTGATTAAAATTAAGAAGTTTCGAAACAAACTTCGCTGATATAAGTCTCATGTCCAAAATATCCGAAAAAAATACATGACGCGAGCCGACCGATATGCCAACATCCTCAGCAACTTCTCCTATGGTAATTCAACGATTTTCCAATACAATTTTTGCACCACTTCGACGTTATCATCTTTTGTTGCTGTGATGAGGCGTCCGGAGCGATGCCATTTTTTTTTTTTTTTTTTTGATTCGATTTTTTACACAAAATTTGATGCAAATTCTTTGCTCCATTTTTTATAATACTTGAGAATCGCCGAATGTATGTTGCATGCAAAATCTAAAAAGTAACTTTACTTTTCGAACACCTAGTAGATTCATAAATGCTAGAGTAACTCGAAACGGCGAGTAAAAGACAACAGTAATAAAGTGCTCATAATACCGTATCCGCTGGTCCAGATGGTATATTTCCCCACTGCGTTAGCATTCGTAATCCTACTCTTTGAGACACTTTTCGAGGAGATGGAAAACAATATCTGTCCAGTCCGTCCCCAAAAAGACCTATTGCACTCTCGTCCCTTTTTTCGATCAGCTCATGAAATATCTCGAAAAACGCAAACTTCTCAATGACTGGCTGTGCGATTTTCATAGCAAAGAGACCACTGGTGGTTTGGTGATTTGATGGCACCAAAAAGTAGAACCAAAGCGTACATCAATCTGGCGAAGATAGTTGCGCTCTATACTTCTAAAGCATTTGTCAGAGTTTCACATCAGGCTCTTTTGTTGAAAATGCGTGCTTTTGGGATCGATGGCTCTCTTCTTCAATAGATTAAAAATTACATTTCGGAACGTTTAATTCAAGTTGATTAGATGGTTTCAAATGTGATATTCACAAAATAAATGCTGGTGTGCCCCAAGGTTCCGTTTTGTCTGCGACTCTCATTTTGATTTTCATCAGCAATCTTTTGTCCCCCACTGCTAATCCATTATATTCCTTTGCTGTTCACAGTACTCTCTGCTTTTCATATTCGTTCCCGGACTCACATCCCTTCACGCGAACGGCAGCGTATGTTAAGCTCATTAAATTCTGATATTAACAGCATAACCAACTGGAGAGTTTTTAACAGAGTGGAAATTAATGCCTCCAAAACTTAACGCTCTTTGCTGTCATTAAAGCGAATTGGAAACACCCATCCATTGTCGATGGTTTCCTTAAGCGACGTTAGAAATATTTCACCCCTTTATACTGCCCTCAATATATAAGGCGTTCATTCACTTAAAATCGGAGTACAATTCACACATCTGGTCAGGTATGCCCAAAACATCAGATATGTTAGGATGCTAGATAGGATTCAAAACCATACGATAAAACTGATAGGTGGTGCTGATATCACTCGACAATTGACACCCTCGAACAGGAACGTAATCTCGTGTCTCACTTTGCTCTATCGCTATTTCCACCACCAGTGCTCCATCAAAATCGTCAGTAGCATTACGCCCCTTCAAACCTTCAATCCCAAATACCCTCAAGTCCACATTCGGACGTACGTATCATGATTCATTCCTAAGCCATACAACTTGCTTACATGTAGAATCCCTTCCAAGTTCTTTATTTCCCATTCGTTATAACCTTTATACATTTAAAACCAAGGAGATGCTCAAATGAAACCCAACTCTCAATGGACGCTCTTATCGATGATGCGGGCACTCCTAACGCAGGTTCGGGTCCTGAAAAATTCTTCTCTGAGCCCAGGATTGCGTATATTCCCGCTTAGAAGGCAACGAGGAGTGAAATTTATAATTATAAATAACTGAGTTCTTTTATCATCTTTGAGAGAAGAGTTGTGAAGAGTTCTAACTGTGGAGACAAATGTCCACCTTCCTTTTGCCAGCGTAGTTTTCTTTTGAGCCTCTTTTATGCAGTATGAGTTTATGATGTCAAGGATTTAAAAAGCAGACGATGGCAGACAGCCTTTGAAGCAAAAACTTCTTCGACAGTCACTACCATATTCGCAAGAATCAATTCCAATTTCTTTTATTCAAATAAAGATATCATTTGTCGATAACTCGATTACCCCTACCAATGAGCAAACACTGAGAATTCCTGCACTTACTCGTACTCTTCTCTAAATTATTTAAATTTTAGATTATGCACTTAGCATGAGTGCCCGTCATTGATTCTGCTCTCAAGTGTAAACATCTTTAAGTTTCCTTTCTCACGTCTAACTAAAGTTTTTCCGAGATTTTTCGTTTAAACAAATTTCACCGAAGCAAAAATCTTCCCTTGATATACGAGTACGAGAGGGTATGAGTAGATATATCTATAGCAAATTGACAGCGACCCCTAACCACTTAACTAAGAATTAAGTATCTGCAGCAACTTATGAGTATCTGAAGATGCTTATGAGACTTAAAAGATACTTTTAAAGATCTCAGAATACCTAGGACACATTTGCAATTAATTTCAGATCAAAATTATTGCATCGCAGTATTTTCATCACCACCCACTCAGGGTTAAAAGAAATCGACAATCGACAGTACGAATATTCGTAACATAGTGTACAGTGAATCGATTCGACAATGAGTCTATGAATCAATGATTCAATGATGACTGGGCTGAGGTGCATTGAAATATGAAGTAGATTCAAGAACCGTCAATATCAGCCAGAACTAATTAAGTGGCGAAGAAATTCGAATTGAGGATGTCATCGAGTTATCGGCAGAAAGTAGGTGAACACGGCGGTTGTTTAAAACAAAAGTTCCTACTCAGGATCATGTGGAGAAGTTGTTGTTTAATGATGGCCTAAGAGACAGTCGAGTAATGGCTCATTGCGCGTGGAGCTGTTTTTTTAATTTTTTCTTCTTTGCCTGGTTTGTTTATATTGGGGTCGTCAATTTGTTTGGCTTTTGGTTGATTGTTCGTTTGCTTATGGTATGGCCATTAACACCCTCTCTCTCAAATTGATGAGAGGTAGAGGTTGTATGCAAAAGAAAACAGTGTAAGCAGGAATTTTTTTTAATGAAATTGGGGTTGGCATCTCTTTAGAGGGTACCACCAGCCAGCAGCCAGCAGCCACCAGTCACCAGTCAGTAGAAGCATAGCGTTAAAACTTGTCCTCAATTAAATTTAATTAATTTTGCGCTACGCTCAATAAAAATTCAATTTCGAGCAACAAGTTTTCGACGAGGACCGTTATAATTAAATATCAACGCAAATATTTTATGTCCTAGATGCGAGCGGCACTGCGGTACTCTGACGACGTTTCCCCGTGTTGCAGCACATTTCGGCTTTTGGGGTGATGTTGTGTTTTTTTTTTAATTCCTTAATTTTCTTCGGAGGGCGGACTACGAGTACATTTATGGCTCAATGGCAATGTCGAACGCAATCTGGCGTTTAATGTTGCAGCATGATTTGGTCAGGAGATACGGACGTATGTCTTCCTCCACCCACCAGAGGCGAACTTAATTGCTAATTTGTTTATGCCTTTGCGTCTGATGTTACGCGTTGCTCGATCTGTTTTTGGCAGTAAAACTGAACATCAAATTTAAATTGATTTTTTCTTAAGTCAAATTTTTCAGAATTTATTTTTTTTTATTTTTTTTTTCTCTGTTTTGGTAGGAAAACATGTGTTTCGGGAAGGAGACTTATTTTGTCTGCCTCAGGCATGACATTTTCATCAAATCATCAAATGTCTGTCAATCGTTGTCTAGTTGCGACTAGACATGACTAGCAGTGATGTTGCAACATGATGACAAGGTCAGTTACAGCCATGAAGGGAAGAAGCCGACAATCGTTAATGAAATCTTCGAGAAGATCAGAAATTTTTGAGGCGAGATTTTTCGGTTTCCTTTGTTTACATAAATTTACACTAAAATTAGTGGAAAGGAAGAAAACGGAATAGTGGCAGGAATCACTGTGAGACAGATTCTTGGAATACAACTTTGTTTATAACACGTTTCGTTGAGGTATTTTTATTGGATTGTTTTCGACAGGTCGAAGTTCGCTTTGTAAAGGCGTTTTTAACTTCTGTTTATTGGCGATGTTGTTTTCAAATGAGGTATTCATTAAATGTGGCCATGTGGAATGCACATATTTACTCGAAGGCGTACTAATTATCTAGTTGCAAGGTTAATTAAGTGTTTGTTGGCACTATATTGCGTATTTTGGTTTTTGTACAGAAAACAATTATAAAGCTCTCTTAAAGGCTACGCATATTGCTCTTAAATTGTGTTTTTTTTTTTCTAAAGATAACTAATGTGCAGTAGTGGATTTAATGAGATTTTTCGAATTTTTGGGGCTGTGTAGGCTTCTTTATTCGTTTGTTTCGTAACATATTTGTCTGGCAACCATCGATGGTGAGACGAGAGTTCCTTTTGACGTAAACCTTGTTATACCTCCGTAATGTAAACTGATAGAGTTTGCAACCGAGATGTCTCTTCATTTTCTCATCTCATGTTCTTCTCATATTTCCAGTAAAAACATCCGTACAGCTATTTATTTAAGAGGCCAAAGACACTTTTCTAGTAAAGGTAGCTTGTGGGCTATCGTAGAGACTTTCTCTGAGTCAGATCAGAATTCACTTCATGGTCATATATGGTATATGTACCTCATAAGACCTCCTCGACGAAAAAATTAATAGAACTGTTATTAGTTTCAAAGGAGAGGAGAAAAAGAAGATCCTAGATGTTATTTTTAGAACGCAGGCTCTTCGAAACATTGACGAAAAACCTAGTCACTTGAGCACATAGTAAATGCTCTATCAGCTACTTAGTTAGTGGCAAGTAGAGAGAGTACGACTGCGACTTTATTACAATGTTCCCTTGTTTGTCTCTATAGTCTTCGGTTCGGGGTTGCTCATGGCATGTTTTTTTTTTTTTTTGAATCCCATTCCTGAGGTAGCATCTCACAATTTCCTCGATGGCGTACATCTCAAGCTCCTTTTTCGCTCTGAAAAGCCAGTATTCGTCTCTTCTCTTCTGCTCGTAAAGCTCGTGAGTAGCTTGTTTAGCTGCGTGTACCTATCGAAACTCGTTGTCAAATCAGGCACATCAGACGCGCCATTCTGACAGCCTTTTGACAGTGTTGCTACTGGTCTTCGATATTGAATGCTGGCGAAATAAAACCTCTTAAGAGATTAAGTGAGACTCGATCAGAAAAAGGATTTGACAATCTTTTGCGATTGTATAGGGTTTTCTAATAACAACTTTTTTAAATAAAAGGCAAACCATTTGAGATATTTCAAAAACTTTATTATTGGCTTAAAGTACAATCAAAACATTTATGGAATGGAACTCGACTTCATTCATATGGCCACCGCGGGCACGTTTGCAGCGGTCGATATTCCGGCCACATATTTCGGCCGAAACGGCCGCTATTTTGCGCTCAATATTGGCTCTGAGCTCTTCCAACGTCGTCGGCGTGTTTTCATTAATCGATGACTTAACGTAGCCCCACAGAAAATAGTCAAGCGGCGTTAAATCGCACGAACGAGGCGGCCAATCGACTGGCCCATGTCTTGAGATAACACGCTCACCATACTTACTCTTCAATAAATCGATTGTAGCGTGTGCTGTGTAGCTTGTGGCACCATCCTGTTGAAACCACATGTCGTCCAAGTCCATATCTTTCAATTCGGGCCAAAAATAATCGGTGATCATGGCGCGATAACGCTGAACATTCATAGTAACGTGACAATGGTCCAATAACGCCGCCGGCATGCAAATCGCACCAAACAGTTATTTTTTGTGGATGAAGTGGTGATTCATGAAGCACAAGTTGGCTTTCACCCGACCAATAACGCATATTTTGCTTATTGACGAACCCATTAAGCCAAAATATGAGCTTCGTCACTGAAGATTTCATCGTCTTGGCGCATCTTCTCCAGAAACCAATCGGTTAACGTATGTCGCTTTAAATGGTCCATCGGCTTCAATTCTTGAGTCGACTTGATCTTGTATGGGTGTAAACCAAGATCCTTTGGAAAAATACGCCATAATGTGGTCTGAGCGATGCCCAATTCTTGAGAACGCCGTGGAATTGACTGATTTGAATCGTTTGCTACGGACATAGCGATATTTTCGACACTTCGAGCAACCCGTTGCCTCACTGACACGGCAACATCACACAACGAATATGTAGACTCAAATTTTTGCACTAAACTTGTTATTGCCTTCTACTAGGGCGAGAACTACGACCGAAAATTAGAGTTACCATGATGAAAATGTTAAGTTTACTGAATAAATTGACAGTGACAGTTTGATAATTAGTGAAAGAGTGCGTTCACAAATTAAATTCAAAGTTGTCAAGTCTCTATTGGAAAACCCTATAGATGTTCGACGTCAAACTTCCTCACAGTATTAGTTTGCCTTTGCGATGTTCGGAATATCCGCACCCTTGCAACCTTTGCTAAAGCAAGGTAATAGTCCGAATTAATGTTGTTCCCTTGGAACGATCGGAAATTCAAAATTCAGGAGTGCCTTTCAATAAGGCCAATTCGATTGACGGTTTTCAAGTGTTCTCCAACTCCCCTTGTAAATATCGAGTTCATTATCAGAGGTGGTATCGTGCAGGCTATAAATACCGACAGTACTATCAAAGATGTCTTCTCTTCTTAACTTTGTATTAAAATCTCCGAGAACAATTTTAATGTCATAGCACGGGCGCGGCTTTTAGGTCTTGTCTAGTAGCTCGTAGAAGCTATCTTTCGTGTCCTCATATTCGTTTGTGCACGCATAAAAAGCAAATAATGGAAAATTTAACTTTAATACGGATTGTTACGGGGTTTTCGTACTCATGCTAGGAACTCACGACTACTTGCCTAAGTCTGCCTCTAACAACAAATCCATCGCATTTCTTGGATGGTGGTAATATCTGCTTTGCAGCAGTTTAGGGACTCTGCTGCTCGTTCGACTACACGTTACTTATTAAGAGATCTAACACTTCACGTACAGATACGAAGGTCGTTGTCCTTGTTTCGTTTACAGAAAATACATCCGTGTCTGAGAGTTATTGTTGCTTTGTAGCTTAACGGACACTTACCCCGGTGTTATTGTTATTAAGCTTTCAAAGAGCAAAAATATGATGAAATGTATTCGTATAAAAAAGAAAAGAATATGCGTTACTCCAGCTGCAGCGAAGATACGAGTATTTCATGAGCGGACAAGAGTGGATACCGACACAATACTTAATCTTGAACAAAATGTCTCTTTTATCGGTTCTTCATACATATAACACCCATACGGCCTCTTTTAAAATATCTAAACTTGTTTGAGATTCATCTCGGTTTTTTCTTTAATAGGTTACCGGCTAATGATTGACCGTATCAAACTTAGCTCGTTTGTATATGAACATCTCTCTATACGTTTTGAGATCTCAGGTCGATTGATTTAATATTTCTCTCAAGTCTGTGAAATGTTTTCTCTAGGTCCTTGAAGATGATATGCAGTTTCTTCTCCGTACCGCAATGTTCCTCAATCTTATGCGTATGTCCTTAATTGCTTATTGAGTACACTTTTCTTACCAAATTGATCGTCATAAAATTAAAAAAGATAAATCGCTGTACTTACTAGAAATCGTTCGAATAAATTCATTTTCTGGTTCATTTGATTCATCTATTGCAACTGTTACAGTTTTTCGTGACGCCTTTTTTTTTCAGTGTAACAAGAAAGTCCTTCCTGCATTCCGAAAACGCACCGAGCTAGTAAGTATATATTTCCAAAAATATTAATACATCACGGTGAGAGTTTGGCAATTCTTGACGTCTGAAGTTGAATCTACAGTTGTTGCTTGTGATCATCAATGACATATTTCATGCAGGTTTTAGCAGAGCCTAAAAGGATTTTCAAGGATTTAACAGTGAGACCCAGAAATTAACTCCATGATACTCATACCTTTTGTCTTCTCAATGAGCCTCTATTAGTGCAGTTCACATCAGGGCACATTGATCAAGCGGCGCATGCTTTTAGTAGACCTCAAAAATGTTTATCTTTTCGTTCCAATTGCATCACAATGAACCCTGACATGCACTCAAGATAAGTCTTAAGTTTCCCAAGAGCGCATACATATGTGCATACTTTATCAACCAAATAGTTCGCTTATTCGATTTACTGACCGCAAAATCAATCCTGACTTGGTTAAATGGAGACTTCGCCGTAGCCAAGAAATCATCATGAGGCTACCGATGGTACATACAGTGAAAATAAGTATCCCTTCGCTGGTAACGTAGCCGAATTGTTCCCTTCATTGTTCGTTAATGCAAAAGACCATTGTCATCCGTAAAGACTACATGCACATTGCTCGCAAATAAAAATCGTTACCAATGGCGACCAATCACTGCCAATGACTGTACGGTTCAACATATTGAAACTTTTGAAGGGACAGGCGTCAAAAAGATATTTAGCAAGTTCTTAACCTCAAACGTCTTATACGAAATTTGTCTTGATGAGCCTAAATAATGTATTTCCCAAGCCGACTTCTTTTTTTAACAAACATAGTCTGGTTGCACTTTGCCTGGTTAAAAGACAAATTCAGATTTCAGAATCTGACTAGTTTTGGTCTGCAAAGAGGGGATGATACCTTATGGAGTCAACTAGGTCTTATTTTGCTGAGCTTATGTGCTATGACAAGTAGCGCCACTGTCAATTCGAAATTAAGGATTAGCCACTTTGGATATTCAGACGTCCAAGTATCTGAAGCAATGGAATAATGAATAAAATATTGCCTCTTATGAGCAAATGATCCTATTTCATCGTTAAATTCTGATGCTCATCTATGAACTTTTATACTTCAAAACCGTTTTATTCTATCATCACTGTAAATCAGGTTACTTAAAGCGAAACCCACTTATGTGACATCTTAAGCCCACTTGAAAACCATCAACCGGTCAAGTTCAATGGGCCCTCGCTGTCTTTCATCTTGTCTGAAAATACAACCAGTTAAATCTGGTATCTGATATTCCAATGAATATTCATCATTATTAACTGAATACGCAGAGCTAGTAATAACATACTTACGTCTATTTTTGTTTCACCAAACTGTATTCTAGTTGTTTTGCTGTTATCTTTCGTTTAGTCGATGTCTAAAGTCCCCTTTCTTAGCCAGATATCTATCCCTATATCTTCTTAGACATTTTCACAAAGCATTGGAACACAACAGCTGGAAAAAACTCCAGAGTCACTGTCGGATACATTGAACCAAAGGAGAAAACCATAACCAAAACCAAAACCAAACAAAACAAAAAGCGCACACCTATGCACTTGTACTCGTATCTATCGACGACCAGAATGACGGGTATTAAATGAAAATAAATAAAAATAAAAAATAAAATATAGGAGAACCTGGTCAAGAAGAAAAAAAAAAGAAAAAAAAAAAAGAAAAGAAAATCCAACTTAACGTCTCAACACTGTTGAGAGATACTCGTATTCGTCGTAGCACAGTAATGACAAACAATCTGTAGTGACTACGTTAGTTGAAGAAACGACTCTTATTGCTGATTAAATCGCTCGATTCCGATAAAGCACTCCCAGTTATTGATAAGATAAATTCAAAAAAAAAATATATAATAATAATAATCGATTCATAACTTCGAGTATTAAGTTTACGAAGTATCTATAGGCTTTACCTTTCCTACTCTAAAGCAGAGGTCTTTACCTATCACGTAGTTTAGCCCAAAACAAAACCAATATCCACTTCTTGGCACTGTGTGAGTTAAAACGTATCTACAAGTATCTATAACTTATTTGTGGATGATTAATTAATTTTTAAATTTACCGATTCGCTGGTAGAATGTTTTCTACAATTTCACAGAACAGTTGATGGCAAAACGGTCGGTTTGTCCGGAGAGTGTACTCTTATGTTAGTTATCTGTAGATCTCGCGTATTTCAAATGCGTATAACTCGTTGTAACGGCTAGTTAATTACCGGCTTTTTGTCGTTGTTTTTGTTGTTAAGTGAAAGATACCCGGTCAAGTATCTCAGTGAATTTCTGCGAAATTTTTACCAGTCTTGGCAGTGTACGAGTATCTATTGACATCGAATTGGTGTAAAACGAGTTTGTATCGCCAACTACAAAATAAATGAAGAAATACGAGTAAAAACTGAAATACAACATCTCACCTCACCTGTTGTGCATCTGTGTTTATTGTTCTACTTTGTTCAGCTTAGAGTGAATGCGAATGCGAATGCGAATGCGAATTCGAATTCGAATTGTGAATTACGAATTGCGGATTGAGAATTGAGAATTGGGAATTGAGAATTGAGAATTGAGAACCTGTCTGTGCAACAATATGGTACACCTCACTACATCGTCATCACTGTAGATCCACTGTAGATCTGGTTCAATGGAAAAAGTTTTTCAAAGTTCGGTTTTTAATTTTTGACATAAATTCGAAACGTCAAAACGCCACAACCAACGCAATGCAAACGAAATTGCGCGTGTAAATTAATTTGTGCCGTACGTGTATCATATCTGTGTATCTGTAGTGTGGTTCACCCTTTAGGCGACTCCGGCGAGAGGAGCAATTGATTACCGTCGGGCTTGTGTTTACCCCTGGCGATCAAAAAAGATTGACGTGTGTGTACAGCCAGTGATTTGATTTAAATTTGATTTAGATTTTCGATAAAAACTTTTTTCGTTTTCTCCTTTTTTTTTCTTATTTTTTTCTTTTTTTGTTCTAAATGATGTTGATTTTGGGAACGATTTCCCGCTCTCCCAACGCAATAAAACACATCACTGTGGTTAATTTGTTTCATTAATTTGTGTGCAAAAGAGTGTATAAAAGTGCAGATAGTCGTACATAATATGGCTATCCGTATCCGCATGTATCAAATCTAAATCGAGCATCCCACGGGCATTGGACTGGACACACAATGTGACTTGGAGAAGGGAAACCTACTTAATGTGGCTGGGTCTTGCTGGTGGAACGCATATGTTTATCGTTGATCTTACGTCATACTGGCCAGCTGTTGAATAAACAAGTTTTGGTCCAAAGTCTCGTATCCAGAAACTGCCATGGACTCTGATTTTTTTTTATTACTCACATATATGTATTTTGTTGCATTTAATCGATCGTGAATTATGGATGGCCTGAGATAGATAGTTATGGTTTTTTTTTTAATTTTTTTTTTTTTTTTTATATGAACTCGAAACCATATAGAGATACTCGCACATCTTAAGGTAACGCGCGTGTAACATTGGAAAAAAAAAAATCACAAAAAAACAAAAGGACAGCCGATCGTGAATATCATAATCGTGAGTTAGTGAGTCAGCAGAAGGCTTTTGTGATTGTTGTTGTTGGTTTTATGTTTGCGAAGTTATGTTTGGTACGTATACGCGTCAATTCAGTATTTTGTTTTTTTGAATTTTGAATTTTTAACGGCCTTCTGGCTTAATTTCTTTAAAGAATAGCGCATATTTATTAACTTCGAAGTCATTACACTTTGTAGTGGTTCTTATTCAAAGAAGACAGCTCAATCGTCTAAAAATATTTCACAGTTTTTGAGCCGCGTTGCATATTGGTATTTTGACAGCATTTGGTGTCAGCAATATATATCAATCCTTCATAAAGGTCTCCATTTGTCTTCTGAAGAGTCATCTGATCTAGATCCCGACCAGTACTATCCCTATTACTTTAAGAATTGGCCGAAATATTGTTATCATCGGTGCACAAGATCGCATAATCTGGTCTTTGTTTCAAAACTTAAATAAAACTGAAAATTAGTTTCGGTTGGGTCGCAGTTATGCTTTAATTTTTTATCGCATAGCATATCTAATGCCTACACCTAGAACGACTTACATATGCTAAGCCTTCTAGTTCAAACCTGTCTTAAGAATGAAGGACCCACGGACTCTAGTTCAAACTATAGCTCTTCAAGGTTTTAATATGCGATTTCCTAAACTAACCCCGATTTCTCTGAGATACAATAGATAACCAAGATCTTAACAATTCTCCCCTTTCGCCTAAGACCGAAATATACAAGTACTCGTATGATTGATTTTTGAGGTACTTGAAGTCAAACGCACTAAAATTTTTCTGAAGATGGAGGAATTCTCACCTCAAACTTGAACGGTGTGCTAGCGAACGGCTGACAGTATGAGTGTAGCTAGCACGCGCTCCTCACATCTCAATCAACTCTCCCTGATCAATCAACAATCAATCATATTGATCACTTTGCGATCGGCACCAGACACACTTTACCAACATTCTAGATGTCCGAACTTTCTGAGGCGCCAACATTTAATTTTTGTAGCCAGGGTACGAATGTGGAGTATATAGGCACAACGAACTAAAGAAAGACCACCAAGGTTCAATGTCGAAAACTTGCAATCGTTCTCTCAAGCTCCTTCAAAATCCTTGCTCCGATTCACAAATCGTAGAATACCAAATGTCAATGTGCCTTCAGGAAATCTCATTCTGGTGTGATTGGTTTCATAGCGCCATTAGACGATAATGTTTTATGCTGCTAAACAAGACGCAATCTGCTGGTGATCTCTACTAGCAGAAAATAAGGGAAGACCACAGGCTTCTTAAGAAGAGAATGAAAGAGCACGGGAAGCACGTGCTCGTTTAATTAGAGATATGTTTCTGCGGGAATGACTTTCGTAAGTTTTATTAGAGAATGAAACGAACATGCCAGGCCAAATGAAACATGGAAACCTGCAAAGGTGTACATGGACAGCTTTTGGGGAACATGCGGCAGTTTATCTGTAAGATATGGTCAGATATTCAGAACGTTAACTAAAGAGGAATAATTCTCCTAATCATCGCTCTTTTTCCGTGTTATATGAGCGTCTGAAACCATTCATTAGTGCGGTTTCAGATCAGAAAATCGATAGAATATTCACGCTTTGACAGATCTTGGAAAAAGCAGGGAATTTCAGATCGATACTCACCGTTTACTTGTCGACTTCAGATCTGCATAGGGTATCTTGCATAGGAACGAGCTACTCGTATATAACGTCATGTCAGGTTGTGCAGGATGGCAATGGATAATGCTTTATCATTATCACTATCATCATTATCATTAATCAAGTTCGATAATTAGTTAACAGAGATTGGATGTGATATTTTTAATGTCGCTCTAGAAAGAATCGTGAAAATGTCACTGGTACGACCTGTTTTAAGCGATCGTCCAGAGCAAATTCATTCAATTTTGGAAAGTAAATAGCCAGCGTTAACGTCCTCCATTCATTATAACTGTCTCTCCAGCCTCATTTTCGAAAAAGTACGGGCCAATGATTCCGACAACCCATAATCCGCACCAAACGAGGTATGTTCAAAAAGTAAGGTTACTTTTGAAATTTCGCGGGCAACGTACTCGAACATTTCAGTGTTGACAGTGACAGACGGTGAGTCTGCTTTAAGTAAAAAATTATGTTTACAAGTCGTACAAGCTCTTCCAAAATGGCCAAAAAGATGGCAATGACAAACCGCGCTCTATACGAATTACCATAAGAGAAGTTGCTCAGAATGTTTGCATATCGCTCGGCACGTGTCATGCAAATTTTTTAAATGCTTTGGGCATGAGACTGTGTCAGCGAAGTTTTTATCAAAAGAACCGTCGCTAAACATCGCTCAAGAGCTCTTGATTGACGTCAATGATGATCCTGAATTGGCTCAAAAGGTCATAACTGGTGACGAATCATGAGTACATGGTATATGGTGACATCGAAATCAAAGCTCAATCGGGTGCTTCACCCAGGAGAAGCAAGACTGAAAAAAACGCACCAAATTCGATCAAATGTCAAAGTTTTGATCACTGCTTTCTTCGATTACCGTGTGATAGTGCATCACGTGTTTTTACCTCAATGCCATACGGTCAATAAGGAGTATTACCTTGAAGTTATGCTCCGTTTGCGAGAAGGAATACGAAAAAAAAAAAACATCCGGAATTGTGGAAAAACAATTTATGGCTTTTACATCACTATAATGCACCTGCTCAATCATCGTTGCTTGTGAGAGATTTTTTTGCTAAAGACAACACGACAATCATGCCTTAGCCACCAAATTCACCGGATTTGGGACCATGCGACCTGTTACTGTTTCCAAAACTGAAGAGACTTATGAAAGGACGGAGATTTGCAACGATTGAGGAAATAAAAACGACATCTCTGGAAGAGCTCAAGGCTATACCAAAAAATGCTTATGAAAAGAGCTTCGAGAGTTGGAAAAAGCGTTGGCACAAGTGCATTATATCTGAGGAGGATTACTTTGATGAATAAATGAATTTTTTTTCTGAACACACCTCGAACAGTGACTTTTTTAGAACTCATTGGTTTTTGGTGAATCTCGTATGGGTTTTTCGGTCCCCAAGGACAACAATTTTGTTTATTTACGTACCCATTCATCTAAAAATGTTCTTCATCGGAAAAGATCAAATTCGATGATTAATTGTACTGGCGATCCAACATCCAGTTAACAAATCGGCGACGTCGTATATTGTCCAATGACTTCAATTGTTGTGCAATTTAGATTCTGTAGGCGTGCAAATGAAGATCGATTTTTAAAATTCGCCATAAAGTGCCATAAGTGAGGCCTAATTGCTGACGAATTGAGGTACCTGGCTTTATTTGAACACTTTCGCTCACAGTGATGATGTTTTGGCGTGTACGTGCTGGTGATATGAAGTTAAACCCGATACCGAATTTGTTTCCTCAAAACGCTTCACCATTGCACGAATTCCGGACTCATTTTACTTTACAGATCATCTATGGCTAAAATTGCAAAAAATTGTATGACATCTGTCAAAAAGATCGACTACATTAAATTCAGAAAGTGACAATAATTGACAGCTAACACCCACACCATCTGTTTGCTCAACCTTTAGTAGAGCCCTCTCTCCTAAGATCAAAATATGATTATACAAGATCTTTATCATCCCCTGTCCTCATCTATGTAGTAGAGACGTGAACTTTGTCGAAATCGGACGAAGAAGAACCTGGCCGTTTTGAGAGAAAAATAATACTGTGCGTCGTCTACGGATTCAATCTCTGAAAAGTCAAAAGCCACTTTAAACGAATTGACGTCCGCATTTCAAATGGTGCACGCAAGTGGTAGGGGACATCAACCAGCTTGAAATGTGACACTGGAGGCAGCTATCGAGAAATTTTGCTTGCTAAAGCGGCTTGTGGATTTAGCCCTTGATTTATTCCGGGCCACCTAAGTAAGCAAGTATACACTAAAAAAACTTAGTTAACCGCAACCATGACTATAGGAATAAAAACTGAGAACTTTTACTACTCGTATCATTCTGGAAAATGTACCGCATCTAGTGCTACATATTTCTGCCATGCATCTGCATTGCTACTGCACCATTTGTGAGGTTGACCTAATCTGAAGGCTTTAGAACCATTCAACCGCATTATATAAGATCACCTCTTTATTGGGCCAACATTTTGCGGATGTTTTTGCATTAGAGTTTTTCAATTATTTCTCTCTCTGCCTCTTTTTCGAACTTCGGCTGGAATTTGAGCTTCTATTGTGCTTTTAACCGGATTTCCTGAAGTTTCGAAGTCTATCAGGAGTCTATCTACATATTATCAGTCGCAGAGAATATCTTATCTCGCAGCTGCATTGCGCATACTGGAAAGTGTTAGTAGATCCACCCTATCAGAAACACACTCGTAGATGTTATAGCTTGCACGTAGTTTGAATGACTATAATTTAGAGTATTTAAAGTATTTGTTTTCCGATTCACGTGTTGATGTAAATATACCTGACACTAATGGTGGTGGGACTGCGATTAATTATAAAGCAAACCTAAAATGTAAAACGATTGAATATATTTTAGTCGAGATATTTGACTGCAACACCAAATGTTTGGTTTCATGTGAGTACAAAAAAAAAAGGGGATGCTCTTCCTTATCCTCCTTTACTGATATCTCCAATGCTATATTAATTTGTGATAATGTAAACACAAATTTACTCAAAAGCGCCTTACTGTCGTTTCAATTGAATAGATCTTTTACTTGATCAATTGTCTTTTGATGTCTCTGATCATGATCTATTGGGTCGTGCTGTTTGCTAAGAGATGGCGTAACTTGTATTATTCCATTGTTATTATTCCACTGGAACATGCGTTGGAAAGCTACTGTCATTGTACGTCATTTCAGTGTATGTCATTCATTTGAAGCGTAAACAACAATAATTTTTTTTTCACTCAGATATGTCGAACTTTGTGCCTGAAAAAGTGTTTTTGCTGGCAGTTCTTCTTCATTACTTTAATATGAAGAAAACTCCTGCCGAAAGTCATCGTATTTTGGTGGAAGTTTATGGTGAACATGCGCTAGCTGAGCGAACGTACCAAAAGTGGTTTGCACGATTTAAAAGTGGTGATTTTGGCTTGGAAGACGATGAACGTCCTGGGCAGCCAAAAAAGTTTGAAGATGAAGAACTGGAAGCATTACTCTATAAAGATTGTTGCCAAACACAAGAAGAACTCGCAGAATCTTTTTGTGTCACTCAAGCAGCCATTTCAAAATGTTTAAAAGCAGCTGGATATATTCAAAAGCAAGGAAATTGGGTTCCACATGAACTCAAGCCGAGAGACGTCGAAAGGCGGTTTTGCATGTCCGAAATGCTGCTGGAACGCCACAAAAGGAAGTCATTTTTGCATCGGATTGTTACTGGTGGTGAAAAATGGATCCATTATTTCAACATCCTCTAAATTGCGACTTGCTTAGCCCCCTGTGAGCTATACCATCTTTGTTCGATTCCAAATGAAAAAGTTAAAACATTTCAACTTAGTTTAACTCAGCTTTTTGACCCATTGAGTACGCCCATGTACACATCTGAAGTGGTTAATTCAATTAAAACTCGAAACAAATTATACAGCAAATGGAAACGTAAAGCATCCATAGCTAACTGGTCGAAATATATGTTAAAGCGGCGCGTAATTTATCAATTGTAACAGTGCGGGCTGCTAAGAAAAGCTTCTATTTATCTAAATTAAATATTTCCCTCTCCAAAACTCTGAGGCATCCTACGATTGTTATATCAAAGGGAGACGATGCTACTTGTCCGTTCAACAACTTTTTTTTGGGAGATTGTTCTGCAGCTCATATATAGTATTCCATCATAATTTATCTGAAAAAGTAGACCTCGCACCGAAACTGGATGACTCAAATAAATAGCAAGCAAGAGTGAAATATTCGAATGCATAACAACAATTAAATCTAACTCAGTAGGTGAGGATAACATTCCGATTCGTTTCATAAAATTAATCTTGCCACTAACAACATTATAAAAACTTCCACTTTCCTCCAAATGTGGAAAAATACAAAGTTTTTGCCAATCGCAAAAAAAGGCAATCCAACATCATCTGCTGATATTAGATCCATTAGTCTTCTTCCATGTCTGGCAGAGGCATTCTAGAAAAGTACCTTCCAGTCAAAAAGCTGCTAAGTGATAAACAATCGGGTTTATGGTCAACTTAGCGTTCGATAAAGTTAACCATTATATCCTGTGTAGGAAGCTTAAAACTCAATTCAGGTTTAGCGATACAACGGTAAGGCTAATCAGGAGTTTTTCTCTCTTAGATTTCAAATGTTGTTCAACCCCCAATGAGCTTAGGTAAGGAGTACCGCAGGGTTCAATTTAGGGTCCCTTTATATTCTGCATATTTATAAATGACCTCCCATCGGTATATAAGTTGGCTAACGTCCATCTATATGCAGATGATGTCCAACTTCATCTAGCTAAGCCCCAATGCAGACTAGGTGAATTAGCTCTTCTTATGAATGAAAGACTTAAACTCATTCAAACTTGGTCTAAAGCTAATGGATTTCTACTAAATCCAACTAAGTCTCAAGTAATCTCAATATCCAAGAACAAATTAAATTTAAACCTATTGCCTAACATCAATCTTAACAATAAAAAAATTCAACCTGTAGATTCTGTCACTAGCCTTTGCTACGCGATAAATTGTAGTTTATCTGGATATTACCATATCAATAGGGTCATCAGCTGTATATGCAGACGCCATCGAAAATTGTGGCTCAGTGCTTTTTTCACTCCACTGAAAACAAGTCAAAAGCTAATAAAAATGCTAATTTTGCCTTTAATAACGTACTCTGAGGTTGTTTATAGTAGCCTTGATTCCCTATCTTCTATTGCAGTAAATTGCAAGTGACCTTCACTGATGCAGTGCGTTATATTCACGGCATTCGTAGATATGACCATGTATCTGGTTATGTGAGAGCTTTCTTAGGCTGTAATCTCAAAGGCTACATCTGCGCAAGAAAGTCTATTTTTCTAAACAAGGTCAGCGTCCATCCTACTTGTACAACAGATTATGTTTTACTAGGTCCCACAGAGTTCTGAATTTAATCTCCCCTCATACCGTAAGATTATGGAACTCATTAACAAGCCAAATAAGATCTATTAGAAATCCGTTAAAATTTAAAAGTGCAATCCTCTTTTATTGCTCCACTACTACACTCCAAATATAAGCCCATTTCCTATTTCTTAGTTCCTTGCATCCTGACAGACATTTCCCCCCTCAATATCCGTACTCATTTATCGTTAAACCCCCCCATCCTTCACTTTTTTTCCAAATTAAATACTGTTTGTAATTTAGTTATTTAGTTTTAAACTATGCTACTAGTTTTGAAAGTTAAGCACTAAAAAAAAAAAGATTGTGTATCTTAATGTACAAACCTTTAAATAAATTTAATAAATGAAAATCATCGACATCATCATCGACATTTCCTCCATTTCCTTTCAAAATACGTAAATTTGAAAGTGAACTTAAAATTTTTTTTGTAGGTTAAAAGAACAATTCATGGCATTTACTTTTTGAAAATGATATTATGTAAATCTTGGCCGTGACTACGTCATGGACGACTCATTCGAGCATAGCGACTGGTATCTGTTGGTATATGTTGGCTCCCAAAGCGTTCCCAGAAAAAATAGTCGTAGCGTTGTATTGTTGAAACCAGAGCTCACCGTGACCATGTGCTTTTTTCAGGAAGCACATAGTCCGTTAACATGGCGCGATAATGGTTACCATTGACGGTAACACTCTGATTTGCCTCATTTTTGAAGAAAATATGGACCAATGATTCCACCAGCCCATAAACCACACCATACCGTTATTTTTAATGGATGTAGTGGTAGCTCTTGGTACTCTTCGGGTTGCTCATCAGCCCAAATACGGCAATTTGGTTAATTAACGTATGCATTAAGCCATAAATACGCTTCATCACTGAACAAAATTTCACGATAAAACTCTGGATTTTCATTGAGTTTTTCCAGAGCACATTCACTGAAAATATGACGCAAATTCAAGTGGCCTGGCTTCAATTCTTGCACAAGTTGAATTTTGTGCGCTTTTAGGCTGAGATCTTCACGTAAAATACGCAAAGTTGTCGAATACGCCAAACCAAACTGCTGAGAATGACGACGAATCGATTCGTCGAGGTCTTCGCGTACATTCTCAACAGCAACTGCGCCATGTAAGATCCTCGAATCGCACGAAAAACATTTCTCACAGAACGCTGATTTTCGTAATACAGCTAAATAATTTGGAGACGCTGTTGTGGTGTGAGTCTTTCCAGGATGACTTGCCAAACGATACTGAACAAAAATGACAGAGCAGTTTGATAGGAGAAAAAGCCTATTGAAAATCAAACCTCACGTTGAATCACCCTATATAAGAAGTATAATTCCTTTGGTATTCTCGTAGGTGGTGATTTATTTGATTGTATCTATGTAGACAAGTATGCAGATTTCGACGGTTCTTCAGCATAGTTTGACATAAAAACTTCAGCAACTCTTAAATAAGATTAGATAGTACGTCCTTCCAGTTCGTAGGGTGTTTGCTGCTTGCTAGATTTCTACTAATTTTATTCTGTTTAGTGGATACACCCGGTTAAGAAATGACAACGCAACTTTTTTATGTTCCCTTTCAACTCGATACACTTTTCTCAGCGGCAATATTTTTACCTCTCAGTATAGTACGACTTTTGTTGGCCTGCAAAATACTCATCTGCGGCGACGATGACTTCCTCGTTCGACCCGTACTTCTTTTCGGCGAGCGATCTTTTAAGGTTTGAGAACAAAAAGAAGTCTCAGGAAGCCAAATCCGGAGAATACGGAAGATGAGGGAGCAGTTCGTAGTGCTTAGTCACTTAGTAGTGACTAAGTGGCCTATTTGTAAAGCAATTGCTACTTCTTGTTTGGCTCTCTGAATTTCAAAATCTGGAAATTAGATGTTTCTGAACAATGCAGTTAAGTTTCGTTGTAGGTACTCATACCAAATGCATGTGCCCAGTTTTACTGCAAAAGCTGGACCTTATACCAAACCTCTAGAGAACTGTGAAAGAGGCTTTGTTCCGATCGATATTTTTGATAGACTGACTTTCTTTGATTGTTGATTGTTTTGGTGAATGCTATTCAAAATCTGAAAAGTAGAATTGGATAAGCACTTTCCAGTTGGTGTAACCATACTATTTAGTAGGGTCATGTTCTAAAACATAAATGGCGTCCTAAACATTTTCGACATTAGTCGATATTTAGTCCAACGTCCAAGAAGGGAGGGTGTTTTTAAAAAAGAGAAGGGTAAATCTACGATAACATGGCTATTATGAGACCAGTCTATCTAAAACAATAAGCTTCACTAGATCACAAGGAACGTTTCTCTCATCTGTGTATGGTTTTCTCTAACGTTACTAAGATAGTGCCTGTTGAATGAATTACATAACTAATAGTAAACTAGCTATACACGAAAACTGGAGAAACAAATGCGGGTGAATTTTAGTAAGATCAATACACAAAGCTATATGCGAGGACCATATTAGCTTTGCCATTTTAAGAAAACGGAGAACTTCTCTTCAGCTTAGAATGTTTTTAAATTCAGAGGTTCACGAAACGAAAACCAAACTTCCGAGCCAAGAATGATTGCACCGGGGATGGTTGAAAGTTAGGTATGACAAACTTGCGAATGGGATAAATATAGGTGTATTTATATCTATCAACATAAAAATTAGAATGTGTATGCTGATTAAAAAAAAATTATAATAATAAAACACAAAATTTGTCAGTGTTGTCAATCCAAATTTTATTTTTTTATTTTCTACGTGGCTGTGGCGACTGCGGAGGTATGAACCGATGCGTTATCGTGGTGGTAGTTTTTCCTTCAATTTGGCGTTGAATCGGTCCAATAAATCAACGTAATATGCTCGTATAATAATTTTTCCCTTCTCCAAATAGTCAACGTGGATTACTCCTCGCGCGTTCCAAAAAAAAAAAAAAATATTGCCATTACCTTTTCGGCGCGGTCTTCGCCTTATTTGGAGCACGTTCACGGGGTAGAACCTATTGTTTTGATTATTCTTTGGTCTCTTGGGTTTACCAATGAATCAGTGACTCATCAACGGCCACGAAGTAACGCAGAAACTTTTCCAGACTTCGATTAAACAGGGCCAAGCAAGTCTTTGAAGTGGTATCACGATTGTGCTTGTTCTCCCCCACCTCCACCTCATGCCCAAAATTATATGGCTAACGCGAACTTTTACTCGGCGGTCCGCCAATACGAGATCATGGATTTTGTCCACGATTTCTTCTGTGGTAACCATTTTTGGAACACCTGGACCGGCGAAACTCTGCGAACTAATGGTCAATGGTTTTATGGAAGGTGAATGCGTCCCATACACACCATCGAGTATGAGCTTGATCTGCTCGCGCCACTCAAAAACAAGAATCTGATCACAGAGCGATACCGCTAACACGATGTTTTGAAATATGTGTTATAAAAAAAAAAAAAAAAAAACAAGGCGTCAGATTGTCAACAAATTTTTACAGGTTATACTAAGCGATGGTACACTCATTTAGGCTCAATAGCGCCACGTATATTCCAATCCGGGTACTCAATAAACAGCTTTCGTAAGTAGAGCAACTTTTTTCTTTTTTTTAATTTTTTCAAGATGACAATAAGACTTCACATTCAAAAATGTTGTACAAGCCTTTAATCGTAAACTGGAAAGTTTCTGGAGGATCCTTAACCAGGTCCATTGCCTTCACCAAGATGTGCTAATTTATATTCAACTAAAGAAGAGTATCGTCTAAGCTATCAATATAGATTGTAATTTTTTCCTTTGCCGATATAAATATGTTTCAAAAGATTCAATGGAAACAATTTCTCAAAGACGATAACGAATTCTTGTTACTTGTATGGGCCCAAACCTCCCGTAACCCATCTTAAATGGGTTAACTGCCTCTTGTCGCAGTTACGGAATCTGTTTATATCTTAAGAACCTCTTTCAAGATTTCTGAAAAACCTTGCAGCGCAACGCAACGTCTACATGTACATATAGTATGTATGTATAGCATAGTGCAACCGTCATTAAAAATGTAATTCCAGATTCTGAAAATCCATAAAATCGGAAGCGCATACACGTATTGTATGCCATTACTTGAGAAGAAGTGGAAACCCTAACCTATTTACAATGCAAATGCTTGGAAGCAATCCACTATAAGCTGTCACATCATTTACGTAGCATTAAGTACGTGACACTAGTCTTATTGTAAACAGATTAAAAAGTATCTATTCTACTTGCACTGTGTCTTTTAGTAGGTAAACACAAACCAAAACAAAAAAGTGACGAGGAAGGAAAATAATAAAAAAAAAAAACGAACAACAATTATTCATTTTTTTCTTTTTATGGCAAAGAGGCGATAAATGGTAATAAGGTGAATGTAAATGACGGACGAGACAAATGAAAAAATCGCAGAAGAAACAATAATCTGCATAAAATTGAATCCATAATTACTGAAACAATCCGTTCCATCCAATATTAGTAAACATCGTTGCTACCACCTTTTGAAGTTGAGGAGCAGCAATAATTACCACTGAACCGAATGCAATTTCAGAGAGTAAAAAAGACTCATGGCAATCGAGTACTCGTATCTATTGGATACTGCGCATGGTGGATGTGGTGGGCAACCTATAGGCAGTAGTGGCGAATTGGATTCTTTGCCATTAACGAGATTTCCGCCGTGCAAATATCGATTTGTGTCATTGGGTTCAGTGCATCTGGTCAGGGTGCGAACTCTTACCCACAATTAGATATGGGATTTGCCTAAATATTAACGAAGGTAATAACGTGTTTCGAAGGGTGGGAGTTCAAGTGGAAATTGTATTGATGACAGTAATGGGGGTGTAAATTACAAGTGGTTGTCATTGTCTTAAAGATGTAGAATTTTTGTAGCTGGTACTTGACCTATTTGGGTCACAATGTTATCGAAATTATGTCTTTTCTAACTCGGAGGACTTCGTGTCGATTTATTATATATCGATGTCACCTTGAGAAAGCAGAAGTTCTCTGTGAGGTTCATTAATTGATTCGAGAATATCTTGCCTTCTATAAGCTGCCATGTGAATAAATTTCTCTTCATTCGAAATCCTTCGGTTAAGGCCGACTACTTTTTGAGTTTCTTATTGCCTAACTTAAATGTTTTTCCACACAATCGGTTAATCGATTTTTTCTTTTCTTTTTTCAGGTAAGCACAAGTGATTTGATCTTTTAAATGAACTACATATCTGTGAGTATAAGTTTATTCGGTTTATGATTTAAATCACTCATAGGTACTATGAGTACTAGGTGCGGGAAAACCCGCACAAGATTGTGGAGAAACCAATGCATCCGCAGAGAGCAAGAGTTTGGTGCGGATTTTATAGTGATGGCACCATTGGGTCATTTTATTTCGAAAACGCGCTACAGAGCTATGATTACCGAATTTTTTTCTGATCTGAATTTGAAGATATGGACTTGGACGATCTTTGGTTTCAGCACGATGGCGCGCCATGCCACACAGTTCATCAAACAATTAAGCTTTTGCGCGCTATATTCGGTAATCGTGTTATCAGTTGCCTTGGTGATACCGCTTGGCCGCCTCGGAGCTGCAATTTGACACCGTTAAACTTTTTTTGTGGGGTGTCCTTAAAGATCAATGTTATGCAGACAATTCACAAGAAAGAGCCGCAAACAATCAACAAGGTCTTGGAAAATAGGATTGACAGGGTGCGCTACTGCGAAGCAAATCGACACAGCCACATAAATGAAATCGTATTCCATAACTAGTGGAATTATTCGCTTTTTTTAATAAAGCCATTGAATACCGAAAACAAGTGATTTTTGTTTAGCTTTTCTATCTTTGTCCTTTCAAAAATATGCTGCGCTTCTGGATTATCTATGAATCTATCTATCTATCCACCAAGTGTACCGGTATTCAAAGTATTGGCCATTGCTAGCTACACATTTTTCCCATCTATCAAGCAATTTATGGATTCCACGCCAATAAAACTGTTCGTCTTTTGAAGCAAACCGAAAAGTCATCCAATTTCACAAGCGGTTTTTCGGTTTTCCATCTGTCTTTCATTCAATTCATGTGGCACCCATTTTCCAGACTTTTGGATCTCTCCCATAGCTTTTAAACGGTCAGAAATTGTTTGCTGTGCAACATTTAACATTTCTGCCATTTGTTTCTGACTCAAAGTGACACCTTCATCCAATAATTTTTGTAATTCGGCGTCTTCAAAGTTTTTTGGTGGTCTTCCACGTTCTTCATTTCTCACATCAAAATTGTCATCTCTGAACCGTTGAAAGCATCTTTTGCATGTTGCTTCTGATAGAGAATGATCACCATATGCCTCGACAAGCATTCAATGCGACTCTGCAGCACTTTTCTTCAAATAAAAACAAAAAATTAATGCTTTCCGCAAGTCATCATTTTCTGGTACAAAATTCGACATTTTTAACACGATGAAAAATTATGATGTTTGCTCAATGAAATAAAATGAAATGAAAAAAATAAGGCCCGTTCACAATAAATGTTCCCTTTCGAGACATTTGTATATTGACGCTCACTTCTTCAGGCTTTCCATGTAAACTCTCTGCTCTGGCTATCAAAAGCCTTCTTAAAATTGATAAAACATGCAGGTAGAGAAGAGATATATACTCTACGCATTGCTCTACGATGATCCGCAAGGTGTTTATATGATCGGTGAAGGAGATCCTCCTCCAGAGCAAAAGCCTGTTTGTTTACCATAGTGAGTTGTACTTTGATTCTGTCCAGAATTACCTTCGCTATTTTTTGACCACTGCCGACAGAATGCATAACCCCGCTAATTTCTGCAAACATCAGATGGTTCTTTTTCAGACAATCCTCTAGAAAACACTCCGTTTCCTACGCATTAGCTACGACAGGTATTGAGACCTGTCGTAGGGAATGAAAAAAAAAAAATTTTTTTTAAATGTTTTTTTATTTTATTCAATATAGTTCCCTTTTAGTTTGATACACTTATTCTAGCGTTTTTCCAACTTCTTGATCCCGTCCGAAAAGTAATTTTCCGGAAGGTCTGCAAAATACTCCTCCGTGGCGTCGATGATTTTCTCGCGTAAGCTGAATTTTTATTGATGAGCCATCTTTTGAGGTTTGGGAAGAGATAATAGTCCGAGGGAGCCAAATCGGGTGAATACGGTGGATGCGACAGCAACTGGAGCCGTAAGTCATTGATTTTAACCATTGTTGCGATGCTTTTGTGCGCCGGTGCATTGTCTTGCAAAAACAAAATTTTTTTTCGCTTCATGTGAGGCCGTTTTGCAGCGATTTCGGCTTTAATCGAAGGTCCACGAAGAGTATGCCATGACAATCCCAGAAAACCGACGTCATAACCTTTCCGACCCATCAAGCCTCCCTCGGCCGTTTCGGAGCACTCGTGTCGGCTTTAGTCCATTGCCGGGCACTCATTCTGTTCTCTGGTGTTTAGCAGTTACCAATCGACGCCAAAAGTCCACCCGATTCCGCATCAGTAAGTCCAAAAACTCTTTCGAAGTGCTCTCGCGTTCGTGTTTTGGTAAGGAGTGAGTATGCGCGTCACCCAGCGGCAGGATAACTTTTTCATATGCAAAATATTGCCCAAAATATGGCGTGCGCGCTCAGTACTAATCTTTGTGGTATCTGCTAGCTCGCGTACCATCACTTTCCGGTCAGCAAAAATCATTTCATGTATTTTTTTGACATTGTCCTCTGTAACCGCAACTGAGGGCCTGCTGCTGCGGACTTGATCAATAGTGGAGTTGCGGCCACCACGAAACTCTCGAAACCAATATTTGACGGTGTAATCTGACGGAGCATTAGCCCCATAATATTTATCCAACTTTTATTTTGCTTCCTTCGCCGTTTTGCCTCTCAAAAAATAATGTTTTATGAGAGAACGAAAATCGTTTTTGTCCATGCTCAACATGATGCCAAACACGTCAACAACAATCAGCTGTAAAGACAAAACTAAAGACAGTATCGCACTGAAATTTGGCATGTCTATCTAAATATGAACGGACTTCAAGGCATTATAACCCTTTTTGCAGGAGCAGCGTATTTTGGCGGTCAGGGAGGTTACCTTTAACTCCATCTAGTATTCTATGCTCTGCCGATGTCTTTGGCTCAACTTGGAAACTTGTTCTTCTTAAGGCCTTTATCGTGGTTGCAATCTCTGTATTGCTAGTAGGGCCAGTGTGAATCTTAGAGTTTGCTGCTCAGATGGTTTATCTGTCATCCATATGGTTTAGTGGATTAAGTACCATCGTAGTAAGTAGGGAACCGTCCACATTTTTTGCAGGTCTCTGTTTTGTGCTGCCGATCTACTGTAAGCTGGTACTGTTGTACCAGTTTTTTGCCTCTTGAGCCTGGGCAGCTTTCGCATTGATGTCTCAATTTCAGATTTTACTCCGGCTAGGGCTAATGCAATTTAAACTTTGAATAAAATATGCTTCTCGATCCGTCTCCAGGAGTCAGTTGATTACCATGTAGTTTTGGTTTCTCTGCCTTTCATCAATTAACTTCTGCGCTTCGGATGTGAAAACATTTTTCAGAGATCTCCAGCATTCACCCACAGTTGTTTGCTCAGATCCTTTGATTATTACCGCTTTTAAGCTAAGTTGGTCTTTAAAGTGTTGGAGCACCGCGAGATCCTGGAGTCTCTCGGTGTTGTATCTGGGTATAGTAAAAATGTTGGCGAATTTGCTAGTCACGGATGCAGTACGAAGACGTATTTTAGCTATCATAAGACAGCTTCTAAAGCGTCAGCTTATAGCGATGTGGTCTATCTGGATTGATGTTTTTTACCTATCAGATGAGATCCAGCTGATCTTGTGGCAGATTTGGTTTTCAAACAGAGTGTCTTTAATGACTAGGTGGTTGGCGTTGCAAAAATCGACTTGCCACTCGCCATTGTCATTTTGGCCTCGAATGCCATGAATACCTATTACGTGTCTAAGCGTGGTGTTGCCGCGTCTTACCTTGGCATAGAGGTCTCCCATTACTCTCACGATGTCACTGTTAGGCTGTAAATTATAGGCGGTACCTAAACGATCGTAGAAGCTGTTCTTTACGTCCCCAGTCGAGCATTCCGTCGGTGCGTATTACTAGATAGTGGTTACATTTCTGAGAGTACTCTGGAATATGACCGTTAATATAGGATCATTACTAGGCCTTCACGATAAGCCCTACACCGGGCTCCCCCACGTTTCCATCCGGTTTTCCAGAATAAAGTAATAAAGTGTTTCCGATTGGTTCATTGCACCATATCATTTCACTCAGTCCCAAGGTGTCCAGCCTGTACCAATCGAACTTCCTCTCCAGTTGGGGGAATCTAACCAACCATTTGCCATCCTTCGACAGCTTCTAATGCACTGATGTGGAATAATCAGCCCATCATTCTTGTTTGAAGTTCTAGTCTATGTTAAACATGTTCTTTTAAAAAAACAACTTCCGGCTAATCTTTCACCTTAAGGGAATCGCTGCTTAGCTACTGGCCCATAATATTCGAATCCTACACGCGGCTTAATATTGTGTGGCAGTAGTTAACACTCCAACTTTTTTGCATATTTTAGCTGTCAGTAGGTTGTGTTCGTGGTTCCAAACAATAAGCTACGTCAATTGCAGACATTCATTCAACCATGCTTAATCATATGACATCAATCAACGAGCTGGTTTATTCCCTCTTATTTCTTATCAATCCCCATCACGTTCTCCCACTTCCTTGAGTATCATATGCTACATACACAAACACTAATTAATAATGCATAACTTAATTTAATTTACTTCTTTTCCTTCGTCTTTTTCTTCGTCTTTTCCATCTTTCTTCTCTGTTGATCTGTGTGTGGTATCAAGAATAGTACACACTCTTATAGCTACTCATACTATTTGTACTCGTATCAATCAACAGTCATTAGGTCATTAAGACGCTCATTAACATAACAAAAACAAATAAACTACTACGCTACGAGTATGTATCGTCCTACCCAAGCATTAAACCGAAAACAAACTAATTAGGTTGCAAGTCCAAATTTGTATCTGAAATAGAAAAAAAAAAAAAAAACAGGGGTGATGGACTTATGTAACTAAAAGCAGCGACGGGTATCACGCAGCAACATCAACAGAACATCAGACAGCACTTTAGCAATAATAAAAAAAAAAAGAACCACCAAACGTAGAATGTAGAAACGTGTCCTAAATATTCTCAAAAAGTGCCACCACCATTAACAAGAACAAGAAAATCAACTACCGCATCACAACAATCAGCTCACAATAGATTGTACCCAGTGCAGCGTTACTATTTTTGATCTAAAACCGTCACCCTGTTGTTGGACTGGTCTTTTCTCCCTATGACTACAGATTTGTATCTGCATCCGTACATATTTTGACAGTGGCATCAGACACATATCTGTTATGTGACAAATACGCCGATAACTATAAAATGATTTTCCGCGCATTCTTAGAGTCGGACGGATGGCCTGCTGGCACCTAGCAAACGTAGGGCAGAGGACGACATAACATATATAGAGATGAAATGACTTGAAGCACTTGGAAGGCTCCACTGTCGCCACTAAAGTGCAACACAACAGTTACCTAATCTTGGTGAAAAATTTTTTTTCCTAAAAACCTATTTCCTTGCCTCTTAATTTGGTGAGGGCGGTTGAAGTACCCTCTTCCTGCTGGTTTTGTGTGTAATTTTCTTTTTGAATATTTGATAAATTATTTTAAGCTTGCACATCTATGGTGGGGGTGCGCTTTACCAAAAGGAAACCCGCGCTATTCAACTAAAGTCTCACGACATCGACAGATAATTACGAAATAAGAGGAAACAACAACAAAATACTTGGCAATTGGGATCATCGCCAATGGACGACGAGTTGCACTCTCTATTTTAACGCTCGTTAGACACACTTTTGCCCGAGTTACTCGTAGGTGTATACGGACAGATACTCCCTCAACTTGAAAGATTACTGAGTCAAAATGGTATCATTTATAGTACCAAAGTAGTAGTTTCTCTACTCTCAGAAATCCTTATCTATGGTCTTAATTAGGTCCTGGAATAACTTTAAATATCAGAGAGTTGGTATGATTATCAGGGAATGTCATGGGAAGACTATGGGACATTAAACGTTAATCTTAAAGCTCTTATTTCAATTACAAGAATACCTTAAAGGGCATTACATAATGCTCTTTGAATGCTGATACTTCCTGTTCCCTTATATGCAACAGAATATGAATCCCGATTTCTGTTCGTTTTACCTGTTAACGATAGCAACCTGAATTTTTTTCTAGATTTGATACCGCTAAAAGAACCTTCACATTAAATATAAGGGGTCTCAGATGTCTGTCTTGTGGAAGTCCATGCTTTTTTTTTTTTTTTTTTTTTGCGAGAGATTTGAAAGAAACGTCGAAGGACGTTGACTAGAAACAAAAAGAATATGCCAGAAGGAGAGCACTGTACGCTTGAGAATAACTCAAGTGAAATCGACCAACAGCAGTTTTTCATTGTTTACCACATTCCAAACCACATGCGAGTACTGTCTTAGTGATAATTTGTCCGTTACAATCTTTGATATTCATGTTTCGAATTGTTTAGACCGTATGACTTAAACACGTATCCGAAGTTTAAACAGATATAAATCAGTGTAAATGGGCTGGGCTTATAAATCTCGTAAACATGCTGTATCTTTGTCAGCGGACTCCATCTGGTCCTGCAATATAAATATAAGGAAAAAAGGATGTCGACCTTAATGAACATTTAGGTTTAGTTACCTGACAACTGCAAAATTCTTTCCTTGTAATAGTTCTGACTAGACACAGTAGTGCTGCGTTATATCTGATTCTTCTTCCAAGGCAACTGTTCCTTCGTTGATCTTTATAAGTTTGCAGAGGCAGAATATCGACTGATAGATTTGTAGAGAATTCTCTTATTAAAGATTCTACATTGTGTTTTCTGAAGATTGTACTGTAGTCCAATCAATCCAAGTTTTCTAAGTTTGTCATAAACACTGTTTGCCTATCTCATCGAAGTCTAAGTCTGAACTTGTGCTTAGTCATTTTTAGTTTACTAAACCGAGATCAAGGCTAAAAATGGAATATTAACGATATCTTTCGCATGTGTTTTAGATCAAAATATCTTAAAATCTACGAAGTCGAAAGGTATTGCCTTTTAGAGAAGACTTAAATCTTGCTGCTTCAAAGCGTGCTATCCGCAAAGTATGAGGTCTGTGTAAACTCCTTCTCTCCTTTATTGGTGTTTCGAAAACGCTCACTTTCAGCCATTTTTGTCTTCTAGAACATCATTTTAGTATTTCCAGTAACAATTCCTTACCATGGATGTTAAATAGAGAGATAGGAGAAGCGTTTGTATTTCAAGGCCTCTATCAAGGTGCCTTTGATGATAGATAGTAATCTCAAAACTATAGTTTCTGGTGCCTTAGCAAACGAACACAAGATAAAAGTTAGCTTTCTTTTTAAATTAAATTTGTCTAGAGATTCTTAATCCAAACGGAGCGTTGCTTAGTATATTTTCCAGGGTACCATGCGATCCTATAATAAGATATCGTTAGTAGCTCTGATGGAACAACATTTAAGTCCGTGTTGCTTTTGTTCTTTTTCTAAGCTGTGTAGCAAACTCTTTCAGATTTCTATAAACAGTTTTTTGAAACAGTCTGGCTATGTTTTTTGTTTGTCGGCGACAAAAGACCTTAAGATTTTCTTAAGCATGCTTTTAAT
Organism: Volucella inanis; assembly: GCA_907269105.1. Lineage (NCBI taxonomy): Eukaryota > Metazoa > Arthropoda > Insecta > Diptera > Syrphidae > Volucella > Volucella inanis. Next base: position 128,197,821 of record OU026154.1, read on the forward strand.
TTGTTTGGCACGGCGCTTTGATTTTTTTCATGGACTTATAGCAGCTAGTCAAATATGAAACATGATTTGGTTGACAGCCTTTTCTTCGGTTAATCCCTCGGATAAACATATGCTTTCGAATTCTCAAATTCTGCTTGAAGAAAGAGGAACACTTTCCTGACTATCGTATTTAAGTAATTGCATATTTATTCAAGCTTTTTTTGTAAGAATGAACAAGAAAAGATCTTTTAACGGAACCCTGAGGTACTCCAATGAAATTTGTGTTAGCCGTTTTAACTGATGATCCAACTGGGATGTTAGTATATATTCGTTGAACCTGTCCTTGCTATTTAAAGTGATAAATTCGGATACCTTAGGTAAAACAAAGTCGTAGTTAGTACGTGCAGTTCTTCTTCAATGTCTTCCAATTTTTGTTATGCAAACGGAGCTGTACATACTCTAAGAACTTTTTTCTCCATCATAGATCCTCGTTATATAGCTCGACTGCACCTTTTGTCTAAAGAAACAACGACAAAAATTTTCGAACCGCACCATAGCCAACCCTTATACAGTTCCCATATGGTGGTGTACCTCAAGGTTCAGACCTGTCTTCTCTTCTTTTATTGGTGATTTTGATTTTGTGGTTTCGCTACTGTGTAAAGTAAGAAGTTTTAAAGATTCCTTCATTTTGTTATTGTGTCGTCGTTCACCCATTCCATGTTTCCTCATGTTTCCCATTCCCTACATCATTACTACTAATACTCGTAAGGAGACATTTCTACTATCTATCTCGACAACACTGATTGTCATCAGTCCGATGTAGTGTAGCATCACATTTAGGCATCAATATCATTAGCATCAACAGCATCAACATGAGAATCTGCATCCTATTCAGATTCAGTAGCAGTCGGCAAGCACCCCCTGTCGATTATTTAATGCAATAGGTGGTTTAAATTTGTCTTTGGTATTCAGACAGTGTCTCTGTTGGCGAGTGGTTTAAAAATACACTCTGCCAAACAATTACGATAGATGAAATAAATTGAAAATAATCGTGCTTGAACTATCTATAGATACGTGTACGAATGCACTAACGGTGTGCTGTTAGGGGTGTATATTGTCCCTATCACCACTTCCTCCGTTTCAGCAAACCTTATACTGAATGTCAATAATTTTTTTTCCTTTGGGGTGAAAATTTTTATTTTTTTTGTTCTATTCATGTACGAGTATCTTGTAGCTGGTACGAATATCTTTCAGCGCTGTCAATACTTTCTTAGCCATAATGACAATAATAGATACAAGTACACGTAGAAGTTGTTGTATGGTCTATTAGTCTCCCTTGTGAAGGCGAAGACGAGTACGGGTACACGTATCTTACTGCACTACTCGTATCTAGGATAAGAGAATCAGATGTATTTTTTTCCGCGATATATAGTATGTACATTTCGGACGGTATATCGGACATTTGATTTGTTTATGATAAGATAAAATCAAATAGAATGGCGTGGGATGCAGTATGCAGTCAGATATTTGCAGTTTTTCTTCTTTCTGTCTGACTGGTGTATCAGTATCTTAGAGGACAAGTTGATTTTCGAGAGATGCTCGTTATTTACAGATTATTATGTTGGACAGGTGTAGGTCACTAGACAGACTTTGAAATACTGACGAATGATATTGATATTGATATTGTAGGTTTTGTGTTTTGAAATCGGACGGCGGCATATACTAGAATTTGTGGGTGGTATTTTAATCTGTTGGGAGAAAGGGGTTTTTCATTCAATGAATTTGTAAACATTGAAGGAGATTACTTCTAAAATACCGTACAGCCTACATGATTCATTTTATTGTACATCTAGAGGAATGGTTTAATACTTCCCTAGACACCTTTCGGTTGAACAGATGAGAGAATTTTAAAATCTTCCATATTTAGGTCCCTAAATCAAGAAATCACATGGCATTTCATCTTATCAACGTGTGCTTGATGTCTGCAAAAGATATGGGTTGTCTTGTGATCTAATTAAGGCAGAGTTTCCAAGAGATGCCTTTAAAATTCACATTTCAATTGATTGCCAATTCATTCAATTGTCATCTCATTCTGGTGTTTGCATTCATCATCCGATCTTATACCAAGGGGTTGACCAATTTTCGGTTCCTCTGATAACATTTCCTATAATGACACTATACTAATCCTATACTAATTCTGTATAAGTAGTGAAGTGCCTTCCTTATTTAGACGCTCTCCAGGCTCGGGCTTCTCCATTTGCGCTAAGCCGTCCAAGTTTGATCCGCTTTTCCTGGGAAGTTCGAAACATCGTCTTGCTATCTTCAAGTTTTGAGCCTGACGGTGACTCAATAACCAATCTTCATGTGGCATGTTTGGTACGCGTCTATTGGATGCGTGGATATCTTCGATTATCACGTGGTTAAATTAACAAACTTGGGGTGATACCATCTGAAGATTCGTTGGATACAACAGCTAGAAGTTGCCGCATGATAATTTCTGTTATTATGTCGTTGATTCTGTGTTTTCCTTAATCAAACGTTGAAGATCTCTCCGATGCCTGCAGACGATATTCCGCAATGAATTCCCCTGATAGCGCGTGTATCATTTGTGCATATTTAATCCTTTTTATCTTCGGGATCACGTAACTATCTGCCTTGTGCCGTTGGGAAGAAGATTCAAGTTTTCGAGCAGCAATAGGAATTGGTTTCAGATGTATACTTCCACATCGATGTCTTGGGCATTTCTTAATTTATTCCAAGGGGCTCTTCGTATTATTAGTCTGGCATAAAACCGATTCTGGAATGTCTGAATCCTCCTCGACTCACGAGACGAAGATCTTGAGGCTGAGCGAAATTAGATGGTTGGATGCTGGGCACTACCGCTCGTCCACGGAAGCACCGCTTTAATCTTCTCTGGAAAATCAGTATTCGAAAGTTCGGTGTAGGACTGATGCTAACACCAACAGCAAGAAACAGCTTTATATCTTAGAGTATCTTGGATATCGTACAGTGACCGGATATTGATTACCAGATTTCAGAGTAGGATATGAGAAATTCCATCATTCAGTGCTATACGCCAACGGAAACTGCGACTGAGAACGAAAAGACAATTTTCACAGTCAACTTGGCATCGCTCACAAATTAACGTCTAACGGGGACATCGTTATTGTAATGGGAGATTTTAACGAAACGGCAACATAGCGCTCGCACACATGATGAGAGTTCACAGCCTCGCAGAAGGCAATATAATGGTGAACGGTTTGTAGATACCAATACCATTCGTCTAGTCATTAAAGGTACTCTGTTCGAGCACAAGGCCTGCCACAAGATCAATTGGACCCCATATGACAGGAGCCTGTCACACCAAATCTACAATTAGGCGATAAGTCGAAGTTTCAGATATTCCGTCTAGACGTCTGAAACAAGCGTAGAGGCGATATCGGAATTTCGCGTGACCGATCATATTATGTTAGTCACTATACGTTTTCGTACCGTATCCATCTACATCAACAGCTCAAACTTGCATCGAGTTACCAGGTACAATACCGACAGATTTCGGGATCTTCTAGTGCGCTAAAGATTCAGTAGGCTATTTTGCCAAAAAAGCAGAAACAATCAGCAGCTCGATGCATGAAGGCATGGATAACCATTGGAATGCTTTTAAAAATGTTTTTGAATCTGGGGCAGTTGCGTATTTCACTTAAGCCTTGCATTGCAGTGGCATTAGCAGTAGAGAAACGCGAGTTAGAAGCCCAATATTGTTGGAAGGAAGTGTAGCGTAGTCTCAGACGTGACAATCGTTTATACATCAATGCACTGGCATCGAAGGCTGAAGAAGCAAATAGCAGACAGCAGGACCGTCCACAGTAACAAAATAACTAAACTAAACACTAATCAGTGAATAGTTTAGATGGCAGTCTCCTGAAGGAGGAGTGAAATCTTACTTCTTCGGGCTCAAGAAAGACGTCAGCGTCACATCCTATATCGGTTTTAAAGCCATCAATGAACACCTGACTGCATTCCTTTCCTGGCTGAGATTTAGGCCAGAATCAGTCCTGGGCACAGGGAAAGTCAATTTCGTACCTTTTCCGCAGCAAGAGTTCTGGTGTTATTGCATCACACGGCATGTCCACAAGACAAATCAATAAGATAATCAAAGCTCCAGTGCGTGTTGTACCACAGACCACTTCTTTTTAAATGAAAAATGGCTTTGAGAGTGCGGCCCATGATTTGAATATCAAGAGGAAGTAGATTCATCAATGAGTCTATAATTTGGCCAGGAGTGCTAGAGAAAGCCCCCATGAAGCCGAAACCGAGCGTTCTTTGAAGCAGCAATCACGTATTTTAGAGAGAGCTTACTTCATTAGACAACCAACGCTTTGTATATATGCGTGTAGATCCAGAGGGTCTTGCCGATAGCTCCTTTGCACTTCCAGAAGGACGACAGCGCCTTAGAGGTTTTCGACGTAATATGTTTAGTTCATAGAAGTTTGTTATCCAGGATGACACCCAAATTCTTAGCTTCTTTAGAGATTTGGATGATGATGCCTTTAAACACAACATGAGTCAGACCAGTCAGCTTCTTCCTTCTCAGTTTTGAGAAGATGGGACAAAAGCCCATTGCTGCCTGCATTTCAAATAGCCGATAGACACGATCCAACACAGTACAGCTATGTACATCATCCGAGTATGCTTCTGCATAGACGTCAGAACTACTGAGCGCGCTGACCAATGAATCGACTAACATGCACCAGAGAGTTTAAGTTTAGCACAACCACTGTATATTGGACACAGTCAGCATTCGCAGTCAATGCCCTATTCGCCAGCATTGCTTTTATCCAAAATGTGTTTGTGTTTGATCAACTCACTAGCAGCTTCGTTAAAAGAAGCTGGTTGTGAGCTAGTGAGACTCAAGCATGAGACAGAGAGCAGAGACTTTTCGCTTTCGACTCAGTATAGGTATCATCAGAATTTTACATAATCTTTCTAAAAAGCAGTCTTCAAAATCCGAATAAGCGTCTTATATATTAGGTGACCTGTTTAGAAGTTTCCTGGTTCCTTTACCACCAAGGAATGGGCGATCTGCAGGATTGCTTATTAGCTGGACATATCATTTCAAAACATTTGGTGAGGTTGTAAACAGCTTCCGCCAGCTTTCGTTCTGCGCTGAGCTTAGGTGGAACACTGTTCACGGAACACGGACTTGTTGAGCTCTTCCAAATTGTGTCCAATTGGTTTTTTACGGATTCCTTCTCTTCAACAAGGAGTCTCACATGAAAATCTCAGACAGCACTGTTGGATAACGTTAAATCGATTATCTGCCTTTTTACTATCGGAACAAAAGTTGGCTGAGAGACAACATTGTTGACAACCAAATCAGACGATAGTATGCATTTACTACTGCCCTAAAAAGTATTCTGAGCATTAGCATCGCAGCATATGGTGAGCCTGTCTTTTCGGAATCACAGTGTTCAATGATTTCGGCTATCGTCTTCAGTGGTGGTGGTCGAAAGACATAGATTAAGTGTTCGGTTTGGCTTGTAAGATTGTAAATTAATAGCTCGGTGTCAACCAAGGCATACTCCTATCTCTCACTATTCTGTTCGTCTTGTAATTGTTTGCTAAATGAGAGGAATTTACATTTTGCTTGCGACTATTAACCTCAAGAGTGTGAGAGGCACTTTCTTATTAATTTTCAAAATAAATCGTCAGTAAGTAATTTTATATTTTTTTAGTGCATTGTCTGCGTATCGAACCCAGACTAGACATGCTTACCGATAAATTTAATCACTGATCGAGGTCAACCATCAAGAACTAGGAATTTATTCTTTTCTAACTTCTTTGACAAGCAGGATAGCTCATATTCGATACTAAAAGCTGCGTCCCATATTGATTTTGTTGTCAGAGTTCTCTTTCTTTTGTCTTTCTGTAACTTTAACTGTAGTTTCTTATATGATTGAGATCTTAAGTGACTTAAAATGTCGAAATTCTTCTTACCACCACAAATAACCGAATTCCGCTGATATTACCAAGTAACTTATTAATAAATAGTATCTCTACCTAAACACAATATTTTTATTCCTTCAACCCAACAAACGAAAAAGAGTTTCCAAGACTTAACTCCTAATCCCCAAGGAACTCTAACAAAACGAATCTATGTAAACATTGGAAAATTCCGAATCCAATAAAACAATTTCACAGCCTTTGACAGAAGTCTATTCATACCCTACTTTCCATCCAAGTGCGATCCATTGGAGTCTTTATAAATAAACATCCTTCACTTCATAAGCATTGGACTGTCCGTCAAAACGCAAACTTTAATTTTTTTTTTATTTTTTACTAAAAGAAAACATTAAACCCCCTGCCGACAATAAAGATTGTTAGTGATAGCTGTGTTTTTTTTTTTTTTTTTTTTGTTTGTTTTTTATTAGTCTGTTCCAAGTAGCACGTAAGCATCGTTAAAGACCCTCAAAAGCTCACACCTCCCTAGAGCCGTCAATGGAAGTCTTTCTCATAATCATGCCAAATTACATGCAAAAGACTTTTCAAAAAAACAAAAAATAAAAAAAAAAAAAAAAAACTCAGGAACTAGGTTAGTTGGTGAGCTCTAGCTGGCAGCCCCACAATTCCTTCTCCTAGTCAAGTATGTCTCCTTGTTTTTTTTTTTTTTTTTTTTTTTTTCATTTTTAATTTTTTTTTACATATTCCCTCCTCACCCCCTTTCACTTCTCATACATCAGGTCCCGTACTAAGTGCCACAAGGTTAGAATAATGTTTTCGAAAATGAAAGAAACAACAAACAAGCTCATTTCATCACAAAAAAAAAGTCACCCCCAACCCAAGGGGCTGCAGGGGGAGAAGTATGAGTATAATGGATACTAGTGCGGGTACTCGCGTGTATAGAACTAGTTCTTAATACATATTGGGATAACGCATCGTTCGCACCGCTCAATGTTTTTTTCTCAGTGAAAATCGCGCGTGGGTCTTTGGTGGTATCACTGCCAACACCACCATCACAACAACCAACATCAGCCGCCACAGCGTCAACTGACGCTGTCGCTGATAGACGGACGCATTTAGTCGATTTACGTTACGCGCATTCGGTCGTGGTTCGATCGATGTAATGGCGTCGTGTTTTGTGACAAAAAAATGGAAAATATTGAAGCAGCGGAGGGATTGCGTGGGTGACATGTATAAAAATAACAAAACGCACAGGGAAAATGAAAAACACCGAAAGTACTCACATTCGCACTCGCACTCGTACTCGTACTCATACCCTGACAAGCTAAGCAATGACCGTGATTGATATTCGGGGATCCTGAAACCGACTGCCTCATTACTCAATGAATTTTCCACGTAATTTCATCGAGAATGTGCTTCACAACATCACCTCCAATACTAAGAGTTGAACAAATATCAAGGGATGGACAGAGTCTGGACAACTCTGGGCAGGCATCCTGATTTATAATTTAGATAGCCCGCATGCACATACCATATGTCCAAAATCTACCTTTGATATCGAGGAAAGGGTGGTAGATCCGGATCCCAGAGACCGCCTAATAAAACACGAATCATAATAAATTATCGTAATTTGATTGAATAGATGTAGGCATGGCGGTGAACAAGGAGATGTGAGCAATAAGCCCACCCTATCCAGACGGAGGGTAGTCTACACGTAAAGGTGAATTATAAGGATTCATTGTTTGATCTTCGAAATATTGTTTTACTAAATGTGGATGGATGAGTCGGTTTCTTTTGTTCTATTCATCTTTTCTCTTCTTTATCCTCTTAAAGGTTTATTGGGTGTATTCGGGGGGTTTGAGAAGAATAGGAGGTGAAATCTACGTTGGAGTTTTGTATTTTACGTATGAACTCGTTAGGAAACAATAAAATCGTATTTTTACTTTGGATGGTGTTTTTGGAGCGGTTGAAGTAATCTCCAAATTCATTTGTAACATTGTTTCGGGTAGAGTTTCCTTCAGAAACAATAAGAGAAAAAAAGGATAAACAAAATGCATGGTGATGAGGTGAGATGTTCTTTGTCAGGGATCTGGTTGAGACTTGTGTTTGATGTATCGGTAGGTTTTGTAGTGTCTGTTGCAAATCGATTGACTTTGAGTCGTAGCCGTTGAATGCGAATCATCTCTTACGGAGATGACAGAGCAGTTCAACCTTCACCTTTATTGGGTGCCGGGCCACAGGGACATTCCAGGGAATTGTAGGACTGACGAACTCGCCAGAATGGGAAAGGAAACAAAACCGGAAAAGGGTAGCATAGGTATCCCAATCGCTACGTGCAAATCATTATTAAAACTGGATGCTAATAAAAGAACAGATTTTAGATGGACGGTGGGTCAACTGTCAAACTGTCACAAAATAGTTGCCAAAACCCTTTAGTTTGGACAACTTCTAACTGCAGAGAGCTTCGTCTATCAAAAATGTATGTACCCGAGTTCTCTGGGTCATGCACTAAATGCCGGGCGTTCTAGTCACTTTTGTGTCGTTAGTTCACAAAAATGAGTCACTTACTGGGATCCAGACTTAAGCCGCCCTTTACGGATAATGTGTGGAGAGACTGCTGCAATATTTGTCGTTAGATAGTGGCAATTTCAATAAGGCTTGCGAACTTTTAAAGGCGAGATTTGATCAAGGTCCTTTTATACCAATCTATTGATGAAAAAGCGTCTACAGATTGTTTCAACAAAATTTTAGATGTTTTTTCTGAACGTCTTTACGGTGGAGCACACTTAGGGAATAAAATCAATTAAAGAGATACCATTTGATATATGTACAATATAACATATTTGTTTCAAAAATTACCTAGTCTCACGCAATAACTGAGGCAAGAGAATTTGTGCAGCAGCAAGGGCCTGCCTGCGAATTATTAGAGACACATTTTCGTACGTTGGATGCTATATTCGTAGCACAAAAGGGAGGAGTACGTTCTAAATCGGCTGCTGAAACGAGTTCCCCGTAGTGGTTTTTTAACTCGATTAAATAGAAAAAAAGTCACAAGGAGCCAAATCAGGTGAATTCGGTGGCATTTATCGTCAACAAGTTACGAATAATGATGGCGCGACGGTGCGTTATGATGGTGCAAAATCCACGATCTACCCACAACTCTGGTATCTTTCAGCAAATTGCTTCACGCAAAACGTCTCATAACGCCCTTTGTTTACTGTCTGGCCTTCTGGCAAAAAATCATGATCCGCTACACCGTTGTAATCCATGAAAACCGTAAGCATTGCCTTCTTTTTTGACTGAAAACTACGTGTTTTTTTTGTTTTTTTTTTTTGTCTCTGCTCATTTGGTGAACGCCATTCACTTGTCTGATGTCTGGATTGCGTGTCATACTCATAAACCCATGTCTCGTATCCAGTAATGATCCTTTTGATGAATCTGAGATCGGAATCAGCCTCGCAAATCATCTCTTTTGCGACGTCAACACGGACTCTTTTTTGCATGGAATTGAGATCTTTTGGCACCAGCTTTGCTGCTACACGACGGAAACCCAGATCATTAACCAGATTTCGAGAGAATGTCAACAACAGATGTACCAATTTAACAAAAAAATAGAAATCAAATCGGAACAATGAGAGCGCCCCACGGTGACGCCACCGGGAAATTTTTGATCAAGGTAGTATGTAACACAATATGTTCCAAATAATCGCCTTGGCTCTGCTTGCAGACCCTTATTCCTTTCTTGAAATTTTAAATCAATCTCTCGCATCTGTCTCGATGATTGCAGCTTCAATTTTCGTTTTCAAAATTAGGGTTGTTTGCGGATGGTTGGAGTAAACCTTGCACGATGTTGGGTCGCACGATCTTGGCGGCCACTGGGTATCTTCGAAATGCGAAATTGTGCGTCCATGAAACTTCGTCCGAAGTAACTCAACATACAAGGGTACGTAACACCATCCTGTTGAAAGTAGAGTTCATCCGTATCCATATCCCCGAGCTTCGGCCACAAAGAATTGTTTATCTTGTTTCGATAACAACCTCCATGGCTTTGTGGCCTCATTTTCGGAAAATTGGGCCCTATAACACCTCCGACATATAAACCAACTCAAACAGTCACTCGGTCTGAATTACACGTGGATTTTCGGTTCTGTCGGTTCTGTTGGTAGTCTGTCGGCTTCAGCTGTGGAGAATGGTGACGAATGGATGTCTTTAGGTCGTTTTTGACACTTTCCATTACTGCGGCGACATTTATAATTGAACGTCTGTGGCGAACACGTTTCGAAGTCTTCACATCTTTTACTGGAATTTTGTGATTATGTTACCCACACACGTCTCGGACAACACGAGATTACGTGAAAATTAAGACGAAATTTTCGTATCGTCGCCGCGATTTTCGTAATGAAATTCAACCTTTTAATTATAGCTTTCCGTGGTATATTTTCTACATTTTCTTGTTGAAACACTCGTTATTTGAGTGTCATCCGCGATAACAGAACGGACTTAACATGTCACGACAAAAAACTTAAAGTACTGACGGCTTTCTTTCCAGTGTAAAGGAGCTTTTGTGAAGGAATCTGCACGGCCATGATAAGACCAATTTTATCCTATTCAACGGCTATGTAGTGAAACAGGCTTTCACAAAAGTACGTCACTGGTGCTAGTAAAAAGTACTATTTCGGAACACCTGAATCTGCACTAGATGTACTGAGAATCTGCCTCGTCTTGGTGTTCACATCGTGGGCTGCACTCTTTACAACACTTTCTAAAAATAAGTTGCAATTGGTGATGATATTGGGCGCCTTCTATCTTTGACTCTGTACCTGTATTTAAATTTGGTTCTATGCACTTGCCGGTTGATACAATGAAGTCAACTTTTCCTGTGCTAAGTAATGGTTTCCTTCAGAATCTTATCTAGGAAAAAAATCTAGTCGGGTCGGGCCGCTCTAAAACAGATGTGGGTGCTTGTTTTTTTTTAAGAAGAACCCCCAATTCCATTCGTTGTTGGGAAATTTGCGTTTGTTCTAAGCGGAGATATACTCGAACGCAATCTTGGTGACAATGATCTAACGTGTGAATAATCTGTTGAGTTTAAAAAATAAACACATGTTTGGGTGAAAGGCCACAATTCGTTAGGACTGTCTGCGTCCTCAGTTAGGCTTGAAATTGGCAGTTGCCTTTGATATCGCTGTACCTATAGATCGCATGCCTCTACAGGATATCTTCACAACGAATGATTGCTTGCCGAAGTATGTAAGAGGTCACATAAGACACTACGCTATTGTCAAGCACTTAAATGTTCACAATAAAATGTGGCACAATATCCTGCGATGCCTCCTGCGGAAAACTGTCACTCGTAACACGGCGTTAATGTGGTTGGTGCTGATAGGTAAAAGTGTCGTTTCAACGTCAAAACAAGTAGCACTAGAATGTAAATTTTTGTTATACCGACTCGTGTGACCTGGTTTATGATAAGGGGTGATTCATCGTGAGGTTTGATTTAAAAAAGGCTTTTTTCACAGATCACGCATGACTCCTATCAAACTGCTTTGTCATTTTTGTTCAGTATAGTTTGGCAAGACAACAGTTTCTCCAAATTTTTCAGTTGTATTACGAAAATCAGCGTTCTGTGAGAAATGTTTTTCGTGCGATTCGAGGAACTTACGGTGCGCATAATCGACCTACTGAAACCTACTATTACCAATACCATTCTCAAATTTGATTCCCAGTTTACATTAATGGATGATACTCGTCCGCTTAAACCACATACAGCACGTAGTGAAGAGACTATAGTAGCTGTAGCTGTGGGTGTCTGCGAAGACCGTGACTAATCGATTTGTCGTCGTTCTCAGCAGCTTGGCTTGCCGTATTCGTCAACTTGTGCAAGAATTGAAGCCAGGCCACTTGAATTTGCGTCATATTTTCACTGAATGCGCTCTGGAAAAACTCAATGAAAATCCGTTGTTTTATCGTGAAATTTTGTTCAGTGATGAAGCCCATTTCTGGCTCAAAGGATACGTTAATAAACAGAATTGCCGTATTTGGGCTGATGAGCAACCCCAAGAGTACCAAGAGCTACCATTACATCCATTAAAAACAACGGTATGGTGTGGTTTATGGGCTAGTGGAATCATTGGTCCATATTTCTTCAAAAATGAGGCAAATCAGAACGTTACCATCAATGGTAACCATTATCGCGCCATGTTAACGGACAATGTGCTTCCTGAAATTCAAGCACATGGTATCGGTGAGCTCTGGTTTCAACAAGATGGCGCTACGAGCCACACAGCGCGTGAAGCATGGACTTGGTGAGAAATCATTTTGGTGGGCACTTAATTTCACGTTTTGCTACGGTTAATTGGCCGCCTAGATCGTGCGATATCACACCTTTTGACTATTTTCTCTGGGGATATGTAAAGTCTTCAGGAATAAGTCAGCTACTATTGACGCTTTAGTAGCCAACATTAATCGTGTTATCCGCGAGATACCAGTCGCTATGCTCGGACGAGTCGCTCAAAATTGGACCTTCCGACTGGAACCCCTCAGACGTAGTCGTAGCCAACATTTACATGATATCATTTTCAAAAAGTAAATGCCATGAATTGTTCTTTTAACCGACAATAAAAATTTTAAGTTCACTTTCAAATTTATGTGTTTTATTTTACATTATAATTCAAACCTCACGATGAATAACTCTTTATATATGGTATGTTTTGTTGAGGATGCGAAACAGTCAGTGACCTTATCTGCCCTATGGAGTTAGATCTCGTATTCCTTTATCCGAGATGTCGTTAAGGTCGTCGAAACTTAGTTGTTGCACGAAGTCTGACTCTTGCTAGCGCCGGGCATTTGCAGAGGAAATGAGAGTGAGAGTGCGGCTGGTTCGGCCGCACGATTTTCAATTGGCCAATGCCCCGTGGTTATCGCCGCGTTTCGGGCAATATATGGACTGGTTCTGTTTAGTAAATCTTCTACTCTTAGTATGGGTCGGCCATATCATCCTTGATATGGCGCATTTGGTTAACCCTCTCCATTGAAGATTGGCCTTCTTAACGAAGTGTGAATGAATTTGTCCTTTAACCGCTCCTAGCGGTCTGTTCCCTGCCTGGCCAGTTCATCTGCACGCTCGTTTCCTATTATATCTCTGTGCCCTGAAACCCAGAGCAGTGTAACCCTGAAGCTCGTTCCGGCACTCCTGCACCAGTTTGAAAGATACGGTGACCGAGGCTATAGCTTTGACAGCGATCGGCTATCTATGAGGATAAGAATGTTTTGTTTTTGCGTTGTGTCACGTCCAACTCATGTGGAAGCCTCTCGGACTGCCAGTAGATCTGCCTGGAAGACGCTGGCAAAATCCGACAAACGCTATTATATTGAAAGTTTCAGTAATTCCGAGTTAACACCGGCTGCCACACCAGAGTTCATCTTTGATCCATCGGTGTAGATAACCGTGTCGAAGTCCTTTGCTACTTCGTCTTTTTTTCACTGAGCTTAGTTTGGGTGTGACATTGTCGGTTGGAAACCTGACCATCCGTTTGATAACAAAGTCAGTATGTTGCTTTCAGTACTAAAGAAGGTAGGTTTTAACTTTTATTAAACAAGGGCCACTATACTAGTGATCCGTAGTGGACGCATTACAGCCGTGTACATTCATAAGGGCATTTTTGTTTGAAGTCCCCACTTCTTTCCAAAGGTTTTTCTGTTGGCATAGAAGGCGACGCATGCCTTTCTTACCCTGTGTTCGATGTTTTGCTTCCAGTTCTGGGTCAAGCTTGGTAATCAGCCAAGACGCGTTCTAGGGTTTTAAGTACGAAGGAGGTTAAACCGATTGGCCTGAAATCCTTCGAGGACTCGTCCCCGCGCTTACCTACTTTCGGTAAAAATACCACTCGAACGCGTCTAGTTACGTAGTTCAATATTGAACAGCTTCTAAAGATTGACGTCATCCAAGGTGGTGTTAGGTTTTGTGTTCTCTGTAGTATGACAGGCAGTATGCTGTCGGGGCCGTAGACTTGAACCGGAAGAAGCTGTCAATAGCCCATGAAATCCTTTCCTCGGAAATGATTGAATTGATATTACTGTTGGATGCAGGTTGTACTTGTCGATACATCCGTACGAGTTCCGTACTGATATCGTTGTGTGTGTGTAAAATGTGTGTTTTCATCAGAAGTACCAGGGTCTCCGCAGAGGTTTAGGGACTCACCTCTTTCTTTTTCTTCTGTACTTCGCTGTGGTCGCAGCTGAACAGTATGGTGATTGCTTCACTTCCTCTGGCGGTGCTGGTCTCCCATGAGCCATGTATGCTGAAGAGAGGTATGTTGTTTGGTTCACACTAAGGTTGGGACATAAAAAAGCTATAATGTATTTCTTAGCGAGTATTCATGTTCTTGGCTTACCGATAGCATGATGTTTGTAGAATAGGTCGAACTGTTTTTCTTGAAGCCCCTTATGGCCGAGTCTCTCACTCAGGGCTTCAAAATAATGTCGATGTCAATAATTTTTTGCTCTCTTAGGAAAACCACCAGATTATCGGAGCCAGACAAAAAGTTCCTCAGAGTAGTTTGTATGACCTTCAGCATTATCCGTTTTGTCAGCGATCATCAGATCCGCTAACAACTTGTCGCTTTCGACGGTCCTCAAGACCCAATGACGAGATAACCTTAAGTTTGGCGTGCCTGACAACAAATCTGAGTTTGTGTTCTGCTTCCTCTAGTGCTGCCAGGCACTCGGTATTGATGTTCTTATGGTGTTCCTCTGCCTTAATGGCTGTCATATTGGCAACCAAATGCGGTCCTTCAGTCTCCTTTAGGATGTCATTAGCTGGCATAAGCTTGAGTTTTAGGTCATCGCAGGCATCGGTAGCATTAGCAACGCATTCAGGTGGGTGGTAGGTAGGTGCGTGGATGCTGGTACTGTATGCACTTTACTTATTATTCTGCGAAAAACTGAGCAGTACCCAATAAAGGAAACAAACAAGGAGTATAATAGATAAGATCTTTGTCTGAGAGTTCTGTTCTGACAGAGTACATCCAAGTACACCCGTATACACACCATTACACGGGCTAAACACCATCATGATCGCGAGCTTCTCGTGTTCTTATTTCTTCTGTCCAGGAACCCTGTGATTTTCCCTTCTTTTCTGCTCGTTGGTCCTCACGAGCAGCTTTCGTCTTTCGATGCAGCTCAACTTTTTATGATTTTTGTTTTTCTACACGTACCCAACACCGTGTGGCTTCTTTGTTGGTGCTACGTGAAAGAGAAGGTCTACGCCAACGATTCCCGGTCAATACAAGGACTCAAATCCAACATCCGCGCTGTAATCATTGAAATAGAGCCCAAAATACGCAAAATTATGATGATTAATTTTATCAAAAAAGTCTTACTGACCGGGTGTTGTTTATCATTATTAATGGCAAACCTTCTTCTATTAACCAAGACAAACACAGATTCTTATTTCATAATAAGTAAGTGTTTTCGTGACAAATCAAAATGAAACCTCTTATTGGAGGAGCCACAACTTAAGCTAAAAACATGGTATTTCCGAATTCATCTACAATAATAGGGCGCATTTAATGGTTCAATTGCATTCCTTTTTTTTTATTTTGATTAGCTTCTCGATCAGCTGAAATGACGACGAAAAAAAAAAAATAAATAAATAGATAAATAAATAAATAAATAAAAGAAACGTGTCCAAGAGAACAACATATGTACAATGTTGCAATGCACATGATACAAGCACAAAAGCTCTTCAAGATCTAAAACAAAAATAAATTCCCAAAGATACGACGAGTTGAGATGCATCCTAAAAATAGGGACTATCGATCATGGTCGTGAACCACATCATTCAAAATTAGATTGCGCTCTATAGGAGAGTGAATGCTGTAATCGGCGATTACCATAACATCACGATTGGCTTGTAATTGGCAAAGCTATTTTTCTACTATTTAGGGAACTTAATTGGTAAACATGTGACTGGGTGGCCGTAATGATGAAGTTTTGTATTAGAATCAGAACTGGTCTCTTGCATAGAACTTAACGCAATGGGAATGAATAATAAATGTGTTCAAAAAGTAAGGTGACTATAGAAAAATATTTATTTATTCATATATATTAATGTTGTCCCCTTCTAAGTAATCCCTCTCAGATATAATACATTTGTGCCAACGCTTTGGGAACAGGAATAAGTCACATGGGTCCAAATCAGGTGAATATGGTGGCTGAGGAATGATTGTCGTGTTGTTTTTGGTCAAAAAATCTCTCACAAGGAATGATGAATGAACAGGTGCATTATCGTGATGCAAAAGCCATGAATTGTTTTTCCATAATTCCGGACGTACTTTTTTATATTACTTCTCGCAAACGGCGCATAACTTCAAGGTAATACTCCTTATTAACCATACGACCTTGTGGTAAAAGCTCCTGATGCTCCTGATGAAGAAAACAGTGATCAAAACTTTGACATTTGGGGCGATTGGACTTTGGTTTCGCCGTCATAAACATATACCCATGATTCGTCACCAGTGATGACTCTTTTGAGCAAGTCAGGATCATCATTGTCGTCATCCAAGAGCTCCTGAGCGATGCTCATGCGACGGTTCTTCTGATCAAAATTAGGAAATTTCGGAACAAACTTCGCTGACACACGTCTCATGCCCAAAACATCCGAAAAAATTGCATGACACGAGGCGATCGATATGCCAACTACCTCAGCAACTTCTCTTTCCAAAACATCTTTTGTTGATGTGCTAGGGCGTCCAGAGTAGAGTTCGTCATTGGCATCTTCTCGGCCATCTAGGAAGAGCTTGTACCACTTGTAAACATTTACTTTTACTAAGAGCAGATCACTGTTAACATTCCAGATGTTTTAGAGCACTCGTTTCTATTTTTTACACAAAATTTGGTGCGAATTCTTTGTTCCATTTTTTATAATAATATTGGATATATATTTAAATTCGTGCGGTTTTTTTTTCTTCAAAATTTGAACGTTTATTTAAGAAAAACATGTACAATAGTATTATTCAAAGTATTGCCCATCTGGCAATTTGTGGATCCCATCCCAAAAGAACTGCGCCGGCTTGGCAGTCAAGAATGAATCAAGCCAATTTTTGATATTCTGCTCTGATGTGAACCGTATTTCAGTGAGGGCGTTCTGCATCGACCGGAACAAATGGTAGTTCGAAGGGGCAAGGTCTGGGCTATAAAGCGGGTGGTGTAAGACTTCCCATCCACTGTTTTCCAAATAGTTCTTAACCGGAATAGCAACGTGGCGCCGAGCGTTATCATGATGGAAAATTATTGCCTCATGTCTGGTCGCATATTCCGGGCGTTTTTCGGCTACTGCTCTCTTCAAATGGTTTTAGCAGCTCATAATACAGCACACCCATCTGATCCCACCAAATACAGAGCATTACCTTCGCGCCATGGAAATTCGGCTTTGCCGTTCATTTGGCTAGTTGGCCGGGTTTCACATATGATTTTTTGCGCTTGTGGTTGTCGTAATGGATCCATTTTTCATCACCAGTAACAATCCGATGCAAAAATGACTTCCTTTTGTGGCCTTCCAGAAGCATTTCGGACATGCAAAACCGCTTTTCGACGTCTCTCGGCTTAAGTTCATGTGGAACCCAATTTCCTTGCTTTTGAATATATCCAGCTGCTTTGAAACGTTTTGAAATAGCTGCTTGAGTGACACCCAAAGATTCTGCGAGCTCTTCTTGTGTTTGGCAACAATCTTCATAGAGTAATGCTTCCAGTTCTTCATCTTCAAACTTTTTTGGCTGCCCAGGACGTTCATCGTCTTCCAAGCCAAAATCACTACTTTTAAATCGTGCAAACCACTTTTGGCACCTTCGCTCAGGTAGCGCATGTTCACCATAAACTTCCACCAAAATACAATGACTTTCGGCAGCAGTTTTCTTCATATTAAAATAATGAAGAAGAACTCTCCGCAAAAACACTTTCTCGGGCACAAAGTTCGACATATTTAAGTGAAAAAAAAATTATTGTTGTTTACGCTTCAAATGAATGACATATACTGAAATGATGTACAATGACAGTAGCTTTTTAACGCATGTTCCAATGGAATAATAACAATGAAATAATACAAGTTACGCCATCTCTTAGCAAACCGCACGAATTATAGACCCAATAAGTCATATAAAAAGTATCCGCGGTTTTTTGGTAAATTTTTGAAAAAAAAATCTTCTTTATTTAAAATTAATTTCAGTCAAGTACATATTGGCCATAATTGGTACATTGGTAGCTTCATCATTCCATCGGTGTAGAACTTTTGTGGTTATTCAGCGGAAAACTATGCCAAGTGATTTTCAGAGGCTCTTCAATTTTTTCCGGGTCATCAAAAATGTGTGTGGCCTAGCATTATCATGTTGGAAGGCAACTCCATTTCTGTTGGCCAATTCTGGTCGCTCTTTCTTGATAGCTTCATTCAAATGATCGAGCTGAGCACAGTAAAAGATCGAATTGACCGTTTTGCCACGTTCCAGCAGCTCATAATAGACAGTTCCCTTCCAATCGCACCAAACACTCAACATAACCTTGTTTGCCGTCAATCAAGGCTTTGAAGTCATTTGTGGTCGGTCACCGACCTTTGACCATGATCGTTTGCTATAGATATTCTCGTATCTAATTCATTTTTCATCGCCCGTATTAAATCGCTTTAGAAATGGTTCAATTTCGTTACATTTCACTGATGGATATTCGGTCAATTAAATTTCTTTGCGTTAATTCATGTGGCACATAACATCGAGCTTCTTTAAGTAACCTGCTCATTTCAGATGATTCCAAAGTGTCATACGGTTGATGTGAAGTGCCTGCGGTATCTCCAGACAGCTTCCGTGCTGGTCTTGCTCCATCAGTTGCAAAATTTCATCGGCTTTTTCAGTGACAGGCCGAACAGTGCGAGGTGCATTTTTTACATCGAAATTTCCGGAACGGAATCGAACAAACCATTCCTAGGTCCGCCGTTCACCCACAGCATCCTCACCGTAAACTGCACAAAACTTTCGGCATGTTCTTGCAGCGTTTTTCCCTTTTTTATAGTTAAAAAGCATCACATAGCGTTTTCTTCAGATATTTCACTCATATTCCAATCAGTATAACTTTTAACACAAGCAACGAATTACACAGCTGTCTTCAAAAGCAATGTAGTCTGACATGTCACCTTTCAAACACGTTTTCGTTTGACACAATCAGATTAGTGTTTCCAGAAAAATGGACACCAACGCCATCTAGTGACAAAAAACCGCGGAGAGTTTTTATATATATATAATTTAAAATCGGCGAGCACTCCAAAACACGTCTAACATTTCTATCTGTCACAAGCAAACGAACTATGCTATATACTTGAAACTGTGAACAAGGCATACAAAATGTGCATTAATGACAATAAAGTCGACCATTTTCAACAGAATTCATTTAAAACGAAAAAAAGTAGATAAGAAACCTAAAATTAAATGAGCTACGAGCATTTGTAATTTAAGATTCATAATCGCTATGCGATTCGGTAAGAAAAACAGCTCCAAGCCCAGGAGAGCATTTTGAATGACC
This sequence comes from Volucella inanis, assembly GCA_907269105.1. Taxonomy (NCBI): domain Eukaryota; kingdom Metazoa; phylum Arthropoda; class Insecta; order Diptera; family Syrphidae; genus Volucella; species Volucella inanis. The sequence continues at coordinate 128,217,324 of OU026154.1, forward strand.
CCATTTCCGGCAAGCATAACACTTCACCCACTCTTCGCCAGGCAAACTTTCAAAGTATGCTTTCGTACATATTAAACGATAGCATTCCGGCTCTTCCACCTCTTCGGAGCTTGACCTTTGCAAATTTTTATTTTTTATTTGTTTGTTGTGTTTACTTTTTTATTTGCGGTTTTTCTAAGGTTTTGCTCCTCTCGCAGAGCATTATTTTCAGGGGTGTCAGTTAGGTCTCCTCGTTCGTTTTGTTAATGTTTTCATCCTCAGCCCAGTTGTTGAAAATGGCAAAACAACTTCGGACGAAAATGTTTAAAATCCCCGAGATGTGGAAGGCAAAGCGTTAGCAACTGTATGGAGTAGAAATAGATTCTTGAAGTTTAGTGGACACAGCTGAGCCTAATAAGACATCAACTAACTAATGTATTGCTTCTGGCTTATCTGTCACATATGATGGGTTGAGTTAACAGGAGTAAAAATCTTCCTGCTGTATGGAAATACCCCAGCCTTCTTAAAGCCATTGGTAATGTTTAATGATGATGTACCTAACTAAGGGTATATATTACATAGACTCAGCTACAATTCGTGGAATGTCAAAAATTGTTATTGTCCGCCCTGGATTACTGCATAGCCACCCATATTGTGCTCCGGATAGATATTTCTTGAAAGGTTCAAATACGGACACATTTAGAGGCTGTAGCTTATGGCTACATTGAGAAGGAAATAAGAGCATGACAAAACCGTTCGCTCTAGCTAGCTCCAATGTTTCAATTGAGAGAGAAGATGAGTGATTGTCCAAGACAAGTAATGCGAAACATTCTTTGCTTTATGAAGTGGACCATGAAATGATGGAACTCATCTCTTGGTAACCCAAACACTATCAGTCTGGTTGACCTCCATTAATAAAGTGGTTTTTATAATTTTTGCGAGGAAAAATAAACATTGGTTGGATTGCGACCACTGAGCCGCTGAGATGGCTACTATAAGGGTTACATTTGTACCCCGCTCGCATGAGATCAGCGATCCTACGTTCTTTTTTCCCTTAGCCGCAACTATTTTGTTTTGTTTAAAAACCGTCTTCATGCCGGTGTCATCAACATTCCAAATATTTGAACTATGAAACTTGTACTTGTTCATCCACTGCGATAGTTTCTCAAAAAACCTGTTAATATTTGTTCTATTAAAAGATGTGGCCCTGCCCGTACTCGTATCTTTCGGCCTCCTGATGAACAAGTCTTGCCATCTTGTTTTCTTTCCAAGAACAGAAAATCTTATTTCAATTGATTACATAACCGTTAAATATGGAAGATGCTGTCAGCAAATACTCTTTCAATCAATTTTCGTTTGCCGAATCGAAATTTTGTCTTGGTGAAGTACAGCCAATAGAATGACTGTCTTGTGCCTGTAAACTTCTAATAAATCTTTAAAGTGTCGTTCCGTAACCTCAGATTTATAAGCTTCCTGTATTATAGACTTTTAATTAGCCAACACAAACTCTCCAGTTAGAGCAACTCCTCTTTCCGTGAACAGATAGCAATGAAAGTTTTTTCAATTGTTATGTTTCAGCAACTATCAAAATATTCAGTAAGGTTTGTCAGTTCATCATGCATCGTTTTACGCTTGGTGAACGTGCGGAAATTATTAAAAAAATATCGAAATTCCGGTTCAGTTGTAAATACGCAACATCAATTTCATCGTGATATCGGTCGTCATCAAGACTTCAGTGTGCAGGCAATTCGTCGCTCCGTGAAAAAGTGTGAGCGTGAACCTTAATCCACCAACCAGACAGAGATTGATACGAAATGAAGAAAAGTATCGGAGAAGACATAGAACTGTTGATTCGGCGCCGTATTTAACTTCCGTATAAGATGTAATAAGCAAAAATGTCAATATTAGAGCGAAGACAATCCACAAGTGTTCGGCCCAGCATCAATCTATCTACAAAGACTAAATGTTTGGTGCTGTTTTAGGTAAAGAGCGATGCTATTCGATGTTCTGTAGTCAAAGCTCGACAACATTGATATATCCGAGCTGTTGTTCCAACAAGACGGCGTTACATGCCATACAAACGTTACATGCCTTCAAAACGTTACAAGTTGTGAAGGATAAATTTGGCGATTGAGTCATCAATTGGCGTTAACCAATGTGCCCCTGCGTTAATGCGATTTGACAAATTTCTTTCCAGCGAGCGATCTTTTAAGGTTTGAGAACAAAAATAAGTCGCAGGGAGCCAAATCCAGAGAATATAGAGGATGGAGGACTAATTCGTAGTGAGTGGTAGTTTTTTCTTCCCTGTGGTTGTTTTTCCCTTTTCCAAATGGTCAACGTGGACGTTCATGGGGTAAAATCCATTTGGACTAATTTTGGGTCTCTGAATCGATGTCTCATTTACGGTTACGAAACGACGCAGAAAGTCATCCGAATTTCGATAAAAAGCGAATGCGCAAAATCTCATGCCCAAAATCTCGTGCAGGATATGGCTAACGCGTCTCCCATTGGTCTGCCAATACGAGATTATGGATTTTGTCCGTTTTTGGGCCACGTGGGCGCGGGTTATCAAAAACCGATTTTGCCACTCAAAAACAAGAATCGGATCACGGAGCGATACTGCTCTTTTTCCATGGTCGCAAAAATCACTAACACGGTGTCAAAAACAAAACTACATAAGTGTCGGATTGTCATTAAATTTTGACAGGCAGGCTAAAAGGAGTTATACTAAATTTTGCCACCTTTTCTTCAAACAGCCCTCGTAATCATATTTCTGCATCTACAGGCAGAGTGCAACTGAAGCCAGTTTTATACGTGCTTAGCATGCATCATTCGGTATGAACTTGTTCGTATAGGACTCGTAGTTGCTGAGTTATTCGTGTGTCCTAACTTGCCCCGTAGCCCAACTAGCCTCTCTTTGCCCCAAAGCTTGCATAGGCGTCTAGTAATCTGCTCGATCGTTAGAACCACGGATAAGTTTGGCTGAAATCTTGGGAGATTTGAGAGAAATAGAGTGATTTCTGAACCCTGTATCTTGGCTCAGGTCTTTGAACAATAATTTACTGCTGATTTCAGCTTGTCTGCTCACATAATGTCGTAATGCAGCAAGTTCTACAGTAAACGTTCCACAAATGTAGACTCGTTCGTATATGCTTTTGTACTATACTATCCGGCTTTGTCTCATTGTTTAAAATTGTTGACCAAAATACTGATGAATAGATGAATAGAAACAAAAAAAAAAAAAAAAAAAACTGATTCACTGCTTCGCTTATCGATGGTGGCACCCATTTCTAATTCAATCAGCCGATCTTTGTCCTGACGCTGCTTAAAATAGAATGTTGACCCTTGACATTGTTTTTTGTTGCACATCTTTGTTCAATTGCTCACTCTTAATTTAGTCCAACCAAACACATTTTAGCTTCACAAAACCAAAATAGTTGGGCCCGCTGAGAATGGCATTATCGAAAAATTAGTCGCCGAAATTCACCAGCTTTGCCAAAATTTTCACCAATCAATCAATCAACCATCGCAAATACTTTTTACTATTTTTAAGTTTTTCAAAAAATAAATTCTTAAAAAAAAAAAACTTTCCCAAAACCCTTTCAATATAGTAAGTTCAGATAAAAAGAAGAAAAATAATGGTTTTTTGAAAAATTGTGGGCGCGGCTCGGAAATGATCAAACCATGAGACACCGTCAGAGAACCGTGAAATTTAAATGTAACATCACAGTCGGTTGATGGTGCTTCTCACCTACTATTAAATCACAAGTTTTAAAAAATAAATTTAAAAGCTAATGTCGCCTACGTCGTTGCGATACGGATGTGATAAATTTTACCAGCGCACCAACATGATCATCGTTGCTTTGTTGTTGTTTATCACCCCGATATTCTAATCGTCTTTGAATGATTTTGGTTTTAGAAAATATGTTATATATTTTTTCTTCTAATAAATTTATATTATTTATAAAAAGAAATCAACATCAATGGGGAAAAGATGTTTTTTTTTCCTTTTGCTTTTGGTTTTGTATTTTTCTGGGGCAAACTGAAATAAGGAATTTCGAAGATGGGGGTAATTAATGGCTTTGGCAAGTGTTATTTATGTTTATAATGTCGGCTTCCAGTTATATTGTTAATCTAATTTTTTTTTTCGCATCTAATTTATTAATGGTTTCCTTTTTTTGTTAGGATAAATCCTGAGAATGACTTTGGTGAAGGATCTTTGTGATATGATGTCATCGGTGAAAGGGTTAGACATTGTCGACATGATCTTTTTTGTTTTTGCCCATGGACCGCAACGTGGGCAGGATTTATTTTATTTGAATGGTTTTTTAGAATAAATGTTAAAAAATATCGCCAAATACAAAAATGTTAATTGAATGATCATGTCACAGTGAGCTGACCGTTCTTAAAATAAGTGTGCTCATCTCCATCTTTTTCTAGGATGAGTGTAGTCCACTTTCGGTTTTAGCTCATTTAGGGTTTTCTAATAACGAATTGACAACGACTTGACAAGGCAAACCATTTGAGATATTTCAAAAACTTTCATATGGCCACCACGGACACGTTTGTAGCGGTCGATTCGTAGGACCCAATTTTCAAGGCAACACATTTCGGCCGAAACGGCCACTCTGAGCTCTTCCAACGTCGTCGGCGTGTTGGCATAAACCAATGCCTTAACGTAGCCCCACAAAAAATAGTCAAGCGGCGTTAAAGCGCACGAACGAGGCGGCCAATCGACTGCCCCATGTCTTGAGATAACTTGCTAACCATACTTACTCTTCAATAAATCGATTGTAGCGTGTGCTGTGTGGCTTGTGGCACCATTCTGTTGAAACCACATTGTCGTCCAAGTCCATATCTTCCAATTCGGGTCAAAAATAAACGGTGATCATGGCGCGATAACGCTGACCATTCACAGTAACGTGATGATCGTTACCGTCGACGAAAAAATATGGCCGAATAACGCCGCCGGCATGCAAACCGCACCAAACAGTTATTTTTGTGGATGAAGTGGTGATTTATGAAGCACATGTGGGTTTTCATCCGACCAATAACGCATATTTTGCTTATTGACGAACCCATTGAGCCAAAAATGAGCTTCGTCACTAAAGATGATTTTGCGATGAAATTCATCATATTGGCGCATCTTCTCCAGAACCCAATCGGAGAACGTACGTCGCTTCAAATGGTCCATTGGCTTCAATTCTTGAGTCAGCTTGATCTTGTATAGGTGTAAACTAAGATCCTTACGCAAAATACGTCATAACGTGGTCTAAGCGATGCCTAATTCTTGAGAATGCCGTGGAATTGACTGATTTGGATCGTTTGCTACGGACGTCTGAACAGCAGCGATATTTTCGACACTTCGACCAACCCATTGTCTCACTGACACATCACACAACGAATATGTGCACTAAAGTTGTTATTGCCTGTCTACCAGGGCGAGAATTACGACCGAAAATTAAAGTTAACGTTAACGTTGCAGTCACCGACTCCGAATATCTGTAGAAAATTGTTATAATTTGCAGACGTTGCTCGATAGTGTACTTTACCATGCTGAAAATGTTGAGTTTACTGAATAAATTGACAATGACAGTTTGATGATTAGTGAAAGAGTGCGTTCACAAATTAAATTCAAAATTGTCAAGTTTCTATTGGAAAACCCTATATATACACTTATTCTAGAAATGCAACCAGCACGCTTCTACGACTCTGCTAAGTATGTTCATTCTATTCCTGATGATGGAAACGTAAGTGATGATGACATTGATTCCGATTGTGATGATGATCTTAGTTCAGTTCCAAAAAAAGCTCATTATCATACCCGAGTCTGACTCTGATTTTTCTGAAGAAGACGACGCACCTTTGACAAATTTACCGTCTGCAACTACATCCAAAATCCAGAGGAAAAACTGCTAAAAGTGTTATTTAGAAAAAAGGGAAAATACCAGCTTACGATAATAACAATTTCCAATCCTTGAGTAACACAGATTTACCGTTTTGAAGTTCTTGTTTACTAACAAACCAGCAATATTCACGAAAGATGAAGTGGAAAAATCAATAGGAATTGTCACATTTATATCCTGTGTGAAGTTACCGGCAGGGAGGAAGTATTGGTCAAAAGTTTATGAAATAATAACGTGAAACAGATTTGAAGAAATAATCCCTACCAATTTTCGTCATGAACTAAAACAAAATAACCTAGCTAAACCTCACAAATGGGGTTACAAAAACTAAATCCTGAGCGACGTAAGTGGCTTTAGCTATGACTTCGATATCTTTGCTGGAGACCAAAGCAGTTCGTACCCTTCAGACGCGCCAGATCTTGGCGTAAGCTCAAATGTGGTCACTCCATTGACATCCACAGTTCCACGACATTAAATCTTCAAGATTTGTTTTGTTAATTGGTTCAACAGCCCAAGTATATCTTTACAAAAATGATTTACTTCTCTTAGGAACTGTGCGACTCAATCGTGTGCCAAACTCAAATATACCTACAGAGAAGAAAATGAAGAAGCGAGGTCGCGGAAGCATGGAAGAAAAGATAGCGGTCACAGATGAAGTAAATTTAAGCCTGGTTTCCTGGTTTGATAACAAGAATGTGAATATTCTTTCAGCCTACGTTGGAAGCGAGCCAGGATAAAAAATATGTTTACATACCTTCTCCGCAAGCTGTCGATGTTTATAACCAGTATATGGGAGGAGTCGATTTACTATTTATTTGCGATCTCGTCAGTGGTACAAAAGGATTTTTTCACATGGTGGACATATGAAAAAATGCTCAATGCAGACGCAGACACCTACATGTCTTTGTATGATTTTAAGCTCGCTGTTTCCGAGCATATGCGAAAGTCAGGGAAACCTGTTATTACAAAAAAACGGGGTCGTCCATCAAGTAGTCTCGGAACACCGATATTCAGACTGAGCGGCACTCCCTCTGGCTTGCTTGACTCTCCAGCACCCGCAAAAAATCCACGACAAACTCATACTAGACATCAAGGTATGCCTTTGGATTCGGTACGTTCTGATGGGACTAACCATTATCCGATTTGGATAATATTGTTTCAAATTTCGTTTTTTTAACATTATGTGAAATATGTAATGTTTTTTGTGTTATAGTGACAAACGCAATTGTTATAAAGAATTTCAAGAAGTATAAGTAATTGCATACGAAGCCATATATGACTTATATATGTAAATTATAAAATATAATTAAATAATTTTTTTTTTCAGTTTGATCTCATCATTTAAGGTTAAATAAACACATTTTTGCAAAAAAAAAAATTTGTTTCATCGCTTTAATAATTCATGCGGTTCTTTGTGTCTGAAATAGTTCCTCCTAAATTTTCTCAGATTTTTAGTATTATTAATGAAACCAAGATCAAAGTACGGTTTCAATTGATGTTGGCCTCCCAATGTTTACATTAAACTTTTGTGGAGGAAACGACATGTCTGGCAGGATTAATAACTCTACCACAAGAAACGGGGGTCTCTTGATTGCACCTAGAGGAATGAGGAATAGTAGATGGTAGGCAAGACATAGTTCGTAGCTTACCGACGACATTAAAATTTGCTTAAAAAACGGATTTAATGGTGCGTGAACATTGGAAAAGTGTTTCGCCAACGATTCTCTAAAGAAAACGGTTGTTTACCAGTGGCACGAGCGGTTCAAAAGTGGTCGTGAGTCAATCAAAGATGATGAAGTGGCAGACCATCGACGAAACGAAAACCGACGAAAACATTGATGAAGTAGAAGAAATGTTGGTCAATAACCGCAAATTAACCATCAGAGAGATAGCAGAGGATTTGAAAATTGCCTATGGATCCGTCAAAGAAATTTTGGTTAATGATTTGGGCTTCCGTGTAGTAGCAAATTTGGTGCCAAAAGATCTCAATCCCATGCAATAAAAAAAAGACCGTGTTTTGCGACGTAAAAGAGATGATTTGTGAGGTTGAATCCGATCCCACATTCATCAAAAAGATCATTACTGGAGACGAGACGTGGGTTTATGAGTAAGACACGCAATCCAGACATCAGGCAAGTGAATGGCATTCACCAAATTAGCTGAGACCAAAAAAACACGTCGTTTTCAGTCAAAAAGAAGACAATGCTTACGGTTTTCATGGATTACAACGGTGTAGTGCATAATGAATTTTTGCAAAGGCCCGACAGTACTAGGTGGGGTGAAAAGTAACCTCCTTTGGAAAGAAAAAAATTAAATTTTTTATATTTTATCTTTATATTTTTTTATTTTATTCAATATATGTAGTCCCCTTTTAGTTTGATACACTTATTCCAGCGATTTTCCAACTTCTTGATCCCGTCCGAAAAGTAGTTTTCCGGAAGGTCTGCAAAATACTCCTCCGTGGCGTCGATGATTTCCTCGCGTGAGCTGAATTTTTTACTGATGAGCCATCTTTTGAGGTTTGGGAAGAGATAATAGTCCGAGAGAGCCAAATCGGGCGAATACGGTGGATGCGACAGCAATTGCAGCCGTAAGTCTTTGATTTTACCCATGGTTGCGATACTCTTGTGCGCCGGTGCATTGTCTTGCAAAAACAAAATTTGTTGAGAACGAAACTCGTTTTTGTCCATGCTCCACATGATGCCAAACACGTCAACAACAATCAGCTGTCAAAACAAAACTAAAGACAGTATCGCACTGAAATTTGACATGTCTGCCTAAATATGAACGGACTTCGAGGCAGCGCATTCTGGCGGTTACTGGAGGTTACTTTTCACTCCATCTAGTGTGTACATCTCTTCTGCGGTATTAATAGTCCCGATATTGACACATAGTTGGTGACTCTAATAACATATCCATACAATTTATTAGTTAGTACCAACCGTCAAACGATACGTATCAAAATCTGATGACATATTGACCATTGTCATGGATATATTGAAGTTTTAGTGATATTTTCAAAACCATGCAACTAACAAGTTTACGTTGATACAATACTCACATGATGGGAAAAATATCGTTCAAACTTAAGCGAGATTGAAGCGTATTTTGAAGAGATTAATATATCGTGCCACAGGAGTCGGCGCTGGAATGAAGGAAACTACTTATGTTGATAAATAAAGTGGAATTTTCCCAAAAAATTGTGTTTATATTTTGTAAGTCTCGGGTCTCAGGAACCACGTGTTATGTGAGCATCTGAAATGATTCATCAGTGCGTGATTGATCCAGCACCGATCAAATATTTGCACTACGACTGGTTCAGCGATTTCAAATCGACATTCATTTGTATTCAGGGACGAGCTTTACAAAACCATGTCTAATTTTGACATCTCTGAGAAACTCACCCGGTGTCGCCGGATAACCATGGAAAATTCTCGCTGCTCCGCCAAGGCCAGTAATGAAATAACAGAGACGCGCTTTTAGACAAGAAAGCTTTTAGACAACTTGACGCGCTGTCATATAACTTTTTTAATATCGCCCTAGAAATAATCCTGCAAGACTCACTGCCCAACAAAAAATGTTTAAGTCCGCACAATTTCTGGCATACATGAATGGACGAACACAGCGATCGTCAATGAAGCTTTCGTGTATATAGTGGGTGCTGTCATGAAAAAAGGACGCGCATCGGCTTAGCCAGGAAAGGCTACCAACAGAGGGTCGAATATCGAATAAAACTGATTATTATATTTTCGCATATTCGCAGATCTGTTTCATCAATTACATTACGGATGTTGGCTTTGAGTGGCTGTATTGACCGAGGATCGATGGCGTAAACCTCCGGCTCCGAAGAAATAAGTGTTGAGAACCTGTAGAAAAACAAGTTCAACGCGAGTTTAACTAGCAGAAAAGTGCACAGGCTTCTCGGAAAGAAGAAAGAATACGAGAAGCGCGAGATCAAAGGAATGGAGAGATGTTACTGTGAGTAACAGTAACAGAGAGTTTCATCAGAGAAAAAACCGAGCATGCTAGTGTTACAAAAAATGAATCAACACCTAGTAGCAGAGCCGCAGCTGGATACTCAGAATATGCGGTTTTTAGTCTGAATAAACTATTCACCCTTGATGAAGACGACACAGAATGCTGTTCTGCTGACCTACACGAAGTTAAAGTGGCAATATCTAATAGAGCTGTTAGCGCAGACGAACTGCCTTCTATCCTATTTAAACAACCGAATACATACCAGAGCACTCACTTTGACATCTTAAGTTAAGCTCTACAAAGATTTCTAGTCGCCGTAAATTTTTTGGGACTCGTTCAGTTTATGAGATACCCATTTGTCGAGTTTCTTAACTTTCCTATGAGAGAGAGGTATCAACGTTTTGTTGTTGGGGATACTCCCATATTCTGTGCAATGTCCCGCAGCGAATTTGGAATTTTTGAATGGCGGGTTCGTTTAATTCTACATTCTTATGAAACGCATGATGTCGTAGTTTAAATTCTCAAAGGAAAATAGTCTGAATTCGACTACCAACTGAATGCTAAATATTGCCTCAAAAAAAGCTGAAGGTATTGTACTTCTTTTGAACCCATTTGATCTTATAAAGGAAAATTAAACGTTCTCACATCTTGTACATCTTGTACACTCGAGAACTTCTTCTTGTGTTCCGGAGCGAAAATATCAATTTAGTGCTTCTTTGCTTGGAAGGATTGGCTAATATGTAGCATTGATCAAAAAGCTTACACAGTGGTTTTTCTTTAAAGAAATATCTCTTCAGAAGAAGAGAAGACCACCTTGATATGTGTATTTATTCATTCTGAAGAATGGCTTTTAACATTATGCCTTGAACAGGTATCCAATACCAATAAATACTTAGTTTCTTTGGTACATATTGACGGAGCGCAACCTCATGGTCTAATTTTGGGCCATTCTTTCGAGCACATGAGGCTTTATTTCACCAAAAATTTGCCTAATATTGCCTCAGTAGTAGTCGAATTACCAGCATACACCAATGACTTTACAAAGCCCTACAGGGAGTAATCGACTGGTGTCAAAACGTATAATCTCAGTGGCCAATACACTGGTCCATTTTATCTTTGGATCGAGTCCTTAGTAAGTCCAGTAAGCACTCGGGATGATCTTGCAGGAGCTACATGTTTTCGGATTCACATCGTCCATATTTTCGAAAAATAATCACAGGTCATTGTCTGAAAAGCGTGCTCCGAGCCAATTTCTGAATAAATGAGGACAGATGAGGATATGAAGGTTTTAATTTAGTCACATGAGGTTTTTCTAGATTTTCCTTACTCCAGAGACAGAGATTTTCAATAATTTTTACTCCATCTGGATGAAATTGAATAGATCTACAATATAGACCCTAAAGTGGAACCATGCGGCATATCGAAGATCTTTAATATCAGAACCATTTAAATTTTCAATAATCCTCTTATCCTATCCTTTACGATGGGCTTATGATAAACCACAGACATTCCTCATGTCTAAATTACTACTTCTGTTAACAGCAACCAAAATAATAAACAATTCTGTTAATTAGCAAACTTGTCAGTCATTCGAAAGTCATCATTGTTTCAGAAATACAAAATTTCAATGTAAATCCAGATTTAAAGCCTCCAGCTCACTTAATATTCCTCACCAGCCAGATGAGCTCGTCATACTTTAATCAGAAAATCCAACAAAGCTGAAGCTGAAACGCGCGTGCTTCAAATGTCAAACATACGACTACGCACGGATGGGCGAATAGCTCGTATCTTTCGTATCCTTGGCACACGTCAAATGTTCAAAAATAAAATGGCATTTAGGTTTTTCCTCTTCTTATATTCTGTCTTTTGTGTGTCTTTTTTTTTGTTTTGTTCTATGAATATTATTTGCCATAAGGATCATCTCTTCAAGAATAAAATACGAATACCTGGAATAACTCGTAACCAAATCCAACGAGCTAAGTCTTTTATTTTGTAAGCAGTCTATTGTTTCAAAAAATTCTCTAGGAATGACGGGAGGCTATTTGTCAGATATCCTTTGAAGCCATCATGCCAAAATGAGATTTGCTTCTCTTACCAAAAATATGCGAGCATATTGGAAAATGTTGAATAAGCTATTTAATGTAATTACTTGATATCTGGTGCGATGAAATAGAGAGAATATTGACAGATGTGCAGATGCAGAGCCAAAGCAAATTACATTATAAAATAGCCCGAGGCTAATTAGATTCAGTTACGGAAAATTAAAGCTCTTAATGGGACGTTACAACAAAACGGTAATGGGTATGTGAGTACTTAGAATATCTATGTACTTGTACGAGTAATAGCTTCCGTGAGTCAATGCCAGAGTAAAAATTGATGCAACGTTGCAACTATTTGGTCATCAAGGATTGTTGGCAAATTGACAGAAAAGGGGTGTGGTACGGATGTTATTGTATCAATCAAATACCAAACCTCTGATTCGACGAACCGCACTGTGGAGAGGCTCATGCTGTTTCGTATCATGTTGTCGACAGTTGAATAAGAATTTTTGTGTTTCAAGCATCATCCTTGGAGAACTGCAATTCTGCATTGATTTACTTACTGGAATACCATTGTGATCCGATGTAGGAGGTTTGGGCTACTACTTTTAGACATTTGCCATTATTTTCCCACTTAAGCCGAGTATATTATATTGCGTCTCCATTCTTACTACCCCGCACTTATAAGCCGGATGTATGTCGTCGGATCTGTAGCATGCACGTTTGCCGTATGATTAGATTTATTGATTTCTGTCTCATCTTTGTGTTAAGAGATTCAGAGCAATAGTTCGTCGAAAGAATATTGGCTTTAAGACCGGAATATAGGCTCTTCGAAACTGCGACGGAAACCTTGTCACCGAAACGCATTGGATAGTAGGTGTGTTTAAGCAGCAGGGATAGGGCAAGAAGAGAACCCACATTCAGTGAATGAAGAGCCAACTCCACCACCCAGTATAGAAGAAGTGGTTCTAATGGCCTACCAGCGGAGCTCTTCAAATACGGTGGCTATTCCAACCAAGTACGGTTGGAAGAAAGCATGTTCGATGACTGAACTATCAGCTCCATATGCTCCCCCTACAAAAAAGCCGACCCTATGTCATACAAGAACTGATCTAGATATGTCGCATGACGGTGGAAAACACGCCCTGTAATGTGCAATTTGGAAGTAGCTCCTCCGAACTATTTCAAACGTGCACCATATTTCGGCAAGAAAATGCGCCATTACGTGACTTGAATGAAGTAATGATAACAAGATCAAAACTAAGATCCAACGAATCAGCTGGAAAACTCCCGACCAAAGTATTCAAGGCTGCTGGAAATGACTTTGTGAAGGGGATTGACCCAACTCATTTCTCAGATCTGGTCAGGCAAGTGTATGCCTGTTAAAAGGAACTTCATCACCGTATGGCCGATGTACGTAAAAGAAGACCTTCTCACCTGCGCGAACTATATTGTGTAAATGAATGATTTTAACGCTGTACATGACAGCATTTTTAGAGACTAGCTACGAGTATCCCTGGCATCCATCTCTGCCAAGCTCATGCGGCTGTGCGGTATGACGATGGAGAATGCTCGCTGCTCCGTTTAAGTTGGTAACGACTTTACCGAGACATTTGATGTCAAAGAAGGTCTTAGACAAGGGGACGCGCTGGCTTGTTACTTCTTTAACATCACGCTTGAAAGAATTGTGCGTAATTCACTAGCAAACACTGGAGGCACAATCTTTCAAATGTCTTTACAATTTATTAGCGCATGCCGGGGATATTAGCATAATTGGCAGAACTCAGTTGAAAGTACGCCGTTTTAAAAGGAAAGCTTCCAAAATGGGTTTAGCTGTGAATGAGAGCGAAACCCAGTGTATGCTGTCTGCTATAATTTCGGGACCTTATCTTCTGTAAATTCAGCCAACAACATAAAACTAAGAATCACTCTTGCTAATCGGTGTTTCTTTGGGCTAAGAAGGCAATTGAGTAATAAGGCCCTATTCCGAAAAACAAAGGAAATTCTGTATAAAACCTTGATCATCTCAGTCTATATTCATGGCGCAGAATCATGCACCCTATCGAAAGCAAATGAAAATATCCTCAGTCGTTTTGAAAGAAAAATCTTCCGAAAAATATTCGTTCATCGACCTGATCAAAATAAATGACTAGAACATGTAGAGCGAATGGACAACAATGCTACGGCCCGCAGAGTCTTCGGATCTTACCTTGAGTGATAACGCAGTAGAGGAAGACCTTACATAGCTAGCGCGCGCAAGTAAAAGGGGACTTCAAACGATTTTTAGTGCGCAACTGGAAGACTGGGCTAATTGAAAAGGCTGATTAGTTGAGGCTCGTGTTCATCCCGAACTGTGGTCACCTGAAATGGTTAGGACATGTAGAGCGAAACGGAAGGATAACGCAGTAGAGGAAAACCTCACCTTAGGTGACGCACATAAGCAGAAGGGTACCTCAATCGACTTGAAATGTATAACTAGAGGGAGTTAGCTAAGGATTGGGCTTACTGGAGAGGCTCATTAGTTGAGGCCCATGTTCATCCAGAATATTACTTGATCGTCTTCACAGGGGAACGCAGGCCTAACATATTTTATTAACATGGGAAAACAATTCATTGCAATCTATATTTTGAAAGTCTCTGTAGTGTTGACTCAGACCGTTGTTTCCGTGCGTATCAAGCGTAAGTTGATCGTAGAATGTTTCAAAAAGTGTACATCATTCTACTGCGTTCACATCGAGTGATTTCATTGTATCAGAGAAGGAAGCTGACAGGCATCTAAATCTGAAAAAAAAAATAACGATATATCTTCTAGAACATCAAACTATAGGATGAAACCTCTATTTAAGACCACTCCAAGTATAAGTTTTTTGATCTTATAAGTCCATGGGGCAGGCAGGAGATGAAAGCCGTACGACATAGCCTTTTAGTGTCTCTCGTAAAAAAGTAGCTGCTCCACCATCTATACGGCCAACCCGGTCAGCTCGAAATACCTCATAGCCGTCTCCAGAGCAGATGTATGTAGTGCAAACATGCTTCAAAAGCACACACTGTATCAACACAAGATCTAGCAAAAAGATGAGTGAGTTCGTCAAAAGCGCGAATCCAATACTCTTGCAGAAACAGATCTTTTGTAATTCGAAATTTCCATGTTGGAATTCTTTAATTTCGTAAAATGTTTCTATGAATATTCTCAAAACTCCCTTGCGACATACTCCAAATAAAGCATTCTCTTATATTTGAAGAATTGTTCGCATCCACCTGTCCAGATTGATTGGTGTTCAAGCGTAGTCATTGACTTGACATGTACTCGAACTCGTGTTCGTCCTCTTATACCCATTCGGGCTTCATCCCTCATTGCCTTAATATCTTGGAAAACACGTTTTCATAGACCCAATGCGAAAAGAACTTCAATCAAACTTCTACCCCCCAAAGAAATTTCTTTTTCCGGTATCTGTTCTTCTGTTACTTTCTTTCTTTTTCCAATGAACAGAAAATAATAAACATGAAGAAACAACTCCTCAATTCAATGATTCGTCTAATTGCTTAGAAACCACCAGCACAAACCATGTCTTCGAATGTCTTTTAAGTACCACCAGCAGAGATGAAGGTGAAGGCTTCTTGAGTACTAAAATGAAAGAAAAAAAAATATCTCAGTCCCGGACCAACCGTCGATATTCTTTTTCAATTTGCTATTCTCAAATCCAATTAATCCACTTCCCAGCAGATCATGCAAAAAAACAAATTACCATTCATCCAGGGGTCTACGGATGGATGTCATCCCCCTAGAGATGCAAAAGGGAGAGAATATGGTATGTGTGGGCCATTCCCATTCTGGAGTATATTGAATCAATATTATTTCACAGAAAGGAAAGAACTCTCATATCAGCGATTTTTTTCCACCCTCTGTCGTTCAGGTTTTTGGATATCTTTTCTGTCTGTATCCAACTTAAGAACGACCCACACACCCATCTAATCCTTGGAATAGGACATTCGGCAAATATTGTGTAAACGATGGGAGGTAAACACACATATTCCAGAGTACTCGTATAAGAATGGAGGAGGGGCAATCTCCGAAAGATACAAATTTTGTTTGCCCTCCTTCGCGTCTTTCTTTTTCGTGTTCGTTTTCGTTTTCGTTTTTGTTTTCGTTTTCGTTTATTTATTTTCGGCTTCGTTCTATTCCTTCGATTTGAAGATCCCCGTTGATCCAATTTTATGCTCTGCCAAATTCGATTGTTTGAGTTTCGTATCATTTCTTTTTTCTATCTTTTATTCTCTTTCTCTGTAGAATCTTTTGTTTGAGTTCAAAATACTCATATGCTGTCTGAGATTACATTACCTAAGCCAAGACATTTCAAGGCGCGCTTCATATTTGCGACCTAAGCTGTTTTCTTTCATTCATTTGTCGGGTTACTCGTATCTTACGAGTATTTATTTTCTCTTCCTTTTATTTTAGGCTCTTGCCTGCACACCCCTCTGTTGTTTCTGTCTTAACTCCGTCCTTCAGATAAGGGACACGGAGAAGGCTGCGGCTGGTGGTTTAATTAATTTTTAACAAGATTGTTGCTTGAAACCATCACTCGGAACAATTGTTTGTGGTTTTTGGAGGTCTCCACTTGATGTTTTGTGCGCTACCTACTACGAGTACTCATGCGACCGCGAAACTCGTCTGGCAAGAGTGATGAAAACTTTGAAGAAGCAATTGAGATTATTCCAAAATACAGAGAGATAGAGAGAGGAGAGTGGTGAAATTTTCTTTTCGGCTCTTCATACTCTGTAATTGGACTTACGTCGACTTTTGGGGTGAACTTTGATTTGCATGCTGCAGTTCCTTGTTTGGTCGTGATAACGATTGGAACGTGGAAAATGTTCTAAGTGGTCTGGAACTTGAAAGGAATTTCAAACCTTTCACTTGGATGGAAAGTATCATTTTGGATTGGAAGTTCTTCCACAGAACCTAAACTTTTTTTCAACCTGAGAAATGAAGAAAGAAGAACTTCTACGTAGAAGTTCATCCAAGAAAAATTGTGATTTTGTGGAGTGTTTTCGAAAGTAGAAAGAACGAAATTCCTACTTAAAACTGAAAATGGTTGCACAGGTAGCATGTATCCTTAACACACATTCGAGAGAGTTTAGAGGAACTGAACAGTTATCTATTCACTTGATGGAATCAAAATTAAATTGAAAGGATTCCTAGCGAAACCATATGCAGCTCTTTGATCATATAAACGGAGGTTGTCAGTACTAATATCACAAGTTGACTCAAAGTACCCCAACAAGAGGTTAAGGATAGGCAGACTGCTTTCTTACGAATCTCTTAGTTGGGCTTGAAAGAAGACCTTTTTATATCCCTTCGTACACAAATCGGTATTGCTCGAATAACTCTTCCCTGGGTTCAATGATTCTGGCTTAGATGTTCGTTCTTTGAGAGCCTGGATCGTCAGGGTAAGCTGCCCGTACATAACCTGCGGAACAAATTCATTTAGTCGTTTACTTTGCCATTTTTATCCCAGTGGTCTTCAACTCTGAATACACTAAAAGATCATGTGGACGAGGTTGTTTACTGTTTCCCTTTAATATCGTTCACTCGAATTGTGTTATTGCAAAAGGTCGGTTCATATTCTGTTGTCTTTTGATGAAATCCGATTTCAAAGAACCTTTCTAGCCGTCCCTACATTTTTTGTTAAAGCTTTCCAATGTTATGGTTATACGCCAATGTGTACTGTACTCTGTCGCTGAGTTTAGCATTGAGATTCAATATTTCTGTCGAACAAACCACTTAGACACAGATTTAATCCATTGTACTCCTTGTTTGTTCTTACTAGAATTCATCATTCTTTTGAATAAAGAAAGGTGAGTAAGACCTTCAGTGGTAAAGTGCTTACAATACCAGTATCTACCACAACATCGTCGAGTAGCTGTGTACGCCGAACACTCACAGAGAAAGTTAACCGAAGTTATCATTCTCACAGCAAGCTTCTCAGAATATTTTGACACTTGTACCTTAAGTGCTTTGCATAAGCGTTTTGACCTGTCAAGACGTCAATAAGCAGTCGATAGTTTTTCCTACTTAAAGCATCAAAACGTTGAAAGCATTCGATAAGTCTGCCGGCAACCCAAAGATTCATGCTGTCCGATGAAATGACTCATATGAAACCGAACTGTCAATGTATGCCCTAAACGATGACGCAGGCAGTTCAAACGTAGGTTTGGGTCCTAAAGAGCTCTCCTCTGATGAGCCTAGCAAATGATCCTTGGCGACATCATTTCTCGTGACCCTATTGCGACCTGGGACCCACTCAAGACTCAGGTACAAACGCTGGTATTCTACAAGGTATTCTACAAGTTAGGCCTGGAACCACTGTGGTGCTAGGAGAAAAATGTGGTGTAAAGCACCTGCAGACAGTGTATAAATTGGGTGTTCTAAGCGACAATATACCTCGGTATTTAGTGCTAAGACATACAATTCCAGATAGTGGAGGTGAACTTAATTTTTCAGTATTTGAATGTCCTTCGTCATTTCATTTTTTGCTGGTTTAAATACTGCATATCGGTTGACAGAATACCTCCATCACCTTCAAACCACATTGACCTAAACATCCTCACGTTAATGGCACAGAATAGAAGTAGTTGCACTTGATAGTGAACAACATATCCAACCCTTTTTTTACGCTCTCTACAGCTCAAATATTTTCGTTTAGGTATATGCAGGTGATATCGATTGTTACCTTCATCCCTTCACAAGAAGGATGCAGCTAACTGGTCTAACCTAACTAAATCGTTTAACATCTCTCTCACGGTTATAATAGATAGGTGTGGTGCCTGAAAATTGTTTACATACCCTTTCTGGTCTACTCCAGGGAATTATAAAATTTGCTAACTTTTTTGTCCTAATTTAGAAATAAGGGCCTTAAAAGGTATCTAATCTAATTTATTACCAGCATCGCTAGATATATTACTATAGTTAGACAGAATGCTTACATGGCACTCTGGGAAATATCAAGTGACTCCAGAAAAGCCTTAGTGTTTGAAACTTAGGTTCGTAAGCATTTTTCAGGACTGATATGATTCTGAAATATCGTAGATATGGTAGCAGATTAACACTAAATAAGTCAACGGCAGTTCTTTTATCCTTGGAGCTCTAGAATATCTGGGCGGATGAACACTAAGTAGATCAATGGCAGCTCTTACATCCTCAGAGATCTGGAATATCTGGGCCCTTTTACCCGTTTGAGGTTCAAACCTCTCTTTGCATGAAATGACAAGATGAGGAAAATAGTGTGCAGGCGAAACAAATTTCCTAGTATCGAGGACGATAAAATCTTCTGCGTTGAAAGACTGTCGTGTATATCTAACCTAAACTGTCGATTGGTAAGACTTCACCCTCTGGGTGTCTGATCACTGTGTTGCCTCAGTCTTGCCGATGGTCTTGAACAGCGCTCGCCTGAATACTTTTCATTTCTGAACATCTTATTTCAACCAATTTACCCCAGGCGACGCAGTAATTAAAGCTGATATCCAATAAATTCCAAGTACCGCATAGATGAAACAAAATCACAGCGTAGTGTACGATGATACAAGCTAGAAACAACATATAACTAGTAACCAAGGTACAGGGTGGACCATATTGTATGACCATTAAAACCCTTACTTTAGAATGTCGGTTGTGGCTCGTGCACCGTTGTTCCGTGCTGCTGGAACCACATGTCCTCCAGTCCCAATTCATCCAATTGAGGAATGAAAAATTCATTGATCATGGCTCTGTAGCGCACACCATCCGCAGTGATCATTTGATCCGCGTCGTTTTTAGAAATAAGCTCCTCTAGCGTAAGCAGCACATCATGCAGTGGCTGTGAGTGGATGCACATTACTCGTTGATTAGATCAGTGCCCCAGAACCGTAAATTTTGGTTTGTTTACGTATCCACATAAATGGAGATGGGTCTCGTCATTGCGCCAAATTCACGAATTGTTCATCGAAAACAAATTGACTGTTTGCTTCACAAATGTCAAAACCGAATTGACATTCGACGCAATTTGTAAAATCTACGACACCTTCCGATAGGGTCATACATTATGGCCCAACAGGTAAAAGAAGTAGCAAATAGCTGCGATAGCGGAACCCCCTGTAGAATTTTTAAGTAATTAAGTTCCAAACTCCATCTCGTAAAGATTAGAGCTTGCCAGATTGCAACAGTTCTTATGATTCTCCCGCAGGAACAAATACCCCTATTCATAGATTTTCGTGCAAGTAACGTTGTAACAATATTCGCAATAACGTCCGCACTTTAGCGGAAATCTTACAGCCATTAATTAGAAATGCATAGGAAAGCGAAGGGAAGATTGGAACAAAGGTGCCAAGTATGAGAAACCTTACGGCATGTGGTAACTGGGGTACGTACTTCCAGTTGTAGCTATACTAAAAGTTAATAATTCTCGATAGAGTGAAAGAATATCTAGATTTAACGATCGATATCGAATAGACAGTATTCATTGATGTAATCTCTGCATCTCTATATTGAAGAAACATGGGGCTTAGTTAGACAGTGACTTCATATCTTAAACATATTGACCACGCTGCTGACATCTGCCTGCTCTCACACAAAATTTTGGACCTGCACCAGATGGCCCACTTAATCAGAGACGAACAAAGAATTGCTAGAACAAAGGCTCTATGCTCCACAATTTTTCAGTGAAACACTATCAGCTCCGCTCAATTTAACACCACCGGATAGCAAAACCAGAAAGAACGCAGCTTTTTATGTTTAGGAAGTGTGATTTCAGAAGGTGGTAGTACCAAATTTCAAATGCTTTTGAAACCAAGCTCCAAGTGTTCCGATTGTACTTGGAAACAGTGCAACTTTGTTACAAGGAAGCTGCAAGCCTTTATAAATAGATGTCATTGCAACATTCTAAAGATCTTCCGTCCAAACCATATGTCGATCGACGAACTACATCTGATAAAGGGGCAGAAATGAATAGACTTGAAAATATGAAAGGTGAAGTACGGTTTGCAATAAAATTCTCAAGTGAGCGCCTGTGTTAACCCAGAGAATTGGCAGCAATCCCAACGAGAAATAGCACTTTATTGGAGAAGCAGTAGTAAAGGAGTATAAGTACGTCGGAGTGTATTTTACCAGAAGCCTTAATATGAACAGACACTTTAAGGAAAAACTAGAGAAGAAAGCCATCAATGCGGCTTCGAAGAGACGTTTTATGGACAAAAACATTGCACATATTGTAGTAGTAAGTACAAAGTGTTTGAAGCTGTGTCGGAATCTACACTTTTATACGCGGCACAAGTTAAGAGAACATTTCATCTTCCACCTAACACGCCAAACTATATGTTCATGTTAAAAACAGGACTATCACCACTTTTCATGAAAACGTTAAAACTCCAGGTTGATTACGTTCACAAAGTTCTAAACATGCCACCCTATCGAATGTCTACCAAAAACATCGGCTCTACACACAATATCAATAAATCTCAAAATACTATGAACTGGAAGTCCGAACTATACCAACTCATCGCAAAATATGGATGAACAGTCCAGAGCTGGATTTGTTGAAAGCTCATAAGGATCGCCGTCTGGAATGATTTACAGCCGACTATCCCACATTTTGCAGCAAAATAAGTATGTATATCTGTGACGAACACAGTATTGTTGAAATAGCGTCGATGGTGTAGATGTTGGCTGTCAATTACTGTCATTTGCTGAATGTGGTTGATCTTTGTGACGGATGTCATGCAATCTTTGGCAATTTTAGTCATAGAGTCATTTACCGCGTAAGAACGCATTTTTGTTATTCAATCTTACTACAAAAATGGGCGATCTATAAAAGTATGGTAACATTTCGTAAATGAGTTTTTCGGTCAATATATTCGCCAAAGTGAGCCCGAAATCGAGCAATCGTTCAATCGTTTTGAAGAAGAAACGGGTCAAACTTCATATCGGTATGCTCGGCCAGCACGTTCACGCCAAAACATTACCAGTCTGAAAATGAAAATGTTCAAAACCAGCCAGGTACCTCAATCCGTCGCCGAAGTTAACAATTGGGCCTCACTTATGGCACTTTACGGCGAATTTTAAAAGTTGATGTTCATTTGCACGCCTATAAAATGCAAATTGCACAACAATTGAAGCCTTTAGACCATCTACGGCGTCGTCGATTTGTTAACTGGATGTTGGATCGCCAGAACAATATGTCATTGGTGTACGAAATTTTAAAATCGCATTATCCAAACTGAAATCGATAATTTTGACCTTCGGATGGTCGCTTGATTGCCATAGACCGAACTTTATTAATCAACAAAACTTTATTGATTTCATAATGAAAGTGTGTTTAATTAAATGAAAACTTCCACACAAGGTGTTGGCTCACGCTTTATATAGGGTCATCAAATTCGTGGTCCGGATTTTACATCCCGGTTTGCCATTTTACAATTTGGGTCGTTTAACAATCGCTAAACGTTTTAAAATTGTGAAAATTTACTACAGAAATAGTAATTCTGTATCGCACATTACAAGCATACTATGGTTGAAACAATCGTCCATCTGAGCGTACTACATGCCTATCCATCTTTGAAATGCACGGTCTATAGAAAATATGGCTGCCGTTAGTGAAAGTGTTAAAGAAGATCCAAATCAATCGATTTCACGGCGAGCACAACATTTGGGGTTGCACATTATGGCATATTTTGCATTTGGATTTGCATCTACACCATAGAATGCGTAGAACAACGCCGATTGAGTGCTTGAACATCAGCGTTTGAATGACCAATTTTTACACAAAATTTTCTTCAACAAAACAACAACAAAATTGTCGTTTTAGGTGAAGTGAAAACTTGTATGTTAACTGTCGAAAGTTCATTGCATATACAACAAGTCACTGTATAGTTTGCAATGACATTGGTCCATACTTCTTCGAAAACGATGAAGGTGTAACCGTCACTGTCAATTCTCATCGTTATAGCCAAATGTTGACCGAATATTTTTGGCCTCAAATCGAAGATATGGATGTGGAAGACATATGGTTTCAACAAGACGGTGCCAAATCTCACACAACATGAACCGTTTTGACTTTATTGCAAGAAAAAGGTCTATGACAAGTTATTTCTCATTTTGGTTATGTAAACTAGCCACCAAGATCGTGTGATTTGTTGTCGATTTTGTTAGACTATACAAAAGATCGTATTTATGCACATTATTCGGCCACTCTGAACGCTTTGAAAACGTATGTTCCTCAAGTTAACATATTTGTCGAAAAGTCATCGAACATTACCTTGTCAGAATCAAGTCTCCCGCGAATAACATTTGAATATTCCATTCATAATGGCAAGGTCCAAGCAATATAATCGTATTGAAAGAAAAATTTGAATAAAATATAAATTGTAAATGTGTTTTATTTCTATAGGGTTTTCCAATAGGGACTTGACAACTTTGAATTTAATTTGTGAACGCACTCTTTCACTAATCATCAAACTGTCAATTTATTCAGTAAACTAAACATTGTCATCATGGTAAAGTACACTAACGAGCAACGTCTGCAAATTATAAAAATTTTCTACAGATATTCGGAGTCGGTGACTGCAACTTTAAAAGCGTTAAAATTTGAGTCTACATATTCGTTGTGTGATGTTACCGTGTCAGTGAGACAACGAGTTGGTCAAAGTGTCGAAAATATCGCTGCCGTTCAGACGTCCGTAGCAAACGATCCAATTCTCAAGAATTGGGCATCGTTCAGAACACATTATGGCGTATTTTGCGTAAGGATCTTGGTTTACACCCATACAAGATCAAGCTGACTCAAGAATTGAAGCCGATGGACCATTTGAAGCGACGTACGTTCCCCGATTGGGTTCTGCGCCAAGATGATGAATTTCATCGCAAAATCATCTTCAGTGACGAAGCTCATTTTTGGCTCAATGGCTTCGTCAATAAGCAAAATATGCGTTATTGGTCGGGTGAAAACCCACATGTGCTTCATGAATCACCACTTCATCCACAAAAAATAACTGTTTGGTGCGGTTTGCATGCCGGCGGCGTTATTGGGCCATATTTTTTCGTCGACGTTAACGATCGTCACGTTACTGTGAATGGTTAGCGTTATCGCGCCATGATCACCGATTATTTTTGACCCGAATTGGAAGATATGGACTTGTACGACATGTGGTTTCGACAGAATGGTGCCACAAGCCACACAGCACACGCTACAATCGATTTATTGAAGAGTAAATATGGTGAGCGTGTTATCTCAAGACATGGGCCATTCGATTGGCCGCCTCGTTCGTGCGATTTAACGCCGGTTGACTATTTTCTGTGGGACTACGTTAAGGTATTATTTTATGCCAACATTGAGTGGCCGAGTCGTTGAAAATTGGGTCCAACGAATCGGCCGCTGCAAACGTGCCCTCGGTGGCCATATGAACGAAGTCGAGTTCCATTTATAAATGTTTTGATTGTACTTCAAGCCAATAATAAAGTTTTTGAAATATCACAAATGGTTTGCCTTTTATTTAAAAAAAAAGTTGTCAAGTCGTTATTAGAAAACCCTATATTTACTTTCGAAACCACGAAATGATTCGTAGGACCCAAATAAAATCGAAGGATACCTTCATTTGTTTTGCATTTGAAGGTCCATAAGCGAGGGAAGTTTCTTCTGTAAAAATCATTTCTCAAGTGAGCTTTTGGGTATAAAAACCCAAAGTCTACCAGTAATATGACATTCTTTTCAACAGTTTTATTGACAAGATTACAACTCATTCAATAATATCCGTCACATCATAACCAACATCATAACCAACATCATAACCGTCATCACCGTTCCAATCACTCCCATTAGCGTTATCGCCTCACGTTATATATTCATTATCCACAACTCTTTCTGCACTGTAATATTCCAAATTGGAAGTTGTCACTGTAATGCATGGCATGGCGATGACATTGATGGGCAACGAAGAACAAGATAAAAAAAAACCCTCCGAACATACAATTCAACTACCAATACCAAGCGTTGACATGAATATGAAAATTCGAAAAAAAGAAAAGGACTATGCGGAGTACTCTTACTAGTACGAGTATCACAAAAATAGACTCACTCGTACCTGCTGTCGTGTGTAGGGTATTTTTGTAGTAGAATTCCGTATTCACTGGATGAAGTTGCACAAGATGCACACGCATAATGCATTGCTAAGTACATGAAATATGTTCACGTATGAAATTACCTGTTTAAATTCAAAGACAGACGCCGAGGGAATAGTCGAAACTCCCATTGTGTCGAACTAACCAGCCCCATATCAGTTGAATGGACTCAGGCAAGGTTTTTGCATAATTTCAATTTTATTATCCGGCCTCTGGAAGCCAACGGACGAACGAACAGTCTAAAGTTTGACTTAAGACGTTTTTTATGGCAAAGTGAATGGGTTTTTTTTTTTTTTTTTTTTTTTAACTCATAATTCTATCCCATCCGTTCGTACGGAGATTATCAGACTGAGGTTGTTATGAGGGTTTTTAATGGGAATAATTGTGGAAGTGATTATATCTTTTCATCCCGAGAATACAGCTAGGAGTGGGCTATAATTCAAATGGGTTAATAAAAGTCATTCAAGCGAAGGTTATTTGTCCCTAAATCCTTTTTTGAATACCCCAAGGTCAATGTGTACTTAAAATTTAAATGAATTTCTTCGAACTTGCTCGAAATCTCTTTACTGCCATTACGTGCAAAGTCATTAGAATGGTTTGTATCACATCTTTTAGTCATTTGCTTTTTGTTTGAATGGTTTGAGTCGTTGCTAATAGATTTATTTTTTTTATTTCTTTCTTTGTAGAGTCTACGCACGGCGTGGACGGGCCTGTATCGTGGCGTTTAACGCTCGATCAGGATCTTATCGACACGCTCAAAGGAAGTTTTCCAAGTTGGTTTACCAATAATAATAACAACAACAATATCAGCAATAATAACAATAATCACAGCGCAACAGGAGTTGATAATTCAGTATCTTCATCGACATCATCATTGTCGGCATCTTCATCGCCATCGTCAACAACATCATCATCATCACCATCAGGATCTTCTTCAGTGAAATCATCTTCATCCTCTTCGTCATCGTCCTCATCATCATCGTCGTCGTCATCGTCATCCTCCTCCTCATCGTCATCGTCGTCGTGCATAAAGTCTTTGTCATCAAAATCAAAAAAGACATCAGCTTTGAATAATAAAAATCACATCACCAAGAGTCATAGTAAACAGAATAAAGTTTCCGACTTAACGTTAGCTGAGCTACACGCTGATGTAATCTCTGATTCGTCCTGCAACGGTCTATTAGCACATTTATCCAAGAATCTAGATCGATCCTACTTGCAGGATTCAATACTATTGCACGATACATTCGACGATATGTCAGAAGGTGAGTATTATTATTATTTTTTTTTTTTTTTAGATTAAGCAGTTCTATTCCTGATGCTGACCTTTCTTCTTTTTTTTTCTGATTTAAGGTGACCGCTTATGCAATCCATCACTGTTTGGTAGTGATGATGGTACAAATTCCGATTTTTATGATTCAAGACAATCACCGCCAAAAGCGATCGTTGATTCCAGTCCATTGCAACCGGCGATGGACAAAAATAAAGAATGTAAGTATTCTTAATGTTGCTGTTGGTGTTTGTGTTGGTGTTCTAGTTCTAATTTCATTTTCTTAATTTCGAATTTTTCAATTTTCCAATTTCTTATTCCACCTTGTGTTCGTCTGCATGTATTTATATAATAAATATGTGTTGGGTGATTATAAATTGTTCCACCTGGTTGTGGGTGTGGCGGGACATGTTTGTTCGCACTTAATTCCACGTTTTTTCGGTTGCACATTTATTTTCGTTATTCGAATATTCGAATTCCTTTCGTACAGATGATTTTGTTGTTGTTTTTGGATGCTTCATGAGTGTGTTCGATGATTTGTCTCCATGTCTCCATGGTGCTGACCATTCGGCGAGCCAAATCCATCCGAAAAGAGATGCGTTTATTATTTTTTTTCCCCCCACCCCGTTTTGACTGTTGAATCGGACAACGTGGCATTAAGTAGGTGAGTAATGGGTATTTTGAGATTAACAACGTCGCATTGTAATATTTTTGAATAATCTTGTTGTTTTGAGATGAAATTGAAAATTTTTTCGTTGTTGCTGTTGAATGTTTTGCTGACTGGATGGCACAGTAATTTACACAAGAGAAGAAATTGAAATGAAATTCTATTGGAGATGAGTTCCTTGGAATTTTTAGCGATTTTTTAGTAGGAAACCCGAATTGAGTGGATTTTGATTGAAACAAAATTTCTATTTCAAGTGAGGGCTTGCGTTTGACTTGTTTCGAGAATCCTTGGAAAAAAGTGACAATGATAATGATAATGATGACGATACTGTCTCAAGTGACAGGCGAATCTACTCAATATTATGGATTTCTTTTGCTTATGAGGCGAAATAAGCATTCACATTCACTTGTGGAGGTAATTTAGTGGTCTATGGGTGGTATTGCCCATTTAGAAAATAAATCTCAGGAATAGAAGCTTGAAGAGAAAATATTTTAAAGTGTGTGATTTTTTTCGGTTAGCAACCACAAGTAGTACCAAATTGGTCGACGTCATTCGTAGAATTTTTGAAACTGACATCTCAACTTTGATTTGGAAACATTTGTTGTGTGTGCTGCAGGTTATTGAAGTCGTATGCTACTTGGTGTGTTGTTATACAAAAATGAACTGAACGGGAAGAACAACAATTTAGATTTCACGGGCAAATATTTGTTTTACTAAGCATTCAGGGTTATGTCGTAATTTCATTTTCTTTTTTTTTCTGTCTTTATGTCTCCAACCAGATGCTTGGGAATCATATTCCCTTTCATTTGGATTATTTTTGTCCATTCTTTCGATATAACCGAGCCGGTTTTGTCTTGGTAAATCTAGAGGAATTCGCGGTAGCTTGCATATAAAATCCAGGTGTACCGGTATAAAATGAGCGTCAAGATACAAATGTCTCGATAGTTAACATTTATTGTTAAATTTTTTATTTTTTATTTTTTTTTCTGTTTGGTTGCTATGACACTTGTCAAACATATTTAGTATATCGTACATCATTGAGCAAACAACATAATATTTTTTCATCGAGGCATGTGGTGATCATCTCTATCAGAAGCAATATGCAAAAGATGCTTTCAATGGTTTAGAGATAACGATTTTGATGTGAGAAATGAAGAACGTGGAAGACCATCGAAAAAGTTGAAAGACGCCGAATTGCAAATAATATTGGATGAAGATGACACTCTGAGTCAGAAACAAATGGCAGAAATGTTAAATGTTGCACAAAAAATAATTTCTGACCGTTCAAAAGCTATGGGAGGGATCCAAAAGTCTGGAAAATGGGTGCCACATGAATTGAATGAAAGACAGATGGAAAACCGAAAAACCATTTGTGGAATTTTGTTTCAAAGACACGATAAAAAATCAGTTTTGCATCGAATTGTTACTGGCGATGAAAAATGGATTTATTTTCAGAATCCTTAACGGAAAAATTCATGGGTTTATCCGGGACAACCATCAACTTCGACTGCAAAACCAGATGGATTTGGCAAGAAGACAATGCTGTGTGTCTGGTGGGACCAGATAGGTGTGGTGTGCCACGATCTCCTTAAACCTGGTGAAACCGTTAATACAGATCGCTACCGACAACAAGTGATCAATTTAAACCATGCATTGATCGAAAAACAACCAGAATGGACCAGAAAACACGTGAAGGTAATTTTTCTCCTGTATACAAAGCAAAACTAGTTCTGGATACAACCGAAGCACTTGGTTGGTAGCTGCTAACCCACCTGCCATATTCACCAGATTTGGCTCCTTCCGATTACCATTTGTTTTCATCGATTGGACACGCATTAGCTGAACAGCACTTCGAATCCTACGAGGAAGTCGAAAATTGGGTGACTAAGTGTTTGTTTTTCACAAAAAACGTACGATGCATGTACTAGGTGGAGTGAAAAGTAAACTCCTTGACCGCCAAAATGCGCTGCTCCTGCAAAAAAGGTTGTGGTGCCTTGAAGTCCGTTGTTATTTAGGCAGACATGTCAAATTTCAGTGCGATACTGTCTTTAGTTTTGTTTTGACAGCTGATTGTTGTTGACGTGTTTGGCATCATGTTGAGTATGGAGAAAAACGATTTTCGTTCTCTCATATGTTAAAACATTATTTTTTGAGAGACAAAACGGCGAAGGAAACAAAAGAAAAATTGGATAAATATTATGGGGCTAATGCTTCGTCAGATTGCAACGTCAAATATTGGTTTCGAAAGTTTCGTGGTGGTCGCAACTCCACTACCTATCAAGTCCAGCATCGGCAGGCCTTCCAATGCGGTTACAGCGGACAATGTCAAAAAAAAACATGAAATGGTGTTGGCTGACCGGAAAGTGAAGATGCGCGAACTAGCAGATACCACAAAGATTAGTACTGAGCGCACATGCTATATTTTGGGCAATATTCTGCATATGAAAAAGTTATCCTGCCGCTGAGTGCCGCGCATACTCACTCCTGACCAAAAACACGAACGCGAGAGCACTTCGAAAGAGTGTTTGGACTTGCTGATGCGGAATCGGGCGGACTTTTGGCGTCGATTGGTAAATGTTGATGAAACTTGGATCCACAGTGCCCGGCAATAGACTGAAGCAGGCACGAGTAATACGAAGCGGCCGAGGGAGGGTCGATGGTTCGGAAAGGTTATGGCGTTGGTTTTCTGGGATTGTCATGGCGTACTCTTCGTGGACTACCTCGAAAAGGGAAAAACCGTCAACAGCGAGCATTACTGTGAAACGGCCTTACATGAAGCGAAAAAAAATTTTGTTTTTGCAAGACAATGCACGGGTGCACAAGAGCATCGTAAGCACGGCTAAAATCAATGACTTCGCCCGATTTGGCTCCCTCGGACTATTATCTCTTCCCAAACCTCAAAAGATGGCTCATCAATAAAAATTTCAGCTCACGCGAGGTAATCATCGACGCCACGGAGAAGTATTTTGCAGACCTTCCGGAAAATTACTTTTCAGACGGGATCAAGAAGTTGGAAAATCGCTGGAATAAGTGTATCAAACTAAAAGGGGACTACATATATTGAATAAAATAAAAAAAGCATATAAAAAAAATTGTTTTCATTCTCAAGGAGGTTACTTTTCACCCCAGCTAGTCCAAGAAAGGGAAGAGAGCTTTAATATTAGCCCTGCTTTTCTGCTTATCGTCCATCATCAGGGACTAGTACACAAACACCTTGGTCTTTCAAGTCAGGAGTTGAGGTGTTTTTCACCAAGCTTCTATTCTTCTATCCAGGCGCTTTGTTGTTTTCGGATCCCTTGATTTCCGTGTCAGCGTCTTTTGGAAGAAGGGACTACTTAATCGTTGAATCTGGATTTCAATTTCGACAATTCTCTGGCTAGGCTAGGGGTGTCTCGGCCCTATTTTGAGGGGCAGACGTATTACAAAAGTGTTTTAGGAAGGTTGTGTACAGGTTTAAAGAGTAAAAGCTCAGTAAAGACGTGACACGTATTCACTTGTAGCGATGGTCTCTCGTGTAGTTTTTAAAGAAACTCTTGTTGACTCCACAACAGGATTACAGGTCAAAAGAGCTATTTAGCTGCTTTAAGGGAGCTTGGCTGTAGATATACCATGTGTCACTCCGGAGTAGAAGGGTGACAAGAGCGATTTTTTGTTTTATCTTGCTGATTTCGTTGTTTAAATTTACAGCGGAGCTCAAAGAGTCATTGGTAGTTGGTGTACGTTTTTGTCGACAGCATCTATTTTGTTTTAGTTTCATTCATCACTACCTTCTGCTTTGTAGTGAGAACATGCTATCCAGATATAGGTTTCTGGTGTCTTTCCATAACGTCAATGTTGTCAGAGTGTGGCATGGTGCTGTGAGTCTTCTAGAAAAAATTCAAGTGCAATGTTGAAATGTTCAAGAAATTTTGGAATTTTTTTTTTTTTTTTTTTTTTTTGTTAAATGAAATGCCTCGGTGGTGTTGTGACTTATCCTCATGGAGCAGCGTTCTCTATTGTTGTAAAGCTCACGAGCAACTCTTATGGTTCGGTGCTTCCGTTCTTTACATGCTTTTCGTTTGGTTTATTTGCGACACTTTGAAATCAATCACATCTAAAACATCTTCTCTGATGGCTCGTTAACAACATTCCCATTGGAGCTCAAAATTTTCTAGATTGGGGCTAAGATTTTGAGAGAACTTAATGGGAACACTATCGACAAAGACTCTAGCGGTCTCTTGCGATTGTGGCTTTTCAAAGTCGAACTTACTTGATTCCGCTATGCATGTAATATATGCATTCGTACCTTGGCTGTAACAAGGTAATTATTGAAATCGATAAAGCTCCTCGAACTTTCCGTAATTTGATCAATCTGCCAAGTCCCTCTTCGAATATTTAGAAATGAGAACCGCGCGCTAGCTGCAAAGTGGTTACGCCCCTTAAGAAATTCTTAAAACCTGAATCCATTGTCAGACGTGGTGTTGTGGAGGCGGTGTTTTGCGATGACTCGCTCAATGACGGCTTCCGTACCCAGCCATGTGTTAAGATCTCCTAGCATAATTTTGGTGTGCATTCATATAGTACTACAGACAAAATTTCGTACGCGACGTTATGGACACTGATTGCTCTATATGTATCGAACAAATGATGCTGAGATTCGCTTCACCCTCTGTAATTTCATTTTAATTATACTTTACAGATATGTGGGTATAAGTTCCTTACCAAATCAAACCCATCTCCTTTAAACAATTCGGTAAATAGTCCGTTTGCTCTTATATACTTACTTACTTACTTACTTACGAACTTACTAAAGTTCGGTGAACCTAGGCCCAAACTAACAAGCCCCTCCGGTTAGTCAAATCTTTAGCTAACTACCTCCAATTGCTCACTGCAAGTCGGTTGAGGTCGTCTTCTCCTTGTACGCGGCACCTAAGTTGAGATCTTCCTCTACTGCGTGGTTCTTCCAGGTTAGATTCGAATACTCCGCGGAATAAAGTATTCGCTCTACCTGTCCTACAGAACTCAGGCGACTGATGTGCAGTATTCCGATTTGATCGATGTACAGCTCGTACAGTTCGTCGTTGAACCTTTTCCTCAAACACCGCCAACGCAAACGGGAATGCATATTTTTCAAAGGATTTTTCTCTCCAAACGACTGAGGATAAATTCATCCACTTTCGATAGAATCAACGCTTCAGCGCCATAACATGGGACTGGGATGACCAAGGCATTATATAGAGTCTCCTTAGTTTTTCGGAATATGGCCTTACAACTCAATTGCATTCTTAGCCTAAAGAAAATTGTTGGCAGAATTCATAGTAGATCCTAGGAAGGCAGCCTGTTACTACCTTGAAATTACAGCTATCGATTTTGACATTCTGGCCAATTCGCGGAAGTTATGCATCCCATCTTGTTGACAGCATATACTTGGTTCTGTCTTCATTTACCGCTAAACCCATTTTGGCAGCCCCGTTTCAGCACTATCGAATGCACCGGTAACCGCTGAAAGGTGCGACTTTTAATAAATTGTACCCGCTTGTGCTTTCAAGTATGATGTTAAGGAAGTCACAGACAGACAGCACGTCACCTTGTCTAAAATCTTTTCGAAATCAAAGGTCTCGGTTTTGTAGTTACCAGCTTTGACGGAGCAGCTAGCGATCTTCATCTTCATTCTGCACAGGGGGAAGAGCCTGATAGGGATACCAAAACTAGACATGACTCTATATAGTTCGTCATAGAGACGATGAAAAGATTGTGTATATCGATTCGGAATTGAGTTTTTTCCAGGATCTGTGGGTAGATTGTCGACTTTCCTGGTCTGAATCTACACTGATTAGTGCCAATCAGGTTATTGACAGATAAAATCTTGTATGCTATGTTAGGGAGACTTATACCTCTATACTCGTAGTTACCGCAGTTGAGGAGCCCTCCGTTTGTGTGGATTGGGCATACGGTGCTGAGATTTAATTCATCAGGCATGCACAAGATCTGAAAAAGGAGTTGGTGCATGCTCTCCACAAAGTCTCCACAAAGTCATTTCCTTTGAAGCTTTGAATACCTTTCTGGTAAGCCGTCAAGTCCAGCTGATTTGTTAAATTTCAGCTTAGATATTGCTATTCTTACTTCAGGTCAGGTAGACGGAAGTTTTGGTTATCATTGAGTTAAATACTGCCTGACTGTGTCATATTGGGCTTATTCAGTCTGCAGAAAAAGTTTTTCCATATTTTCAGCACCGACAAGATTTCCTTCTTTATCTCTACAAGCTCCTCTACGGGTCTTCTTGCCTTTACACGCTCTTTTAACCTGTTGGTAAAACTTTCATTCGTTATTCCTGGAGTACAACCTCTCAATATCTTTGATCGCGCGCTTCTCGTGCTCTATTTTCTTATTTTGCAGAAATCGATGTTCTTCCCGTCTTTTCTGCTTGTAGAGCTCACGAGCAGCTCTCGTTTGTTTGCAGCACCGCTTTATACGCTTCTTGTTTAGCTGCATGCCTTTACCAATATTCTTCATCAGAACCAGGGATTTTTTGTAAGTAGCCGGGTGAAACCCAGTCCATAAGTTGTGGCATCTCTGATGGCACGTTGACATCGTTGCCACAAGTCTTCTGCACTTGATGCTGACAAAAAAGGATTTCCGGATCAGGACGGACTCCAGCAATTGTAGCCATTTGACGACCCCTTTTGATATATTTATCTCCAAAAATATTGGATGAAATGTTGGAGAGGCTAGCATGATTTCATGGCATGGACACCATTGCTGGAATTGAGTGCAAACAGAAGTCACAGGGAAGCAAAATTAAGACAAAACAATTCCAGTAAATCCATAGACGTCAGACTGCAACATTGGCACACAACGTTGTTTCATAGGAAGCTTCTATTCTGAAGCTAGCTTTTCCAACAAATCCAGAATCTTTTATAAACTCTAATTTCAGGGTATCACTACAGTAATTCCGTTTTTTCATTGTTTCTGGTTTAGTCCTTCCACTTCATGTCTCAAATGTGTAAGCCTCAGTCGTCACTTCTACCGGACGATCGAATTAAATTGTGTTTACATTTCTTTTCTCATGGATGAAGAACACACCCAGTTTCTTATAATTCAAATCAGCGGAGCTGGCGCTTACTTCCACATACCAAGCGATATCATCATTTTTCATTCAACAAACTCGGGCGTATACGTACCATTTCAAACAAATTTACTCTGCTCTTAATTATGTTAATTACTCCTCGATGGGGGGTTGCAATTTTCTCAATTTTGAAACAAACATTCAATTACCACGAAAGTAGGTCAAGTAAACATGACATGACATCAAAACCAGTGATTCAGCGTCTGGAGAAGATGCGAATAGATAACCATTCATCAGGAGCAAATGGGAACAGGATAAAGATAACCACATCCTACTACCCAGACACCAGATGTGTCGCAAGAGTGTCTCCGTTCAAATCACTAATTCTGTTGACATCACAAGCTAAATAGGCATCATAAAATGTTATTCAAAAAATTATAACACTTTGCAAGAGAGACCGCCATGCAACTGCGAACAACTGCAGCAAAACCGATTTTGCATTTGAATTCAAATTTGACCTCAAAATACTGATTCAGTTGGCCACTGGAATTTCCGTTGCACATTTCTCACCATTCAAAACGACAAATTTTGTCGAAAATATTCTATTTTCATCTCCCAACTGGACGGGGATATGGTATACATAGATACTGAAGAGCAGATCGAAACTCTTTTTGGCCGGGCACCACATAATGCAAATAAATTTGGGACAAGCGGCGAATATTCTTGTTATTGCGCCTCGGGAGTCGTCAGCGTCATTGGCCGCTACCATGTGACATCAGAGATTACTTAATGTGATTGATGCTAGCTCCGAGCTGATGTTCGTCAGCTAGCCCCCGCGTTACCATGTTAACGCCAGCTAATGCTTCTCCCTCAGGTCCCCAGTGTGTTTATTCTAAAACAAATAAACTGTCGAAAATGCGAAATTGATTTCCTAAAATCGGGATTTTATGTGATTTCCTTGGAAGTCGGTCGTTTTCCATTCAAAAATCGGTAGTGGCACTCCTTCGGATTTTTTTTTTTTTTCTTTTCCTTTGCTTGTTTAGCAAGAATGTACTCTCGTACTGTGTGGTTAATTCGTCAATACACAACTTTGTATCTTTGTTTTAGTGGATTTTTCCGTTCTGTGCCTAGGAAATTCAGAACCGTTTGAATGGTTTGCTTTGCTTTGCCCTTTGTTTTTTTTTGTTTTTTTTTTTTTAATTTAATGAGGCGTTCTACTAAAACCAAAATCAAAATCAAGCCTCCGCATTTTTAAAAGATCCATTACACAGACAAAAGAATTTCAATAGTCCATATGTTGTTTACTGTGGTTTCTTTGATTTTTCACTTACAAAACAGAGCAGCAAACGGTAGCACGAAAATGGCTTCTAATTATTCTAATTAGCTGAAAATATCACCCACGGAGCGCTGAATATCGAATACCAAATACCAGCAAATAAATGTGTCAACAATCGAAATCGTACTCGTACGACATCGTTTCGAAAACGTGGAAACAATATTCTGTCTGGAGAATGGGATGTTTATTAATTTGATTTCTTGTTGACGAGTTAATGCGAAATGTTTCCAAAAAGTTTTGTATTAAGGGCGGCTGAGTGTCGAGGTGTTATTTTTGTTTTGACGGGACAGCGCAAGGGACGAACATTTCAATTTTAACATCATCATTCTGCGGTAGCACAACAAGTTTTTCAATTTACCAGTTGCTTTGGACACACTTTTATTGAATCTCGACCTTAAGGTAGAGTATCCAACATTTGAAGAAGGAAACGTATATATCTACAGTGAAAACTCTCTGTCTCTTATTTTGACTATCGGAGCTCTGTAATTGAAGCTTCTAACTCTAAGCCGAAAGCCTTCACTTCCGTTGGTCTCGTTTGATTGGATTGACATTTGTCTGAATAAGTGAATGTGCTCCACTGGATTGTATATCCCATATATTTGGTGCTATGTGCCTTTATTTTGTGCCATCGTCCTAATACTCTATTAAAATCCTTTTGTTCTCAGTTTAAATTTTTCAGTCTTAGGAAGATTTCAATGATTCACATTAACGCCTACCACCTGCAGCCTAATGCTACAGTAAAACGGACCGAGAAAGTACGCGTCGTTTATCCTACACCATTTACGTGCTTAGCAAAAGCGTAATGCCAGTAGAAAGTCAGCAGTCTTTCATGCCGAAGGGTAGTTAAGTATCAGTAAGTCAGTATTTCAAAGAGACTTCTCAGGATCCGAACTAGCGCTTGGTCAGCAACTTTTTAACCCCACCGAATAGTACCACTTTTTGGGCCTGCAAAATACTTCTCCTCTGCGGCGATGACTTCCTGCGTACTTTGAACCGTACTTTTTTGGGGCGAGCGATCTTTTAAGGTTTGGGAACAAAAAGAATTCACAGGGATCAAAATCCGGAGAATACGGACCTATTCGACCAATTTGACTGTGGTGACTGCGGAGGTGTGAGCCAGTACGTTATAGTGTCGAAAGAGCACTTTTTCTTCGCCAAATGTGGTCGTTTTATCTTCAAATTAGTTTTGAATCGGCTCAATAAATCGACGTAGTATGCTCCTGTGATTGTTTTTCCCTTCTCCAAATAGTCAACGTGGATCACACCTAGTGCATCCCAAAAAAAGGGTGGTGGCATCCTGCCCAAGGCACGGTAAAACCCATTGTTGCGAAACCATCAAAACCGGATTCCGGTTTAACAGGGTCAAGCAAGTCTTTGAAGTGGTCTCACAATTGCGCTTGTTTTCCGGTGTGAGCAAATACGGCACCCATCACGAAGACAGCTTTCTCATGCTGTCTTGAAATGGGTGTCAAAACAAAACTTAGCGTCGGACTGAGATAAAAAAGGTTATACTTAATGATGATCATTTTAGCTCAGTAGCGGCACCTATGTTCCAATCCGGGTACTCATCAAACAGCCCCCGTACGTATCTTAACGAAAGTAGCATGTCTTTTCAGATCGCAGGCAGACTAAGCGAATTTTTCCAGACCTCTTTAAAAGTTCAGTGGTCTTTCTATTGGGTGTTTTTTTTAGAGGTGTTTTTAATTTGAAGGTTGTAATACTCTGGATACTCTGGACTCTCTCATTACTATGAGGGTTTCGTTATGTCCGCCTAAAAAGCAGGCACAAATCTGCCTAACGAATAGTGAGGTCGAAGTTCGCTGTTTTCAACATAGATGCCAGCTCTACATCCTACATCGAATTTGAAACCATCGGTGGTGAAAGTCGACTAAGTATTCTGGCAGGAAGCGCAGTTCCGATGCTTCAGCGTCAGATAATATGGTATATCCAGGAGGTTGGCGCAAAATGTCGGTCGGCACGAAAGGACCCTAAAATACATTTTTTTTTTTTTTAAAGAAGGCGATTTTAAGAGTGAAGCCCCTGATATCATTGACAGGAAGATTCATCAGTGCGTCTAGAGTACATCCACACGTGCTAGGAAAAGTCTATGCATCCGAGGCAGGCCGTTTTTTCAGCATCTAGTGAAAGTAGCAGTGAAATATTTGAGTTAAAGCCTGGGATAAGCACAACTGACCCATCGGATAGAATTGGTCTTTAATAGAGGATCCTCATCGGTGACAAACTTTGAAGGTCTTCGACGCGACAAGGAAGTTTGTATTTCAGAACGACATCAAAACTGATTGTATGTCAAGATGTCAAGAACAACCTTAGTTTCGAGATAATTGATTGAAAGCCAATTTCTGGTGCATGAATTGTTAACTTTATCGAGGACAGCCTGCACAGTCATCAGCCATGGTCCGGTATATCTACATCATCAGAATCTACTTGAGCGTAGACGTTAGAAATACCGAAAACGTTCGACAGAGAGTCGTATAAAATGTAGCGCAAAGGGAAGACGAAGTCCACAGCACTAGTGATTCGTCTACATATTGTCTGGTCGAGTTACACATTCCGTCAAAAGTAGCCTACTCTCGATGAATGTTGATATAAATGCCCCTGTGCGTACTTTCGCAAAATCGTTCGCATTGGTAGGCATTTTGCATCTTGAACAGAGGATGGATTACCCAAACAGACGAAACTAAACCTTGTCTTTATGTTATTCAATATTGAGGAAGTCAGAATGAAGACTTATATAGCTGTTCGGTATATACGAGGTAGGACAAAAGTAGTGTCATAATGTGAATGCGCCATAATTTTTGCAAATTGTATTAAGTGGCATTGTGCTTTGTCGTTTAAGTTGTATACAGCTAGAGAATTAGTTGACAAGAAGTAATGGAGCGATACACACCTGAAAAACGCGGAATTATTGTTCCTGCTTATTTGACCAATTTCGTCGCCATTTTCCTCGTCCTCCTGCACCATGTGCGCGAAAAAATAAGCATTTGACGGAGCATCTCATGCAAACTGGGTCCACTAGAGATGTCGAAAGTAGTGGCTGGCCCCGACTGAGAATATCACTACTGTGGCTAAAGACGTCGGAGAGAATCCATAAACCTCGACGAAACAACGATGCACACAATTTGGTATTAGCAGAGGTTCGTTGCGTCGAATTTTTGTGAAAGACCTGAATATGATGTGCAAATCGTTTACCAATTGCTGTCTGCTGACCGTCAAATGAGGTTAACCTACTTCCATGCTCTGTTCAACTTGGTGCAAAAAGAGGATGATTTCGTAGCCAAAATCATAATGACCGACGAAGCCAATTTCCACTTAAGTTAATATACGTGGATGAACAAAATTTGTGCTTACCGTGGCGTTCAATTGCGAATAGAAACTTTTACCTTTTACCGTTTCCAAACAATCTGCCAAATATTTCTTTTAGCATTGAAATGTTCGTCTATGAGTTTGGTATCGTACTCTGGAAAGGCTCCCTTAGGGGTCGCAGAAGTCCTTCTTAGGATGGATGGGGACGTGTGCACGTATTAGACAGTTGCTGAAGAAAATGACTTCTAAACGGGCTATGGTAACCGATTTCTCATAAAGAATCCACAGCCTAACATGTGCAGTTGTCTAGTTTACATCTGCAGTAAAAAACTGCACATTTGCCAGATATTTCCTTTAAAGAACATCTGTTCCTGTCAAACGTCTCCTACATAGTTTAAAGAGTGTTAAAAGAGTTCCTGAGGTGAATAGTGTACGTACTTTTGTAAAAGCATAATCTAAAGACGTTAAGACTTCGTGCCCAGACGGATTGTTGTGCCATATGGACATAGAGAGTACAAAAACAAATGCAATTCACTATGAGGGCATCCGCCGGTATCTCTATTTTGAAATTTTTCCCGACTCCATTTCACATCTTACCAGATTTCATGCTCTTTGTAGACAGACGATTTGTTGCCTCTAACAATCAATGTCAGTCGAATCTTCATTAGACAAAGCGTTCACTCAACTTTCCTCATGCAACTCGGCTGCTGTAAGTTTGTAATGTTGTTAGGTTGTCCCATATTCCTGAGTGTCTGGTTGAGAGTGAACAAATTCCTTTAAATCTTAATCCCACTCCTATGTTCGAGGAATACTACCCGGAAGGAACGCACATTATATTGTATACGGAGGAGCAAAACGCAACGATCTTAAACATTTTATTGTGCACAACGAAATGGCGACTAGTATTTTAGCATAACTTAAGCCCCACCATTAGCAACATAATATTGCCCCAGGGGTAGAAGTAGGTATTGGGATAAAAACAATATTTTGGTTGTGGCACTTAACCCGATTTAAAATTTGCAATAAGAATTCAAAGAACATCTCAACGCCATCACAAGCTGTAGGCACTCATTTTTTATTTATTCCACGTACTGCCAACAAAAATTGTAGATTTCATTTCGAAAAATCTAAAACTGACTCCTAATTCTAATCAGCAACACATTGCTCCGGTTAAAGTATCCCTTAATAAATGTTTAGCCTTGCTCTGTAAAGATGAAGCAACCGACAAGGCAATACCAACTGACTAAATCCGCCCCCCAGTGCGATAAATGACTAATTCTTTTAATTGCATCGTAAAACTGGCACAAAAGCAATCCATGCGTAACTTAACGATACTTAATATTGTTTTTGAGAATGCGAAAAATACACAACGCATAAATTTGCTTCCATCAAAACCCTGTACTCGTCAAACCGACACATCAAAAGGAGGCGTCTCCAAGAAATATGAATTCCAACCCCAGTCGCTGTTGGAGAGGGCACACTAAATAGAGCAATAGAACAGCATACGTTTCGAAACTGTGCAGACACAAATATGTGTTCCTACTTTTAGATGGTGCAGACACTTTTTGTTGGTGCTCAGATACATTTTTTGGTTGCGTGATTAGTTCAAAAAGTTTTTATGCCAACAGAAAACATGTTGTCTAAGCCGAAATGATGAACATGAACATCTTTGAATGTGGGAATACACTTCCATGCACGTGCATGGTATCTAAGTTTGAAATTTGCATATACAAGCATTTGAAGTCCTTTTCGGTGGATTTGGATTCGCATTCTGATTAAGATGCAGAAGGAGGAGAACTTTTTCCCTCAAATCCAAACGTCATTGATAAGTGTTGTGGAGGGGGGGGGGGGGGGGGATGAGGATATTCATTGAAGGGTGTACGAGTCTATACGTAGATACAAGTATGAGCTTTCGAATAGGTGCTTCTGTCTGAGAGAGAGGGGCCATACCAGGGTGCTTTTAGATAGAAAATCTTTCACAACACTCAGCAAGAAGGGAGAATCCTTTGAATTTAGAAAATTTGCTTTCCTTGTTTTGTGAAAAGGATGTACTTCTTCCATTTTACCCTTATTCAACAACGACGTTAGATTCCATCTGTTTAAGTTGCTTCCTCTCTAAATCGTTAATGGAAAGTAAATATAAAAAAAATCGAAAACAAATGTGTACGGGTACGAATACGAATACAAATACGACTATGACTATGGATACGGGTACGGGTAAGGATTGCTAGCATCTTTAAAGGTCAGAAGCGTATTAGGGGAACTCGTTTCTGCTATATTTTCTCCTTTCTTTGCTTTAAAATGAATTCACTTTAGCCCAAGACAAGACAATTTCGATTTTAGTTGTTGGAAAGGGGCTTTGCTTACAAAATGGAGAATTGGGAGATAAGGGTTTGCTTTAAAAGAGGAAAGGTTATCCGATTCTTTATGCAAAAATAAATTGATGGGGTTGAGAGGGGGGTGATGAATTTTACAGAAATTGTTGCATCGCACTTTTTTTTCTTTGTTTTTGAAGAGGAACGTATTTAAATGACTATCAATGAGATGATTTATTACCGGTTAGAGAGCTTACCTCTGATATATCCTATTGAGACGTTAAAGACTTGTGAAACATTCATTAAGAGAGTTTCACTGTAAACTATGCTCCATATGCACAGCATTGCATTAACGATCTGTACTGCTATTTTCAGACTGCATATAAACTGCACTGGAAAGATTTAGCTACAACTACAACTAAAATTCTGCATTTTAAGATTAATATGCGCTTCAAGTTTAATAACCACTCTACATGTTCCTTGCAAGCTGCACACCGCAAATTGCACAAACTGTACTTCTACACTGCGTGACTTTCATTATTTATTCTAAATATCTTCAATCTTGAAACAGAGTTTTTCATTTTAAAAACATGGCGTTGCATGTGCTAACACTTTCACAAAACTTACACCAAAGACACTAGCTTACCTCTGCGTTACAAGGCCTCGCACGCAGCCGGTCTTAAGAAGACCTTGGTCAACATGCCAGCTATGCAGGTGACTCAGTTGAACAATGGTCTTCGTGTAGCTACCGAAGATTCTGGTGCCCAAAACGCCACTATTGGTCTGTGGATCGACGCTAGTTCACGATCCGAAAACGAGCAAAACAATAGTATTGCTCATTTCATTAAAAACCTGGCATTTAAGGAAACCTCCAAGAGTTCGCAACCCGATTTGGAACTTGAAGTCGAGAATATGGGTGACCACTTGAGTGCTTATACATCTAGGGAACAGACTGTGCCAAATACTTGTCCAAGGATGTGCAAAATGTTATTGAGATTCTCTCCGATATCATCCAGAACTCAAAGTTGGAGAAATCCCAAAACAAACTTGACTGCTCCGTAGTTCTGCGGGAGATGCAAGAAGTCGAAGCAATTTTCTGGACGTTGTATTCGATCATTTGTACGTAACTGTCTAGCAGGGAGCTCCAGGCCGGATCATCTTAGGACCCACAAAGAACATAATTCCATCATCCCCTACAAGGCTGCCCGCAGGTGCCTGTGGTGTTAACCATAATGATCTCGTCGGGTGGCTCAAGCAAACACCTACGATGTCAAACCACTATCGTACGCAATCCGCGTACTTAGCTCAAACTCAGCTTTCTGACAAGATCAATGTCGCTGTACTGTCGGTATAAATCTTCTTATTCTTCGCTGTCTATAGACATAGATGGAGAATCGTTTCCTCAAAGCGGCCAATAGAGTTTAAACTTGGTCTTAAGATTGTCGATGCCTCTGCGCAAAATATAACGACAAAAATTTCTGACGAATTAAAGAGGCAAAGTTGGGACAAATAAGGATGCATTTATGTCTGCCTCCAGAAATTTGCAAACATTGCTCAATCAATACTTCTAACACAAAACGGATCAGATATCTATGAGTACAACCATCAAAGAACAGAAGTGGCAAAAAGGCGTAAAATTTATCACTAACCATCGATGTTAAGGGGCAGTTAAGAAAAAGTTAAAGAGATCTTCGACACATTACAAGAA
Organism: Volucella inanis; assembly: GCA_907269105.1. Lineage (NCBI taxonomy): Eukaryota > Metazoa > Arthropoda > Insecta > Diptera > Syrphidae > Volucella > Volucella inanis. Next base: position 128,260,032 of record OU026154.1, read on the forward strand.
AACGTAGACGGACCGTTTCAGTTTTCCACGGAATTAAATTATGAAAAGGGCGGGGAATAACACAAATTCCAAACTACTCTACAAATGCATCCTCTGTCCAAAATGCATGCTAAGTATTTAGATGTCATCCTGTATAATAAACTTCCTTGGACAAACTCGTATCGCGTTGAAAACCTCTAAAGCGCTGTCGGCTTTCTGGTAACATGAAGAAGCTTTCGGCAAGACCTGAGGTTTTTTTTTTCTCGAAATACAAAGAGGAGTATTCGTAGTCTTTAGTATAAGACTCAATGGAGTTTTGATGATTTTGCGCACCGACTCTCTTCTGACTTCAGATGCCAACAATACGTTATTGACTTCCTGATCCTCGGATATGGTTTCGGCTAGAACCTGAGCTACGAATGGAATGTAGTTAGGTCTTCACGGATGGTTAAAACTACTGATCTAGGATGCGGGGCCATTGACTTTTTGAAGCGGAAATACACACAATCCTGATGGTAAGTACGTACATATGTAGATAGGTAGAAGTGGTTGTTCACCATGAGCCCAAGTATCATTAGAATGTGCCTTTTTGTTACCGCGGCTCGTGTGACCTGGTTTCTGATGTGTGTTGTTGAGGATGTGAGGCAGTCGATGCCTAGATCTAGCTTGTTTAGGTTAGAAAATAGATTAGATCTCGTTTTCTTTACTTGAAATATCGTTAAGGTCGGGGCATTAGTCAATTATGGGTTCTGTTTTGTAAGTCTTTTATTCTATTCTTATTATAGGTCGGCCATATCATCCTTGATGATATGCATAAAAAAGCTTTTATGTATTTCTTAGCGAGTATTCATGTTCTGGGCTTACCGATAGCCTGATGTTTGTAGAATAGGTTGTATTATTTGTCTTAATGACTCTCTACTGCCGAGTGTCTCATCTGGATAATGCCAATATCAATATTTTTCTCCCTTAGGAAAATACGGAGATTATCCGAGGCACACCTAAAGGGAATCAGATTAGTCAGAATGCTGAACTTCAGCATTGTCTGTTTTTTTCTTTCAACAACTTATCGGTCAACATCGTCCTAAGGCACCAGTGACAGAAAAATATTAAACTTGGCGTGCCTGATGTCAAACCTGCTATCTCTAGTGCTGCCAGGCACTCGTTATTTATGAGGAGCAGAAAAGACATAGTGTTCTTATGGGATTCGTCTATCTTAATGACTCTCCAGTCATCTATTGGAGCTGCTGGGTTGTGGAGTTTAAGACATCTATCATCATTTTTGGCAAACAAATGCCAAATGGGTTTTCTTGGGATGTCATCAGCTGGAATAAGCTTGAGCTGTAAGCTATCTCAGGCGTCACAAGCCTTAGTAACGCATTCACTAAGGAAGGCCTTGTAGAATTGGTTTTCGCATATGATTACCCGATATCGCCTTACTGCCTCGCAAGGTCAAAACTTGCCAGAGGTCCCTCTTGGTTGTTGATTAAGTGATTCATCACCATATCTGAAAGCTGGCTTCAGTGCTTCCCCATGCTTCGGCTACGACTTTCCCGTTTGTGGAGAACTCTTCCAATAGTGCGACCTATATTACAGGTAATCTCTTTCTACCTCGGTGAAAGCTCGGTTTTGAACAGCACTGGCTACTGGTTTATTTTGGTTGTGGTTTAAGCAGCCCTAGCTACGGCAACTCTGGTTTTCTTCCAGGCTGAGCGTGGGGTGATCCCATCTAGAAATATCTTTGATAGACAAGTGGAGTGGAGAGGAGGAGTGGCTGCGTCCTCGGCTAGGGCTGGTAAGTCTTATGTAAAGACTCTTCAGGAACTCTGTAAACTAAAGCAACGCTCCCGGACATTTTCTCAGTGGGAAAGACTTGTGCGAAAATAGGTACACGGGGCTAGCTGTTTACCTGAGTGTTGTGTTTCGAAAGGCTCAAATGAGAATCTGCTAGACTTCCACTAACACCGTATCTATATCCGTCCTCAGATATGTAGATCAGAACTCTGCCCAGCTTATGTAGTGTAGGTGAACATCGAGTGCACTATTTTTAATTTCATCTTAGTTGACTAAGATTTGTGCCTTCTTAAGAGAGACCCTTTATATGATCTGCTGTAGGAAGAGGAAATGTTTGCATATCATGTGCGTTTCTTACGGATCGAAAAACATACAGAGCTCTATGTTGATTTGCAATTCCTGCGGTCTTCGCATGACCGTCCCCACAATCTTGCTATTTGTTTACATGCTAAAATCATTACACATTACAAGCCCAAGGTCTGCGCGATGTTTTTCTTTGTCATAAAGTGAGCATTTTTGAATTAAATCATGTTTACACCCCAGTCGTGAAGGTTATCTCGGACTACATCGCGCCGCATAAAATCGACTTACGACAGTGAAAACATTGTTCCTTCATTCTAAATGGAATTAGCCAAAATCGACGAACATTTCCGCCTTTGCATATACTCGTACTCGCACAAACAGCAGCCACATTTCCCACACCTCAAATCCCAAATCGATGTGGGGTTGTGCTAAACAATTTTCAAAATGTAAACATAAAGTGCACAGTTAAACGCTTTCAAAACATATTTAAATATTTAATGGTCTATGTACGTACGAGTATGTATGCTTATCTGCAATGCATACATATTTAGCCTTCGACTGTATGCCGAGAAGCGTTTGCCCAAATGTTTACATGACACATGCACTAGAAGCCCATGTAGTCCCAGCAGCAGCCGGAAGATTCATTCATTCAACTTGTACAATTATGATCACATGGACATCAATAGATGAGTAAGCATGTGGATCCTTTATAGGAATGTCCTTCTGTGTTGAATGACGACCGATGTAGCTGCTCTGATGTTACCCGTTCTTCTAATAATGTTAATTTTCTCACTCCAGTTTGCTTCATATTCGTATATTGTGTTTCTGGTAAATTTAATAACAGAAAACAAGAAAAAATAAAGGAGGAAAGGCTACACCCTTGTTCACTCAAAGTACTATACAAGGAGTCGTGGGTATCAAAAACAATTTCAAGGGTGTTACATCAAGGGAATGAGAATGGGTACTCTACATAGTCAACCATCACCTGAAAGATGGATTGCTTGTAGTTGCCGGGATAAAATTGCCCTTACGCTTGTCAGCCTGCCGCTGTCCAATGTTTATTCCGTGCCACAAACAATTGAGAGAGTGGATTTCTGTTGTTTCCCCAACAACATTCGCAAAGCGGAAGAAGCAAAAAAAGAAAAAAAAGAAAATGGAACAAAACAAGAATAAAGAAAAAGTAAACGAATCAATGAATGATTGGATCACTGGCATACCCAGTTCTAGAGCTCCTCTGGCATATTTAAGCTCTTTCAATTGTTATTCGTTTACTTTGCCTCATCTTAACCAACCAACACCTCATTCCACCATTATGGTGGTAGTGGTGGAAGTAGAATTTGAGTGATTTTCTTTTCATATTAAATTCGCGCAAGAAGGCGTCATAAATTACGAAATCCGATTTTAACTTCATTCGTTGTAACATTCATCCGTCTATTCAACCAACCATTCATCCATCCACCCGTTCGTCCGTTAGTCCGTTATTCCGTCCGTCCGTCCGTCCGTTTCTTCGTTCAGCCATCCGGGCCTATTCATATTCCGAGCCCTTTCACTGTAAAGCCGCTTCAAGCGCACCAAATTCAATTACCTACGACTTTGAATGAAGTGACGGGTAAGAGCGATGCCGAGGGTGCCCATTTCTTATTTCTGAAAGTGCCAGTTGACGTGGTAGGAAATTTTTTGAATCTCCCACCCACCACCCACCTGCCAGTGGTGAAAGTGAGATTTCCCTTTCGATTGTTTATTATGGTATTTACACTTTTTATTGGATTCACCCTGTTGCCTCTTCTTGTTGGAAGTTCTATTGTGGGTGCTGTTGTTGTAGTTCTTGTTGCCTATTTCAAGATGGAGACGACTCCTTGTTTGTGTAATTGATTGTGGATATGTTATCGTCGAATTTTTGAGGCTGGTCTATTGGGTGGCTTAAGTGGGTGGCTTTAATCAGTGCCGATCATCTGATTTTATGACTTTGACTTCTCAATTCTCTTTGAATTCTCAATTCTTCTTTTGGATTTTCTGCTTGAGATAAATTGGGAGAGAGGATACTTCTGACGGGAAGTAGCAGACCGGTGAGTTTTTCCTCTATTTTCAGACCAACAAAGGAGTGTTATTTAGGACATAAAAGTCACTTTTGTTGCTTTCCCCTAAGGCGAATGGATTCTCTTTATTGATCTCTTTATCGCAATATTATGAAGACTATTGTCACTGTGTAGAATCTGAAGGATTTTGTAGACAAATACAGAAGTTGGGGCTCAGGGTAAGCTTGGTAAATACGTCACAACTCCACATATGGTATGTTCGGTACAACACAGATTATAGAACAGCGACTCAGAATTTGAGATGTGGACTCTGGCAGATGTTTTGAACTGAGGTATCATGGCAGGGAAAATATCTGCTGACTGTACATCCCGTTATGAAACACAGATCTGCAGCGACTGAATTAATTAGAGGAAGAGGAGAAATTATTCAGATTAAGACTGCAACGCCTCCTTAAAAGAGACGTTCAATGCATTTGTTTGGTGAAACCAACCGACTGCCGAAGGTCATCAAAAGGGGCAAATTATCCAGACTCTAAGGAAATCGAAGCGAAAATATTATAAGGATCCCACGACCAGCTCTTATTCCTGGAAATGCAAGTGAGCTGAATAATACTTGTACAACCCTCTCATCGGTTATGGTAACGCATGAAGACATTTAAATTAAATATGCTGTTGGGTCGTTTGATATCTTCAATAAAACCAATAGCAATGGCTTCAATTCAACTGGCACCAATGGCATAGACAAGCAGCCACTAATTTCTTACTGCTTACCTGGCACTGCCCTATATGGTATACCAAGTACCTCTGCAATAGTGAGAGAAGCTAAGATGACTTTCCAATCGTAAACGGCTTTAAACCTATAATCCTGACAGAAAAGTTGTGAGTAATTAAGTCTTCTTTGTCAGTGTATCGGTACCGAGGTGTCGTACTGTCCGTAGTCTCGCCCATTTGTTTGAGGTGCCTGTCAATCTCTCATTTGGACAGATTCCTACTGGTCTTGTTCAAAAGTCAGGAGGTATAAAATTGATTGATTGATTGATTAAAACCAAATAATTTGAAATATGTCATTTCAAGGATACGGAATAGTTAGTACTTTAATCAAACGGCTTTTCACATCTTGTGGAACTGGGCTTCAAAATCTAAAAGAATTGAATGAGCTCTCAAAAAAAAAAAAACACACATTGTTTCCTTCGGCAATTCAACATTTAATAGCGCTCCCAACAGTTCTAATACCACCCGTCTAACACATGCAGAAACTAACCTATTTACTTAAATGCTGTCACCTATCGAGTGGTGTAGGACGTCATCAACGCGCGCGCGTCATCTTATTCAGGTCTCTGCAATGCGTTTCAACTCAGTAGTCTCGATTCCTCTTCGGTTGCATTTCGCCACGTTTGGTTTGGGCGTCCCGCTTTTCCGCCTGACTGAGTGAGTGGATTCCAATCCATTGCCACTTCTTTCTCCGCATGGTGACGTTTATATGTTCTTGACCCGACTGCGAATCGACAAACAAATCCTCAAGATGTTACGGAGACATCTATTTACGAAGGTTTGCCGTATTCGATTGACAATGTTGGTAACCTTCCAAATACTACATCTGCATAGTAGTACTGATACTACATTGAGATCTAAAGTCTCAGCTTGGTTCTTGTGTCGAGAACATTGCTTTTGCTGCCTACATTGCCTGTTGTCCGGCAATGTTGAGTTGAGCGTCAAAATTTGAAATGCTCTGGGACTTTGTTTTTTCGCATTTGCTTGTTTGCCTCAGATTGCATATTTTGTAACATTTGGCGCAGATCCATTATTTTATGTGAAAGGAGAAGAACGTTGTCACAGTAGTCCAGGTGTTTGAGGTTAGATGTCATTGTCCACTTTAATCGTTGATTTCTTTCAGCTAGTGCTGCTTGAAGTCATGGCGCACTATGGACCGCAAAAGTCATTTGACACCTTACCATTGTGCCAAACGTGACACTTACCACCCTCGTACTTAGCCATATTCATACAGTTTTTCCCGGAATACTTTTCCTGCGCTAGGCTATCCATATAGCATCTCTGTTCAAACTGTCGAAAGCCTTTTTAAAGTCAATGAACAGTATATGTAGCAGAGACCTGAACTCGGCGTATTGCTCAATGATGATTCGTAACGTGTTGATGTGGTCTACGCAAGAGTATCCTCTCTGAAATTCGGCCTGAGTCTAGAGGCTCTCTTATTTGCTCTAGAACTACTTTAATTATTATCGTGGCTACAACTAGGAGAACGCATATTCCTCTCCATTTCCCATGTTCCATCAAATTGCCCTCTTTTCTACTCCTCCGATTGGAGTAACTCCGCTCTTCAGGGATACCATCAATGCCTACCGCTTTTTGTCTTTTGAGGGATCTAATAGCGGCTTCTTTCTCTGTGTTGCTGGGAAGTCCGGTACAAATTCGGGAATTTGTTGCTGCGGCACGCTCGTTAGGGTTTAGAACTATGACGCAGTCGCTTAAATTATTGAGCTCTATGAACACGTTTGACACTGCGCTACACTTTCTTTCCCTACTTCCTTACTTGGAGGCCAGTTCGCCGATGTATGAATACTTGTAACGTCTGACACAACGCTGCACTTTCTTCCTCTTCACGTAATAGTGGGCTTCTAAATCGGGTTAGAGTTAGCCTTAAGTGAAATACGCCCATCGTTTCGTCTCCGGGTATTTGCTGATAACCTTGTGCAGTGATTTTTCTGCCTTATACCGATGTAGGTAACCCCAGATACAAGAAAACATTTTCAAAGCCTTCCAATGGTCATCCATGTCTTCATGCGTTAAGCTGCTGATTGTTTCTGCTTGTATGGCAAGATAGTCCCCCTGAATTGTTAGCGCACTAGAGCAACTCGTCTGTCAATACTGTACCTGGTAACTCGAAGAAAATTTGAGCTGTAGACGAATACCGTACGAAGGCGTATAATAAGATGATGGTCGCGCGAAATCCCAATATTGGCTCGAAAAGTCGACTTATCGCAAAATGGTCGATTAAATTTGACGTTCGCTGTCTTTCAGTTGAGACCCAACTGATCTTGTAGCAGGCCTTGTACTCGAACAGAGTGCCTTCAATGACTAGCTGATTGGTATTGCAGAAATCTACAAAACGTTCCCTTTTATAATTGCGATAGCCATTATAGCCAAAGGTTGTCAATAAAATATCAGTCAGCATTAACCCGAGATTAGTTGGGTCATAGACCAACCGACACTAATCCGACACTTCCCAATTTCCGTATTAATTCCCAGATGACGCCTCGAGGATGCGTGGATTAGGGCTTGCTAACAGAGCTACAAGATGTTAGGCTGTAGAGTCTTCTTGTTTGTTATTTGGCGAACCAATATCTATCGGACTATGCTCTTCTACGAGGCTTTATGTTAGTCGTTGTCATCCTAACACATGCAGATGATGTAGCAATATTGTCTGCCGGATCATGTCTAGTTACTGATAATAGTAAATCTAATAGCAAATTCTGTGGAACTAACTACGAGTTAGTGGCACGAAAGAGAGTCCTGTGGGTTTCAGGAAAATATGTCGCTGTTGCGTTCATCAGATTCCGAGGAGCGGCTTGTTTCGGTTGCATGAGAATTTGCCATAGTATGAGTACCCCTGTTTGTAAATGCACTGATATGTTTTCCTTCCTTGATCTTTGGTACAAATCGCACTGGAATTTCGATAAGCTTTTGCGCCAATTGTCGATTTTACTCTGATATTATGAACATACCTTCTGACACTATGACATCGAAACGTCTGTTGCTGCGAGAACACTAAATCGACTGTTCATGTACTCAGGAATGGTTTCAGACGGAATTAGACCCAGTAAAGGAAAAGGGTGAGCTCTACACAGATGGCTCCAAAACCAATCCCACCAATATTTCCTCGTTAGGAAAACTTGTACGGGCCGACATCACAGAATGAAATGAAAAAAGCTCTAGTTGCCCTCTATTCGTAGGCTCAAAGTCGGGTCTTCGTTACGGCCGTAAAACTTATTCTCACTTATAGACTAACACTAACCTGTTTGAAAAAAATTGATCTGTATAGATAAACATCACGGGCGGAACCCGTGAATCTCTCCAACGGCATCGCTGTATAGATTTTTTCGGAATGCAGATTGCAATTGGAACAATGATAAGGGCTTAATAGAGAACATAACATATCCGCACTGCATTGGGGCCTCCTCCCATCAACCGTCTTTCAACTGACTGAAATTGAAATTGACAATTGTGGTCCCTTTCGACGAAATGCACAACGCAAACGTCTCATAACGCCCAAATAATACTCTTTGTTTACTGTCTGGCCTTTTGGCAAAAATTCATGATGCACTACACCGTTGTAATCCATGAAAACTGTGAGCATTGCCTTCTTTTTTTACTGAAAACGACGTGTGTTTTTTGGTCTTCGGTTCACTTGTTGAACGCCATTCACTTGCCTGATGTCTGGATTGCGTATCGTACTCATAAACCCACGTCTCGTCTACGGTAATGATCCTTTTGTTGAATGTGGGATCGGATTCAGCCTCGCAAATCATCTCTTTTACGACGTCAACACGGTCTCTTTTTTGCATGGAATTGAGATCTTTTGGCACCAACTTTGTTGCTACACGACGGAAACCCAAATCATTAACCAAAATTTCTTTGACGGATCCATAGGCAATGTTCAAGTCCTCCGCTATCTCTCTGATGGTTAATTTGCGTTTATTGACCAACATTTCTTCTACTTCATCAATGTTTTCGTCGGTTTTTGATGTCGATGGTCTACCACTGCGTTCATCATCTTCGATTGACTCACGACCACTTTTGAACCGCTCGTGCCACTGGTAAACGACCGTTTTTTTTTTAGAGAATCGTTGCCGAAACACAACGTTCGCGCACCATTAAATCCGTTTTTTACGTAAAATTTAATACAAGTTCGCTGCTGCAAATTTAAATCCATTTCTAAAATTGTAAAAAAATAGATGTGCTCTAAGCTACGTAACTTTTGCAAATGTTAAGCTATGACGCTTGATGTACCAACTTAACAAGATCAGGGTGGTACAATTAAAGTTTCCAGATATTTCAAACATAAAAGGCCCCCGATTTTATTACTTCACGATAGTGGGTGCTACCAAGTGTTTTGAAATAGTCAATCAACTCATCTATGAAAGGAAACCCATCTTAGCCAACGTTTCATTCCAGAGAATTGTGTCGCGCATGATTCAAAACCTAAATTTGACTTGGTATTCGGAGGGGAGATATCACATGGCATACATATGTATGCATATACATTCAATCTATCAGTAGTACAATAATCATACTCTTCTTCTATCATACTCTATCTCTGTTCAGATTTCGAAGAAACCTATGTTTCAAAAATCTTTTTAAGAAATAACTAAAAGTAAGGGCCGAAGAAACCAATCTTGTGGTACTCATTAACAATTTTAAAAACTGTTTTAGTATTCCTTTTGCTTTACCGTAAGTTATTTATTTAATCTTATTGTTAAGGGACAGAGAATAAAAGCGCGGGGTTATACTACGAAAGTGAAAAGAACAAGAAGCATTAAGTCCATTTCGATATTACATATGACACAGAGTAAGTTCAGGCAAAGAAGGAGAATTTTAAAAGCGCTTACAGAGTGATCCCAATATATTGCTTTATTATTGAAAGAAAAATAAAACCCTTTGGGATATTAAAATAAATTTTCTTTATTTTCATTGCAGCGCTTAAAGTTAAACTAATGGTGCGGAGACCCATTACACAGCTGGTGGAGCAAGGAATTATTCCGCGTAAGTTAGATAAAATTCTAGTAATAATAACAATGCGAAAGGAGTTTTAAATTAAGGTCCAAACAATTCCCTTTTTTAAGGTCAAATTTTGGAATCGATTATAAAATTTTTTTTTTTTTGTGTTTTTTTTATTTTTTGTTTTTTATATTTTTTGAGGGTAATTTGTGTCAATGTGAGATAATGCTCATCAACATTTTCGTTCTGCCTGTTTTCAGCATTAACAGATCTGGTAACAGACGCAACGCCAACAGTTTTTGTAATGACAATATACCGGACCATCTGGACTGTAGAAGTAGTAACCCACGTTCTCCATATTTCAATATTTTTTCCAATATTTCCACCTTGTTTTTGGCCGTGAGTTGTGGTTTCTACATCATTTTTTTGCAAGAATCCTTCGTTAGTTAGTTACTTACTTACTTAAATAGATGGCGTTACAGTCCGGGGTGGACAAAGGCTTCGGCTAACATGCTTCTGAAGCTAAAGTGGTCTTTTGTCAGTTATTTCCAGTTGACTGAGGTCCCCCTCCACATGGAGCGCTTCCTAAGAAGAAGCAGTCCTTTAATGCGTCAACTCTTTGGGTTGGAGTCAAAAACTATTCGGGCCGGGAACTCAGTATTCATGAGTTCCAGGTGACCTACCCATCGGGTTTTCTGATCTCCTCTGACTGGGTCGTCATCGCTGTCCAACCTGTACCTGTACATTTGAAACATCGCCTCCATTCTCCATTGAGATGACGTGACAGCCCATCGCCTTGTTAAATCATTTTCTGACATTGATGTTCTCGATATGTTTTTTGACATGGCAGCGAACATTCTCCATCTTGAGCTTGACAGGGATGGCAAAACTGGTTTTGTATAGTTCATCTCTATAGATTCTGTCATACGCAGCCTTAAAATCGATGAATTGGTGGTGAGTATTGATTTGGAACCCCCGAACTATGAAAAGATTGTTTTTAAAGGGTCTTAGACGTTCACATAATACGAATACGGAGACGAACTATCGCTCGAATTTATATTTGCAATAGCCGGAGTACCCGGACAGGAACTGTTAAAGCCGGTAGTTACAATATTTTTATAATATCGTTGTTCACGCCTTGATGAAGGGAATAAGCTTTTAGGTTCGCCGGCTTGACATACGCTTCCGATGTTTTCTCTCTAGCCTACGGCACATTCTGCATTTTATTCGCGAGTGTCTCGACGGGGACCATTCCGGCTAACACCAGACTTATCAGAGATTATTCGAAAAACGCTGATAATTATGATTGCGCAGAGAAAAGACGTTGATGATAGCTTTCTTTTAAACTCACTCACTCAATGCTAATGGACCCTTCGATACCGGACCATATGAACAAAGGAAGAACGACCGACCAATTTATAAAGTAGAATACTGCGACCGTATTCAGGTTCACAGATGTTCAGAAGAATCCGAAAAAAAGCAATCCGCGATGCCTTCTAGTTAGCGGACCCGACGCGGACCATCACTCAGAGGTATTTTAGGAACTCATTTGATTAAATTGTTTGCTTCCAAACTCGGAAATTTACACACTCCATAGACTTGCTACTGGTTATTAATAAAGTCTTAGTCTTGTTATCTGGTAGTTTTACAACGGTAGCGTCCAAGAAATTCCTATTCCTCGCAAAATCCAAATCATTGGCTGACTCTATCTCGTGACTGAGTTTGCTTTCGATGTCTAAGACGATGTTATTATCGAATCCAATCATTCTTACTCCTTCAGGCAGTTCATGTCACGAATCTTCTTATTATGTTATATTTCAAAGAAGAGGTCCGAAATTTTACCCTTGCGTACGCCCACGAAAAACGTTACACTGTTTAGCTACATCGTCAGTATGGTATAATACTTTATACTTAAATGCTCCAAAACTCTCTGGCAGGAATAGCAATACCAGTTCCAGGTTAACTTGGGCCTCAACTAGCAAGACTCTCCAGTAAGCCGAGTCTAAAGCTAACTACCTCCGGTTGCGCATTCCAAGTCATTTGTGGTTTCCTTCTACTTGTGCGCGCCACCTAAGATGAGGTCTCTCTCTAGTGCGTTCTCCCTCCGGGTTACATTCGAACACTCTGCTCGAGTATTGGCGTCCATTCGCCCCACATGTCCATCTTAGGCGAGTGATGCGCAGTTTTCTGACTAAGTCGAAGTTGCTGTACAGGTCGTACAGTTCGTCGTTGAATTTTTTCTTCCAAAGTCCGCCCGTCAACGCAAACGGAACCGAATATTTTTCGAAAGATCTCTATCCCGAAACGACTGAGGATATCTTCATCCGATGGGATAATCAAGGTCCAGAATGTTCTTAGTCCAAAGAAACAGCGATTGGCAAGAGTGATTCTTCTTTTTATTTCTGCTGCGACGTTGTTGGCAGAATAATCATATATAGCAGAGCCGAGGTAGACAGCGTCCCTTCTACCTCGAAATTCTACCATATATGATACCTGGACAAGGTGGACAAGGCTCTACGAGTATATAAATGATGATAAGATGGTGGGTATCGATTTTTTTTCCACTATCTGCCAGAATGTGAAGATTTGGCTGATTGTGGACTTTCCTGGTCTGAAATCTTACTGACAATTTGTTGACGAACGGCTTCAGACGTTCACACAATATGGCGAGATAGGATATTGTAGGCAATGTTAATAATACTAATGCTTCTGCTGTGATGAGATTCCATTCATCGGGCATATACTCTTTTGACCAAATCTGAGAAATGAGTTGGTGTACTCGTATGGTCTCCACAAAGTCGTTTCCAGCAGCATCGAATCTTTGGTCGGTAAGCCGCAAGATCCACCTGCTTCGTTGGAATTTAGCTTAGTTATTGCTTTCCTTACTTTGTTTTCGTCAGGTGGACAGAAGTCTTGGTCACGTCTAAGTTAAATGGTCTATTCTGCCTGACGGGTGGATGTTGGGTTATTCGCCGTTAAGCAATCTGCAGAAAAAATTGTTCCATATTTTTAGCACCGACTGTGATTCCATTATGAGATTTCCTTCTGCATACTCGTTTAATTTTTTTTTATGAAACTTCCGAACTTCATTCTTCTGATAGCACTTCTCTAAAGTTTTGATCAAGCGCTTCTCGTGTTCTTTCTTTTTTCTTCTAAGGACCCTGTATTCTTTCTTTCGTTTCAACTCGTAGAGCTTGCGAACGCCTCTGGTTGTTTTCTATAATGTTCTTCAGTATGTCCGCAGTCTGCATTCGTCATCGAACCAGAGGTTTTTTTTGTTGGGTCGGGTTTACAGTCAGAATATCCGGAGCAGTTCCTCTGATTGCTTCTTGGCAGAGATGACATTAGTTTTCTACGTTCGATGCTGACGTAGTCGGACTTCTCAAAAAGTTAGGATCCTGGTCGTTTCTTGCAATTGTAGCTGATCGACGTTAAATTTGCTCATAATAGCTCGCTAGTTTTGGACTGTTACGAATATACGCATCCTCATCTTGGCTACAAGTGCGTTGATTACAATATGACCAATTTGGTTGAATACTAAAGTGTGGAAATCGTTGCGCTATCGTTACATTGCGTCCCGCCGCAAAGTCAATAAGACGAACGTTTCGAACGTGATGTCGTGGAGACTGTACTTTCCGACCTTACTATGTACTGTCAGAGATGCCTCGTCGGCCGTCTTCTTACATGCCTAAAGATCAAGACTTGTTTCTTTAGTCTTTCTGTGTCTGCGAATATACACCGCGATTGCTGTTCTTGTTGGGCCGATTGTCTGTAACATTCTCCGCAGCAGATATCGCAGTTATTCATCCTCTTTTTATCTGATACACCCCATCACACATTTTGGATGGCTGTTATGTCTGCTTTGTAGCAATCGAAGTAGTTGTTCGGCTATACGCAGTCTATTAAGGGCCTGAACGAATCGGTCATTTTCTGACGCTATAAGCTGGTTCGTCATACCATATTTTCGTTATCTCTTCCATATAGAGTGAGCACTATTGTGGCATTGGGAAGCATTATGCTATTGGTCGAGCACATACTTTAGTAAGGCATTACTAATGCTGTTATCCCTGGGGATAACCACTACGAACTGGCCGCCAAATCCTGGTTATAGGAGAGTCAGCAGTTTACCAATCAATAACCGCGCATATCTTTAATTCAAAGGTCGGCAAATTTAACCAGCCTCACACTTGGCGCAGTATAATCCCAAGTAGGTGGAGGAAATACGTAGCATTACTCGTAGATATAGTAGATAGGAGAAGTATCATTACTGAAATATGATGAGATATCAGATAAACAAGCGGTCCCGTTTTGCGCTATATTTTATTCGTGTACTGTATGAGTTCATGAATAAACGGCGAATTTTTCTAAATATCCCATCGTTGCGTCCTAATGACGTTAATTCTTGTATAATCAAATGCGTAAATGCCAACAATAGTCGTATCTACTGATACACCATTATTAGAGACTATGTAATCATCGTCATCCTCCCCCGCTGACATAGCTTTCGCTTGGCATCATCACCATTATTGTCGAAGTAGTAATAGCAGTTTGTTGTTGTCTGTTCCTTTTAACAATGGGCGAAATTTCCGTGGCGCTATTTTTACATTTTTAAGCGATAGAACCAGAAAAAGTTCACATAAACAAGGGTAATCTCGTGTATGTCTTTATGCGGTAGAAAGACCTACCTAGTAGTGTATTTAATGTAACACACAAACAAAACAGCAAACAAACGAACAGACAACCACTCTAAAAAAAGAAGAAAAATGTCAAACTCGTAAACTTTTCTATTTAACGGTACGTTTGAGCAGCCTAGGTCTGAAAATAACCAAAGTACGCATACGCATACCAAAAGTCAGAAAACAACGACGAAACAGAGAGAGAAGAATAGGGCTGAAAAAATTACGATGAAGGGAAACTTCGAGCGGAAATGCTCGTGGGATATAATTCAAAAGAAGCAAGTGGGTGGTTGTGATTTTTAAATTGGCTTTCATAGAGCTTATGAATTGAATGCCGGGTCACATTGTAGTCAGCAAATGATGGAATTTACAAAAGCCAGCTAAAATATGACTGCGATTGGGGAGCATCAAACAGAAGTTCTGGGAAATGCAGTTTCCACGATTTTTACCTTTTTCTTATTTTTCTTTTGTATTACAAGCGATGCTGAATAGCTGAATGATTTTTTTTTTTACTCATCTGTTTGACTTTCAAATAAATGTGCTTCTGTAAATTTTCATTTGACTGTAAGTAAGCGGAAATGTTTCATCAGTTTGAAGTGCCTTAGTCTTCTTTTTTCCTAAAAAAAAAAAAGTTAGGGAAAGGACGAGTGTTTTCCGATGGAAAAGCTCTTACAATGCTTGAATAACTTGACAGAATTTACAGGATCTGACGTGAAAGGTAAACATTAATTTTTTCACGTGGAATTGTATATTTCCTTAAGTGAACAAGTCAAAATTCCATCAGAGACGAACCTCTCCCCTTATCATGCTATAAATGAAATTATTACGAAAGAGACAAATAACGTTCAAGGAAGATCGCGACTTACCATATAACAAAATTAATTTGGGGGTATGCTCTGAGAACGTAAGGCACCATACACATCAGGAGCTGTTCTAAAACTACCCATAATGGGAACTTTCTTTTAAAGGGTGAGCCAACAGCTAGTGTGGAAGTTTTTATTAAATTTAACACACATTTATTGTGAAATCAATGTAGCATTTTATTGATTAATAAAACTCGGATTATGGCAATGATAAATGGAATACAACGTCGTTCATGTGACCACCACGACTTCTGTTGCAAGCGGCCATCCGAATGTAAAAATTATCGATGGCTTTTTGAAGAATGAATGGGTCAATGGCCGTAATTTCAGTTTGAATGTTGTGTTTGAGATCCAAAATTGTTGCTGGGCAATTGGTACAGACCTTACTCTTCAAATAACCTAAGAGGAAGAAGACTAAAGGTGTTAAATCACATGACCTTGGATTCCAATCAACTTCTTCTCTAACCGAAATAATGCGATCTTCAAATTTCGTACACAATAAATTGATTGATTGATGGCCGTTGAAACCAGAGGTCGTCAAGACCAAATTCATTTCTGGTAGCGTTCTCCATTCACTCTAACTATCTCTTCAGTCTCATTTTCGAAAAAATACGAAAAAAATCCATAGTCTGCACCATACAGTGACTTCTTTGGGAAGCATTGGTTTTTTGTGAATCTCGTATGGGTTTTCCGGTCCCCAGAAACGACAATTTTGTTTTTTTACGTACCCACCCATTCAAAAATGTATATGACAAATTGTTTTGGCGATCCAACATCCAGTTAACAAATCGGCGACGTCGTAGATGGTTCAAAAGCTTTAATTGTTGTGTAATTTGGATTTTATAGGCGTGCAAATGAAGATCAAGTTCTAAAATTCACCCTAAAGTGACATAAGTGGGGCCTTATTGTTGACGAATTGAGGTACCTGGCTTTATTTGAACACTTTTGCTCACAGTGGTGATGTTTTGGCGATTAGGTAACACGAAAAATTCATGAATTTTACGAAATGCTACTTTTACAGTTCGCCCATTTTATAATAAGAATAACAAAAATGCGTTGTTGCATTTTAAACGTTTCCATGACTCAACTGCCAAAGATTTTTGACATCTGTCAAAAAGATCAACCACATTAGATTCAGTAAATGGTAGTAATTAAGGGCCAACATGCACACCATCTGTTGGCTCACCCTTTATGATAGTACATGACCGAGGTTACTGCAATCCAGAAGCTATACCATATTTAAAAATCAATTCAGGCCGAAGGTCATAGGCTTGAAACTTAGCCAAATTCTTCTCTGTGTAAATACTCTGGTTAGCAGAATTGACAAAAGAACGAAACGCGGTAAACGCAGCGGAAGTTTTCCACAGTCATTTAGCTGCCTCACTAACTTGAAAATGGTGGTAACTCCGACCAAATTGATCAAGAGTTAAACGTTTGAAGACATGCACCAAATATCCTGCATTTATTTTGAGGCTCCCATTTAATTCAGGACGCTACTGTTCAATGGAAATACGTCCTGACATAGACAAAATAATTAAGTATTGCTAATCCGAAACGGCAAGAGCTTCCCGTACGTCACGAGCTTTTTGAAAAATAACAGTAAGTTCAGAGCCTACAATCATCGATCGATCGATCGATCCACAAGGAGTCGTAGTTACATTAAAACATCATTTTCATCCAGCAATTGCTTAGTAAACATGAAATAAAGAGAATGAAAAGGTACAAAGAAGCCATCGATTTGGTCAGCAAGGAAGTTTGGCACTGCAGTTTACAAGACTTTACACTTAGAAAAGTCTTGAAAAACCCCAGTAAAGTTCAGGTTGATAGATAAACTTCATCTTTTGATCGGCCTTAGGGTCGCACATGATAACACTTATTTTGTAGAGCTGTACAAGATCACGGATAATTGCAGAGCTCAGCAAAAGCTGATGTATTTACAATACTACACGGTACACTACTACGTTTTTCATGTGACTTCTTCAGTTCAATACTGAAACGAAATATCCAATTTTCTAGAAATCTATCCATCAGTGAGCTTTTAATGATGAGATCACCCTTATCGCTAGGTCCTAACTTTGCAGAAGCGTTTACAGAAATTGAAGAAAAGTCGAAAAGAGCGGGTCTGAAAGTAAATCCGGACAAAACGAAGTACGTTCTGTTTTCAAGAGCACACTTATCGTAGTCGAAAACCGCCAAAGGCTGATCAAAGAAACTCTTTTCACAACCTCTAACTCAGAAAAACAAATGTAATGTGATGTTTCTATTAATGCCAAATCCACTCAATGTCTCTGAGTTTTGTAGCATTATAATAGAAAGTATTATATCATACTGACGATGTCACTAAAACGTACGAGTACAACGTTTCCGTTGACGTCCATGGGTAAGCCTTCGAACCTCTTCATTGGAACATAATATAATATATAGTACAAAGGAGTTCTGTGACTTGCTCAACCCGAAGGAGTAAGAGTGATCGGATTCGCTAATAACATCGTCTTGGACATGTGGTTGTCAAACTGAACGGGACGAGCCAGTGCATCCTCAACCAGTTTGTCTTAAGTACGTGCTAGTTGTTAGTTCGTTACATTTAGCTCAGCCAGCAACCACTCCAACATCAGTGTTATGCCTTCATGTCAGAGTTGACGCCGACGGGATTTTCATATAACTACATACAAATTCTATAAAAAGACTTTTTCAGAGAATTGCCTCGCACGGGATTCGAACCCGCGACCCTCTGCTTGAGGAGTCTATGCATATATAACTACACCACGGCCACCCCCATCAAAGTAAACTCATTCACGAGATAGAGTCAGCCACTGATCTTTAGAGATGAACTAGTATACAGAGCCATGTCCAGTGTTGCTATCCCTATCAAGCTCATTCCGCTATGTAATATAGAATGACTGTAGAGGGTGCACTCTACTGGGTCAAAATCGGCAAAGACAAAACCGAGACCTTCAAAGTAAAAAAAAAAAGACTTAAACAAGACAACGACTTTTTCAACATCGTTTTTGAAAGAATTGTGCGAAACTCGTAAGTCTACTCGCATACGCAGACGACATTGACATAATGAGAAGAACACAGCGAGCTATGAAACGTTTGCGTCTATTGAAGCAGGAGCGGCAAAAATGGGTTTAGTGGTCAGAGGAGAAAAATCAAAGTACGAGTATATACTATCAACAAAGAGAGAAACACAGCATCGACGTCTTGGACAAAACGTCTATAAAGGCAGCTGCAACTTTGTGATAGTAAGGGACTTTATGTATCTCGTCTCCGCTATCAGCTCTGAAAATGGCAACAACGTGGAAATTACACTTCCGAATCGCTGCTTCTTTGGACCTGGAAGGCAATTGAGTAGTAAAACTCTCTCCCGATCAACCAAAAAGACATTATACAAGATACTGATCATTCCAGTTCTGATTTACGGCCCAGAACGGTGGACACTGACAAAAGCAAATAAAAATACTTTAGGACGCTTCGATAAAAAAGTTCTTCGGCTAATTGTTGGTCCCATTTGCATCGATTGAGAATTGAGGAGATCTTTCAACAGCGAACTGTTGATCTGCCGATCTTGCCAGAAAAGGTCGGATAACCCGGCTTAGATAGCTAAGTCACATTGAGCGCATGGAAACCAGAGTCAAAGTCCGGAAAGCTTTCGTCTCCATAAATGCAGTAGAGGACGACGTCATCTTAGGTAGCGCACATAAGTGAAAGAGGACTTTAGCCAACTTCTTTTGCATAAGATCGCGCTATCTGGAGAGGCTTGTTAGCTGAGGCCCTAGGAATGTCTAAACAAGAAGGAATGATATGGAAAATATGATGCTTTACAGAAGACAGGACAAATCTGGCGAGTCTAAAGGGCTTCGTGTGTCATAAAATGGGATCAGAGCGCGACGGAATCGTGCTCATTCATAGTGCATAAACAGAATTAACTGCGAGCTGAAACCAGGGTCCTTCTCAGCGGAATAGGAGACCTTGGATAATACAGTATATTTGCTAACTAGCCCTGAAGACTAGTACCTAACAGCAGTCACACGGAAGCAGAATTGTTGACGAGTGGAAAGGTGTGGTTGAGGATACTACCTAAGGCGGTATTCAAATCCGACTCTCCGGTACGAAACACAAGAGCAAGAGCAGGTTTAAAAACCAGACAATGACAAAATGCTTAATGTTACAAACCGAAAGCTGTATGGCAGGAATTTCAAGGTTTTAGCAAGAATTGGTCTTTGCAGTGGATCCAAATTTTCTTTTTTCTTCATCAGTCGTACGATAGTTAAAAGATAGCATCCTATTTTAACTACAATCTCTCGATAGCCAAGCCCTTCTTCGACTAAAGTCAATATTTGAACTTTTTCGTCCCGAGTCAGTTGATGATATTTACCAGACATTTCACTTTTTTTTACTTGTCACCGTCACAGCTCAATTCAAACTAATTTTTTTTTTTTGCACCGAATACGAGGCCGAACTCCGCTATAGGGAATACCCTTCATTAGTATGGGAAAAACCCTTACGATCTGATATAATTAGGCATTTTTTGAGAACTCATTAGGTGGTGCGGTTTTTATGACCGCAAGTGTATATCGTATGATACTTTTGAACCTTGGTAGCTAAAATAATTTTAATAATTCTTTTATAGTCGTGTACAGTTGTCTGGTGAAATCTGCTTATTATTTCCGACCCCGAAGTCTGACGGCACTTCGTCATATTGTCCCAAAAGGAAGCCGAAGGC
This sequence comes from Volucella inanis, assembly GCA_907269105.1. NCBI lineage: Eukaryota > Metazoa > Arthropoda > Insecta > Diptera > Syrphidae > Volucella > Volucella inanis. Next base: position 128,280,139 of record OU026154.1, read on the forward strand.
GTACTTGAGATATCATAAGTCATGGGCCACATTCCTTTTTCACATCGGCTTCTCGTTCGTTTTGAACTTCGAAAAGAAAACTTCTAAACCACCGACCAACAGCAATGTGTTCGACGTTCACTGTTTATCAGATAAGACTCAGGTGATCTTGTGGTAGGTTCGTCTTACAAACAATGTCCCTCGGTTGTCATTGTACTCCTTGTACATACTTATGTTCCTTTTACAGTAATTTCTCAGTATTTCGTAAAAAAAAAAAAATGAGTAAGCGCTTTAGTTCAATGAGAACTGGGCGCTGATATAGAATTTGCTATATCAGTACCGAGTATGTGCAGCCTTACGAGCTTACATTCAAAGATTTAGTATCCTCCGGTTTCGTCATCAAACTCACACTTGGGTGGTTAGCAAAGCATAAAGTAAGACAGTTGATTGACAATGACCACTTATCAGTATGCCACTATTGCCCTTTAATAGACCCCATCTTGCACCGCATGAACTTTCTCGCCCTCTGGTATTCTAAGAATTTTCTTTTCGAAAATCGAGAGGACTCTTCTTCTTTACAAATCCGATCATTATCCGCATTTTATAACCAAAGGTCGTCAACGAGGTATCAGCACAAAAAAGATGACCTTCGTCACGGATTAAATAGTTATTGTCGGTCCTCACAGTACTGGGCTACGGCCAAATGAATCCTTTATATGTTTTAAACATAGGGAGTGCGCCAATCTTCTTATTCACTTCGAAATTTTTAAAAGGTTACCAAATGATGCTACAGGATGGCGTCACGTATAAGTGCTTCATGGTCTCGTTATTTAGCTTGCCAATACCCATTGGAAGATACTACTTCCACAAAGCCTTATACTAGTCATTGCTATCATAGGGGATTGAGTAGCACTTCGATTAACAATATGGGGTCTCTGGTAATCACAATTTTAAGGGCCATTCTATGGGCTTTATGACATCATCAAATAGTTGGTATTGGGAATATTGCCATATCCGAATCTAAAATAGTATCAATCTTCTATGAGGTTATTTGCGACACAACTTGGATTTCAATAGAGTCTCATCGCTATCATCCTATGCATCATGATGCATTCAGCAATTTATTTCCATAAGCCACCACCTACCATACTTAGCCAGCGGTACAAAGCTCCATCTCATTTAAAATTCAATTCTACTTATCTATCGATTCGAATCAGGCATATTGCCCATCATATCGCTGGCAATTTTAGATTCAAACTCAAGTCAGCGTCGACGGCAGGTTGTATGCCAATATCCGGTGGTGGTACACACAGTGTCACTGAAATTATTCAAATAAATCCATTAATTTGTTAACCAATAAATTTCGTATGGTGCCTTCCATATCAATAAGTCTCTGGAAGATGTGCACACAACATCATTAACATATGAACACAGCAACACAACAAGGCGATGCGTAGGGGTACGAATCGAAGGATATTCACATTCTCCTTACCATTCACAGGATGCGCAATGGTGTGATGGACTCGCATATACTTTACATCCATTTATGATCTCGATGCTGGGATTTTTATTTTTTTCCTTTTTCTACTATTGGTTCGTCTTCTCCTTCTCCATTGTATTTATTTTATTTTATCTGCTCTTCATTAAATATTCATCATGCATAGCTTCTGACAGCCTTGATGAAGGACAACACACAAAAAGAGGGTCGCCGACGTAGATGACTGTTTTTCTTGGTCTCTTCCTGCTTAGTTGAATCATTCCCTTCCTCTCAAATAGCCCCAAAATCCGCTATCGATAAAAAGGAAAATATTTTCTCGTTTAATTTTTTTTTTTTTTTTATTCTTTTCAATTTCTTTGTCAATTTTTGGTTGACGACGTCGAAGCTCTCCCGTCACAAATAATGCTGATAGGATACCGATGACGTATAGGGAGGTGATATTGAAAATTTGAATTTAAATTGCGCGGTGAATTACGAATGCGTAACGAAACGCTGTGGGGTGACCATTGTGTTGTAAGCGTTCGATGTCTGCGTTGAAAGCGTGATTGGGAGATCAATTGCCTGACTAAGATAAATATTACGAATTGAGATGCAAATTTGATTCGACGCTTTTCCTCTTTCTGAAGGAGGCAACTTGAACCTTTCTTGGAGTTTGGAATTTGTTATTTACGATAAAACTCAATGCGTTGATGTTTTTAGTCAAATACTTGAGGATAATGACTGGAGATGGTGATTTTATCGAATTCCACTTTTCCTTTTATTTGGAGTGTCAAAGACAAAAAAATGCTTTTATTTGATCCCTTCGTTTCATTTTTCTATGTTAACATCTGAAAAATTAACTGATAACGGTTTTTTTTTTTCTTTCTAGCCCTCAAAACATCACCAGCCATACACGAACAATGCAAGCAACTCGAACGTGCCAAAACCGGAGACTTACTCAAAGCAAAAATTCAACAGCGACCAAATCGAGAGGAACTCGAACGTCGTCACATCCTAGAAGAAGACGAATGCCACATTGATCCAAGTCTCGCTGAGAAGCAGCGTATGCTTAAGAAAGCCCGCCTGGCTGATCAATTGAATTCACAAATTCAACATCGACCCGGCCCACTGGAATTGATCAAAAAGAACATTTTACATACAGAGAAACCAATCGAGAAAATCGTTAAAGAAGGTTTAGTTTCATTTAAAGCGACCAGTGAAGGTCTACTCACCCGCCCACAACATCCCAATAGCTATGTAACATTCGAAGATGACTCACAGAGTTCTGAAAGTGATACACGGAATACTCCACCACGTTCTGATGTGCTTGAAGCTGCTGCTGCATCGGCTGGCATTGTTACCGTTGCTTTGACAATTCCGACAAGCGGTGGTCAGGTTGTAGTCACCTCAGCACCAATATTGCAGACAAAATTCCAATCGACACTAACATCACATGTGCCACCACCACCGCCTTTGCCACCCAGATTGAAGCAAGACACTGCGAACCTATTCGAAGAGCTATGTCAATCAGTGGCTGGACCAAGCCCGAGTCCAGGATATTTACCCTTGGTAGCATCACCATCATCTTTGGGCTCAAGTGCATCAACTCTGAGTCCATTGTCATCGGTGGCATCACCACCGCACTCGATAACACCAAGGCCAACAATTCAATCACCAGCATTGTCGCTGCAGCATTCGCAAAAGTCCGATGCTCCGGGGAAGGATAAAAATCGAAAGAAAAGCAAGTCTAAGCCAGTATCCAAGGCAAGAACAATTAAATTCCATGAGTACAAAGGCCCACCGAGTGCTCAAAAGATATCTTCCTCATCGGAATCGAGTGCCTCAGAAGAAACCTCCTATCAACTCATGTTGGAGCAGCAAAATTGCTTGTTAAAGTTTCTCGAACACCTTAATAAGAATCAGTCGATCTTACCAAATACAACTGGTGTTCCATCGTCAAAAGTGACCACAATGACAACACAACAGTCGGCGGTAAGTAGCAGCGATGTTAGCACATCAAGTTCAATGTCGATGTCAGCGGGAACACCTCGGCCACCACCAATGCCATCTCCTGCTCTTTCGGTGAGCTCATCAATTCCGCCTAGTCCAGCAACTAGTTATGCAGAGTCGACGTGTTCAATGGGGGATGTAACGAGACTCGAAAAAATGAAGGTTTCTGATCTGAAAATGCAACTTAAAAGGCGAAATCTTCCTGTCTCTGGACCTAAGCCGCAGTTAATCGAACGTCTGAAACCATATTTGCCATTAGATGCAATGGATTGCACTCCAGCTTCTACGTCAGATGTTGTTTCGCTGGCCAGTGAGACTTGTGACGCGCCAGATACAACGGTCGCTATGATTGTAAATTCTCCACGACAGTCAATGTCACCGGAAGCAATCAATGAGCACCATGAGCACATGGATACGGTCCAACAAGTAGACTCTCCAAAGCCGGTAACCTTGCAGACTACAACTCTAATGCAACCACAACCACAAACAGCAACAATTCTTACGCTATCTAATGAGGATCTCCTGCGAGAGCAACAACGCAAAATCGACGAACTTCAAAGACAATTGCAACGTAGTCAACAGGAACTACAGCAAATTCGACAGAAGCAACAAGGAGGTCAGCCACCTCAACAAATTACGTTGATCACCACAACTCCTAAAGAAATGATTGCTCCTCAGCAACAGATGATCAAAATCCAACAGCAACCCATGCAGCAACAGCCTGTGGTGTCAAGTACCCATCAGCCTAAGGCCTCATCAGCTCCTCCGCAGCCGATAAATCAGAAAATGGTAGTTAAACAGCAGTTAGAAGCGAAAATTCAAAAACAAAAACAAGCCGCTGCTGCAGCAGCACAAGCACAAGCTCAAGCGCAAGCGCAACTTCAAGCTCAAGTGCAGGCACAAGCACAAGCCCAAGCTCAAGCACAGGCTCATAACTTGATGCGTATGCAAAATGCAATTGCCAATCCTACACACCACACTGTCATCATCCCCAAGATGGATGATCAAAAAACCATCATAGCCACTGCTCCAGCATCGTCTTTAGCAGCAGCAGGCCATCATCCACAGGGAATTCCCATGGCCGCTGGCAAGGGACAAAATAATGTCAGCTTAATGTGGAATAACGGAAATCAAACAATTTTTCTCGTCGGTCTACCTCAGCAGGATAATAATAAGAAAATGATCAATGGTCATCATCGAACAGCATCGTTGCCTAGCATTGTATTCCCTATAACACCAGCAGAGCAGCAAATAATCGAAGCAAAACGTCAACAAATGCTACCACGAATCCAACTCGATGTTAAGCCACAAAATATTCCTCCCCCACCACTATACGAAGAGGCAACCAAACAACTCTGCACAGTAAAAATCAAAGAAGAAATCATTGATCCCTCACATAGAAATGGCATAGCACAGCCACAACCACCACCACCACAACCACAATCTACATCCTCCAAACGCAAGCAACATGTCAAATCGGAGAAACTCACTGATGTTCTTGATATCCTCATTAAACAAGGCGAACTACCTGAAAGTGCACGAGAACCCCTAACACCTCAAACACCAGTTACCCCAGGTGGAAGCAGTATCATGACCGATATGAGTGGAAATCTGATTTTCTCTCCTGCCACACCCACATCGGTACCAATTCAAATGGACACCACACTAGCATCTCCATCTTTCCAACTTCTAAACACTCCAGCTCCACCGCCACCTCCTCCACCACCAGCACCGACGCTACTGCCTCCCCAATCTTCCATAAATCAATCGTCGCTACTGGAAAATATCGACATGTCTTCACCATTACAACCCAATTGTCATATAGATCCAACCAAGACATTGGACATCTTCCTCGAGCAACAACATCAACAATCCTCTCCGACTATGCAACAAGTTCATGGCCAAAATAAATCTTCCAACGACCGTGATGCTAAATTGAATCATTTCGATGAGTTCGAACTCCTCGAATTGATGAGTCAACAGCTGGAAATGGACATCAGCACCGATGAGAATTGTCACAGCTTTCCATCGTTGGAACATCCGCACCAGCAGCACCAACAGCACCAGCAGCACCAGCAACAACAGCATCAGAACCAAAATAAACACTCTGTTCCATCGCCAATACGACGTGACATGAATCCCTCGCTACAGCCATCCATCAGTGAGCTCATTCAACAGAACACTTCCAGCAATAACAATTCGGCACCCCTCAATGGCGGCGGAGGCGATGGCAGAGGCGGCAACAACATGACCAATGGCATGGTACACCATCTACAGCATCAACATCAACATCAACATCCACATCAGAATATCAACAATAATCCTGGCGAATCACCATCACCCAGCTTCACGTCATCAAACAATAATTTCACATCAACTCCAATGGACGTTTGCGATGACTTTGACAATCCGCTTGGCAGTTTCAGTTTCAGCTCCCAGTTATCACCGGATTCCAATATCAATACTCCACCTCATCCATTCGGTGGAGGTGGTGGCAGTTGTACTTCTGTCGGTGGCAGTGGTTCCATCGGCAGTGGTGGCAACAGTTGTGGTCTACTAACATCCCATTCCTCGCCATCGTCCGTTGGCAATCACAATTCACTTTTGGAACAAATGTCAGTTTGCGGTGGCAGTACTTCGAATCCAGGTGCGTCCATGATGGAGAATGGCGACAGTTTTGGTGGCAATCATTTGTCACCAATAAATCAGGACAACATTTTGGATCTTTTCAACATTGACGACTACAAAATGTCTTGGGGTGAGGGTGATTTTGCCGTTTAAATTTAACAAAATTACGCGTGTGCTATTAACCAGGCCAACGAGAGAATGCATTTACAAATAAAAAAACAAAAAAAAACAAAAAAAAAAAACAAAACAAAAAACAAAAACAAAACCAGAAAAAGCGAAAGATAAATGTGTGCAAACGATGAATCCTTGGGGGCAACGAGATGTCTGCCTCCACCCAAAATAAATCGTCGTCATTAGTGCTGTATAGGGTGTTTAGTTTATTGCAAGCAATAAACGATTGAAGTGAATCAATAAGAACAGTTAAATTAGACCATTCCAATGAAAGTTATATAAAAAAAAACAAAAAAAAAAAAAAAAAACAAAGAAATATGTACTAAGCAACTGCTTTAGGGTTTATTTTTCCTTCATCTTAAGTTGCAAGGCTTGGCTCATGAAAAAAAATAGATAAAGGAGGGCTTGTGTAGGCTTAGTGAAGGTGAGAAGGAGATTGTTAGAATAATTGAAGACACTTTGACTACGTTGGAAGATAAATTGTAACCCAAACGGGTGATGTGACAGAAAATTGCATTAGGTTGCACTGAATTAGCAGAGTCACTTCATCATTCTTTAATAATCTGCCTGCCTGCGGACTCTTCACAATTTGATGGTGAGAAGTCAACGTGACGTTTCTGTATCTCGTTACAAAGCTGAATGCACCCTCATAGACATTTTTTCTTGTACCTAGTACTCAAGGGTTCACACTGGGGTTGCTTACCCCGTCCAAGAAATGTAAGTCTCGTTGAATTTACTGAAATGTAGAGGACTATCTTAAAGCAGTTTAGTGTACGAGTACGAGTTTTGTGTACGAGTATAGCCCCTAAGATTAAAAAATATTTGCTTCGGATTAGCCCACTTTTATCCGATATACCCGTTGGTTAATCTCGTTTTTTCAGGTAACCAGGGTTGCTCCAGCATTAGGAAAGTTGCTTTTAGATGCATTTTTTGGCATTCCCGATGTCTTGGTCCTTAAAACGGATATTCATTCTATGCTAATGCCTTAGTGGGATATCGTCTATACAACTTTTTTTTTTTTTTTTTTTTTAATTAAAAGCGATTTACTGCATAAATTGACTCGTAGTCCTGTCGGTTTCAGTTGATTAAGGTTCGACTCCAAACTGAACATGCCACCAAATGTATCCGATTCTGAATTTCGTCGGTGCAAGAAAGTCATTGAAAAAACTTGTGTGCTTGGTGTACGCTGGATGTAGTTGATATTGCTGGTGCGGCGCTTCTAAAAAAAAAAAAAAAAACTTTCTCAAACATTTATAAAAGAATCAATGAAGAAAGCGACCCTTTTCAATGTTTGTTAACAAGTGGCAGAAATACTAGACAATTAAAACATTGTTTACTGATGATGTACTTCAGTTACAAGCACCAATAAAAATAATCAGAAATCGACTAAGCAACCTGCAGGTAAGCAATGGACTTGTAATTCCTCAGTTCATAAACGACCTATCGTGTGTGGGCATAGTCTGTCATGGAAAAGACACACGAACCTGGAATGGACTCAACGAACAAAAAGTTGAGACTTAGATTGTCCACTTCCTATTCAATGTTTGTTTGAGGAAGGCTCAGCTTTCAAATAGTTTGGATTTGTTCAAAATTTTGAGTTCAAATTCGTATGAAATCACCCACACGCCAACTCAACTACCAGTTCAAAAACACCCTATCACTACCAAATTGGGATGGAAACCCATTTCGCTTATTTGAGTTATTTCCAGTGAGCTGGTAGAAAATTCTGAGAACGGCTTGGGTATCCTCATTAATGAGATTCCCCGATTCTTTATGTTCAACAAACGACTGTCAAATGAAGTTATTCTTAGAAATCGAGTTGCGCGTGGATTGATTTGTTTGTAAAAGGGATTCGTGGGAAGTTTCTCTACTTCTTTTATGAGCATTAAGCCTTGAGTATGGTGTGCCTGTATCTACATGTATTCAACGCAAGTTCTTCTTTTATCGCAATGTTCTCGTATAAAATTTTCAAAAAAGGATTAATTAGCAGTTCTCATAAAACGATTGAACAAATCATTTTCAATCTCACAATGTGCCCAGATGGATCAATGAGCTCACAGCTAAATAAAGTCATCTTTTCCGAAGGATTTTGGAAATTGCAATGGATTACACGAAAGGGTGGTGATCAGTTGTGTACAGTCCGCCTTAGTGAGCGGTAAAGATTGAAAAACAGAAGCAAAAAAAAAAAAAAAAATTGTTTTTGACTACACTAGCACAGTTAGATCAGTGATGGCAAGGCTTTCTAACGCAACATGAAGAATAGATAATGCCAGTCGGTACCTATAACCTAATTTCATTAAATACATAGTCTATTCTTTCAAATTTGTTGCACAACATACACATTTGCCCAAGGTATCATATTTCAGAGGGAATATCTACCTAGATTACTGTCACTGAATTTCATTTCACCTATTCAGAGATCACAAGTAAGTTTTCAAAGTTTTTAAGTGACCTAGACTGTATTTCTACATCGCATTCTGTCGCCTCAATGAATTTTAAATACTAATTTAAAGCAGAGCTCTCCAAAAAAAGGACATTTTGTTTTTGACTTTTACACAGCATGTTTGTTTTAATATTCCAGGGATATACACCCCTATCAACTGGCGCAATTACTGCTAAAAGAAGAACTAATTTCACTGAATTTCAAGTGGATCGACAGAAAAGTCGCATCAGAGTTGCCGAACTTTTTAAATGATGATTTAGGCTGTGTTCCTTCATCACACCTCTTTGGCTCCAACAATTCTTAAAAATCAAATTTTGGATTTCTAAAGACAAATTGAGAATAGAAAATCAAAGTTTATATACCGACGGTGTCAATAACTTTATTCTTGGCATTTGTACAATACAACATGTTTGTCTTCGGTACTCGAGAGGGAATATTCTTCCGTATCCGTTGGTGTATAGAAGAACTAACGTCACTAAATCTCAGGTGGATAGCACATCTGAATAGAATTGCAAATGAGTCTCTGAACTTGTTAAATGAAATGGGCTGGGTTCCTTCAGCGCACCACTATCAATTCTTAGAAAAGCAATTCAAATCGAGGATTTCCAAAGACAAATTAAGTATAGTGAAAATCTTTGCACCGACCTTTGGTATTTTAGAGAGTAAACTCTATTTATTATTCATAGAAAAATTAATGTCATTGAGTTTCATCTTAATGAACCCGCTTTATCGATTTTGGGTTACTTCACGAGTCCCCTCGATTGCTAAGCAAGTACAAAGTAATCCCTTCCACCTAAGCCTGCCTTCTATTTCAAACGATAAACAAAAAAAAAAAATCGTAAACAATTTATTTAAATATCTAATTAGCTTAAAATATATATAAAAAAAAAGAAATCAAGTATTTCCTCCAAGGAAAGAAAACGCCTTTAATTCAGTAAACCAAAACAAAACAAAAAAAGAAAAAAAAACAGAAAAATTACTCAAAACTATAAAATTCTTATTTCGTTCCGTTTCTAACGTAAATTCTTTTTTTTTTTTTTTTCAAAAACTAAATAAATATATTCATATATAAAATATATTTTAAACTATTCCGATATTTTATTAAAAGTAGAAAATTTTAACTTTAAAAATGAGAAGAAAATTAAACAACAAAAAGAGGTTGTTTTTTTTATCATTATAATTGAGTGCATGATACATTAATTGTATGTAGGGATCCATTACCATTAAAATATTTCAAAAAAAAACGGGAAAAAAAATAAATAAAAAAAAAATTATTTAATAATAAAATATACACATAGTCTATTTAGATATTGTTTGAGTTTGTGTGAGTTGCTTTGATTTTTATTCTTCGATATTATTAAATTGTTAAAAAACATATAGAAATACAATACAATTACCACTTTCGTAAAATAAAAACAAAACAAAACAGAAACACGTAATTGAACTCAATTTTGTTGAGAAGAATCAAAATGAAGAGAAAGTGTAAGAAATCAGTAAACTATGTACTTAATTGTTTGTTTCTTTGATTTAAAAAAAAAAAACTTTATTCTTGTTATTTATTAGATTTTAAGAATAATAATTTTAAAAAAATTGTAAATACAACTAAATCATTAAAAAAAAATATATATACAACAAAACTACAGAAAGTAAACGTTCAATTCTAAAAAAGAAACCAACACACTTTACATTTCTTTCACTTTTTTTTGGTTTAAAAAAAAAAAATGTTTTACTTTCTTCTTTGTTAAATTTTAATCTACTTTTTATTTTATTTGTGTTTTATTTAAAAAAAAAAAACTTCCTGTAAATAAGTTGAAATAAGTGCTAAATTAAATATAAATATTTTAAATATAAATATACATGTGCTTGGCATAAAAGTTTAAATAAATTCTATCATTATAAAAAAACAAAAAACAAAAAAAACAAAAAGTTAGATTTAATTTTTAGTAATAACCACGAAGTTATTTTTTTTTAAGAAATTAAACAATTTCAAAATTGTAAACAATATCGTTTTGTCCTGAAAGGTATAATAAATGGTTGCGATTGCTGTTTTGAAAGTAATAAAAATCTAAATTTAAACATTATTTTAACAAATAACTACTACTACTACTACTATTATTATTATAACAAAGTGATATCAAACAAAAAATCAATAAAAAAAATATATACATACATATATACTATGAGAATATTAAATAAAATCATTTTCCAACAACAATTTGTAGGGTTTTTCTTATTTGTTTTTTTTTTTTTATACTGTTTAAGGAATTCATTGATTAGGAGGTTTCGAAGCTTAGCTACTCTCTCTCTAGTCATTGTAGCAGAATCCAGTTCTTGGAATCAACTTTCTCTACATGCCTCCAAAGTGCCATAGACCGAGCCAAAGAACTAAGCGCCCATGGTATATGTGTATACTTCAAAGCAAAATGTAGGGGTGGTGCAAAAACTCTGTTCTGTGTGAGATTATCGGTTCTTGACCGCCAGAATGCGCTGCTACTGCAATTGATTGTTGATGATTGTTGTTGATGTGTTTGGCATCATGTTGAGTATGGACAAAAACTATTTTCGTTCTCTCATAAAACATTATTTTTTGCTAAGCAAAATGGCGAAGGAAACAAAGAAAAAGTTAGATAAATATAGGGTTTTCTAATAACGACTTGACATTTTTTTTTTTTTTTTTTTTTTAATAAAAGGCGAACCATTTGAGATATTTCAAAAACTTTATTATTGGCTTGAAGTCAAAAGTCAAAAGTCAAAACATTTATGAATGGAATTCGACTTCGTTCATATGGCCACCGCGGGCCATTTGCAGCGATCGATTCGTTGGACCCAATTTTCAACGACTCGACCACACATTTCGCCCGAAACGGGCGCTATTTCGCGTTCAATGTTGGCTCTAAGCTCTTCCAACGTCGTTGGCATAAACCAATGACTTAACGTAGCCCCACAGAAAATAGTCAAGCGGCGTTAAATCGCACGAATGAGGCGGCCAATCGACTGGCCCATGTCTTGAGATAATACGCTCACCATACTTGCTCTTCAATTAATCGATTGTAGCGTGTGCTGTGTGGCTTATGGTATCATCCTGTTGAAACTACATGTCGTCGAAGTCTATATCTTCCAATTCGGGCCAAAAGTAATCGGTGATAATGGCGCAATAACGCTGACCATTCACAGTAATGTGACGATTGTTATCGTCGACGAAAAAAATATGGCCCAATAACGCCGCCGGCATGCAAACCGCACCAAACAGTTATTTTTTGTGTATGAAGTGGTGATTCATGAAGCACATGTGGGTTTTCACCCGACCAATAACGCATATTTTGCTTATTGACGAACCAATGGAGCCAAAAATTAGCTTCGTCACTGAAGATTATTTTGCGACTCCGATTATCTGTAGAAAATTTTTATAATTTGCAGACGTTGCTCGTTAGTGTACTTTACCATGATGAAAACGTTGAGTTTACTGAATAAATTGACAGTGACAGTTTGATGATTAGTGAAAGAGTGCGTTCACAAATTAAATTCAAAGTTGTCAAGTCCCTGTTGGAAAACCCTATATTATGGGGCTAATGCTCCGTCAGATTACACTGTCAAATATTGGTTTCGAGAGTTTCGTGGTGGGCGCAACTCCACTACCGATCAAGTCCGCATCGGCAGGCCCTCCTATGCGGTTACAGAGGAAAATGTCAAAAAAATACATGAAATGGTGTTGCCTGACCGAAAAGTGAAGGTGCGCGAGCTACCAGATACCACAAAGATTAGTTAGTACTGAGCGCACATGTCATATTTTGGGCAATATTCTGCATATGAAAAAGCTATCCTGCCGCTGGGTGCCGCGCATACTCACTCCTGACTAAAAACACGAACGCGGGAGCAATTCGAAAGAGTGTTTGAATTGCTGATGCGGAATCGGGCGGACTTTTGTCGTCGATTGGTAAACATCAGAGAATAGCATGAGTGCTCGGCAATGGACTAAAGCCGGCACGAGTGCTCCGAAACGGCCGAGGGAGGCTCGATGGGTCGGAAAGGTTATGGCGTCGGGATTTCTGGGATTGAAATGGCATAATCTTCCTGGACTATCTGGAAAGAGAAAAAACCATCAACTGCGAGTATTACTGTGCATTATTGGAGCGATTAAAGGCCGAAATCGCTGCAAAACGGCCTCACATGTTTTTGCAAGACAATGCACCGGCTCACAAGAGCATCGCAACCACGACTTAAATCAATGACTTCGCCCGATTTGGCGCCTTCGGACTATTATCTCTTCCCACACCTCAACAGATGGTTCATCAGTAAAAAATTTAGCTCACGCGAGGAAATCATCGACGTCACGGAGGATTATTTTGCAGACCTTCCGGAAAATTACTTTTCGGACGGGATCAAGAAGCTGAATAATCGCTAGAATAAGTGTATCAAACTAAAAATTTAAAAAAAAATTGTTTTTCCATTCCCACGGAGGTTACTTTTCACCGCATCTTAATTGTGCAACAGGGCACATGTGTCGTACACAGAGGGCTCTCTGTTTCAACCCCGATATTCTAAATTTCCTTCCAGTTTTCTGCGATGAGTCTTTTCAAGTGAGTGAATTCAGTATACGGCATCTTCCTCATATGACTAACCTCCTGAGACTGATTTATTTTCAGGCTCTAGATTCATTTTTTGATCGAAAGAGATCAATGCCTTAGGTAAGCCGGTGTTGATTACATTTTCACTAAAGATACTTTATTCTAAAACTTTATTTAGTGGCCTAGGGGTCGGTGTGGAACAGTGGCTATAGTCTTTGACTACGAGGGCTGTTTGATGAGTAACTGCATTGTCAAAATCCGAAATCTGACCATCCGACACATAGTTTTTCCTTACATCAATTTCAAAACATCGTTTTAGTGTATCGTTCCGTGATCCGATTTTTATTTTTGGGTGACAAATCACACCCATTCTGCATGGTGTATATGGGACCCATTTAACTTCCCGTACAACCATTTACCATTGGTACTTAGAGTTTCGCCGTGGCTGCACGGCGGTTTTTGATGTACCGCACCCAGGTAGCCCAAAAACGGTTACCACAGAGGAAACCATGGACAGAATTCATGATCTCGTATTGGCGGACCGTCAAAGGAAAATTCGCAAGTTGGCTGAGATAGCAGGCATCTCAACTAAACGCGTTAGCTATTGCCTGCCCGAGATTTTGGGCCTAAGTAAGCTGTCTTCGCAATGGGTGCCGCGGTTGCTCACACCGGAGAACAAGCGCAACCGTGAGACCACTTCAAAGACGTGCTTGGCCTTGTTCAACCGAAATACGGAGTGTTTTCTGCGTTTTTTCGTGACCGTCGATGAGGCATATATTCATTGGTACACACCAGAGACAAAAGAACAATCGAAACAACGGGTTTTACCTGGTCAACGTTCTCCAAAGAAGGCGAAGATCGCGCCGTTAAAATAACGGCCACCGTGTTTTGGGACGCGCGAGGTGTGATCCACAATGACTATTTGGAGAAGGGAAAAACAATGACAGGAGTATACTATACGGGTATTCGCCAAACATCCTTTTTATTATACATGAGCTCTGGGTTCGAACCCTTATTTACTTAAAGTGGCGCTCCAGTACGGAGTGTACCTAGGCCTCAAATAACAACCGTCTCCAGTCAACTGGATCTTCAGCCAGCTCGATCTTCAACCAGCTCGATCTTCAGCCAGCTCGATCTTCAACCAGCTCGATCTTCAGCCAGCTTGATCTTCAGCCAGCTCGATCTTCAGCCAGCTCGATCTTCAGCCAGCTCGATCTTCAGCCAGCTCGATCTTCAGCCAACTCGATCTTCAGCCAGCTCGATCTTCAGCCAGCTCGATCTTCAGCCAGCTCGATCTTCAGCCAGCTCGATCTTCAGCCAGCTCGATCTTCAGCCAGCTGCCACCAGTTTCGCACGATAAGTTGGCTGAAGTCTCCTTCCACTTGCATGCACCACCTGAGTCTCGGTTTTCCTTTACTGCGCGGTGCCCTGGGGGCGGATTCGAAGACTTTTCGCACCTAGAGCTAGCCATCTCAGTCGTTGAACCTTCACTCTTCTGGACAAGTCGATATCGCTGCACAGTTCGTCGTTGTATCTCCTCCTCGACTAACCGTCTTTTTGGTCACCATTTGTGACGAAATGTCACAAATTTTGAAGCATTATTGATGCATTGCAGTAGAAAGGTAGAGTTGCAGTGCATAAAAAAGCATCATTAATTAATGTTGCGCATTTTTTTACGTTTAGGAATTCAACCACCAAGTTGTCTTCTTATTCCTGTCGCTCTTTGTCTTTCTGCATACTTTTTCAACTGTTTTTGGATGGGTTTCTTTTATTCTTCTTTATTTATCCTGTAGGTTTTCATTTACAGGATTCTCTTGGAGTCATCCTAACACTCCGTCAAAGCACGCCCGCCTTTTATCTTCTTGTGTAGCTCCTTTAGCTTAATGGTGTCGAAGACTTTATATTTTTGTCTCGGTGGATTTTTAAATCGGGTATCTGCTATTAGTAACCGGTGGATAACATCTGTTATGCTTCTTCTTGTGTTATGTGGATATACGATGAAATCCATTACGCTTTTCGTCTCCCTTCCTTCAGCATGGAATGTGTTCTTTTTTTTGTCGGAACAGAGCACTCAGACATAGAACTAATAAAGTTCCTTTTAATGAAATCTTTCAATTTTACGAAGAAATATGAGTAAGCTCTTTACATGCAAATGTTTCGCTCTCTCCACTACCGATTCACTGTAATGTAGTTCTGGTGTTATTGCATCTGACGGCATGTCTAAAAGACTGGAATCAAAAGCTTCAGTGCGTATTGTACCAAAGACCCTTTTTTTTAGACAGAAAATGGCTTTGAGAGTGCAGCCATGATACGAATATCAAGGGGAGGAAGTACCATAGATCAGAGCCAGGACACCACCAGACAATCGAGACATAGGATATAATTAGCCTTATCATAGCCATATAGATCCAAAGAACCCTTTTCGGTGACAGGCCTCTTGTCATGCTAATAGCTGCTTTGGACTGCCGGAAGGCCGACAGCGCCGTAGATACTTTCGATGTAAACTGTTCAGTCAAGAGAAGTTTGTTATCCAGGATAACAATTGGATTGTGTTGCCTTTAAACGCTAGATGAGTCAGACCAGGCAGCTTCTTCCTATTCTTAAAGATAATAACCTTAGTTTTGAGAGGCTTGATTGACAAAAAGTCCAGTACTAGTTCATCAGTTGTCGATCACGTCTAGGGCTGCCTGCGCTTTAGAGCAAACAGTCGCTGGACATGATCCAACAGACAGTACACCTACATCATCCACGTATGCTTGTGCATAGACGTTAGAACAATTGAGCGCGTTCACCAGTGAGTCGGCCAACATATTCCATAGCAATGAAGACAGAACGTCGCCTTGCGGGCAACCTCTGTAAGCATCCGTCACCACGCCATCCGCAATTAATGTCCTATTCACCAGCATTGCATTTACCTACAAAACTAGTGATTCGTCTACGCCGTGTTAGTTTGCGTTTTCAAAAGCACCGTCAACGTCGACGAAAACGTCCAGGGCGTATTACTTTTTGTCGAGTGCGCAAGTAATGGAATGGAAATGGAAAGGGAATTGCAAATTAGCAGCTGATTATGAACACAGAACTCTATCAGCGGCCTGCCATTGCCGTTTAATGTTGTTTTCTCTCCTTATTTACCTATAATTCCGTGGCCTACACTCATATCTTGCCTTGTTCTAACATTTAGATCCCCAAGTACAATTGCTATTCTTTCTATTATTGCTTCCTTGTCAGCTATGCTCCCCAGTTTTTCGTAGAACTCTTCATTTTCTAGTACCAAGCTGTCCTCTGTAGGGGCATAGACTTGGATAAGCGACACTTTTATTTCCAGATCTAATTGTACGACTAGTATCCTAGAATTTACGGATTCCCACACACCTAATTTCGTCTTTATTTTGGAGCTCGTAACTACGCCTACGCCTTTTTTGGCCCTTTGATCTCTTCATATTCCTGAGTGTCTAAGTGTGTAACTTTTCTGCACTTGATATCCCCAGGCACTGCCGAAAATCATAAATTTTTATGATTCCATTGTAGAATTTCATTAATTTTCGACCAGGCATTGCCATCGTCCGAAGATCCTGGTAAGATAATCTTAATAACAGATCCGCCTGGGTCGTAAACACCAGCTCTTAATTGTTGACACCTATCATCGAGGTGACTTCTTTTATAGTATCTTCTTTCTGTTCTTGCTCATCTGTGAGTCCTGATAAAATCAATCAACTCCTGTAGTATGTACAGGAGTCCTTAAATTGGAAATAATTTAGTTTACCTTTCCCTGTCATTAATGAATTAGTCAAGCAAACGTAAGATCGTATGGGCGTATTTTGTATACAAGCTCCGTCGGTCCGATAGCAACCCAACCACCAACACGACTGGGGTGGGCCAATAATCGAGATTATGTGACAGACTTTCTCCGATTCTGGGGTTCGGGTTGGAGCTGGGTTGTGGTGTTCTTTGTGTCAAATGGTCTACCGCCATTACAGCCGATCCTAGCAAGATGACAATGGCAACGACAATGACAACGACTGCGGCAGCAGGGATCGATGATAACAACGATTGGCAGATAACTAAGCATAACCAACGGTAATTTCTATCACAAAATACTACATACAGGCATGTACATATAGTATATTGTACTTTTATAAACACAAAACGCAAGCAAAACAGTATCGAAGGACACAACACAAAAATTGGATTCCTGCGAGGATACTGCCTTGGGGTGTGTAGGCGTCGTTTTCCTCGTGTACAAATTAGGATACACACCTACACGTGCACTGAAAAAAGAGAAAAATAAATTGGATAACCACACACCAAAACAACAGGGCTATGGCAACAAGTTGATGGAACAACAGCAAATGGCACAAACAACTTATGTTAGCCTCCTACCACCGATAAAAATAGTCGAAGAAGGTTGGGGTGGAAAGTGGCTTTCAGAGGCGCCACCAGTTGTTTTGTTTTTTTTTTTTTTTTGTTTTTTTACTATCCCTGCGTCCAATTATGGATTCATTGTGTTCCTGTCTATGGTAATGGTGGTAGTGCCGACGGTTAAGTTTCCTAATGGAATCAGTCTTTGGGAATGGGATCGGAGAGAATTCAACAGAAATTGAGCCAGGGAAGCTCGCAAAAAAAGCGCCGGCTTCCATAAAATGGTGTCGCCACCTTAAAATAACGTCGTTTTAGATTCCTTAACAAAGGACAAGGGATTAAAGAGTAATAAAGTTGGAAAGCGTTATCCAGGAAAATAAAATCAGAGGCTCTTTACAAGTTTTTTTTTACGTGTCAAAGTGTACTGTGGTTGGTTGGGTTGTGAGACATTTAAGGATACCTTTTGCAGTACAAGCGGTGCTCTGAGTCTTACTTAATGATGACTGTAATCGTGGCAATTCGATGTGGATTCCGCCTTGAAGGAAGTCCTTCATAGCTGTAAAAGATGGATATTGATATGGTAAATGAGATTGTTAGCAATATAATTGCTGCTCATCAAATGTCTGCTAGTTGAAATGTATTGTTCTTTGAAATTACTTCCACAATTAGGAAAGAAAGAAGTAAAAAATTATATACGGGGTGAACCTGGGCCTCAACTAACAAGCCTCTCCAGTTAGTCCGGTCTTTAGCTAACTGTCTCCAGTTGGACACTTCAAGTCGGTTGAGGCCACTTTATATTTGTGCGCGACACCTTGGCTGAGTTCTTCCTCTACTGCGTTGCTCCTTCGGGTTAGATTCGAAGGCTCTGCGGGCCGAAGTATTGGTGTCCATATCCCAGCCAGACTGATGCTTAGTTTTTCGATTAGGTCGATTTCGCTATACTATACTGCTCGTATAGTTCATTGTTCTATCTTCACCCTTAAGGCTTGTCAGCTTATCAACGCAAACGGGACCGAACATTTTTCGACGGGGTTTTTCCCTAGAAACATTTGCTTTCGATAGAGTCCATGCCTGAGCGCCATAAAGTAGAACTGGGAATTTCGGGATAGGACCTCACTACTCAATTGCCTTCTAAGCTCAAAGACATAGCAATTGGCAAGAGTGATTCTTCGTTTTATTTCTCCTGAAGTTTTGTTGGCAGAATTTGTAGGTAGACAAATTCCTTTGCTACCTCGAAATTACAACTGTCGATTGTGGAGTTCCGTCAAATTACTCAATGTTTTGTGTCGTTTCTTGTTGAGAGCATATACGAGAGCGATTCAGTACTAGGAATCCCACCGGTGGCCGCCCGTTGCACAGACTTTTGAAAGATTGTGCTAACAGTGTTGGCTTGTGAATTAAGCAGAATTCTTTCAAGCATGATGTTAAAGAAGTCACATGACAGCCGGTCACATTGTCTAAAACCTTTTTTGACATCAAAGGTCTCGGTTAAGTCATTCTGCAAGGTCTGGGCTATAAGGCGACTGGGGTAAGACTTCCCATCCACTGTTTTCCAAATAGTTCTTAACCGGAATAGCAACGTGGCGCCGAGCGTTGTCATAATGGAAAATTATTGCCTCGTGTCTGGTCGCATATTCCGGGCGTTTTTCGGCTACTGCTCTCTTCAAATGGTTTTAGCAGCTCATAATACAGCACACCCATCTGATCCCACCAAATACAGAGCATTACCTTCGCGCCATGGAAATTCGGCTTTGCCGTTCATTGGGCTGGTTGGCCGGGTTTCACATATGATTTTTTGCATTGGGGTTGTCGTAATGGATCCATTTTTCATCACCAGTAACAATCCAATGCAAAAATGACTTCCTTTTGTGGCGTTCCAGCAGCATTTCGGACATGCAAAACCGCCTTTCGACGTCTCTCGGCCTGAGTTCATGTAGAACCCAATTTCCTTGCTTTTGTATATATCCAGCTGCTTTTAAACGTTTTGAAATGGCTGCTTGAGTGACACCCAAAGATTCTGCGAACTCTTCTTGTGTTTATCAACAATCTTCATAGAGTAATGCTTCCAGTTCTTCATCTTCAAACTTTTTTGGCTGCCCAGAACGTTCATCGTCTTCCAAGCCAAAATCACCACGTGCAAACCACTTTTAGCACGTTCGCTCAGCTAGCGCATGTTCACCATAAACTTCCACCAAAATATGATGACTTTCGGCAGCAGTTTTCTTCATATTAAAGTAAAGAAGAAGAACTCCCCGCAAAAACACTTTTTCAAGTACAAAGTCCGACATATTTGAGTGAAAAAAAAATATTGTTGCTTACGCTTCATATGAATGACATATACTGATATGACGTTCAATAACAGTAGTTTTCCAACGCATGTTCCAATGGAATAATACAAGTTACGAAATCTATTAGCAAACCGCATGAATGTTATAGACGACCCAATATCTAGACCGGCCAATTGAACAAGCGGCGCAGTAGCTATGCAGTTTGTCTTCTGTGCCGTTTCGCCGTTTTCATAAAAATTGATTTTCTCATTTTCTGACTTTCGTTTATCTGTACTACAACCTTTATAAAGAAGCTACCTCGGTTTCATTCGGATTCTATGCGCTATTTGTTTTTGACGATGCTTTTAACTGCTTTGACCGCTGGCTATGTGATAACTGCTTCCAGCATCAGGTTTATACGGACATTACTCGAAGGAAATACCATCAGCAGAGCTTCGCAAACCTTCTTCTACTTACCTCTGTTAGAGATGAAAGAAAATAAGGCACCATCGACTTTTGTTGGTGTTATTTACGCTGATTAGTAAATTAGTCCCTTTCACGTCGTTGATAGAAGAGAATTTCTTTCAGCTTTTGAACCTTCGACTGCTCATGCATTCTTTTTGCGTCGCGCCTTTGCCCTGCATTTTCATATCTTTTTTATCTGTTTCTTATGGTAGACCTAAAAGTGGTTGGGTGCTGTAGAAATAGCGAAGGCACTGGGAAGTGTCAATTTGACGATACCCAGTGTTGTAACTGTTTCTACACATCAGTTGTGTTTATTTTATTGCTGAGTGGCAACGATCGGGTGCTGGTCAATATATATTCAGAGTCGACTTGCAAAACTTATAAGAGCGACTGTAGGCCAACAGTCATAAATAGCAGCACCATTAACCAGACAGTGGTTGAATTATAAAAAAAACGAACCAAATAACATCTTATTCAAGCTACTCCGATATATTTGGAACTAAAGCCGGTAAGGATTTCAGAGACTTAGGTCCTAGGGATTGTGCCTCATTCCCTTTATTGACCAACAGCGCTCATATCACCGAACGGGTTACAGTCTTAAGTCTAACTGATCCCTCGTCTCGTTAACTGAATTGACTTTCTAGGTTGGGGGTTATGGTGCAATGAAAAAAAAAGTTAGGTTACACAGCAACAAAAAGCCTCGGCTACGGATCTACTAAGGACAATCCTTGCAAACGAAATCTTCGGATCAAACTTCGACCCTGTATGTGGAATTTTAGCTGCCTTAATAGTGCACATGAGCCAAACAACAAGTAGCGGAGTCTCTTAACTGCTACAAAGCAGATATAACCGCCATCCAAGAAATGCTTTGGGTTGTTGAAAAACTGCGACATCAACTACGACTTAGGCAAGAAGTCTTGAATTTCCGGCATGTAAACGGTCGTCTATTAACAATCCGTATTAAGGCTTAATTTGATTTGGAGAGAGCGTTTCTGTAGAATGTATAACGGCGAGGAGAAACCAAAAACAGCTATCAGGCTTTCAACCTGGACCATACAGAACTACAACTCCATTCACCCTTTCTGGCCGAAGTAAGGATAGATATATCTAAGCCTAATCCAAACAAAGTTGCTTAAGCGGACGGCCTGAATGACCGAGCTCTTCAAAGTGGCAGGGGATGACTAGGTCAGGAGCATACACCATATCAACTGTAAAATATGATCGGACACTATTGTTTGTCCATTCCTCAAGAAACGAAACCCTTTGAACTGCACCAACTACAGAAGTATGTCTTCCTAACATCGAATACAAGATTCTATCTGTCGTAATACGTGAACGTCTACAGCCGTTCGTCAACAACCTGATTGGTCCAGTGTGGTTTCTGGACAGGAAAGTCCACCATCGACAGATCTTGGAAAAGCAAAACACCACCAATTTATCGATATTAAAGCCGCGTATGACAGAGATAATCTATAAAGAGCAATATCTAGCTCGTTTGTGCATCTCCTCCGCTGCTTCATCAAGGTCGGTAAATAGCTTGCTGAGACCGCTGATGTCAAAAAAGGATTAAGGTAAGGCGGTGCGCTGTTTTGCGATTTTTTTTTAACATTCGGCTTTCGGCGTTCGGCTTTCCCCCATAAATCCAGTCCAATCTTTTCAATCGCAAGCTCTACAAACTCGGCCTCTGTAAGTAAGTAAGTTTGTTGGTAATGGTCTTCATAATCCATATACTGGCCATATTTAAAAAACCACAGATGAATTGCCATAAGTCCGACTACCACCTGAAGTACGTATATCCAAGTCTAGTCAAGATGTTTTCGACATTTAGTTCGACGTCTCATTAAGGTTTTCTTGACGGCCGTAGGATGCCAGTTCGACATTATTTGTGGGTTTTTTTTCAGGAGTTTAGGATCTTTGACCGTTAAGCCTCCCTACAACGGCGATGTAGTCAAAGAAGGGACGAATTTACCTGTAACGGGTCGTGTGCTTCAGTGTGCGTTGTGGAGAAGTTTGAAACTGCGAACGCTCTTTTGGATCTTAAACCACCAACCAGACAGAGGTTTATGCGAAATGAAGAAAACATAGCCGCTTGAGCGGCCAGTAACGAAGAAGACTTCGAAATTGAGTTGAATTGAATTGGACATCGTCAGAGATTTGAATTTGGACTTACATCCGTATAAGATTGTGCTGATGCAAGAATTGAAATTGGACGACCGTAGATAACGCCATGTTGGATGGAGATACGAATTTTGGCCAAAAAATCATCTTCTCGGATGAGGAACATTTTTAGCTCATCGGCTATGTCAAAAACAAAAATCGCCAGTATTGGAACGAACACAATCAACAAGTATTCGGCCAAGCTTCAATTGCTTCGGTTTATGGCATGGTGGCATCATCGGACCTTATTTCTTTCGAAATCAAGAAGGAGACACCGTTACTGTCAATGATCTGAGCTACGGAGCGATGTTAACTGACTTTCTGTGGTCAGCGCTCGACAACATCGATACCAGCGACGCAACGTTCGAAGTTATGAAGAAGAAATTTGGCGACGGGGTCATCTTACGGCGAAGGTTCATCAAATGGTCGCCACGATCATGCGATTTGACACCACTCGGTTATTTCCTCTAAGGCTACGTCAAATTTTTAGTCTACGCTAACAAGCCAACCACTTTGGACGAGGTTGAGGCCAACATTCGTCACACTATTGTCGGAATAATGTCGCACATATTGTACCAATTCACAAAAATTGAAGCACTGCCAACGAAGCTGAGGGGCTTTTTGAATGACGTGCTATTCCTTACATAATCACATGAACGTAGCTTCAAAGTAAAACCAGAATCAGTTTTATATCGCACACAGTTGTTGTCTTATTAATTTTTTCCCCTATCGTCCTTATCTGGTCACCCTTGACTTACATTGAATGTATCTCTATTGTTCGGAATGATGTTTCACATTTTTCATTAGTCGTTCTTCAAAGACTTCTTTGAATCTTTGTCCTTAAACTGTATACAAAGAAAGGAGAAGACAATATTTTATACGCCAAGATTAACTCTAATATATAATTAAATCGTATGACAATCGATTCTTTGATTTCAAAGGGCAACTACCAGGACAATCATGAGTCCAAAAGGGTTTTTGTTTTGAAATATTACAGGAAACAATAATCTGAGAATCTAAGATGGAACATAGTACAATTAATTCCCTCGGTAAAAAGACCACTGCTATAAGAAAAATCTTTCAAAACGTAACCCTCTCTACCTACCGTTCCATAAGCTGTAATGATCTTTTAAAAGATACAAAAAAAAAAAAATAAAAAAAAAAATTGCAATCTCTTAAGTTGACTACATAACAACTTGTAACATTGTAATGTGCCCTATTTCTATGCCATTGGGGCTATTAAAAACCACTTCCATTGCATGTCAAAAGCCTACTTTCAACCGCCATTCTGTGGCAAATTTTATTCATCGTTAACTATGCAATGTCCTTTCTCTATGTCCATCGGAGAAGCTCGAGTGCTAATTGAAACTGAAGAGAACAACTACCAGACTCAGACACCCAGCTTACCCTACCGACCCTGTGTATGTAGTCCATCCGACTTTATAGCATCTCAACGCATTTACTTTGAATATTTAATGCGACCACATGATGGATACGGATGATGACCTGACAGCCTTTATGATAAGATAGACGAAGAAAATAGACAAAAACGTAACGACATTTTGGTAATGTCGACCGTCAATTAAGCACATTGATCGATATATTGGCCATGCCATTCCAGCGGCGTATGGCGTTGACAGCACCAGCAATTTCTGCTTTTCCCAAAATTCCATTACAAGGATTAACATAATTTTTGCTGTTTTTTTTTTGCTCAAATGTCTCTTGGTATTCTTATCTACGTCGGCATTGGTACCCATGTCAACATACAGGGTACTCTCTGTAAAATTATTAAACTGGCATACTTTGGGTCCACCCCCGCAGATGGAAGCAATAGATTATTCATACTTCACTTTGGAATCGATTTTGCAATTTTTATAAATGACGGTCATACATTTTTCATTGCAATTGCTCATGGGTTGTTCGGTTAGGATGTGTTTACAAGTAGCACACATGGTAAGTTCAACTAGGGCTAAGGAAATCGATTGTTTAATGTTGATTCACTTTGTATACTGCTTATCTTTTTACGTCCGTTACCTAGTTAGATTCTTATAGCGAAGTGAAATCCAAAGGCATGCTTACTCATATTTCTTGTAATCAGGGAAACTTTGTGAGTGAGAAGTGAAAAGGAGCTTCGACTTCGCAACTCCTGAGGAGTGCTCTCATCTTTCTTATCTTAGGCTAGAGTACACGGATTGCAATGTCATGCCGAACAAGGGACTTCTTTGTCTTTCTTTTAAGTGGCCCTATACTTGGTGGTGGAATTGGGCAACACGGAGAAGTCAGAGATACATACAGCCAACGAAGCCTGGATGAGACAAGCTTGTTCATCTTCAGGTCCTCCATTTGATTTTCTGATATTAACGACTGGGATCAAACTCAGAAAAACTCAATATCGTGGAAACGATATTTTCGGTTGGGATTATCAGTCCCAGCCAGTCCCATAAAAGTTGTCATTGTGCTGATGCCAACTTGCACAAATGAAGAATGTTTGATAGGTGGCGGTTTCCTCCGTGGTGGTTGGTTGACATGCTTTGAACTGCTTGTGTACAGAGAGAAGTTGGGTATCGTAATTCTGGGATAGTAATTACCTCACCATGACTTCGCTCCAGCCATGGGCTTAGCACCGGTATGGGTTAGTGTGACGTCTTTACGTCTTGAAGTAACAACTGGAAAGAGACGTCAACACTTCCTTAGAACTTGTCAAAAGTTTATTTACATGAAGATCTGCGAACGATCCAAGGCAGTGGACAGAGTCGGCGTTTGTTGAAACTCTTTAGCATTATAAGACTAAACAATGTCAAAGCAGTGTGCGTTGCTATTACTGCAAGCAGACACACCATTCTCTACTCCATATACAGATACACAAACGTTTCAGATAACATCAAAAGTCAACCTACCTCAAGTTATCTCACCTGAATTCTATCAACCAAGTGTTCTGCTTGCAATAGCAGTTGTTAGAGTCAGGTCTTCAAATCGTAATTATTCTCATCTGAGGGCATAAGTCGATTCTGAATCTGAAGCAACTTCTTTTTCCGAATCAGCTCTACAATTGCTAGGACTTCAGCAATGGCGAACGTTCATTGAGGTATCTGGATTGGGCGAAATCAGTAGTGGTTCATGTCAGCGGTATGTAACAAATACCCGAGTCTATGTGTTCAAGACGGTGACAGGGCTTTTGCCGTCCAAACATTTAGCTTTGCGAAATTGATCCACAATAAGCCTGCGACTGTTAATATTCTCCTGGGAAGCGATGTTTACTCTGAATTTATTTTAGGATCCATTATCCAATTGCACAGAATTCAGAGCTAGGTTAACTTCTCCTTAGGAAGACAATTTCGCAAAATAAAAAATCAATTTATAGCAAGTTCTTGATAACGAGACTCAGCTTGGATGGTTCTGGAAACTAGAGGAGTTACCCTTCGACACTAAGGAATCTCCTGAAGACGAAGCTTCTGAATAAAACTATATCAACACAACGAAAAGATTGTAAGCATGGGTTTGGTCCTTTACGTAGGTTTCATCCACTGGAAAGAGAACCCCACACTGCACAAAGAGTATTCCAAGTAGTTAAATGAATGCAAGAAACTTAGTCAGACGACAGAAGTTGACGAAAAGAGTATCATATTGGTTACACCACACCATGCGGTATTCAAAGAGTCAGGCAGAACTACAAAGCTTCGTGACAATTTTGCATACTGAAAACGGATTGTACAAAACTGCCATAAACAAGCTGGGAAAAGAGACAGAGGTCCATGAAAGGTAGATTTTATCGGTAAAAGAATATTTGCGATTCCCCAAGGAGAGACTTCCGTGGAGAAGGTAAGCTTGAACGAAGGAAGAGAGTTAAATCTGTGACCAACTACTTTGTGCACAAGTGGAGTGAAGAATACCGGTCTGGGATGAAACAGCGCCCGAAGTGGACAAGATTTAGTTCCTATAAAAGATGAAAGACTATTGCCATTGCATTGGTTACTCGGAAGTATCTTCGGCACAACTCCCGGAAAAGACGGACTTGTTCGAGCGATTACCAACCGAAATCGGAAAACTTAAGCGAAGTACTATATTCAAATCCTGTATACGTAAATGGTCTTGCAAAGGAAATTACCCGGTCCTCCGGTAGGTGGCCCATTTATGGCCGCGATAGCTTGGCTTAACGAATCTTGTATAACTGGCATTTTTCTTTTACTTCTTTCACGATAGATCGTAGATTAGGAACCTAACATGGCGGTGGCGGTGGTTAGGCGGTGGAATGCTCTCTAAAAATTCCCCGACCCGTAATGCGACGGATTATTTGTGTCCGAAGCCAATGGCGTACTGTTTTCGAATTCCTCCAAAATGTACTATTGGTGATTTCAAGATCATGGTTTTCGACGATTGAATTATATGTATAATCGCATTCCTAAGACGGCGATTGAAAGTTCAAGGCGAGAAACATTTATCAGTTTCTTCGGATCGTTTCTGGTTTTCTCATAAACGAATGATATGTACCCTTTGTTGTTGTATTCAAATTCAAGATACATTACAGCGATAAATGTACTTTCTCTTTCATTTACGAAGGTGTAGGATTCCACCTTTGTACCCTGGTCTAGATAATGGCCAGATATCTAAATGATGATGTTCCTTATACTGGGTGACCAGATAGCAATGATAGCCTTCCAACTGTCAAAATTTACATCGTTTTGCGATTGCTGAATGTGCGGAAATTATTAAAAAATAATCGAAATTCCTGCTCAGGAAATGCGCAGCACCGTGGAAAAGTTTAAGCCTGAGTACATTCTTTCGGATCTTAAGCCACCAACTACACAGAGATTGGTGCGAAATGAAGAAAACATATCCGCCATAGCGGCCAGTATCGTCTTATTTTGCAGTTGGATTTGGGCCTATATCTGTATAAGATTGTGCCAACACAAGAATTGAAACCGAACGACCATAGACAACATCGTGAGTTTGCTAATTGGGCGTTGGAAATGTTGGCCAGAGATCCAGGTTTCGGCCAAAAATTCATCTTCTCGGACGAGGCTCATTTTTGGCTCAGTGGCTATATCAACAACTAAAATTGCCGATATTGGAGCGAACACAATCCACAAGTTTTGGGCCATGCATCAACGCATCCACAAAGATTGACCGTTTGGTACGGTTTATGGTATGGCAGAGTAAGGAAACACCGTTAACATCAATGGTCTCAGGTATAGAGCGATGTTAACCGACTTTCTGTGTTCAGAGCTCAACAACATCGATATATCCGAGCAGTGGTTCTAACAAGAAGGCGCTATATGCCATACAAGCGACCCAACGCTCGAAGTTGTTGAAAGAGAAATATAGCGACTGGGTCATCTCGCGACGAGCGTTCATCAAGGCGAACTGGGGCTACGTTATGTTCTTAGTCTATGCTGACAGCCAACCAATGCTAACAAGCCAACCACTTTGGACCTGTTCGAGGCATACACTCGACACGCTATTGTCGGAATAACACCGCATATATTGGACAGAGTTATTAAAAATTGTACCGACCGCATGAAGCACTGACAGCGGCGCCGAGGCGGTAATTTAATTGACATCGTATTCCACACATAATGACATGAATGTAGATTAAAAATAAAGCAAGAATCGGTTTTATATCTCACACAGTTGTTGTTTTATTTAAATGAAGCTGCTTAAATCTTCCTTCTCGATGTATAGCGGTGACGGATTTCGTTACTTCAATTGCTTCAACTACGTTATTGAAACTATCAACATAGTCGTCGACATAATAGTGACATTGGACGGCCTTGAACGGCTCACAAATTAAGATGCATTATGATTCATGACGTAATTACCTCGTCCTGAAAATCTGCTCTGTTTCATCATTTTTTCCATAGAAATCTCTGAGAATCTTGGTCTTCTAATCGTACGTACATCTCCTATATGTATATCACCCTTAACCGCTAATGATCTGAAACGAAATTTGTAAAGCACTGCTCCAAGTGACACGAACTTGTTTAGTCCCTTGGGGAGAATTGAATTCAACAGCCCCATCTAAAACCAAGGAATTTTCTTAGGCTTATTTATATTTTCAACTCCGAAGTGCAGAAGACACAATATTTTGTGTCTCGAATAGGTCTAGTTTGTAGGCGTAGCCCTTATCTACATAATTGGAGATTGTATTTTTGTATATAGCAGCATACTCGTAGTCTGGCTTTTTTCTCATTTTATTTTCGAGGACTAAAAATCTTCTCGCGGCTAGTTGATAGTTATCTGGCATTTCAGTATCATCCTCGGTCCAAACTTAGCCTGTCTGGTAGCGGTCCTTGATCTTCGTGGTGGTATTAGAGAACAATTCCTAAGCTCTTTTGTGTTTTTTTTTTTTTTAACACAGAATTTGTCAATACTGATGTAATCGTCAAAAAGTTTTCCCACCCGCAGGTCTTGATCCTGCCTGTCGCTGTTAAGCAGGATAGCTTCCATTGCTTCTTCTTCGCTAGATATTAAATTCGCATTCCGATGGGCTAACCATCTGAGTTTTATTTCAGATAAGATTAGTTTTCCATTTGATGTCTTAACATCTTTGATTGGTGCCCCTAGATATGCACGATCAAGGATTATAAATATTTCTAGCTTAGCGTCTGCGTGTCTTTCCAGCGACAAGCCTATGTGACTCTGAATCCCTACTTTTACTGGATCAACATTTTGTGTAGGAAGGCATAAGTCCCTCGCAGTATGGACTTCCTTCAACATGACCTACTTGGCTTTATAGTGGTCGGCGCCCACCTGAAATCGTTTCGTGGCTGAACCAACGTAGTTATATATTTTTTCCTCTTCCTTTCAGATTTAATGATCCTTCATCTAAGAGTGCGTTTGTGGTCACATACATATCACCGTTGTAGGTTCTTGTTGGCAGTATATGGAGAAGAGTTCTTGAAGTGTTATTCGTGCTGCAGCTCAACAAACATTTTGAATCTGCATTATATCCGATTACGCTTGACTCTGTGCTTTCTTCTTTTTTCAGTTTATGCAGGTTCAGATGGTGCATCTTTACACAATTGTCTACAGCACACACTTTTCGAGGTCTACAGGTTCTTGTGCTTTGGGCAAATATAGTACAGCTTATTACGTTTAGCGAAGTCCCCGTCTGGCTGGGATATTCAATTTTGAAAAATGCTCGCATTTAGTTTGCTAGGTGAGACCTTCCTTCGCAATATTGACATTGGTTGTTCATAGCAATAGTCTTTGGCTGTACGTTGGTATGCAACACGTTTCCGGTTCTTGATCTGGAATGAATCTTGTTTCGAGTTAGACAAGGCAGAGTTGTTATTGTGGCAATGGAATGGAGGCAGGCTACTCGGCTGAACCAATCGTTGAAATGTCGGATTTTGGCATATGGCTTAATTACTTTGGAGTTTTGGACCTATTCTTTTGCTTCTGCAAATTTGCTCATCGGCAACTTCTTGACTAATTCATCCAACAGTTGAACGGCTTACAGAACGGAACGTACAGAACATAGAACACTGTTCCGATGTGCCATGGAAATCGATAAAACCATGAAGCTTACGATAATTAACCGAAGCATTCGAGACTGGTATTCGTTGTTGACCTCTTTGAGTTCTCAGATAGGATAACTGGGGAGCGGTGTTTGGTGTTCAAAAATGGGTTTAAAAAGGTCGGCGTTGAAGCCGTATTTATGGAACTACCCGATATAAGTTGTACTTGTACAGCAGAATACGTTGTTGTTGTAAGAATTGGCGGCCAAGGGTATTGTAGAAGAAGTTTAACACTAACTAAAAGCTCCAATGTCTTACTCCTAATCTCATCCAAGAGTCCGTCATTGTACCCTGCTGTTTGAATTCCAGCATTTGATTTCATTACCAGTTTCTCCTAACTGTTTAGAGATAGATAGATAGATAGATAGAGCTTGTTGGGTCTATGCCAAATAGCGCACTTACTTTCAAAAGTATCGTATGGTGAAGGGAAACGCTCCTTTGGTCTTCGCTGACCATATCCTATGTAAGAGCTCTCTGTCTTGTATTCAAACTTCTCTGGACACTAAATGCAAGGGCATTTAATCTTTCGTGCAAGACATGGTTTCGGTTACATATGTAACTCGTGTCGTGTAACTCATATGGAACAGAATTTAATTCGTTTTAGTATTGCATGAGTCATCTCCTAACAAAAACCAGAAATGAAATTTCAACTTGCACTCGTGCATTGAAACAAATAAAAGGACATCCATATTCACACATGTCCATGTCCATGTCTATGCAAACCCTCTGACGCAAATCGAATGCAACACGTCCCGATAATAACATTCACCAAAAGCCAACATACATAACAAATGTATGTATAATACATGTCTCGACAAAACCGCAGTTATGTTTATCCTTTCACTATTCAGGATACATGCATTCGGTATCTGTATGTGCTCAGATACAGCCATTAGATGTTTACAAAACATGACAAAGAATGCATTTTCATTTAATCCTGTATCATATTGTGTCCTATTTAAACGTGATAGAAACAAGAGAATTCGTAATTATGGGAGACAAAAAGGAATCCAAAGGACAGCACTTAACAAAACATTAATTTAGCCATTCAGGCCACATACTCTAAGTCAAATGTACAGTTGCATCAAAAGTCATTTTCTGGAAGGCTTTTGTTTCAATAAACACAATACTCGAGGCTGGTATTGAATATCAAGTCGAAGAGTTGTCGCTATTTTTCGTTAGAAACTGGAAAATTGAAATTAGTGACAAGGATCTGACATCTTATAATATGTCTACATATGTATGTATATGTATAATTCTACCGTTCAGAGCTTGCCTGTCGATAAATGGTTGAGTGAATATCGAGTTTTAAAGCAACTTGATGAAAGGATAATGACGGTAAATACAACATTTTCATCACGGTAAAGTACACTAACGAGCAACGTCTGCAAATTATAAAACTTTTCTGCAGATATTCGAAGTCGGTGACTGCAACTTTAAGAGCGTTAACTCCAATTTTCGGTCGTAATTCTCGTCCTAGCAGACAGGCAATAACAACTTTAGTGCAAAAAATTTGGGTCTACATATTCGTTGTGTGATGTGTCAGTGAAACAACGGGTTGGTCGAAGTGTCGAAAATATCGTTGCTGTTCAGATCCGTAGCAAACGATCCAAATCGGTCAATTCCACGGCGTTCTCAAGAATTAGGCATCGCTTAGACCACGTTATAACGTATTTTGCGTAAGGATCTTAGTTTACACCCATACAAGATCAAGCTGACTCAAGAATTGAGGCCAATGGACCATTTGAAGCGACGTACGTTCTCCGATTGGGCTCTGGAGAAGATGCGCCAATATGATGAATTTTATCGCAAAATCATCTTCAGTGACGAAGCTCATTTTTGGCTCAATGGGTTCGTCAATAAGCAAAATATGCGTTATTGGTCGTGTGAAAACCCACATGTGCTTCATGAATCACCACTTCATCCACAAAAATAACTGTTTGGTGCGGTTTGCATGCCGGCGGCTTTATTGGGCCATATTTTTTCGTCGACGATAACGATCGTCACGTTACTGTGAATGGTCAGCCTTATCGCGCCATGATTACCGATTATTTTTGGCCTGAATTGGAAGATATGGACTTGGACGACATGTGGTATCAACAGGATGGTGCCACAAGCCACACAGCACACGCTACAATCGATTTATTGAAGAGTAAGTATGGTGAGCGTGTTATCTCAAGACATGATCCAGTCGATTGGCCGCCTCGTTCGTGCGATTTAAAGCCGCTTGACTATTTTCTGTTGATCTACGTTAAGTCATTGGTTTATGCCAATACGCCGACGACTCTGGAAGAGCTCAGAGCCAACATTAAACGCGAAATAGCGGCCGTTTTGGCCGAGGCGTTGAAAATTGGGTCCAACGAATCGACCGCTGCAAACGTGCCCACGGTGGTCATATGAACGAAGTCGAGTTCCATTCATAAATGTTTTGATTGTACTTCAAGCCAATAATAAAGTTTTTGAAATATCTCAAATGGTTTGCTTTTTATTTAAAAAAAAAAGTTGACAAGTCCTTATTAGAAAACCCTATACTACTGGCATACATGATTCGCGGGTTATGATTCTCTTGGACATCGCGTCTATCACATCGTGGGCTTGTAAGTAATTATTCTGTATTCTCCGAGGGTCCTTCTCACTGGATCTCAATCCAGTCATGTTTTGATAAAGTCATACGCCTATGACATGGTCCTCTAAGCTTGACAGATTTGTCCTGTTTTCTGTGAAAAGTCTGGGATGCAATGAATCCTCTCCTAGTTTCGATGTTCCGGACACGCGGCAAACAATATATGAAGATAGCCGCCGTTCGTGTGTAAGATGGTATTCACAGCACTTAAATGCCCTTCATGTGCATGGTTTGATGACGCCAATTAACTTGTGGGTCCAGCTGCATTTTATGCAGCTGCTTGGCATATCGCTGCCCTTTCTTACTCGTTCACCATTTTGGCATCCTGGCAGTTCCAGGGTCGTATGAGGTGCACCATTTGTATCTAATTCGTAGGAATATTGACGGGGATTCAATATGGTTGGTATCCGCAGTGTACCCGGTCGTATCATATACAAGAGCTGAACTGACCACTCTGGTATACTGCAGGCATATACCGGACCTCCAATATTCGAACGCATCTGAGAGGGTTCTGCGATGACTTCTCGCTGGCGTACTTGACGTGAGTTTTGAAAAAGAGGCTCTTATCGATCATCACTCTGAGGTATTTTAGGGACTCCTTTGATTTTATTGCTTGGCTTCCGAAACTTTTAAGCACCACGATCTTGCAGCTAGTTATTACAACAGCTTCAGTGCTGTGATCGGTCTGTTCTTGACCAACAGACTCTATCTAATCCCTGACCCTCGCAACTGTCTTACCAGGAGCAGACTCTATTGCATGGATGTGCTTGACTGTGGTGTTGGTGAATGGTGTATTAATTTTGGGTAGCGAGTTGTAGACATTCTTAACGGAGAGGAATTTGTGCTGGGCAGTATGTTTTTGTCCAGCTTTGCCCCTGCATTCCTACTACTACTTCTATGGTATTGACAGTAGAACGCGATTTTCTGAAGCCGTAGTTATGGTCTGACAGAGCACCGATTTCTCCGTTACCTCAGGCAGCCTGCAATATATGATATTGATTCCAGAATCTTTCCTAGGCTATCAAGGTAACATACGGGGCGACGTGATGAAGGATCACAAGTGGTTTGTTAACTTGGGGTAATAGTACTTAATTTCGGAATTTCCATTGTGTAGGGTATACCCCTACTTTTAGATAGTTTTGCATCGTTTATATGTAGGCGTCCGCTCTTGCCTTCGCAGTCTTGGCTGCCTTATTTTGAATGTCAAACGTCCCTGGCGTTTTGTTGTCTCCTCCGACGTGGTTCTGAGGATGTGCTTCGTACTGTTGTCCCTCGCAATGAAATACAGGGAGGAACAGGTGCTGTACTTTGCATTGTCAGGAAGGATTATTATGAAGATTTATCGCCTTGAAGCTGCCATCACTACTCTGTAAGGTGTGTCCCGAGTTCTCGTATGTAAACGTTTCTGATGGCGTTTTCTGGGGCTGTTGAGACATCAGTAACAAATGTGAATATACGCTTCATCATTGGATTGTATGTTTCCAAGCGTTTTTGCTGTTCGAAAACCTTTTAGAGAAATAAATTCACATTCTTTCAGGATTTGTACCTAGTACGCGTGAATATTCCTTTTGTGAAAGTAACGTCCACTGTTGCTTTCTTAATTCTAGCAGAGGACTTATCGATTTACGTGGATACCGCATTAGGTATTAGTTAAAAACTTTGCGGTATTGTCTTAAGGTTTATTATAAAAGATAACCACTTTCGTTAGGGAGGTCCACGATGTTCATCTTGTATATGGCGAAATGATACTTGTACTCGGTTGTGGTGACGGTTGAGGCAAGTCGCCTGGTACCGATGGCATATATTCAGTAATGCTTCGAAAAAATATAAACTAATTCTTGGCAAGCCTAAGGAGAAGTCTTGTTTCTAGCTTAGCGTTGAGAAATATATATATAACCGGTGTCGAACAGTATGAGTAACCTTTAAACCCAAATCCGAAAAGACGCTTGTGCTAAGAGATTCAGAATAATTATTTTGAGTTCCTGACACAAAGGCAGACAAGCTCGGTTATATATACTCGTACGCTGTTCCTCACTTAGCTTAGCTGTAGAGACACTGATGAATTTAGCTCCTCTTAGTATTATTCCTACCAAGGGCTGCATTCTTTATAATTACTGGCAAGCTGGGATTAAGGCCGGCATCATAGGATATGAGATCACCGATAAACTTGCCAAGCAAGGCCCAGAGGAGAATTTCACAGGCCCCAAACCTGCGTTAGGACTGCCTGCGTCTTCTGTTGGGGCTTCTGCTAATCGGGTTTAACCAAAGGAATGCTTCCCGTCGTCTTTAAGAGGTCAACGACTTTCCCCCTATGCCTCAATTCGAAAGGCTGCAGATCCTTACTGGAGCAATATGCTTCCGTTAAGCTCCTAAATCAGGTAAGCATAACAAAAATAACAACCTCTGACATATGTGCTGATAGTAATGATGACGCCACGAAGCACTATCTCTATAAATTTATGGCCTACGCTCGCATCAGACTGTAGGTATAGTACTCGGCGGAGATCTGCACTCCTTGCATGAAATACAAATTTTGATTCGAACACATTTATAGAAGTTCATACATCTCTGCTTGGACACACCCTTGTGTTCAATTACATTTGCATGGTCAACTTTAGAAACTGGAATAGGGCTGGTCATGTTTTATTCGTTTATTCTACTATTCCTGGCATCGGGAGCTTGCATACTGAATTGTGAGACGGTTACCACCTTTTTCTATCAGTTCATTTCCTGAAGACCAACCAAAAGAAAAAGATAAATTGTAAGAATAACTGTAACCACAATCACTTTAAAAAGCTCTGGTAGAGCTGAAGACTTTCAAACTGTAATGAACTTAAAATAACGACATAGTGTCTATCTGGATTATATTTTCCTTCTTAGTATACTATAGATTTGTTAATTACGAAATGTATTTCAAAAATAGCTACAATGCATGTTTGTATCTGTGTGTTGTCAGAAGAATGTTTGAAAGCACTCAATCTAAATAAACAACAATGAACGCAATATCCCGATAGTGTGTAGGATACGCTTGAATTGTTTCTTTATCAGAATCTAAGATCCAGGAAGAGCAAAGTTCGGTGGTGCGGTGGTTTGCAGACGTCAACTGTCATTAAATGAACATAAACAGAAGATTCTTGATTGATGGACTCTATAGAATTTGATAGGGGCTGGTATCATGTTACCTATGCGTGCGTAGGTACGTCATTCTAGAGGTTTTTGCTTTATTTATACCAGGTAAGGGGGGTTTCCATTGAAAAAATTCTTAAGTCAATGTGTGCATTAATAATGTTAAAGGAGATAGAGAAGTTATTTATGGTTGAAATCCATTTATGAATGGAACTCGACTTCTTTCATATGGCCACCGCGGGCACGTTTGCATCGGTCGATTCGTTGGACAAAATTTTCAACGACTCGGCCACACATTTCGGCCGAAACGGGTGCTATTTCGAGTTCAGTGTTGGCTCTGAGCTCTTCCAACGTCGTCGGTGTGTTGGCATTAACCAATGACTTAACGTAGCCATATATAAAATAGTCAAGCGGCGTTAAAACGCCGAGGCGGCCAATCAACTGGCCCATGTCTTGAGATAACATGCTCACCATACTTACTCTTCAATAAATCGATTGTAGCGTGTGCTGTGTGGCTTGTGGCACCATCCTGTTGAAACCACATGTCGTCCAAGTCCATATCTTCCAATTCGGGCCAAAAATCGGTGATCATGGCGCGATAACGCTGACCATTTATAGTAACGTGACGATCGTTATCGTCGACGAAAAAATATGGTCCAATAACGCCGCCAGCATGCAAACCGAACCAAAGAGTTATTTTTTGTGGATGAAGTGGTGATTCATGAAGCGCATGTGGGTTTTCACCCGACCAATAACGCATATTTTGCTTATTGACGAAACTTTTGAGCCAAAAATGAGCTACGTCACTGAAGATGATTTTGCGATGAAATTCATCATCTTGGCGCATCTTCTCCGGAACCCAATCGGAGAACGTTGCTCGTTAGTGTACTTTATCATGATGAAAATGTTGAGTTTACTGAATAAATTGACAGTGACAGTTTAATGATAAGTGAAAGAGTGCGTTCACAAATTAAATTCAAAGTTGCCAAGTCCCTATTGGAAAACCCTATGTAATAGCACCTAGAACTTCTTTGAGCACTGAAACAAGACATACGAGCATTGCCCCAAGCTGTATGTTAAAATTGTCGTTGGTAACCTTATTCCAAACCTGCATACGTAGATCAACTTCAATGAAACAATCGGAAAGTATACATATATGGTATATCCCTCGCGGTACATACTATCAATATGTTCCTAGTACTAAACGGTCGCAATAGGGAATTTTTAGATCTGAGGCTGAAAGTCAAGGAGACTGTCTAAATCAACAAGGATCTAAAAGTTCCATAGGAGTTTATGGGCGAAATCCTGCATGGACGACAAAACAAATAATTAAATCCCAATTGTGTTGAGGAAATGTGAAAACCAATTCTGCGAACTTTTAAAAGGCGGTTTATGTTAATGTGGTTTATGGTCAGAAACAGACCTCTAGGACAATCGGAGGTCTTGAGAACGATTGAGCGTAACCACTGACTGCCTTAAATATGATTAGGGCTGTAGTGAAACGTTTTAAGTGTGCGT
The DNA here is from genome assembly GCA_907269105.1 of Volucella inanis. Classification (NCBI taxonomy): domain Eukaryota; kingdom Metazoa; phylum Arthropoda; class Insecta; order Diptera; family Syrphidae; genus Volucella; species Volucella inanis. Next base: position 128,317,444 of record OU026154.1, read on the forward strand.
CAAGAGCTTGTTTCACATTTTGTGAAGATCCCTGAAAATTTCAAATGTGAAGCCCTATATTTGTGGCCCAAAATTGCAGGTACAAGCTAGGACTTGTTGGATAAAGGAGCAGTGAAAGAACTCCCAGATGGGATCGATAGTGTTACCAGGCTTTTGACCTGGTGATTATCCTTACTTTAACATTTCAGGTTCAGAATAATCTGTCAGGGTTTCTGAAGTATCGATGATTGCGGAATGACTTAAATTCAATGGCAGCACTCATAATCTCGTACTTACAGTTATCTTATGTCCACGGGAATGACCTTCAAGTTTGGGGGCTACTAGTCAGGTCCACTCCTAAGCAGAGTAAATAAAATATATCAAATCTAACACGAAATCAAATGATTTACGGTTTGTGAAGCAAATCTTGAAAACCTTGGACTGCTAAGAAGCAGATCCAGTCACTATCAAAAAAGTGCAATGGAATGGATCGACTCTAAAAAGGTTGAAAAACGTCGACATTAGCTACGGAAAGTGATGACAAGAAGGTAAACAGCGGCTATTTGGAAGCTTATGACAAGAACTTCTCAGCTTCAGCAGCTCGTGGAAATGCGCATCAAGGCCAAGCTTAACACATGGGCTGAAAAGTCAGTGCCGCTTTATAGTAAAACACAAAATTTTTGCAAAATTCAACTCTCAACAGCGAGGGCGATACACTGATTGAAACGATATTTCAATCTTTCGATACCAGTTTTGTAGTACGATTTCGATTACTTCTTCATCGATTTTAAATCTCTTTCCGGCGAGCATTCTTTTAAGGTCTGCGAACAGGAAATAGTCGCTGGGGGCCAAATCTGGAGAATACGGTGGGTGGGGAAGCAATTCGTAGCCGAATTCATTCAATTTTGCCATCGTTTTCATCGACTTGTGACACGGTGCATTGTCTTGATGAAACAGCACTTTCTTTTTCTTCAAATGCGGTCGTTTTGCTGCGATTTCGTCCTTCAAACACTCCAACAACGCAATGTAATAGTCGCTGTTGATGTCTGCCCCTTTTGGAGATAGTCGATGAAAATTATTCCATGTGTATCCCAAAATACTTTTTTTGGTCGTTTTGGACGAGGTTCGTCGCCTACTCTTCACTCAGCTGACTGCCGACTTGACTCTGATGTGAAGCGATGGAGCCAAGTTTCATTCATTGTCACATACCAACTCAAAAATTCTGCTTTATTGCGGTTGAACAGCTTTAAACACTCCCCTGAATCATCAACATGTTTTAGTTTTTGGTCGAGCAAACGCGGAACCCACTTTGAACAGAGCTTTCGCATGTCCTCTTTTGGACGTCCACAGCGTGCATCATCTTCGGTGCTTGTGCTTGAGCACTTTTAAATTTTCCAATCCACTTGCGAATGGTTCGTTCGGCTGGTGCAGAGTCTGGGTAACACTTATCAAGCCATTCCTTTGCATCGGCTGCATTTTTTCCCATCAAAAAGCAATGATAAATCAACACACGAAATTGCTTTGAATCCATTTTTTTTTTTTCACAAAAACAAAAGTTGCTCCACTCACAACGCTATATCTCGAGAACTAATCGTCTGACAGCTGTCAAATTTATACACGTATATTTTGAAGGTTGGTACTAATTGAAAATGGATTTAATTCAAGTGGTGCCCTCTCTTAGAAAAACGACTGCACTAAGTACCATTTTTATGAGCTACCAAACAAGGCATATTTTGTTCCTTGTTACACACATGATGTAAAATCGTAGTAGGCGATAAGTAAGTAAGGCGATAGTATAAGTAACCTTATCAACACCACCTTAGATAACGTTTTTATGCTTATGGGCTTCCCTTCGGTTTTAAGTGTTATTGCAGCTGTGTTATTGTCACATCTCCAAGTCTATCACCAACTAGACTGATAAAGAAAATATTGTGAGAAAGTTTACCATCGGAAAGCTGCAAAAATTCGGATCCTTGTTGATCAAGTGTCTCTTGACCTCACTTGATTTCCAAGTGTCATCAACATTTACCAATCGACGCCAAAAGTCCTCCCGATTCCGCATCAGCAAGTCCAAACAATCTTTCAAAGTGCTCTCGCGTTCGTGTTTTTGGTCAGGATGCGCGGCACTCAGCGGCAGGATAACTTTTTCGTATGCAGAATATTGCCCAAAATATAACATGTGCGCTCAGTACTAATCTTTGTGGTATCTGCTAGCTCGCGCACCTTCACTTTCCGGTCAGCTAACAACATTTCATATATTTTTTTGACATTGTCCTCTGCAACCGCATAGGAGGGCCTGCCGCTGCGGACTTGATCGGTAGTAGAGTTGCGGCCACCACGAAACTCTCGAAACCAATATTTGACGGTGTAATCGGACGGAGCATTAGCCCCATAACATTTATCCAACTTTTCTTTTGTTTCTTTCGCCGTTTTGCCTTTCAAAAAATAATGTTTTATGAGAGAACGAACATCGTTTTTGTCCATACTCAACATGATGCCAAATACGTCAACAACAATCAGCTGTCAAAACAAAACTAAAGACAGTATCGTACTGAAATTTGGCATGTCTGCCTAAATATGAACGGACTCAAAGGCACCATAACCTTTTTTGCAGTATCAGCGCATTCTAGCGGTCAAGGAGGTTACTTTTCATAGTATACCAACTTTGGGCAGGTGATAACAATGATAATTTTTCAATTGCTAAATTTCAGCAGCTGTCAAAATTACCAATGACATCCAGCTGTTTCATGGCTTCAGTGTGCAGGCGATTCGCCGAACGTGGGAAATTTGAGTGTGAGTACAGTAACATCCGAAAGAGTATCTTAAGCCACCAATTAAACAGAGATTGGTCCGACACGAAAAAAACATTGCGGCCGTAAGTTCCCTAGTTGGTGGCTGAAAATGTTGGCTGGAGATCCGGATTTTGGCTAAAAAAATTATCTTCTTGGACGAGGCCCATTTTTGCCTCAGCAGCTATGTCAACAAGTAAAATTGTTAACATCAATGAAGCATCAATGCATCCCTTAAAGTTAACTGTTTGGTGCGGCTTATGGAATGGTGGCATCATCGGACCTTATTTCTTTCGATAATAATTATAGAGCGATGTTATCCAACTTTCTGTGGTCAGAGCTCGACAACATCTATACTTGGAGCTACATGCCATACAAACGACCTAATTCTCGAAGTTGTGAAGTAGAAATTTGGCGGCCGCGATCATGCGATTTGACGCCTCTCGATTATTTTCTCTGAGGCTACGCAAGTTCTTAGCTTACGTTAACAAGCCAACCACTTTTAACGAGCTTGAGGCCAACATTCGTCAAGCTATTATCGGAATAATGCCGCACATATTGGATCGGGTCACTAAAAATTGAATCAACCGCTTCCAGCGAAGTCGAGGGGGTTACTTCTATTAAGTGCTTTTCCTTACATAATGGCATGATCCTAGCTTGAAAATAAAGCTAAAATTAATTTTTATATAATTTTGTTTCCTATATACGATATACTCGTACATATATTGTGGCCATATCAGAGAGGAAGAAGTATTTTACATAGTTTGGGGAAATCTAGACATTTCACAGTATTTTTGGCGACATCAAATATATGGTTATTTCAACGTAAGTTGTCACTGACATACATATCCAGAATGGAAAGTGTTTTGGCTTTAGCGATGCAAGTACCATTCATCGATAATGACTGAGTGCTTAGATTTCGCATTAGCGACAGAAAACATCATTAAGTTTTGAAAGCTTAGCATACGCTGCCGTTTCCGTTCTACAGCCGAAGAGTAGGGACGTGAGTCCAGGAATGATCATGAAAAGCAGAGAGTACTGTCTTCAATGAAGAAATATTTTGGATCAGAAGTAACAGACAGGACATCATTGAAAAAAATCAAAAAGAGTCTCGGAGACAGAATGGAGCCCTGGGGCACACCAGCATTTATTTTTTGAATACCAGACTTGAAATCATCCAAGATTACTTGAATTGAAGGTTCCGAAAGGTAATTTCTAATCCATTAACGAAGAGAGTCGTCGATCCCAAATGCACGTTTTTTGACAAGAAAGTCTGATGCAAAATTCTGCCTTAAAAATATCAAGTGCAAGTATCTTATCTTCTCCAGATTTATGTACGCTTCGCTACACTTGTTGGTGAGACATGCCATCATTTCACTAGTTGATCTGTTGCTATAAAAACTATACTGTCGGTCATTGAGAAGTTTTCGTGTTTCGTGATATTTCCTGAGCTGACTCTTTATCAGCGTTTTCATGATCTTGAAAGGAAGGGACGTAAGCTGACTCTGTATGAGAAGTGAGAAGAAGATTCGTCTTTTTAGTGACAGACTGGACAAATACTGGTTTTCATTTTCTGGGAAAGAGTTCTAAAGATTAGTGTTAGCGCCATCTGTGCTAGGGCTCTTGCGCTTAAAGCTTAATGCACTAAGATTAATGTTGGTAGAAGGTTTACCTTTTCGTTCTCATTCTGTTTGCATTGTATTACTTCTACTTTATCTTCACGTTCACGCATTACATTTGTGCTCTAGTGATTTTAAGTCCACTAAGGTAAATTTTTAGGAAAAATAACATAAATTGTCCGAAATAATGGTAAATATATTTCAGAATTTTTAAGCCACCTAAAACAAGAAAAGAACGTGCTTACATTAGGGGTCTAAAAACTTAGCAACATTCTTAAAAATTCTTATAATATTTGGATTAATTAAGCATCATGTCGAAGCGAGATCCTTTATCATCAGCATCAGTGGAGTTCCAGAGTTAAACTATAAACTTTGTCCACAGGCAGATACCGTAGAAATGGTGCGATACGATATTTGTGCATATTCCACTTCTAACATGTGAAGGTAGATGCAGCGTTTGCGGACATTAGCTGACAATATATCAACTGCTAGAATGGTAATTTCGCAACATTAGCCGATGTGCCAAAACTTGTGGATTCAGTGGAACGAGCGAGATTGTTTCCGTCCAACTGGCGAGGTCTTTAATATCATTGTTGAAATCAGTAAAGGCAAGGCAACTTCTGCTACAACGAATAAAAGAGGAGAAGTGCAATGAAATTTATTTGCAACAGAAATACCAATTGCTCGCAGAAACTGAAGACCCAGATGAAGATGAAGCCAGAGAACGGGGTAAGTTGGTTTTCATAGATTGTAGGTAATATGCACAGGAATGGCTTGTTAATACCAACAATAATGTACTAAACAAGCCACACATAGAAGCACCGTCTTATCATACTGACCGATGTCTGTGAAAAAAGCATGATTACACCAACGCATAATTAGCAACAAGGAATGCCAAACCTGAAGAGGTACCAACTTTAGTGGTTTTTCGGATGAATGACCAGTGAGTGAGCACAGCACGCAAGTTTCAGACTATTCAAACGCAGAAAATTTGATAAGGTTACAACGATGTTTAACTGTAAAGCCCTGTCAGCAGTCAAGGATAACCTTCTGCTACCCAACATGGTTCCAGACGTCATAAAAATACTTCGCATGTTATACGGCCGAACGGAACATATATTACCTGCCATGATCGCCAAAGCTAAATCTCACGCACTTCCAACACTACAGATAATAGAAACGCTTATCGATTATACCCTGGGTATTAAGAACGTAGTGGCCATAATGGAGGCGTCTCATGACTGCACACCTAAACAACGCTATCTTCCTTCAGGATTTCGTTGTGAAAATCACTTCAAATCTACTGCCGAACTGCGCAACGTTTTTCAAAAATTTACCATCTGTCACCGTTTATGAGTTTTTGGCATGGTTGTATGAGTTCGCCGAAGCGGTCTGCTCCATGAAAACGTTCCTTAACTCTAATAGATGAAGATCTTGCCCCGGAACTGGCATTTCCAGGAATAGTGGAAGAGTTCTAACTGCGATGAACATCCGAAACAACATAAGTTAAAAGGACCAGAATACTTCGAACGCTAGCAGGGATTTTTGTGTACGCGAACAAGCTACGGGAGTCAGGAAAAGCAAAGAAAGTCTGAGAAAAGGCGCGATCCAATGCGCCTCTCTTCCGACAGGCTCAGTAAGCAGCTGATTCAATTGAAATAGAAGAGCTGAAGAGAGCCATCTCTATAAACTGTCACCGTTTTTGGACGAAATAAACGTTCTGAGGATGCAAGAGAGAACGCTCTTAGTCAGTCCTGAACGGGGTGAATTAAACATTTTATATTGCCGGTCTGAGAGTGCTGGTGAAGTCAGGCAGTTTTGCCATTCACTCAAAATTCAGAAATCTCGCAAATGGGCAACCTTCCACGTCCCAGACTAAGTGCATTCAGTCGGAGTAAACTACTTTGGGCCGCTACAGGTTACTTTAGAAAGAAGAAAGAAAAAAGGTGGGGTGCTTTGTTCACCTGTCCCACAGTCCGGGTAGTTCATAAAGAGGTAGTATAGCTTAATGACTATTTCTTGGAAAATATGTTTGCGAAATTTTATGGCCCTACGAGGCATTCCTCTAGAGGTATACAGTAATAACGGGACAAACTCTCTGGGACCCGAGAAGAAATGAAAAAAATAAAAAAGACAGGTTACTCATGAATTTACACCACCGAATTTGGAGTGGGAGCATGGGAGAGGCTTGTGCAATCTAAAAAGACCGTCTTTTACCAGTTTCTTCCTCATAACAGGACCAAAGATGAAACTTTGCGTAATGCCCTTGTTGAAGTTGAGCATATTATAAATTCCGGGCCACTTACCTTCGTTTCACTTGAATCCAACGACGACGAAACGCTTACTACAAATCAGTTTTTCCGTGGGACTTCAACGGGTAAAAACCACCTTGTGACCCCAATTTGATAATTTTGAGAACAAATTGAAGGCAGGCGAGTCATGACTAAGATGTTCTGGAGAAAATGGGTACAAGCTTTCTTGCTCGACCTAAAGCGGAGATCAAAATGGTTCGAAAAGGTGAAGCCTCTTGCTGAAGGAGATTTGGTCGTTATTTTAGAGCCACTAAAAAAAGAAAAAAGAAAAAATGTGTTTTCATTGGGGCTCTAACAATTAAGCAACAAGTAGGATTGAGAAAACAGCTTAAACAGTGGTTTTGCCAGCTTCGAATAACAACTTTTCAAAAGAAGCGGAAATATACCATCTGGGCCAGCGGATTTCTGAATGTTGAGCTGGCCACAAAGTGTCCCTTGGCCTTACTTTAAGAGCTGAGAGCTGGAATGCAAGTGAGCGATGGGATGGTGAATTCTTTTGCATTTGCAAGCCCCTTTAAAGCTTGAGTCTTACCATGCCTTTTCTTTTGGTTTGATAGTCTTCAACTCATGAGGGATAAAGGATCTCAATACAAAGTAAATAGTGTTTGTGATTATATCAAGAGTAGCCTTCCTGTCGTTATCGACGAAACATAACGACCAGTTCTCTTATTGTCACACGGGAGCGTTAGAAATACATGTTTTCTCTTACTGCATAGACTGTGTACAAGAAAGAACCGAATATGACATTAAAGTCAGCAGAGCACTTTTATACTCAAGATGAGTTAAGGGAGGACTTTTGAACTCCGTCCTTTGTGTGTTGTTTATTGAGAATATTGAAACCAACTAGAAATGTGTATATCGCCTGCAAATAATGATTTCAGTATGAGGACACAGCGATACAATTCTTCGTGGGTAATCCGGGAGCGCAGCAGTAGTGCATGACTTACTTACGACGATGGATTTATGACCGACCGAAGTTGGATCCTTCAATCCAACAGGGATCACATTGTGATACAGTTTGGTCAGCTACAGTACTACGCTCGTTAATGGCGTAGAATGAGGATAATGGTACCAGATCTAGGCAGTTTCAGATTTGAGTTATCTTAAACTCATTGGTGAGAATCTACTTGCATGCCACTGAGTGCCAAAACATCTGGACGTACGCAGGAATGTCATGGCTTCTTAGCTAACGTATATTTCTTATATCAACACAAAAAAAGGAAGACGCGACGCGTTACCATAACATAGGAAATTTCAACGCTCATCTTCTCGTGTCGTAGAAAGAACATTCCAAAGGAAACTATTGTAAATATTCGGGTATTGGATAGGAGCCGTTGTCATAAGATAACTATTATCTGGTACATACCTATTTCATTTCTATGCATTTCTTGAATTTGTTACAGAGGATTGAAAGAAAAACAAGAATACTGTCCCGCGAAATCAATTCGAATCCACAGTACTTAAAGTTACGTGATAATGAAGCTAAACTTTGTAATAGCCGTCCTCTTTGGTTCAATGATAGAATATTTTTACTTTAAAAAGATTCGGATTTTTGAAAAGGATTTTAAGAACCTATCTGGGATTGCACAGAGTTCCTGAAACTCATTTATATTAGCTGATTCAGAGGTGCGTTACAACAATGATGTCCAAGAAAACAACTTGATCTTCGAGGTTCATTGCCCGAGTGAGAGTACTCACCACACCCATCGAGAGCATTTCTCTACACCAACATCATCAACGAAGAGTGGAGTCGCAGTACGAGGGACAAATGGTTTTTCTACCCCGGGTACGTCATCGATGCTCAAGACTTATATAATTCTGGTAAGTGGGTAGAGTTAAGTTTTTACAGAAAAACAACATAGTGCCCACTAGGAGTGAAAAACAATCCAATTTAATAAAACTCCTTAATGAAAAGTATCCATGGAAACTTCTATCGAGAAAGGTTTTGATATCTACATCGTTATCGATACACCCACTATGATACAAAAAAGAGAACAGTCGAAAAGGCAACAAAGGTTTTGTAAAATTAAATCGAACAAGCCCAAAATATTTCAGGCTAAACGAAACTACCTACTAACAAAGGTGATATACAAAGTCTCTAATCTGATTGAGTTCACGCATTTAATCTCGATTCGAGCGCACGGATACATGGATACATTAACACCCTCAGACAGATCGATTAAGAGGATTTTGTTTTTCTCCCACCTGTTTATCGACTGAATGAATTTTCTTGCTAAAAGATAAGGATAAAGGACGGTAAACCTTTGCAAAATAAAATAATGGTTAGAGAAAAGAAATTAAGTAAGAGTACGTGGATAAAACAATCGATTCTGCGGGCATGCACACATCAATTCGGTTAAGTCTCCGAAGTCATGCATTATTCGTAAAACACAAACATGAGAATAGATGAATCTTAAGGTAAAGGTAAAGAAATTGGAATGAATTCCATATCCAATAATAATTTCGTTTTGCCCATACGAGTTTGCAAAGGTGATACCTATACTCCATCTTACCTTCAACATCACCAAAGTAATCACCTATGAGAGTACGAGTATCATAAATTCGTGCTTTTTCTCTGCTCTCTCTTTAGTTCTCTCATTCTCTTTACTAAAAGACACTAGAGCTACAGGAACAGGCCCCAGGAACGAAAAAAAATTGCAGTTTGCCTTTCATTGAAAGGAAGATTTGTTATTTTCTTGAATTTTACGATGTTTCAGCATAACACTGCGATGGATAGCAATAAATAACAATTTGATGTTTTTTCTCCTGTTGAATTTCGTTTTCCCTAGCAAAAACCAACCAACACATAACAAACTGCAGATACCTACTGTCCCAAGGTACAGATGGAAGTGCAAAAGTCGCCTGAAGGGGCAGAAAGGAATACAAAAAAAAAAAAAAGAAAAAAAAAAGCATCATATGCAACACGTTTGTGTGAGAGCGACTTACAGCAACACAGTGCCAACCAGTTGAATATCCTATTATTTTCTATATCTTTTTTTATGAATATTCTACGTTAGAAACCCATGAACAGAAACGATAAAACACATGTTCTCTATAGAATTTATGTCCCTGTTGCGCTTTTTCGAGAGAGTATTCGTGACAATTTGATAGTGTGCGATGCGATTCCAGGGAGAGCTTAGCGCATGAGCTTTTAAAACCAACTGGAATGATATGAGGTACCATCTTCCGATGCGATGTTTTAACTTCCAGTAATTGAAGTGTGTTTTGTTTTCCTTTTCTACGTAAACAGAGATTCAATGTCCTTAAGGACAACGACGACGATAGTGGAAATCTTGCCATCTCGCTTTAAAGGTGTATAGGATGTGAGCTGTTTTGTAGCTGCTTCTGTTATCAATGCCAGGGCGACAGCGACTACTGAATTCCGATTACAAGGATATCCTTCCCCGATTTTCATAAAAAAAAAATAACATACACATATACACACACTGTGTGTATTCCTATCGGAAGCTTACGGTGTAGAAGAACAAGAAAAAAAAAAAAAAAAAAAAGATACAGAGAGGCGCCTATTTCAATTTGCAGAGAGTAACAAGGACTGTTGCCCAGGGTTGGATGGTTAACTGTTTCCATCGCATACACCGTACCCAGTTTGAGTCGAACATTTGAAAGGGTCGCATATCCTTTTCCGGTTCGTTGTAAATTTGGTTTTTTTTTTTCTACACTTGATTGTTGATTTTTGCAAAAATGTATTTGCATAGAAAAAAATTAAAACTAAAAGAAAACCCATGTAAGGACATTTTTGGAAATTTTCAAATAATTCAAAGAATCACCACCACCATGTAGTAATTTTTACTATCTGTACGAAGAACTTTGTCCATTTTGATTAACATTTTCACAAGGCAAATGTGTTCAAAAAATCTTTTCTATTCGAAGAAAAAATTCTGTTTGTATTTACGATAAATGATGAAGAAAATGTGAATTGTGTGAATTGAATTTCTTTAGATCCTGGATCCTTTTGTGAGCCTGAAGAATGCATACAGAAGATCACATTCATATTCGTAAAATAGATGTTTGAAGTTGTGGAAAATTGTTGGCCTTACTAGAGATTTGAATTAGTTGCGGCCTTGGTTCAAGGATTCAAGTAGCTCTGGTCGACTAGGACAACGACGAAATTCGGTCAGAGCAAGGACACCCATAGCCGTTGCACTTATTCGTTAATTACATTTCAAAGTCAAATCTGATTGAAAATAAATTTTATAAATTAAAAATACCTCTCTGTGGTGTTAGTGATGTTCTGACAGTCAAGCCAACAAATCAAGCGATTTTTTTTAATAAGGAAAATTCGAGTTAAAATAGAAATTAAAAAAAGAAAAAAAAGAAAAAAAAAATTCTCTCCAAAATTGTAAAAATGAAAATAATTTTTATATCCGTAGGGGTACCTCAGTGACTCCGGTATGTGCTATAGATACATAAGCACGCTCGTTTGCATTTGGGAATTTCAAAATTAAATTGCGTTAACGTACAGAAACCATTGTTCGTTGTTCGCTGTTCACTGTTCGCTGTTTTGTTGCTCTGCTCCCTATTTCAAATACATAAATGGCATTCTTCTATTTCCGTGTGCGTTAAGTGTGTGTTTTCTCGGTTTGTGTGTTCATTTAACAAGGACTAATGGTGTTGAAGAAATTAAAAATAAAAATAAAAAAAATATAGTGAGAAATCGAACGAATTTTTTTTTGCTACCACCAAAGGAACATCATCATCATCATCATCTTTGAGAATTTCCAATTGCCAACAGGTAAGGATGCTGTGTAGGACCGAATTTTGCTATCTCAGTGGTTGAGGGTGACATTCAAACAGCGCGGTTTTCAAAGATCGCAAAGTATTTCAATTGTATATTTGTGTGTTTTTTTTTTTTTCGATGTACCCATGTATTCATGCGAAAAGATACATATTCACGATCGATAATATCTAAACAAAAAGAAAAAAAGAAAGAACAATTTTCGAATAATAACGTTGTTCACTATACACTATACGATAGATAGTTGTAAACCTTTTGTATAAGGAATTTTGAATTTTATGTTTTTTAAAATTGTTTTCCGTTTCATTTTTCTATTTCCCACATTTTTATGGTCCTTTTGTATATATTTTCTGATTTTTATTTTTAATTCTTTTTTTTTTTTTTTTTTAAATGTGATTCGAATAAAGAAGGGCAGAACAAATTTGCTTTCAAGCTCCTAGCTTTGTTTGGAAGTTTTTTTCGACTTTGGTCCTTTGATCGTCGTTTATTTTTTAAAAATAAAAAAATGTTGATGTACAAGTATTTGTGCCTCTGTAATTCCAAGTTGAATTGTTTTAGCGAAATTGTGGAATGTAAAAGAAATAAAAGAGGAATTTCACACAGAACGGATAGGGCTCATAAAGGATACCTTTGCATTCTATGGGTGGCATGCTATTTGACGTTGGATATTAATCAAAAACTAGAAATTAAATTTCATCTAACACATATTTTAATTACATGGAATTATGGGGATTGAAATTCCTGTAAATATGCATGCTCGAGGGGATGAAAATTATTTGTAATTAAAATTCAATTATTTTTGATTTGAATTTTATTTCATCAAGTATCTGATGAATTCATTTGATGGGAAATCACATTTTTGGTTATTGGATTATCAAATGCATATATTCATGGATGAGCTTTGGTTTCGACATGTAACATCCTTAGGGAGGATGCTGCTGATTCAATTAAGTAATGCATACATGCTACAGCACTGGGTTTTAATAATTGAAGTGACAAATCTAGACATTGCACCTTCAATTGTAGAGGAAATAGAAAGGCTTTTCTTCAAAACTGATTGAATCCATTAAAATTTAAAAACTACGTTAGCTAGAAAAAGCCCTGTTTGTGGTGCACTTAGACTCCTGAAATCATGAAGACTTCCTGACTAAAAGATTTTTGCCAAACTCCGAAGATTATGGAGAAAAAGAAGAACCACGTAATCGGCACTGATGTCAAAGAAGAATGCTATATTATTACAGGGCGCTCCGATTTGAGATACAGATATTTTGGGGTCTGATTCATTGGTTCATGTTATGAGAAAAAATAAAAATCCAAGAGGACCGTGGTACCTACAGTGAGGAGCACAAATGAGTACATGTTTGTGCTTAGTGTACTTATTACTGTATAAGAATAGAAATAACAAAGCAAATTAAAAAAAAATTCTCGACCTTTATTTCATGTTCAATTCTCAGCAAAATGGTTTATAAATCAAAAACTCCAATGTACTCAGTTTTGCACCCGTGCATTGTTCGAATGTTTTCAGCCTTGTCAATGAGTGGCTTCTCGACGCGACCGATAGCAAAGCAGCTTAAAATAAGCCAATCAGTGGTCATAAGAGTCAAGGAAAGAACTTTACCTAAACCACAAGTCAGAGGCCGTAAAAAAATGTTAACGGAAGTGGACATACGTCCAGAGATGAAAAGGAAAAAGTTTTTAACACCAAAAGATGCTTCTATAGCAATAAATAAACCCGTTAGTCGATAGACTGCAAGCAGAGCCCTCCGCGACATTGGCTACATATCAGCGGTAAAAGAAGAAAAAACCTGCATTGTCGGCAAAAAATGCTAAGGCACGGTTGAAGTTCACCAGAGAACACAGAAATTTGACAGCAGATGACTGGAAACGTGTAGCGTGGTCAGACGAATCAAAATTTAATCGGTTTCAGTCTGATGGAAAATAATACTGCTAGCGCCGCCCTGGGGAGACCATTCAAAGGCACCATGTCAAAGACACGGTGAAGCATGGTTTAGGGAATGTCATGGTATGGGGTTGCTTTACATGGTGGCACGTTGGACCACTGCACAAAATCGATACAATAATAAAGGGAGAAGATTATTTGAACATTATGCAGACTCATCTTTCTGATTTTGTCGATAGAAGCGCCTATCCTGAGGAGGAAGTCATATTTTAACACGATGGTGACCCAAAGCACACGTCCAAGATCGTGAAGGAATGGCTTGCAGAACAAAATTTTCAATTGATGCAGTGGCCTGCACAAAGTCCCGACCTCAATCCAATTGAGAATTTGTGGTCAATCATGAAAAGACGGTTGGGACAATAACAATCAGCCACAACGAACCTGGACGAGCTTTGGCAGCGAGTACAGCGGGAATGGCAGAATATTCCAAATGAAATCATAGAGCATTTGGTGGAAAGTATGCCTAAACGTGTAGAAAATGTTTTACGTAATAATATTGCACTAAAAATAAACTCTATCCTTAAAGTATTTGAAAGGTGCAAATTCTTCGAATTTTTTGCTTTCCGTTTTGATTTATAAACCGTTTTGCTGAGAATTGAACATGAAATAAAGGTCGAGATTTTTTTTTTTAATTTGCTTTGTTATTTCTATTCTTATGCAGTAATAAGTGCACGAAGTACAAACATGTACTCATTTGTGCTCCCCACTGTATGTACCAACAATTATTTAGTACTTGAAGAGACTTAAACCCACACCAACCGAGATTAGCTCGTTTGATAGCTAGTCCATTACTGGTTAATTCATATGAAACTCTTCCAGCGTAGCTGGTACAAAATTTTAACCAACTTTTATTGACATTTTACGCGATGGTGGTACGTATTTTGAACCAAACATCTTTTGCTGTTTCCTAATTATGACAAATATTTAACAGTTTTACCATGCATTTACCATGTTCATTTTTCGCTTTCCCTTTAATGGTCAAAGTTTGACCAGGTGCTGCTTGCGTATAGCAGTATTCTGAACGTTGTCAGCATTGTCGGCATTGTATCTGGTTGTTTACTTATTTCGTTTTGATGTGAAATTATTTAAGCTGAAAATGTTTGGACTTGGCAAGTGGTATTCTTTTTTAACCACCACGATATCCAGCTTTTTTTTTGTTACGGGACAGTGATACTTCCGACATAATGAGTCGGAAGAGGTTTGAGTTTCTACTCTCGAAAATTCATTTAAATGATATAGCCGTAATACCAGCAATAAAATTAGCCCGTTATTGAATACTATGGTGGAGAATTTTTCAAAATGCTTGCATCCATCAGTGAAAATACAATAGCTGTCTATGAATCAATGATTAAATTAAAGGGAGGAGTACTTTGAAGCAGTACATGCTAAAAAAATCTATCAAAAGATTTGATATTAGCCGATAAGAACCGGTAAATCTGCTGATGAAAAGCAACCTCACAGCAGAGGCTTTTGATAAATTTTTCACGAACCTGTCGTCGATGGACTATCTGAAAACAATAAAGATTCACGTATGCGTTAGGGTGAATACGACACGAAAATTTTTACCACAATTTAAGCCTGATATACAGTTGAAACGAGTGATTGGTATACAACCGACACGTTAGTTGCAATCAAATGGAATGATAAGAGATGTGTGCATTAGCTATGATCTGACGAAAGCACTCGACAGTGTGCAGAGTTTAAAATCATTCTTTTTTTTCAAGAATGGTGGTGTGTCACAGGGCTCTGTTTTGTGTCCGACATTCTTTTTTATTCATTAATGATCTTTTGTCTGCTACTTCTAATCCAATATATTACTTTGCTAACGACAGTATTCTCTGCTTCTCATATTCGTTCCCTGACTTACGTCTCTGTTCTTGGGCCTCAGAACGGGAACGACACCAACAAGAGAGTGAAATTTAATGCTTCCAAAACACAATGCTGTCTGCTGTCGTTAAAGCAAAATTGAAATTCCCAGCAATTATCCATGAATGGCACTTGCAACGTCGAAACCGAAAAACTTTCTATTCTTAGTGTGTGTATCAATGACAACTTACGTTCGAATATTCGATGCCGTCAAAAATGCTGCGAAATATCTAGGTCGATTCAAGCGATGTAAGAAATATTTCACCCCCTCTGATCTGGCCTCAGTATTCATACTCGTACAAGAATTCACCTGCCCAAAATTGGAATAAAATGCCCACATCCGGTCAGGTGCACTTTTAATATCTGCACCTGGTAGATACGGTTCAAAACCATGCGATAAAGCCCATAGGTGTTTTTTTTCATATCTTTTGCGTTAATATCACCAATCACGGAACAAGATGCAGAATACTTTCTAACTAGTGGAAAACATTTTTGGTGTGATAAATGTGGTGTGCTTAGGCGGATGACTGAAAAAGTCATCTCAATTAAATCTTTTAATTATCTTGCGCTTTTATAGTGCGCTGAAAATTTTCATTTACTTTTGTGTAACACATGGGCTGAAAAGTCAGTGCCGTTTTATAGTAAAACACAAAATTTCTGCAAAATTCAACTTTGTTTTCTTCGAGGGCGATACACTGATTGAAACGATTTTTCAATCTTTCGATACCAGTTTTGTAGTACGATTTCGGTTTAGCCTCAAAATAGGCCTCTGTTTCGGCGATTACTTCTTCATCGGTCTTAAATCTCTGTTCGGCGAGCATTCTTTTGAAGTCGCTGGGGGCCAAAACTGGTGAATACGGTGGGTGGGGAAGCAATTCGTAGCCAAATTCATTCAATTTTGTCATCGTTTTCACCGACTTGTGACACGGTGCATTGTCTTGATGAAACAGCACTTTCTTTTTCTTCAAATGCGGCCGTTTTTCTGCGATAGTCGCTGTTGATAGTCTGCCCCTTTTGGAGATAGTCGATGAGAATTATTCCATATGTATCCCAAAATACGGATGCCATAACCTTACCAGCTGACTGTTGAGTTTTTGGTCATTTTTGATGAGGTTCGTCGCCTGCTCGCCACTCAGCTGACTGCCGACTTGACTCGGGTGTGAAGTGATGGAGCCAAGTTTCATCCATTTTCACATACCGACGCAAAAATTCGGCTGAATCATCAAAACGTTGTTGTTTTTGGTCGACTGTGAGCAAACGCGGCACCCAATTTGAACAGAGCTTTTGCATGTCCAAATATTCGTATATGATATATAGAACACGCTCTTTTGATATCTTCAGAGCCTCAGCTATCTCGATCAACTTCACTTTACGGTCATTTGTAATAATTTTGTGGACTTTTTTGATGTTTTCATCTGAAACAGCCTCTTTTGGACGTCCCCTGCGTGCATCATCTTCGGTGCTTGTATGACCACTTTTAAATTTTTCAATCCACTTGCAAATGGTTCGTTCGGCTGGTGCAGAGTCCGGGTAACACTTATTAAGTGATTTCTTTGCATCGGCTGCATTTTTTCCCATCAAAAAGCAATGATAAATCAACACACGAAATTGCTTTGAATCCATTTTTTTCACAATAACAAAAGTTGCTTCACTCATAACGCTATATCTTGAGAACTAATCGTCCGACAGCTGTCAAATTTATACACGTATCTTTTGAAGGTTGGTACTAACTGAAAATGGTATGGATTTAATTCAAGTGGTGCCCTCTCTTAGAAACGGCACGGCCCATGTATTATACTCATTTATTGGTAACATTGTAAATGGCATTTTTTTAGTCCTCGATCCCAGAATTTCAAATTGGGAAAATGTATTTAATACAAGAACTTACTGTATGGATAATTTATTTGTTTGTCACTTGAATGTTAGAAGCTTATGAAAGAATTTTTCTTCTCTTGTTATCCACCTACCTTTTTAGGCATTCCAGATATTGTCTTGGTATTCGAAATTTATGGGTTCGAAATTAACGTCTTTCATTTGCCAGAATTTAATTTGTTTGCAAACCCAAATGAAAAGTATACTGCAGTCGGTGTTGGGTGTTTTGTTAAAGACATGTACGTAGTAAGGGAAGAAAAAAATGTCGTTTTCAATAGCGCGGATATATGAAAAGTTTCTTTGGAGATAAATCGTGGTTTTTGTGTGCTCATAGATTGCATATGTTCAATGTTATCTCGTACGTGGAAGAATTTTTTTGTCTATTAGAAAACCTTAAATCTAAGAATTTGATTATTTTGGGGGATATAAACATTAAGATAGAAGTGATACTTCGAACTATTTAGCCCTTCTAGTACCGCATGTTTCTACGTCTTTTATAACAGACAGGGCTTCTGCTAAACACAACTATCAACAAAATTGGCAGTCAAAACAATAAGATTACAAGTTATGGGATGATGGTTACCATACAATTGATGTCTCTGCATCCCATGCACTTTTTCTTAAATGTCTCACATAACACATATCAGACTGTACTTATACAGTTCACAGAATAAAAGACTAAAGTCTTGAATCAATAGTCAACTCTTAAAGAAAGTTCAGGCTAAGGTTATACTCCGAACTCAAAAGAGAAATACCTATATTCTGTAACACTTTTTACCTGAATCAATTTAACTTTTTTTAAAGGAGATCCGAAATGGGAATGGCAAGTAGTAAATAAAATCTTGAACTGCATTTAAAGTTTTGGGGACTATAGGTGCCTTCAAAAGCTCGAATTCTTTAGCTTGTCATGGTATTTCCAGCAAAATTTTAAAACAATCATTTAAAGCAATCTCCCTTCTCCCGTTTTTGAGCAAAATTTTTGAAAAAATATTAAAGACCAAAATAATGTTTAAATGTTTAAATAAGTCATCGTTTTTCAGTCCTCGTCAATTTGGTTTTCAAAAGGATAAATCAACTGAAGATGCCCTAAGTGAATTTTGTTTCTACATTTTTTCTAACTTTGAGGCCAAAAAATTTCCTGCCGAATAAAAGCATTCGACATGGTCCACAATATCGTATTTTTAAAATAAAAAAATTTCAAAAATCTGGGTTCCAAAGCTTTATCTTTAATTGGTTCAGATCCTACCTCTCAAATCTATCTAAAGAGGCAAAATTAATGAAACGAGAAGCGAAATTCGGTTTCTTAATTTGGGAGTGCCGCAGGGTTCATTGTTAGGGCCCATACTCTTTCTTATTTATATCAACTATCTGTTTAGACTTAATTTTAAAGGCATTCGCAGATGATGTAGGCTGTTTTTATGGCTCTAGCAGCACTTTAAAATTAGTATCTGATATTAACTGGGATCTAAGTTTATTTAGGATATGGTTCGTTGAGCATAACTTGATCATTTCTCCACCCCAATGAGTGTCAATTCAGATTTCTACTTCCATGCAACGGAGTGTCAAAAATACTATACAGCCTGGTAGCTTGTTCATGTGGTTTCGCCTCTACTTCCTAAAATTTTTATAGCGTTCTTAATTGTAACAAATTTTGTTTTATAATCGAAAAAGTGGATGAATATAAGTATCTAGGACATATATTTGATTCTAAAATGAGTTTTGTAAGCCACAATGAATTTATAAAAAAAATTTTGTTCTAAGAAATTGTTGAAAACTATATATTTAAGCATATTTAACTCAAAATTTGAATGTGGGGTGCTTACTATAACAAAATTCAAACCCTTTTATTTCTATAGAAAAATGTTATGTGTTTTCGTAAACATCGTAGACATCCCAGTTTTCCATTGCGTCAGGATATAAAAATTCTGGCAGTCCGTCACTTGTACTACTTTAAAGTTATAAAAACGTTATTTTTCAGATCAGGAAATTTTAAAAGCAGACGTATTTCTTATAATGATCTACGTAAAAATTATTTAAATGTTGTATCTGTGCCCTTTTATCGTACCACCGCTTTCCGCAGTTTTTATTTCTTTGTCGTCCTACCGTCTTTTTAATAAACTTCCAAACTCAATCAGAAAAATTACATCTTCTGGAATGTTTGAAAAATCTGTAAAGCATTGGCTTCTGGGTATTGATTTTTATGCTTTGGAATGCATATTCTCTGACATCCTGTTGTAAAAGAAAATCTTCTTCGTTTCTTTTTTTATCTTATATTTCCTTTTAATAGTTATCTCATATTTATTCAGTTTAAATTGTAAAGATGCATTAACGTTTTTTATAATTGTGATTTGCTTTTTTAAGTTCACCCCACCAACTGTTAGTTGGCCCATTGAAGTGGCATTTAACACTGGAAGTGCACAAAATACAAAATGTCATACAGATTCAGTTAAATAAAAAATTAAAATAGAAAAAGAACAAAAAAAAAAAAAAAAAGTAAATATCAGTCAGTCAGTCAATTGACATCCTCCAACACCAACGTAATGTCTTCTGTTCTCCTTTAAACCTTGAACCGCTACGCTATGATTATAATTAATATAGTTATCGTGTATAACTAAACAATATATCCGAGCCTTGGTCTCCGTTTAGTACACTAACGCCTCCTTTACTTCAAGTATCTGCGATCCAAGGAAATTTAGGCGGAATTCCTTAAGAATAGGATATATCGCTACGAAGTGAAGCACATTCTTTCTCACCTTGAGGGTACAAAGTTCGCGGTATGTAGTTCAAATAAGTGTGTCCCCCTCTTATTTTGAAGATGGTTATTTGAGTTTATAGTTAAAAAATACATCTTGTTGTCCAAGTTATGGTTCATTTTTCTGTAATATTGTCGGTATTGCGGTGACTGGGCTTCATTTGTAAAATTTCGGTACATACTTTGACGGGTTTCAAGGTGCTGAATTTTTGTTTTAAGGAAGTGGCCTGTTCATTTGGTGTGGCTAATAGATTAAAATCGCAGTTGGATGCTAAGTTATTTCATTTTTGTACAAGGTGGAGCCTGAAGGTATCCAGGAACTTAGATGCAACTCCTGTCTTCAAGCGGAGCATGTAGTTGGATGTTCTGCTTGAAAGTTTAAAATGACGCTTAATGAAGTAACACAGGAACTTTTTCACGCCGCATAAAAAACGATAGATGTTGCTGTGCTACGGACTATTTTCTTTTTCAAAATATGCGCTATATACTTATTATTGATACATCTACCACAAACAGCACATATTGCCCGCTTAACCTTACCTAGTTTGATTTGCAGATGCTTTTTCATATTTAAGTTAGATGTTAACAAAACTCCAAGACACTTTTACTCTTGACTTGTTCCTAGAAGCACCAAGGAGCTTCCTACCTTCCACCGTGAATATCATTGCAAGTGACTTCGATAGGCTTACAGTCAAGTTCCAGGTTTTGTAATAGCTCTTGAGTCTGTTAACCATGCGTTGCATAGTATCCACTGAATCTGGTAGGAAGACAATGTCATCTGAAAACATTAGAGCTTGAATTTTAGTTTGGCTAAGTTCTATTTCCAACTTAATATGGTCTGTTATGTCATTTATGTTTAATATGAATGTGTTTGTGCTTAAGACGCACCGTTGTCGCATCAATGAATACGTCGACATTCATGGAGGTGTGCATATTTCAACTCAGCGTTGAGAAGTGTTGTAAAACGATCCCTTAACTGCTCTGCTTGTAGTCCTGAAGCTATGACGTTTGATTTTCCATTAATGATTTTGACGGGTTTTCAAAATTCGGCAGAAGATTTATCATCAATCATCATTTATAAGAGCAACATTTAGTTGCCCAAACTCTATTCTTTTTGAATTGAAAGAAACTTTAAAATGTTTGAAGCCAAGTAGAGTATTTAAAACGCGCTTAAAGCTCGAGAAATGCAAAGGACGTTGCTCTAGCTCTCATGCATTCATTATCAAACCATTTTTGTCTGAGGTTGTTCTCTTTACGAGAAGGAGGAAGCTGGCTGATCTGACTCATAGAGAAGGGTCCTTTAATTTTACACGACTATGGTAAGGCCAATTGTATCCTATGTGTCAGTTGTTTGGTGGAAAAAACTCTCCCGAAAATACGTCATTGCTGCTATTATCAGACTTCAAACAACGGTTTATCTCGTATCCATGAGGGCTTTCCTCAGCACTCTCGGATCTGCTCTTGACGAATTGATGAATATTCATATCATGGGCTGCACTCTCAAAGCCACCTTCCATCTAAAAAGAAGTGATCTTTGGTACAACACGCACTGGAGCTTTGATGACCTTATTGTATTATGATCCCGGTCTAATGGACATGCCGTCCGAGGCAATGAGACAATGGAACTCCTGTGGTAACAAAAAAATACGAAATCGACTTTCCTTGCGTCCAGGACTGGTGTTGGTCAGAATCTAAACCAAGAAAGGAATGCAGTCCGTCTTCATGGATCGCTCCAAAACCAATATAGATTGTGGCGCTGGTGTCTTTCTGGAGGAGGACAATGTTCGATTTCACTCGATACGTTTCTTTTTCTTTCTGCAAAACGACTCTAATAAAAAGTTGAATGCTTCGCATCTTTGCCGTCATTTGGATAATTTGAACACAAGGAAGCGTTATCGTGTCCAAGGCGGTACAGATATTTACGATACATTGACACGTTCCTTTTACCTTTTAGTAAAACTTCCGAATATTATTCATTTTTTCTCCGGAGAAGCCATTGTTCTTCTCTCCTCTTTTGCCCGCAGAGCTCACGAACCGCTCTCGACCTTTTGTGCAGCGCCGCTTTGTAGACATGGTATTGCTGCATGTGCTAGTCCGTACTGTTCATTAAACTAGGGGTTCCGTGGTGGTGAGCGAGTGAAACCTAGCACGTCACTGGTCTTCAGCACTTGGACCACAGCTGGCTGCAAAGGACTTCTAAAGAGGTTGAGGGATACGCGATAGGCAAAGATCCTGGCGGCTTGTTGCGATTTCAACCGTTCAACGTTAAATCTGCTCATAGTATTTCCCCGTCGTTGTTACGTCTGAGATATCCGTACACCTACCTTTGCTGCGACTAGGTAGTGGTTTAAGTCTATGTTGGCCGCTCGGAGTGTTTGGACATGTAAAATACTTGAGGAGTGCCTCACGTCGGTCGTGGATTACGTGTTATCAATTCTTACGATTTGCTGTCTACTTTTCTACCATCAAAGTGCGGATTTTCTATAAACAGCATCGACTTGCATACGGTTCTCTTATGCATATATGACATAAGGGGAGAAAATAGCAAGATTGATCTTTATATCTACAGATTACAAGCGGCCTTGTTAGTGCTTAAAGAGTGGTTTATTCTTCCTAAGCCCTCTATCTAACACTAAAAAAATTCCTTTGATTTCTTCCGGGAGTTTCTTTTACTCATCATTCCCTCTCATAAGAAGTGCTTACAGGACTTCGAAAGAGTATCTTCAGCTATCTATTTTTGCTATTTCTTGCTAAGGCTAAGTGAAGTGACTCAGTTTTCAGTTTTACATACCTAGAGACATCCAGCTTCACCTTTAGAAAGCGGTCAAACAGTCAGCTCTCAAGGAACTGGTCATGAAATTTATCCATCTAAGAAAGTACCTTAGGGACCATAGTCTACAATTTATGGGTGAAATTGGCTAGCATTAAAAAATATGTTAAGTGCTTGCCAGAGTATGTACCCGTATATTAAAAAAAAAAAAACAAGTATACGCCTCCGATTCAGCATCTGCCGAGTAATTTACAAAAGTAGAATGAACCTGTGAATGATACGAATAAAAGACGAACTGCGGCAGTATACTCTCATTCACTGTCATTCTTATGTTTTTTGGCGTCATAGTGACCCTGGTCATAGACCAAGTTACACGTGTAAGTTCATCTAGGAAGATCTAAAAAATAAATTGAAAACTTTTTCGATAAAAGTTTTTAATTACTTACTACACTGCAAGAGTACAAGCAATGGCTATTTATCAGTGTATAGCGGCCAGTTTTAGACATACACTTTCCACTGACAACAACAGTCGTCTCCATCCGAGCAGAGAAACCGACTACAGAAGAAGTTCTAAATAAGGAACCTACCATAATCAAAAAGCACAGACATTACTTTGTTTAATGATATTTTGTGGGGTCTTTAATGGCAGCAGGATTTACTGCCTCCCACAGCCGAAACGAACGCCATAAATTTTTGGTTTTTCAGGTTCTCTTAGTCGTACCAGAGCCATCAACCACATACTGTCCAATCTATGACTATGTGGCAGCATCTATCAGATACTGAGCTCACTCTTATCAAAACAGACGTACGTATGCCACAACCAAGAAACAACGAAGCGATATGGACTGGTGATTTAGCACTTTTAAGGTCCAATAATCGTACTTTATATTCAATTAAAATTTTATTTCAATCCAACTAATAAAACTCAATTTTATGAAGCGCTCCGGAAAGGTGTGCATCGAAGCAGAGTGGTAAAGTAGCAGAGAGGCTCTGTATGTATACATGCAGGTTCTGAAGGGACTCATGCCATAGTCATCAAAAGCATTAGAGGCACCAGAGGCTCCAGACTACATATCCATTAAAGTTACTCGTTTGAGTGGCCATTCACAGAGAGGTAACTAGAGCAAACCCTTGAGCGTCGTCGTTTTTGTTGCAGGCATACGAATTCTGATGGAAAGTACTACTTGAGTACACCTGTTTGGTATCCTTTCGTTTTTGTTCTAGATACAGATATGAGAACAATTTACTATAGATGGGTTGCAAACTCGTTGGTTCCATCGCAACAATTTTTCGAAAATATATTTCGTTTTTATGATTATGTAGCACAGATGTACCAGTGTATCTGTAAGTTTGTTGCAGACTGATGGTAGCCTGACATGAACGCTGAACTTTTCACAAAAAAACAAAAAAAAAAAAAAAAGGAAGAGAGGGAAAGGAGAAGATATAAAAGTACGGGATTTAGGTGTAAACATGCTTGGCTGGGCATAAATATGGCTACCTGCGAATACTTATGATTCACTTTTGGAATATCCAAAGGTTGTTCAGACTGGGGTTGAGACTGTGGTTGAGGGGTTTATGTTTAAGGCTTTGGGGAAAGAGTTTTTGTTTTCTGGATGTTTCGATGGTTAAGTGACTGGCGATGGGCTAAAAGGTTTTTGATTAATTCTATGGCTAAGTGTGTTAGAGATGGGATATGAAAATATTTGTATTTCAATATCTGTTTTTGTTTGAATTGCAATTAGATTGTTTATGTTTTTATCTTAATCGCGGTGATTCTATATGCAAATGTTATATGGTGGTGCAGTACGACTTTACATCAATTTTGCTCAGAAGAGTTGAAGAAGAAGAAAACAAAACTATAGTACTCGGCCAAAACCGAAAAATATACCTTACATGTGCTACTTTAACATAGCCGGATGTCAGTAAGGATGTTTTTAAAACAACTCAGTGAAATTGTGGCGAAATGGTGGATTAACCCTTATTGAGTCAATGGCAGCTATCATGTCCCTGAAGTCACCAACTGGCTTTGGAATGTTTATCTCCTTTTGCCTTAGAAATCCGAGTATTCTTTAATACCTAGTCAATGCCTTCACAATCTGCATCACGTGCTACAACTGATACGCTGAGTCTTATCCACATAAAACCTCTGACTGATGACAAAGATTGGAGGGAAGCAAGGCTCACTTGCAGATCTATTAAGGCTAGAATATGTCATGGATAACAGCGATCATCAACAGCTGGCACGGTCCGAGCAAACATCTTTATTAGATCATATGCACATTGTGTTCAAGATAATATGCATCAACAAACACGCGCCGGTGCGATATGACAACAAACTTACAAACTGGAGGACAAAGTTGTATTTTTGTCATCCGCGCCGCTATCAAGAGGTGGACGCAGACAAGACCCAATTCCAGCTAAATGGCATCATATCTTCTTTTAAAAAGCTGTAAGTTCAAGCGACTGTATTAAATCTACTACTACTACAGTGAAATGAAAATCTGAAAAGAGTGAGGAACCTTTTCATAAAAGCCTAATGCACCGGGATTGGAAACAATAAAGATCTCTTTTAACCTACTACAACCAAGAGTTGCGAAGATCAAAGAAATCCTCATGGCGTGCTTAATGCGAGAAACTCGAGGCACTTCCTATGGTAGCACGACTTCATAAAGCCATCTCCCAATTTCATTCTAATCGCATGGGATTTTTAATCAAACCAGTTGGCACAATCACATTTCACAGGGTCTTCTAATATCGACATGTCCTATGGATATTCAATGGAGGTTTCACAACTTATTCGGAAAACTCTTCAGCCCGGATAAAGTTAAGTGGGCTATCAACTTATTTAAATCATACAAGGCACCAGGAATAGACGTGACTTTTTCCAGCTCTGCTACAAAAATGGTTAGACTTCCTTGTAACTTGTACTACCTTAATAGCATTATTTAAGTTCAGCTTCACCTTGGGCTACATACCACGCATTTGGACTGCAGTCATCAAGATGTTTATCCCCAAGCCAGCCAACAAACTCGGGGAACTACCGAAACCATATCGTCCTATAAACTTGACATCATTTTATCTACAAACTACGGAAAGAGTTATTGACGTACATATCAGAGAAAGCTTAGAAAATAGCTGGTCTATGTATCAATGGAGTTTTGATGAAGCTGAAAATTAAAATCTAGAGCTCATTTTGCTGTAAAAAATTGCACTTTGCGCATTTCTGAACATAGAGGGTGCTTTCGACAATACTGGGTACGACTCCATATCAAATGCTTTGCTCCATAAAAACATCGATCAGCCTACCATAAACTGGATCAAAGCGATGCTTGATTATCACTTCGTCAGCGCTGACTTCAGTATCAGTATCAGCCATAAAGGGCTGACGCAGGGAGGCATATAATCGCATTTCCTGTGATCTTTGATCATAGATTACCATTAGTCATCATAATTAGAAGCAGAGAGACTAACGAAGTCACTGCATGTATGGAAAATGTCCTGAAGACAGACCAGAGAAAATCTCTCTAAATAAGGTTGTCATAGTTCTTTTCACTAAAAGCAGAAACATAAACTTAGATATAGTTTCACTTAACGATACAATCGCTGAGTACTCCGACGAGGTCAAATATGTGGGAGTAATCCTAGACAAAAGGCACAACTGAAACTCTCACTTAAATAACAAAATAACTAAGCAACCAACGCTTTGTGGGCCTGCCCTCGAATGTACTATATGGCGGTACATGGGAGATCTCTCCAAAGATCTATACAATGATGGTAATGCCCATGATAACATATGCTTCTATAGTATGGTGGACTTAAGTCACCATAGCCGCAATTTTAAAGCTCAATAGAATACAGCGTCTTGTATGTTTGGGTATTTCCGAACCTGGCCTACAGTTGCAATAGAAGCAATAAGAGGACTAACGCCCATACACTTATTTATAAACAAAATGGCATTACGCAAGCAGCAAGTCTGATATGAATTAAAGAGTTAGGTCTTATCGAACACCCGAACCTAAGGACCCTGCTCTCCCAAATAACCGAACGTGATATGATAACTCCACAGTTATCTTTTAGAAGCACCTTCAAGAGAAGTTTAAAGATTAAAAACGGCAATCAATTGTAGCTGGAATGAGATCTTGGGAAAAGAGAAAATCGCGCCGAGTGTAAATCATACTTGCGCTATGCGGGACAAGTGTGCGGGATTACGCTTAGGCTATCATAACCAAGTCATCGTCTTACTCCTAAAATTCCTATGCCCCTCAAAAATCGGAATCTTGATTTCTTTGCCAAATCAAGATCGAAGGATCATCGCGGGAGTTATAAGTTATTTCAAAGGCAAAGCGAACAAAGCCAAGTAAGAAATATTTATTTTAAATATTCTAAACCATAAGTTCGGGGATCAGAACTATTTTCATGATCGGAATAGCTTTGATGTAATTGCTTCAGTAATGAATGTACGCTGTGCAACAATAGAACAAGAGAAGACGGTATTCATTTCATTGTAGCCAGCCCTGGGTGACCAGATAAAAACATGAGGAAAAAAAATTTTCATTGTGATTGTGTTCGCTCCAATAATGGTAATTTTGCTTGTCAACAAAGCCGCTAAGCCAAAAAGATGATTTTTTTGGATAAAATCCGGATCTCCGACCAATATTTCCAGCGCCCAATTAGCGAATTCACGGCGTTGTCTATGGTCTTCCGGTTTCAATTAATGCTTCATTACAGTTGTATACGGAAGCAATCTCACCGCAAAATAAGCCGAGTTGACTCTCTGGCGATGCCCAATTCAGCTGATGGGCGCCGATTCGATATTTCTGGTTCTTTTTCGATACTGGCCGCTGCGGCGGCTATATTTTATTCACTTTCCTTCCTTTTGGCTTAAGATCCCAAAGTTATTCACGGTGCGACAAATTGTCTGCATTCTGAAGCAGCCATGATGAAGACCGACCGCAACATGAAATTCACGTTACGTATTGTATAATACTTACAACAATTTACAACAACGGAAATTGTAGAAAGATGCACCATGAAATGGCAAACCTTACTGAATATTTTGACAGCTGGATGTCATTGGTAACTTTGACAGCTGCTGAAACATAACATTTTGGAAAAACTATCATTGCTAACTGGTTACCTGTCACAGGTTGGGCAAAAGTCATGTCATATTGTGAATTAGTTGCCATTTTGTTAGAATACCTGAAGGTGTAAAACTAATGACATGAGATTGGAAAAGTGATCTCGGTCAAATGACCACTTCTTGAATTGATGCACATCTGGCCTCTAATCAATTTAGTGGAAGTGATATTCGTTGCTTTTGGATACGAAATCAGAAACCACCAGGTTTAACAGAGCGTGGGAGTAAGTTAACCCTCACTTGACGGTCAGCAGACAGCAATTGGTGAACAGTTTGCACTTTATAAGGGAATATCTTCAAGTAACACATGGGCTGAAAAGTCATTGTTATTTTATAGTAAAACACAAAATTTTTGCAAAATTCAACTTTATTTATCAATATAGTTGCCTTCGGGGGCGATACATTGATTGAAACGATTTTTCAGGCCTCTGTTTCGGCGATTACTTCTTCATCGGTCTTAAATCTCTTTCCGGCGAGCATTCTTTTGAGGTCTGCGAACAGGAAATAATCGCTGGGGACCAAATCGTAGAAGAATTCATTCAATTTTGCCATCGTTTTCATAGACTTGTGACACGGTGCATGGTCTTGATGAAACAGCACTTTCTTTTTCTTCAAATGCGGTCGTTTTTCAGCGATTTCGTCCTTCAAACGCTCCAACAACGCAATGTATGTTAATAGTCGCTGTTGATAGTCCTCCCCTTTTGGAGATAGTCTATGAAAATTATTCCATGTGTATCCCAAAATACGGATGCCATAACCTTACCAGCCGGCTGTTGAGTTTTTGGTCAATTTGGACGAGGTTCGTCGCCTGCTCGCCACTCAGCTGACTGCCGACTCGACTCTGGTGTGAAGTGATGGAGCCAAGTTTCATCCATTGTCACATACCGACGCAAAAATTCGGCTTTATTGCGGTTGAACAGCTTTAAACACTCCTCTGAATCATCAACACGTTGTTGTTTTTGGTCGACTGTGAACAAACGCGGCACCCACTTTGAACAGAGCTTTCATGTCCAAATATTCGTGTATGATATATCCAACACGCTCTTTTGATATCTTCAGAGCCTCAGCTATCTCGATCAACTTCACTTTACGGTCATTCGTAATAATTTTGTGGACTTTTTTGATGTTTTCATCTGAAACAGCCTCTTTTGGACGTCCACTGCGTGCATCATCTTCGATGCTTGTATGAACACTTTTAAATTTTTCAATCCACTTGCGAATGGTTCGTTCGGCTGGTGCAGAGTCCGGGTAACACTTATCAAGCCATTCCTTTGCATCGGCTGCATTTTTTCCCATCAAAAAGCAATGATAAATCAACACACGAAATTGCTTTGAATCCATTTTTTTCACAATAACAAAAGTTGCTTCACTCACAATGGTATATCTCGAGAACTAATTGTCCGACAGCTGCCAAATTTATACACGTATCTTTTGAAGGAAGGAGCCCAGGTATTATTGGGTCTATAACTTAATTCGTGCGTTATTCCATTGGAACATGCTTGGAAAGCTACTGTCATTGTACGTCATTTCAGTACATGTCATTCATTTGAAGCGTAAGCAACAATAATTTTTTTTTCACTCAAATATGTCGAACTTTGTGCCTGAAAAAGTGTTTTTGCGGGGAGTTCTTCTTCATTACTTTAATATGAAGAAAACTGCTGCCGAAAGTCATCGTATTTTGGTGGAAGTTTATGGTGAACATGCGCTAGCTGAGCGAAGGTGCCAAAAGTGGTTTGCACGATTTAAAAGTGGTGATTTTGGCTTGGAGGACCATGAACGTCCTGGGCAGCCAAAAAAGTTTGAAGATGAAGAACTGGAAGCATTACTCTATGAAGATTGTTGCCAAACACAAGAAGAGCTCGCAGAATCTTTGCGTGTCACTCAAGCAGCCATTTCAAAACGTTTAAAAGCAGCTGGATATATTCAAAAGCAAGGAAATTGGGTTCTACATGAACTCAAGCCGAGAGACGTCGAAATGCGGTTTTGCATGTCCGAAATTCTGCTGGAACACCACAAAAGGAAGTCAGTTTTGCATCGGATTGTTACTGGTGATGAAAAATGGATCCATTACGACAACCCTAAGCGCAAAAAATCATATGTGAGACCCGGCAAACCAGCCAAATCAACGGCAAAGCCGGACATCCATGGCGCGAAGGTAATGCTCTGTATTTGGTGGGATCAGATGGGTGTGCTGTATTATGAGCTACTAAAACCGGGTAAAACCATCAATGGACAACGCTAACGAACACAATTAATCCATTTGAAGAGAGCAGTAGCCGAAAAATGCCCGGAATATGCGACTAGACACGAGGCAATAATTTTCCATCATGACAACGCTCGGCCCATGTTGTTATTCCGGTTAAGTACTATTTGGAAAACAGTGGATGGGAAGTCTTACCTCACCCGCCTTATAGCCCAGACCTTGCTCCTTCTGACTACCAATTGTTCCTGTCGATGCAGAGCGCCCTCACTGAAATACGGTTCACATCAGAGCAGAATATCAAAAATTGGCAGAAAGATGGGAAAAAGTCATAGCTTCAGATGGGCAATACTATCAATAATACTATTGTACATGTTTTTCTTAAATAAACGTTCAAATTTTGAAAGAAAAGTTATACACCAATATTTCACCAATATTCAACGCTACGAACAGAAATTCCATGCTCTAATGAAGTGATTCCTTGAATCATCTCAACTACTTTCCAGTTTTCTGCTCTGAATCATAAATTCCAAATAGTAAAAATCTACTTTCAATGCTCTTCTGCGATTGATCAGATAAGACTTTGACTCTTGCAAATCCAATAGCAAATGTGTGTCCCAAAAATAACAATGAAAGCAAACACATCGACAGAAAAAAAGAAATTAAAATGTACTAAATCTTCTTAAAAGAAAAGGATAAACTTAAGAAACCTATGCTTTCCATCTAACCTTCTTAATCCTTTGGAAAACCCTGAATACAAAAGAAAGAACACTGTACATAGGGAAGAAAATAAAAATGAAATAATTTAAATGGGCCACAACACAAGGTCCTAAAATGGGGATTTAAAATGAGGAAAATGGAGAATCCCTGCAACAATGCTATCTATTGTGCCCACAAAATCTGCCACCCAAACCACCATCACTACCACAATCTAGCAACAACAAACAAACATAAAACCAAAAAAGAAAAAAAGAAGGACAATTGCAACCAGGTCCGTAAGATAAAAGTTGAAATGAACTTAAGTTTGTAAAAGGCTTACACCGACCACAGGAAACCTAACAATATATTCTCTTCTCACCTAATACAACACAACATATGCTCCTACAAAAATACACACACGTTGGTACACGTGGGAAATGTAGGGTGTGGGGAAATGGAAATAGAAATCCTTTCGGGAAAGGATATTATTTCATACAACATCCTTTTACCGCTACCAAATTGTGTGCCAAAAGTGCTTTATGGGCCACTCAATTCCATTTCCATCTAATGTTACGGTTTTCCAAGAAGCGCTTTTCACCGTCATCAACGTTCACAAGATTCCTTTTCGTATCGGAATAGGTATTGCGCCTCACTCACAGAAAATATTTTCGAAAAAGGATATTGAACGACTACTACATTGATGGGGCTAAAGTATTGGAGGTGCAAATATTGAATTTGAATGTCATACCAAGCACCTGTCGTTCTTCAGTTATTCAATCTTCTTCATCGTCGTGTGTATCTTGAAATGTTGTCACTACCCAACAAAAAAACAAAACAGTACCTTTTCTGTAGAAGAGAAGGAATTTTTGAGGACATTATAGTACGGGGGTTTGAAATGTGTACATCCATGTGTTTGTTCTTGTAGACAGAACATAATGTGGTTATGGCTTTTTCCCATTTTTGAAAATGAGTTTTTCGGGTTGTTTTCTTTTTTTTTTCGCTTGGACGCTTTCGTTCATCGTTTCATTGTTTCTTGTTTTCGTCGTCGTCATCGTTGTTGTTGTCATTGAGCGCGTTTTGTCGCTTATTTTGTTATAGTACAGTGGGAGTGACTATAAATAATTATGTCCACCTTTTATGGCCATTTGGTGCGAATATATGTATTTTCGGTAGTCAACAAGAAAGGAGAAATTTTAAAGGAAACCTAGTAAAAGGATTAGGTCTCCTCTGAGAAATGGGATGGACGTAAAAAGTTGAAGTGAAAATTCTGTGTTCTTTCCTTTTGTTCTCTGGGATTTCCAAAGGCCCAAAACTGAGTGAAAGTGATGAATTACGCTCGTCAGGAAATAGTATTTTTTTGTTTCATTTTGCTTTTTTATTATTTTCTTTTTGTGTAGGACGAATCCGATTATATTTTGCGTTTTGTTGTCTTTATGTACCTTTTAGACTAAAGCTGTTGTTAAAGTTTCCTGAGAAAAATGAGTTCTTAATGGAGTCATACCTTTGCTCTACGAAATAGGGTAAACTTCGACCTGCCCTGTGGCGTAGGTAGTTATAAATATAACAAAACAAAAAGATCAAATTCATGATAAGAGAAATATTTTGTAGATTTTGGTATAGCGAGTTCGTTGATAGAATTTTCAGAGCTGTTATTTTGACAGTACTCTCGCAATCATGTCGTCTTGATACACGAAATGTGTTCAAAAATTAAGATGACTTTATATTTTTATAGAAAATATTTATTTATTCATCAATATTAATGTTGTCCCTTTCAAATTAATCCACCACAGATATAATGCACTTGTACCAACGCTTTTTTCAATACTCGAAGCTCTTCTCATAAGCACTTTTTTGGTATAGCCTTGAGCTCTTTCAGCGATGCCGTTTTTATCTCTTCAATCGTTTCAAATCAGGAAAAAGTCTCAAGGGGCCATATCCAATGAATACGGTGGCTGAGGCATGATTGTCGTTTTGTTTTTGGCCTAAAAATCTCTTACAAGTAACGATGAATGAACAGGTGCATTATTGTGATGCAAAAGCCATGAATTATTTTTCCACAATTCTGGACTTTGTTTTCGTATTGCTTCTCTCAATCGGCGTATAACTCCAAGGTAATAATGAGATAAAAACTCGTGATGCACTATCACACGGCAATCGAAGAAAAGAGTGATCAAAACTTTGACATTGGATCAAACTTGGCGTGCTTTTTTCAGTCTTGGCTCTCCTGGGTGCCTCCATTGGGACGATTGGGCTTTAGTTTCGACCTCATAACCACAAACCCATGATTCATTACCAGTTATGACTCTTTTGAGGAAGTCAGGATCATCATTGTTGTCATTCAATAGGTCCTGAGTGATGCTCATGCAACGGTTCTTCTGATCAAAATTAAGATGTTGTGGAACAAACTTCCACCTTTCTATCTATCAAAGACAAACTAAATATGCCATATAATTGAAACTATGAACATAATATTGGGTTATTCATCGTGAGCTTTGATTTTCAGTAAGCTTTTTTGACAGATCACGCGTGACTCTTATCAAACTGCTTTGTCATTTTTGTTCAGTATCGTTCGGCAAATTATCATGGAAAGACTTACACCACAACAGCGTCTCCAAATTGTTCAGCTGTATTACGAAAATCAGCGGTCTGTGAGAAATGTTTTTCGTGTGATTCGAGGAACTTACAGTGCGCATAATCGACTTACTGAAACCACTATACCAATACCATTCACAAATTTGAGTACCAGTTTACATGAGTAGATGATACTCGACCGGTTAGATAACATCCAGCACGTAGTGAAGAGACTATAGCAGCTGCAGCTGAGAGTGTAAGCGAATACCGTGACGAATCAATTCGTCGTCGCTCTCAGCAGCTTGGCTTGGCGTATATGACAACTTGGCGTATTTTATGTGATGATCTCGGCCTAGAAGCGTACAAAAATCAACTTGTGAAAGAATTGAAGCCAGGCGACTTGAATTTTCGTCATATTTTCAGTGAATGGGCTCTGGAAAAACTCAATGAAAATTTGTTGTTTTATCGTGAAATTTTGTTCAGCGATGAAGCCCATTTCTGACTCAATGGATACGTAATAAACAAAATTGCCGTATTTGGGCTGATGAGCAACCCAAAGAGTACCAAGAGCTACCACTATATCCATTAAAAACAACGGTATGGTGTGGTTTATGGGCTGGTGGAATCATTGGTCCATATTTCTTCAAAAACGAAGCAAATCAGAATGTTACCGTCAATGGTAACCGTTATCGCGCCATGTTAACGGACTATGTGCTTTCTGAAATTCAAGCACATGGTCTCGATGAGTTCTGGATTCAACAAAATGGCGCTACGAGCCATATAGCGTGTAAAACAATGGGCTTGTTGACAAATAATTTTAGTAAACTGGCCGCCTAGATCGTGCTATATCAAACTTTTGGACTATTTTCTCTGGGGATATGTAAAGTCTCAGGTCTTCAGGAATACCATTGACGTTTTGTAAGCCAAAAGTACTAGTGTTATCCGCGAGATACCAGTCGCTATGCTTGAACGAGTCGCCTAAAATTGAAGTTGTGGCCAATATTTACATGGTATTATTTTCAAGAAGTAAATGCCATGAATTTTTCTTTTAACCGATTGTAAAAATTTAAAGTTCACTTCAAATTTATTTTTTTTTATTTTATGTTATAAATCGAACCTCACGAATCACTCTTTATAAGAGCAATAGACGTAGAAAAAGAGTTCACGAGATATAGACAATAAAGCACGAGTTATAGAGCGCAAACCTCTTATTATTTGGTAGTTAAATGTAAGAGGTAGTTTGCTCTGTAGTGGTGTATGGAAGTGCAGGGAGAGAGGCAAATACAGAAAGTAGCGAAGTCAACGGAAATTTCCTGGGACTTTCCTGTTGGATGGAGACCATAACACTTGTTTTGGTTTTTCCCTCAAAGCAAGCAGATTCGGATGTATCGGAAAGATATGTGAGAAAAAGACGTTTATTTTCGTATACCTTTTTATCTATTAGCTAAGAGCGTGCATAACGGCATTTCGTAGTGTCTATATTCTTCTGAGTCAATTTTTGCTGGCGAAAAAGTATCAAAAATTCGAAGAGTGCTAAATTTTGTAATCTATCCTAGAAAGCTAGACCTTTCGCACTTGTAATTTTAGCCTATTTACGTATATAGGACGGATATTCAAATATTTTCCTTGGGATCACCACGAGGAGGTAAAACAAGCACTTGACTGATTGTTGCGCTACTGGCCCGGACCAACTTCTAGGCAATCAATAGTTTCCCGATCAGGCACGAGGCAGGTCGCCTCATTGTTAACTTTTAGAATTTGTTTATCATTTGAATGAAAATCCATATAGAGTACAGAGAGAAGTGAATGAAAAAGGAAGATACGAGTATGTAAGAAAATTCTTATATACGTAGAATAAGTGAGGCCGCTTTATTTTTTCAACAGAAACCAATCTAGAGTCCGTTTTTTTAAACTTTTAAACACACACGTACTACTACATTATGCACAAGACCGCAAAAAGCTAGTCTGACCCAAATCAATTTTATAATCTCTTGCCCGACATATGGAAGTGTGCAAGATTACATGCTTATCCATCCACCCATACTAAACTTCATAATAGTCGATTAATTTTCACTCAGTCAATTCAACCCTACAGGCTATTGGTTATCCCCTCCTGATTCGCTATCTGTTGATAAGTGTTATAGTACTCTTTGGTTGACCTATTCCAGACTTCTCATATTTTTCTCTTCTATTTTTATTTGTAGATCCATTGATATAGTGGGATACCTAAAGGTGACAATGTTAAACTGATAAGTGCTATTCAATTCCACTGGAACCCTTTAAGGTTGTAATCTCTAAAGATTAACCCACAAATTATCACCCCCCAAGATTAATTGAAGAGAAAGGACGTGTTGCTTCATTCAACCTCTGTGCTTCGTTCTGATACTTTAGGGTGATGTGTGTGGAATTGCAATTTAATACTTCGTTAACATTGCCAAATCCTCAAGAGACTTATATTTTTCGTCCTTTTTTGTTTCCGTATCCTCCAATCCCTCTGAATTGTCCGTTGTCCGTTGGCTATCAGCTGTGTCCCTATCATTTATAATATCCTTTGACTGGACATAGGTTGCTCACTTTTCTAAGTGATTTATTATTCTGCTACAAGTCCCCGAGGCATAGAGGAAAGAGAAACAATATGACGTCATCGCGGTTGTAAGGACAAGTTAACGTTAGTCATGCAACGTCGCTTCGTCGAAAGACGTTCCTTTGAGATTATCTACCATTTGAATTTTTATTATTATTTTTCTACAAAAGGATCAAAAATGTAATTAGTGCAGTGTTCCTGTTCAGAATTTCCAACCCCCACTCCCTTCGATCAACAACAACTGTGTGCTCCTATCTGCAACCATCTTAATAAAGTGGGATTGTGTGGAAAATAACTGAGAACAGTTCAATTTCATGGTTGTGCCACTTGGATAGGGAGTACGAGTACACGTACAAGTATAAAAGTAATTTGCCAAGTAGCATACCGAAAGCCTTTGGGGCAATAGATGCAAAGAATTCTAGCGCCTGACCCAAAGTCAAAGTTATAATTATTGGTTTAACCTGAGAAGTTGCCCGACAGGGGAATTGTAATGGATTCTTTGCAGGACGATGGCATTTGCATAAATCGGATCAACTTATATACGAGCAGACGATGGCATAGAGACATGAATTAAGGATAAGGTTCGTAAATTTGAAATGTTTTCTTAAAATTTCTCTTGAGAAGGGACTTTTAGGAAAAGTTTTCCATTACAAGAAGAGCTGAGTGGAGCAGTCCTTGAGATGAAAAGTTGCATATACTCGTAGTCTAAGCTGTAAAGTTGCATAAGAAAAATGTTAACAGTAAATTCTCGTTCACGGTAAATACGAACGTTTCAAGCTAAATCACAGATAATATTCTCAATCTTTGTGGTTGTTGATATTTTAGCTGAAACTGAATTATAAGGGCGTTTTTTGATCCATGTAGGCTAAACAATGGAATAAAATGACATTATGTAGGGTGTAATCATCCTTGCGTTCCGTACTTTTCAGCAATGGAGTGGAAAACTTGAACTCTATAATTCTTCAGAACCTTATAACGCATCCTGATATACATAGTTTAAGTGAGCTCTCAATACCGCCAATTCCTGAAACCAATGTTTCTATAGAACTGACACAATTTCTTCTAAAAGCCCTAGAGGGAGTTATTAATCCCTGCATTGAGATTCACTTTATGGAATTAGGTTATGGTTATGGTTATGGAGTTAGGTTCTCCGAACTGGTTGCAACTGAAGAACGGATTTTAAACAAATTCAATGAGATTGGGCCAAATTTTGCCTTAACTATGCTGAAGAAAAGGAACTGAAATAGAAAGCTTCGTTGGTTGGCGTTCCATGAACTGAGATTGAAGATCTTATTGAAGTCCTTAACACGTAATAAGTTTACGTTCTACTCCCACTTTTCGACGAATTTTCTGCGGTATCCCTTTAAACCTAAGAGGAACTATGTGAAGTATACTTGCTAAGCGTGTTGTACTAAAATGTTGGTAAGCACGAAATAAACCGAAAAAGGTCTGACGTTACTCCATTACTGGCATCCGCCAAACTCAAACCCCGGGAAGATGAGACTTAAAGTATGCTACGATGCTAATGCTCAAATTACTTTTTGGAGCAGTAGCAAATGCAATGTGAGGGGAAGTCATCCCCTAGATTTCAGAGTATAGACTGAGAGCCAACATTTGTTAGGAAGGCAAGACAGGAAGTAATCGATTTAACGCTGTCAACCAGGTACGCTTAAGAGATTCCTGATTCGCAAGTATCATACAATCGGAGGTTTTCATGTCACACCATGTGTACATAAAATTCAGAATCAAGGTCTTGACCTTGGTAAAAAGGAGGAATCTGCAAAAAACTAACTGAAAGTTTTTTAGCGATGAGCTCGACAAATTCAACAGTGCCTCACTTAGCTCAAAAGAAAACAAAAGCCAAAGAAAGCTATTCAAAACCTGAACGGTACCTTCATCAAGTAATATGTTTATTTTGAACTAGCAAGTCCAGTTAAAAAGTAATTCTGCAGGTCGCCGGTTCCTTGATGGAACGAAGATCTGCAGCAACTACGCAAAGAAAACAGAGAACTCCTAAGCACAACACTTAATACTAATTTCGAGGAAGACTGGAGTCTTTACAGATCGAAGCAAAAATAATATAAGAAGCCAACTAGGATTTCGAAGAGTGCCTCTTATAAAGATTTTTGCGAAAAGATCATAACTCTCGGTGAAACCAGTAGGCTGGTCAAAGTCCTCAAAAGGGGAAGACCAACCTGGCTGGAATCACTCAGAAAAACTTATGACAACTACACTGTTTGAGGCTCACTTTCCAGATAACGAAGCTGCTAGTTACCTGAATAACACAACATGCCGTAGCTGGTCGTGATGGCGGATGATGCCATTAAACATGCTCTTGCTTGCCGCCGATTGGACATACTACAAAAAGGCATAAGTCAGCTGCTGGTTACTCTGGATATAATCTTCACTGCTAGCCAAGCACTGGAATAAATACATACAGTGAGAGTATTCTTTAAACCGAAATTCGGAAAAGAGGACTACACCGGCGCCAAGAGCTTCAGACCTATAAGTCTGACTTACTTTATGCTGATAAGAATCGAGAGAATGGTCGATATCCATGTGCGTAAAACCTGCTTTGCGAATGCATCCTCTGTGCAATGCAACACACCTAACAACACGGAAGATCCTGCGAAAGTGCGCTTTAAAATCTGGTAGGCAGAATTGAAAGCGCATTCGACAAGAAAAAATACGTCTTTCACCGAGGGTGAGGGTGCTTTCGACAACGCGACTTTTGACGGCATGAGTAACTCGGTCAGAAAAAACGGCGGCCTTTGTTCAGAAACCAATGGTGGTGAATAGGACATTTATTGCGGATACTGGTTGTGCCAATATGTGCTGCCAAGGGTAATCAGGGGTTGCCCGCAAGACGGCGTTCTGTCTCCACTGCTATGGTGCATGATGGTTGAGTCCTCGCTCAACGTGCTCAATAGTTCTTACTTCTTTGCACAAGCATACGCGGATAATATAGCTGTACTGTCTGTTAGATTGTGTCTAGCGACTGTCTGCTCTAAAGCGCAGGAAGCCCTAGACGTGATCGAAGACTGGTGCACTAGTAATGGGCTTTTAGCCAATCCTATCAAAACTGAGGTTATTCTCTTTACAAGAAGGAGGAAGCTGCCTGGTCTGACTCATTTTGTGTTTAAAGGCACCACCATATAATTCTCCTAAGCTAAGTGCTTGGGTGTCAACCTGAATAACAAAGTTCTGTGGACTAAACATGTTACGTCAAAGGACTCTTAGATGCCGTCGGCCTTCTGGCAGTTCAGAGGAGCTATCGGCAAGACATGGGGCGTGTCACGGAGAAGGGTCCTTTGGATCAACACGGCTATGAAAAGGCCAAATATATCCTATGTGTCGATTGTCTGGTGGAATAAGCTATCGCGAAAATACGTGACTGCTGTTTTTACCAGACTCCAAAGAACGGTTTGCATTGGATACATCGGGGTTATCCGCAGCACTTCTGGCTCTACTATAGACGAATTGATGAATCTCCCTTCTGAGCTGTGATGACCTTGCGCATCGACTGTCTTATAACTTTGGTCTTATGGACATACTTTTCCATGCAATGATACCAGAATTCTTGTTGCGGAAAATATGTGAATATATATCTATAGTATATCGACTTTCCCTATGACCAGGACTGGTTTTGGCTGGAATCTGAGAAAGGGAAAGAATGCAGTCGGGTCTTCACGGAAGGCTACGAAACTAATCTAGGAACACGTTTTGGTTAACTTTTCGTTTACCATTTTGCATCTGTCTTCCAAGCAAAGATATGCGCAAATCTGAGGGTAACGGACTATATTGCGAAAAATCAATCTTAGGGACATGGCATTTGTATCTGCGGTTAAGCGGCCCTTAAGACTATGCTGAACCATCCCATGACTTCCAGGAGATTTCGAGAATGCAATGACAGGTAAAACCCAGAGAAGAGTTTTTCAGGACCCGAATCTACGTTACGATTGCCTAGTTCGCTGTTAGGGCATCCATTGACACACTGTCGAATGCTTTCCGACATATCTATGAGGTCAGTGGCTGTCCTGCTGTTCCTCAGTAGAAAAGACCGCAGGCTGCTTACTAACATCTT
The DNA here is from genome assembly GCA_907269105.1 of Volucella inanis. Lineage (NCBI taxonomy): Eukaryota > Metazoa > Arthropoda > Insecta > Diptera > Syrphidae > Volucella > Volucella inanis. The sequence continues at coordinate 128,357,394 of OU026154.1, forward strand.
GACTGTGCACTACACGTGCTGGGCATAAATGATGCAACATCCGCATAAATGATACAGCGACTTATGTCCGGCTTATGTTCGCATCACGCTGCAGATACTCGGCGTTGATGTGATGCTGGTGCTCTAGGCACTTTATCAATGAAGCGCTTGCTCTTCTTTGTTCTGAAAGGACCGAAAGAGTCCATTGAAATGAACTTACCAGAGGTGCAATAAACTAGTTCTATGTCCGTGTGCTCTGTCCCGACAGAAAAAACAGGTGCGCTTCCATATCAAGTAGATAAGAATCAAATCTGAATCTCAAAGAGCGTGTTTTATAGTATAAGGACTTTTGAAGATCGTAACACTCGATGAAACTAGCGGAGTGGGAAAAAGGTGTAAATTAGCCAGACTAACAGGTTAGAATACGTAATTGAACCTCAACTTCTCAGATAGCCTTAAGACAATCTTCTCATAACCAATTCCTATCATTGAAGCTGAAAGTGAACAAAACCTACCCTAGCTGGCATCTATTATCGGCTGTAGTGATGGTGAAGCTGTAACGCTAACCTGGCACTGGAGACAGTAATAGTAGCCTAACTATCGATAATTATAAATCTGCAAATAAAGATCAGCAAATCTATCAGTCTGACTTCTTTCATGTTGAAGAGCATATAGAGAATGGTTAAGTCTACTAACGAGGAAGATCCTACGAAATTACGCTGGAGAATCTGTTGGCAAAATTAAAGGGGATACGATGTGGTTACACTGAGGATGCTTTCCACAATGCAACTATAAATGGCATGTGTAACACGTTCATAATTTTGTGGATATAGCAATGCCAGTGTTTTTTGTTTATTTTGTTGATTGGAGGAGAAAGCAGACTCCTACCCATGAAATTTTATCTCTGCAAAGAGACATCGTCTCAGTCCTTGCCCCACGGATCCACCGTAATGCATAACTTCGTGCAGTATGGTAGCCTTTGGCTAGAAATCATAGGCTTGTTAGTTGAGTTCTCGTATTTCGTCATGCTGTTGGCTTATTAGGACAACGACGGTCTCCTGGGTGTCTGTTCTATGTGGGTGTGTAACTGATGTTAGAGTCGATTTCTGTGCAAGTAAGTCAGATTGAGGTGTGTGGGTGGATGTCTGTGTATGTATGTCATGAGAAAGTGAAAGGAGTGCTGTGGATCTGTGTATGTGTTGCGTATCTATGACTTTTAATTATTTATGTGTTTGTGTCTATATTTACTTGTGGTCACGTCGCTGCGGAATTTTTAATTCTTACCACTCTCTCCGCGAACCTTCCTTATTTCGTTGCTTACGTCTGTTGTCCCAGGCAATATAACAATATTTTCTTCGTCATTTTGCGTTCTTTGACACCCAAGTCTTCTGAGTTAAATTATTATGGCCGTCACTAACTGGCCAATTTCACTCAATTTTTCCTCTGAGAGGGACATTTCGCTAATTTTAACGCTTGTAAGTATGTGAAAAGTTACTACTTGGTCTTCTGAACGGTGGGCAGTGATATTATTGTAGAATGTACAATATATTTGTATGTTTGTATGTTTTTTATGTCAAAAGTTATCACACCCTCCTCTTGGTTCTGACAGGATGGAAAGATTGGGGTGGAATTCTGTTCGAATTTGTGCAGATATTTTCTGAACACACCATGACAAGTCAGAAACTATTAAAAATTTAGTTCCCCAGCTCTTCTTTTCACCCAGGGTACTATTTTGGGCATAAGTTGACATGTCCATCTTCCTTTAGTGATATTATCCCATCGGTTCTGTCACTTTTTTACTGAGATATATCTTTCTTTCTTATGGATCTAGTCAATTGATCCTCTGGGTAGCCATGAACGTATTCTTGTGTGTACGCGTCTCATTTATACATCAGTAGGCATCATACCAGCTAAAACACCCTCCACTGCCTCTAAGATGGAATACAGATTGTTCTTAAAGCAGTTAGTCTAAAAATTCGTGATATCTTTCTTCTAGATTATTTTTTTGCCACTGGGCTCAGTATAACTGAGCTAATGCCGATGTTTGGCATTAATATCTACAACGAGGATGAGTAATTAGTCTCAACGTAGTCTAGGTAAACCTTGAAGCCGGTTTTGATTTTATAACTTAACCTCCTATGCGTACATGCATAGTGATAAGTTATCAGTCTGTTGTAAGTGACCTTTTCTACAATTTTTCTTATAGTATCCAAAAGGCAAATGGGGCGATACGACGAGGGAACTCCTGGAGGTTTATTTTCTTTGGGGAGAACTACTAAATTCCAGTATTCAGTGATCTGAAAATGTCCCTTGAATCAATGCTGTAAGTTATGCTGATGTATGGAATGTTGATTGCCGCCAAAATGTGTTGGCGGTGGTAAGCAGGGGATGCCGTCGTGGTGAGGTTCTGTCCCCACATTGGTCGGCTACCTGCTGAATATTTCTAACGTCTACGATCAGACACATGTGGATTATGTAGCTCTATTCGTGCACCAGAAATTGGGTAAGGGCAATCCTCTCAAAACTTTTAGAGTAAATGGGATGACTAGTCTGCATCACCTTCCGTTTTGCAAATAAATCTTCGAATTTTGTGTTATCCTGGCTAACAATTGCGATCGGCATTGTGCAGAATGCATACTTCGCCATAAAGGTTGGAAGTAATAGCGTTTGACGTCAAGAAAGGATTTAAGTAAGGTGAAGCGCTGCGAAAATTAAATTTGAAGGATTTGTGGGAAACTCTATATTAAAGTCTAGCCATTCCAATCTTGTTTTATGGCGTAGAATCATAGACGTTTGTTTAGGCAGATTTTGGTCCCCTTTGCGTTGATGGGCTCTAGAGAGAGAGATGTGTCAGTAAATTCTATGAGCTGCGACATCGACACGGCTAGGAAAGTGTATACCTGTTGCCTGAAATAGCTAGCTTAAATCTTCGACTGCTACCCTATTTCTTCGCAATCCAGTAGAGAAGGGCCTCGATTGATTTTATTTCGTTGATTTCCTTATAACTGTGAAATATGTGCTCTGACCAGAGAGCAAGGCTGAATCAAAACTCATACTCGCAATCGCTGGTAACTCAGGACCATTTAAAGTTGTTTTTGATGCTCCTATCCCTCGAAGAGTTGTTTGGAGTAGGTTTTGAGTTCTATTTAATGTGGTCCTTGATACACAGTATGTTTTCTAGTAAAGTGTTTTGGAACACTTTCCCTTTCTAAACAGGGTAGTGTACTTTCTTTGGGCCGCCTCCAAGAAAGTTGTCATGAATATTCCTTCTCTGTATGTACATTCTCTATACTCTATGTTTGAAGTTTGTGGTTTTCACTTTCGGCTGTAGTCACGAGCTTTCTTGTATGCAAACCCATGTCAGAAATTAGCAGCTTTACTTCACTTTTGATGTAAACTAACATACTGGGGCGATGTGTCTCAACCAACATCACTTTTCAGTCAGATAGAACCATAGCTAGCTCCCAGTTATGCATACCAAGTGGGTTGAGCTCCCTTTGGTAAGGTCTTATAATACTGTGTTGCTCCACTAAGTTGAAATGGGCTGAAGAATTTGTATTCATGTGCTCTTTATGACCTATCCATCTTAATCAGACCCAGGCGGTAATAGAACTAAAATAATTCTTCGCTATACCTTCTCCTCCGTAGTCAGTCAAAGCAGAATGGGCTATATAATCGTATCACATGTACAATTTTTAGCTCAAAGCAACTTAGAGAGCTTTTATCCGCCCTGAAGAATATCCATGTCTTTGCTTCGTACAAAAGGGCGAGGATATTGAGGATTTTGTATAGTGTTTTCCTTGGTGCTCGAGATATGGCTTTGCTGTTCAGCCCATAGAAAAATCGGTTGGCGAGAGCTAGAACGAGTTTTAATGGGATGCTAAAGCCAGACATGGCTTTGTGTAGCTCGTCCCAAAAGACGTTATTCATGAAGAGGTGGTGGGTATCGATTTTGTACTCTCAGGTCCGAATTTTCAAATGAACTCCGAATTTTCAGAACGAATTGCGTCTTTATTGTGATTTTCCCTTGGTCGATACATTTGTTTTTTATCTTCTGAACCTCATTTCTACAGTACTATCACTCGATCTTTTTAGCTTCGTATTATTCGAACTCGATTTTTTACCTCCGCTTGTATATGTAGATAGCAGTTTTCGGTTCGCTCTCGTCTTAACGTACAGCGTTGCACGGTACGCCTCCTGTTTCGTTTAAAGTGCACGTTAGCCTTTGTACTTTGGCAACTATTAAGTAGTGGTCCAAGTGAATATTGGCACCTCGAAATGTGTAGACGTCTTGACTGCTGGATGCATGTTTTCCGTCTACCCTAATGAGATCAATCTGATTTCTTGTATTTTGATCAAGACACCCCCATGTGCCCTTGTGGATTTTGGATGTGGGAAATATGTGCTTGGTACGACATGTTTTGTCCGTTTTTGTCCGTTCCCGATGTGATGTGCATGCGCAAGGCGCTACTGGAGGTATCCTCTTCTCCTATTTTGACCTCAAAGTCACCGAGTATAATTTTTATGTCGTACTGCTCATAGGTTCTATCTAGTCTAAGTGTTCATCTGTAAGACTATGCCATATATGATGCACGCTCTTGATAGTTTATTAAATTATAGTTATCGAGTAGGTTCCACGGGGAGATGATAAAGCCATTTGGCTCACCCAAAAGGGGTGGTAGATACGTCATTATTTACTTTTATGTATATCTAACACCTTAAGCCCAATATTTTAAAAATTCATTTAGGTTGAGTTGCCTAGAGAAAGCATATCTGTTAGAAATTATTTATTTTGGTCTATCCAAGAGCACACCCATTAGAATTCTCACCCTCAGTCTTACCAAATTAGATGCGGTGACTAGATACAAATAAACAATGCTTCCTCGTTATTCCACAAAATTGAGAAATCTCTTAACAATGTCCTACTTCCAGCAACAAGTTTCTATCCAACAACTAAAACCAAACAGTTCAGGTTTCTCTGCTAAGCTACCCCAGGGCCATAGACGTTTGAAACCAGAACACTGAATGTTTCATTTCCCTGTACATCAACACTACAGATACAACGTCTAAGCCAAACAATTGTTGAATAGAACTCGACGCTCTCCGCATTGCATACTCGGCAAGAAAAAATAAAAAAATACTACTCAACACATCCTTTTGACTATAAGTACTACAACTGACAAGAATACCAGAACTAGTATACGTTTCTCTTCCTCAAAATGCACCGCAAACTCACCTCAAGAACACAAGTGGATGAAGGAAACTATGTTTAACCCTCACTCGTCCCAAAAAACCCCTAAGACACCCCAGAAGCCCCTTTAACAACAATAGGGAGTTGTATTTCCAAACGAATTCGTACCTAAGAATTTTTGTGAATAACACATCATGGATGTGTACTGTGTGTACATCATATTACTAGCTGCTGAATGTAGTGATTCTGATAAATAGAAAAGTTTCTCCGGCTTTTGGTCTAGAGATACGAATACATAACTAACACAGCAGTAATCGGAGCATGAGGACAAACCAAACTTTTCCCACATGCAGCCATAGAGCACGAAACTTTCCCCGAAACAACTCAACCAACAAACACACACACATGCGAGTTCGACTAAAGATGCTTCAAAAGTCATCTTGAGGGTCCTTACGGCACATCAATCTACAATCCAAGTTATCTGTACGAGTTCGAGTATAAGAGGTGGTTCATCAATTTTCTTAAAAAAAAAAAAAATCTTTTGACTTTTTAGTACGAAATTATCCGAAACTTACTTTTACGTTTCCTCAACAATAGGTAAATACAAGCGTGTGGGGTTAACTCTGTCTACCATCAACCGTCAACCGTCGATCTCATGAATCATGAACAAAAATTGAAATCATATCACACTCTGGAGATGGATTTTGAAAAGTTACTCCCGATAAGGACTCGAGTCTATTCAATTCGACCAAATAATAATCATTCGAGAAAATGGTTTCCGGTGACATTAAGCTGGGAAGTAATTTCGTTTGGGACATCGGTTGACTAAGGGTGAAGGAGGACTTTGGTTCATAACAGACCACTTCTAAATGAGGTCGCAATTTGAAGAGAAAAAAGTCCTGAAATTCGATTTGCGGATATTTATTACTGGGAGAAGGACAAATTTTGCATTTTGATTGGATGTACATAGAAGGAACTTTCTTATAAAAGAAACCGATGCTCGGAATCCAGTTACCAAGTTGTAGTGGAGTTGTCCCCTAATGAGACACCTAATTCCAATCAATTGGTATAACGAATGTAGATAATGAATTTCCGAAAATTACATACACCCTGCCTGACTCGAACTGCAACCAACTTCAGACTGATATAATTTAAAAACCGTTCATGACAGTGAGCTCAAATTTTGACACATGACAGATAATTTAAACGACTTGCGTCTCAGTTGTGTTGAAAAAATTTTTATCCCCGATGGAATTCAAACGTGATAGTGAGATCGCTTTTTATTTGGCTGGAAACCCACAAGTAGCTATCGTCAGAGCCCTCCAACATCTGAACGTGAATAAATCATTTGTGCCTCGAACCATAGCTCGTTACCGTGATACTGGCAGCGTTGCAAAACGCCATGGAGGTGGTCATAAAAAAACAGCAACATCGGCAGAAATGGTTCGGAAAGTGAAGGCTCGAATTGAGCGAAATCCGTATCGAAGTGGAAGAAAAATGGCTCGTGAGGTCAACATATCGTTGGAACGGATGCAACACATACTGCAAAATGAGCAACAGAAAAAAGTTAGAGTCGAAAGAGCGAAGGAGTTGCTACGCTTGCACGAAATTGGTGAATTGCCGAATTTGGTTGTTTCCGATGAGTTGCCATTTGCTATCGAGCAATATGTCAACAAACAAAATGACCGAGTTTACTTATCAGAGAGGTCCTTAGAAATTTTACACCTTCAGACGGCCACCAGAAAACAGGCAGCATCGATGGTGATGGTTTGGGTCGCTATAACCGCCGATGGTCGATCTCCAATCGTATTTTTGGACCGTGGCGTCAAAATTAATGAGATTGTATACTGTGAAACTGTCTTAAAGGCAGTATTGAAGCCTTGGGAAAACAATTATTTCGGTCGGAGACTGTGGACATTTCAACAAGACACGGCACCGTCTCACAAAGCGCGCGTCAACCAAGATTGGTTAAAAAACAATGTTCCACACTTCATTTCTTCGTTACAATGAATTGCAAATTCTCCCGATTCAAATCCGTTGGATTTATCTTTCTGGGGTGTTTTGAAGGCGAAGGTTGGCGTTAAAAAATACCAAAGTTTGGACCACCTCAAATAAGCACTTCGGCGGAAATGGGCCAAAATACCGCAAATCCACTTGCGTGCAAGGTGCGATGCTTTCTTCGGCCGTCTCAAGGCCATTTTTCACGCCAAAGGTGAATATATTGAAAACTACTGATACAATTTGAAAATTGATGTATTTTCCAACATTTTTTGCTTTGGCACAATAAAATTTATCAACAAATAAAAAAATTATAGCATTTTAAAAAGTTGCAGTTCGAGTCAGGCAGGGTGTATTAGCTAGAACGAACCTTCTTAGATCTGTAACCGGGACTAAACAAGGTGATTATGTAAAGCTGTAGGCGTACATTTAACATAGTACTGGTAATAGTATCTTACGTGGGACTGTAACTCGTGTATGTTAGTTTGAAATTATCTTTTCTCATGAATCAGGCTGCAGTTCCATTCATTGAGCATATTTCCTTTCGTTGCAGGTTAAATTTGCTCCTTTTTAGGTCATCCTTGGCTGCAAGGAATATTTTGGTAGACTACTTCTTACGACCAGCTTCACAGGATTTTACTTTGCATGAAACGGCTGTTATATGTTGCGAAATCCATTAATGCGTCAACAACAGTTCGATACAAGAATAATTTCATTCTGATTTAGCTTGCAGAATTTAATACTTCGGAAGGGTTAAGACCAATAAAAGACAACCGGCGCCATAAAGACAGTAGTCGTAGCCTTTATTCGGATGTAGATTCGCCGCCAGAAGAAGGTTTAGTTAATAATTTTCGAGTTTCAAGCATGTAAGCGGACGCCTGACGACGATTCGCATGAAGTCTAATTTCATCAATATAAGCTTCACAGCATCTTTACAGAGGAGAAGGACGATCCTAGCAAAGACTGTTTCGATGAGTTCGTCGATTAAACTTACGAACAATGTCCCAAATGTGACCCTAAATCATTCCTGATTCCATGACGAATTTAGAAAAACATTGGAGGTACAAAGCGGCTCTGCAGAAAAGAACGAGAAATTCTCATGAGCTCTACGAGCACAAACTAATTGAAGAACATGATCCCTCAGAAAGAGAAGAAAGAGGATGAGAAGCGGTAGGTAGATCGAGGTCTTATAGAGCTGATTTTAGAGAATGAAGTTCAGAAGTTTTACCAACAAACTAAACGAACATGGCTAAGCTGTTAAGTCCGAACAGAAATCTGTAAGGATGAAGAAGGAAACCTCATAGTGGAACCAAAGTTAGCGAAGGGAATTTAGAAAGGTTATTTCTGCAGACTACTAAATGGTGATGACGAAGATCTTAACGTCAGTCAGACCGAACCATACAACCTGGAAGATAACAGAAAACATTTCCGCCCACCTGGCCTAGATGAAGTCAGGACAGCAATTTCCAAGATTTGGGAATACGAAAATATGCGTGACTTATCTCAGCAATGTTTACTACGCTAACTAACATCCCTAAACTACGCTAACTAGAGGGAATTTAGTCTCCTCAACATCGCATATGAAATTTTGTCTAACGTATTATGTGAACGACTTAAAGACCGTTCCTCAACAGTCTGATCAGTCTAGGTCTATGCTTGGTCAGAATATTCCAATCCATAGGTGCTGGTACAGTTCAGGGTAAGCCTGGGTGTCAACTAATAAGCCTCTCCCAGCTTGATCTTCAGCTATTTCCCTCTAGTTGCGCTCTATACATAGGTGCAAGTCAGTTGAATTCCCCTTTCTACTTTTGCACGACAAATAAGGTTTGGATTTGTGGATCAGTGGTCCATCAGTGGTGTCCATTTACTTTACATATTCTAGCCATCTCAGGTGACTGATACGCAGTTTTCAAACTAGGTCGATGTCACTGTACAGCTCGTACAGTTCGTCGTTGAATCTTCTCCTCTTTCAACACTCCCGTTTCAACACTAGCGAACGCATCGATGACAGCCCGCTGTGTCATCATGCATGCCATGCTGAGGTGAACTATGCCCCTTGAGTCTTTGAGGGCGCCTCTTTTTTTTGTATCTGAAATTCTATTCATCAGGCAAAAATTCCACTGACCAGGTCTGAGTTGGCACATGCTCTCCAAAAAACCATTTCCAGCAGCTTTAAATACCTCGGCCAAAAGGCCGTCAGGTCTAGCTGCTTTGTTGGATCTCAGCTTAGACATTGCTGTCGTTATTTCGTTCTAGTCAGGTGAACGGACATTTTGACTATCATCGTCTAAATTGAATGTTCTTTCATGCCAGTCGGCAACATATTGTTTTACAGCCTGCAAATTTTTTTTTAAATATTCTCAGTACCATAAGGCTCCCTTCTTCATCTTTACCCGAATCGAATGCTCTTTTTTTTCCTTCTGGACAAGCCGGTCTTCCTTTGGTCTCCTTTGCTCATAGATTTGTCGGGCTATCTATTGCCCTTGTAGGTTTTTATATTACAACAGTTCTTCTTTGTTGTGGTCCTTGGGAAATCGTGGAGATCCGAGTTAGTGTTGGCTGGCTGGAAATACTGGATGCATGCCTTTCATTGATCGGAAAATAATCAATTTGGTTTAGTGTTTTATGATCTAGAGACCGTCATGTCCTGTTGAGTACAATGAGATAAGGAAACCATGTATTTTCTATAGTTTGAGACCCGCCACAAAGTCAATAAGCCTAAGTCCATTTCCAGATGTGGTGTTGTATGACAAATCCGCACCCAAATGGGCGCTAATAGGGTGATTACTACCCTAATAAATGTCATTGTTTTTCATAAACCCTTTGCTCGGGTCAACCCGTCACACTTCCTTGGTAATGATAGCTGTATGATAGCACTCAAGAGAACTCGATAACTGGTCGGCTGCCTTAGGCCTGTAAACCGTCCATACATTCTATATGCGAAGATCTTTGTTTTTGTTTCATTTCCCGTTTTAGGAAAGTTACTTCGACACACAACCCTAAACCTTGAGAACCAGTTCCTTGGCTTAAACCCTTAGGCAAGGACCGGATTCTATGATGCCAGTAAGCCACTTCAGAGATACTATCGATGCCATTGTGCCATTGGTCAATTTAGGTCTTATCGGCCATCATCTCATCATCTCTATTTGAAAGTTCCTTTGACCTGAGCTCAGAATATTTCACAGCTGCTCAAATAAAGCTTCTGCTATTCTGTTAGTGGACAGATTCCGAAGCAGATTATTTTGCCTAATGTTCTCTCTCTGGGCACCTCTTGTTGGATGTCTAAAGTCACATTTGCATCAGGTTAAGAAGAGATGCTTGATCTGGCACCTGCGTGCTGAAGTTCATACGGCTGAGCTTGCCTTGTGCTAAGTGTATGGCTCCACCAATCCAGTAAGACTTGGCACACGCTAAGACTTTTATAGACAAATAATTTTTTTGTAAACTTGAAAAGAAAACTTAGATTCTAGCCGAAAGCCGGTCGTCAGATTCCTCAAGATGCTAAAAAAACCGTGCCCGGATTGTGTAGTGTTATTAGTTTTTCCGGGGAATCAACTATGTAAACGGACGCTGGTATGATTCACTATTAAAATAAGGTCGAGTCCATACCATCAAGTCCTTCAACATTCACAGCGATGTGAAGACTTATGTGAGATAAAATTCATGTTGTGCGAAAAATTCGGGAGATGGAAGAGTTTTCGTATGTTTCTGAGTTCTAATCATAAACTCATTTCATGCAGCTTCTAAATGAAATTGAGCGAAATACCATAACCAAGATCCCCCATTGGCTGTTATTTAAAATGATAAACATTTTACCTTATTTCCATTAAACATGTTCTTGAAAAGATGGGAGGTGGTATTGAAATTTTCAATGGTGGCTTCATAGCTAAATTACCTTGTAACACCAAGCCAACCCCATCGGCATAGTCCCGTCAAGATTACCTTACTCAAATCCGATTTAAGTTGTATGTATAACATCTAACACTGACATCCCGCTTTCACTGTATAAATTTCCTCTTTATGTGGCGCCCAACGTTGGACCCCATAGAGAAGAGTTTTTTTTTTTTTTGTTCTTTTCATGTTTTATGAAGCTATCTACACCTGTCTGTGATTTCTAGAAGAAAATTTCATTCTAAACATGACTTCTAACCGCTTAACTAAATAAAGTACTCCTCCGCCGTCCTCCAACATCCCTAGGGACTGTGAAAATTTATTTAGTGCATCATTTTTGTTATATTCACCTGTGAGTAATTCGATTTCTTAAAAAAAAAGAGGAAAAATCGTTCTCTCACTCCAAATATCTTCTCATATTCTGCCCTTAGATCCTGGCGAATATCCTATACTGTATTCGTCAAAGTGGAAGTATGTATGTTTATACGAAGCCCTTGTCATCTGTAGAATTCGTTACCTCTTCGTATGATGGCGAACGAATGCAAAGTGTGCGGGTAATTTGCAAATAAACTTAAAATTCTACAAAACTTTTCGTCGTGTCGTCAAACGATGTGAAAGCCTTCTCAAATAAGTTACTGTTGCTGTTCGCTGTCTATAAACGCTCTTCAGACATGGTTAGATGTATCTTTGTATTTCTATTTTTTCGTTGGCATATGTAAATATATGAATTTTTTATACATATACACCTTGTTCACACGCAGGACTTTGACAAAATACCTCGTCTGTTGGGCGGTAGAAAGGGTTTCTGAAAGACTAGGCGCCGTCGAGTCAGTAAATGTCGTTACCTGGTAAATAAATTGCAAAAAGAAGAAAGTAAAAAAATTTTTTTTTTTTTGAACATGTGCGTCTTTGACGAGAGGTACCAGTATCCATATTTTGACAGAGCTCAATTTTGAGCCTTTTAAAGGATATTTTGAGCTCCATTTTCAACCTCCTTCCATAGACGCGACGTGTCGTCCTGTTTTCTTTGTAAATTGTTGTTGTGCCTTGGTGCTGCCTTGTTCTTGTCAGTGTTCTGGTGTCACTTTTGTGTGTCGGTTTATTGTACAGGATGTTACCAATGCCGTTAGACGAGAGGGTGAATTAAATTGTAGCGGTGTGAGTCGAAGGGTGTATGAGTGCCTAGCGTACATTTGCGATACGACATTCGTTAATATGGGAGAATTAAGGAGGTGTCTAACGTATGGGGTACACGTTTAATGTGAGTAATTTGCGTGCTACTAGATGATGAAGAATTTAATTAAGAATTTCACTTAAGGTTGCCCTTCTCACATGTGGTGTTTTTTTTTTTTTGTTGATTTTAAAGAAAAATCATGCAGTTGTGTGTGTAAAGGTTTTTTTGCTTTTCCAGCGACAGCTTTATTGCCTTCAGAATTGTTTTGTCCTTAGGTGGATTTAAGTGTTGTCTGATATGTTTAAATGATGTGCTTTAGAATGGGAATCATACACCGGAAGGAACATGTATTTATGTGTGTATCTGAAACGTACTAAACTGTCTAGGTTTATGAAAAAAAGTGACCTTGAAAGCTAATTAGCCTTAAATGTGGTATAGAAAGAATTTGACTCTTTTTGTGGCACACTTATGTGTGTGAATCTGGAAGGTTTAAAGATTATTGGTTGCCCCAGACCTTGAATTCCTGGTAATTCCCTTTTGTTTCAACATTTTTTTTTTTTTTTCGTTGTTCAGAGCAATTATGTTTATTACCTCAATTCATTACATATACTAAATTATTTATAGGAAACATTCTTTAATAATGCTTAGGGGGATCCTCGAAGCAAATGCAACATAAAGGCAAATTTAAATTAATTTACAAACTATGTGGGAGTGGGGGATACCATTTAAAGTAAAGGATGATTCATCGTAAGCTTTGACTTATAATGTAAAATAAAACACATAAATTTGAAAGAAAACTCAAAATTTTTAATACCTGTGAAAAGAACAATTCATGGCATTTACGTTTTTGAAAATGATATCATGTGAATGTTGGCCACGACTACGTCTCAGCTGGTTCATTCGGAAAGCCCAATTTTGGGCGACCTGAAACTTTACATATCCCCAGAGAAAATAGTCCAAAGGTGTGATATCGCACGATCTAGGCGGCCAATTTACCGTGGCAAAACGTTAAATTAAGTGCTCACTAAAATGATTTCTCAATAAGTCCATTGTTTCACGCGCTGTATGGCTCGTAGCGTCGTCTTGTTGAAACCAGAGCTCACGGACTCACATAGTCCGTTAACATGGCGCGATAACTATTACCCTTGACGGTAACATTCTGACATGCCTCATTTTTGAAGAAAAATGGACCAATGATTCCATTAGCCCATAAACCACACCATACCGTTGTTTTTAATGGATGTAATGCTCTTGTTACTCTTCGGATTGCTCATCAGCCTTAATACGGCTGCTTATTAACGTATCCATTGAGCCATAAATGGGCTTCATCACTGAACAATAATCTCACGATAAAACACCGAATTTTCATTGAGTTTTTCCGGAGCCCATTCACTGAAAATATGACGCGTATTCAAGTCGCCTGGCTTCAATTCTTGCAAAAGTTGAATTTTGTACGCTTTTAGGCCGAGATCTTCACGTAAAATACGCCAAGTTGTCAAATACACCAAGTTGTCGGACACGCCAAGTTGTCGAATACGCCAAACCAAACTGCTAAGAATGACGACGAATCGATTCGTCACGGTCTTCGCGTACACTCTCAGCTGCAGCTGCTATAGTCTCTTCACTACATGCTTTATGTTGTCTAACCGGTCAAGTATCATCCACAAATAGAAACTGGGAATCAAATTTGCGAATGGTATTGGCAACAGTGGTTTCAGCACGTTGAATATGCGCACCGTAAGTTCCTCGAATTGCACGAAAACCAATTCTCACGGAACTCTGATTTTTGTAACACAGCTGAACAATTTGGAGACGCTGTTGTGGTGTAAGTATTTTCATGATGACTTGCCAAACGATACTGAAAAAAAACGACAAAGCAGGTTAATAGGAGTCAAGCATGATCTGTCAAAAAAAGCCTATTGAAAAGCAAGCCTCGTGATCAACCACCCCTTACAACAGTATGTGTTGATTGTTCCATAAGGGGTCTTCTTGTTCTCCAGGGTCTTCTAATAACGACTTGATAACTTTTTTTTTAAATAAAAGGCAAACCATTTGAGATAATACAAAAACTTTATTATTGGCTTGAAGTACAATCAAAACATTTATGAATGGAACTCGACTTCGTTCATATGGCCACCGCGGGCACATTTGCAGCCGTCGATTCGTTGGACCCAATTTTCAACGACTCGGCCACACATTTCGGCCGAAACGGCCGCTATTTCGAGTTCAATGTTGGCTCTGAGCTCTTCCAACGTCGTCGGTGTGTTGGCATTAACCAATGACTTAACGTAGCCATACAAAAAATAGTCAAGAGGCGTTAAATCGCACGAACGAGGCGGCCAATCAACTGGCTCATGTCTTGAGATAACACGCTCACCATACTTACTCTTCAATAAATCGATTGTAGCGTGTGATGTGTGGCATGTGGCACCATCCTGTAGAAACCACATGTCATCCAAGTCCATATCTCCCAATTCGGGCCAAAAATAATCGGTGATCATGGCGCGATAACGCTGACCATTCACAGTAATGTGACGATCATTATCGTCGACGAAAAAATATGGCTCAATAACGCCGCCGGCATGCAAACCGCACCAAACAGTTATTTTTTGTGGATGAAGTGGTGATTCATGAAGCACATATGGGTTTTCACCCGACCAATAACGCATATTTTGCTTATTGACGAAATCATTGAGCCAAAAATGAGCTTCGTCACTGAAGATGATTTTGCGATGAAATTTATGATCTTGGCGCATCTTCTCCAGAACCCAATCGGAGAAAGAACGTCGCTTCAAATGGTAAATCGGCTTCAATTCTTGAGTCAGCCTGATCTTATATGGGTGTAAGCCAAGATCCTTACGCAAAATACGCCATAATGTGGTCTGAGCGATGAACAATTCTTGAAAACGCTGTGAAATTGACTGATTTGGTCGACACTTCGACCAACCTGTTATCTCACTGACATGGCAACATCACTCAACGAATATGTGGACTCAAATTTTTGCACTAAACTTGTTATTGTCTGTCTACTAGGTCGAGAACTATGACCGAAAATTGGAGTTAACGCTCTTAAAGTTGCAGTCACCGACTCCGAATATCTGTAGAAATTTTTTATAATTTGCAGACGTTGCTCGTTAGTGTACTTTACCATGATGAAAATGTTGAGTTTACTGAATAAATTGACAGTGAGAGTTTGATGATTAGTGAAAGAGTGCGTTCACAAATTAAATTCAAAGTTGTCAAGTCCCTGTTGGAAAACCCTATATTAGCTGTTTGCCAATAGGTTGATGGCTCCAACAGTAAGTGTTGGAACCAAGCTTAGACACATGGTAACCAATCCGTTTTGACACATAAGTGATGGATTTTTGGCGTCATATACTTTTGGTTGTGTGAAAATGTCTGATTTTGTGCCAAATAATCGGCATTTGCAAGAAGTATTGATTTTCTGCTTTCATTCGAAGAAAACGGCGGTTGAAGCGTATCAAGAGCTGCTGTTCTAAGTGAAACAATGTACCGTGATTGGTTCTGTCGCTTCAAAGGCAGTAATTTCGATGTTGGCGACCGTCCGTGTGAAGGAAAGCCAAAATCCTTCGAAGACGCTCAATTGGAGGCATTGCTCGACCTCAGCATTAAGATTTACCCGCTTAGCCATTTCAAAGCGATTGAATGACAGAAAAACAAGGAACTTGGGTTCCTTATGATTTGAAACCAATGGACGTTGACCGTCGTTTTTTCGTCGGGAATTTTCTTCATTGCATAGTGACGGGTGATGATAAATGGATTCATTACGGCAACTTACAGAGAAGAAAGTCATGGGAACTGCCCAGACATGTATCTACATTCATCATCGCTTCTTTCGAATATTCTCGATGCGAAGGCTATGCTGTGTATTTGGTGGGACCAGGTATGTGGTATTCACTATAAACTATTGAAACCCAACAAAACCATCACTGGGAATTGAGCCAAACACTGTGCGAAAAACGGCTCAATACGAGCAGGATTCTAAAGCATGAAAACGAACGGTTTCACGTTGCCAAACCCGTTAAAACCTACCTGGAAATATTTCTCAGATATTGCGCCGTCCGATTATTACTTGTTCCGTCCGATGGCACATGGTCTGGCTGATCTGCTGTTCCGCTCATAAGAAGACATCAGAAAATGACTTGATTTGTGTGTAGCCTCAAAAGATAAACGGTATACGACCTCTGCCAGAAAGATGAGAAAAAGGTTTAGCTAACGGTGGTCAATTCATTTGTAACCATTTTTTCACAATAAAGTGAAGTATTTTCGAAAAAAAAAAACAATAACTTAGTTGCTAATAACCTAATATTTGTGTGCGGATGCGTATGGAATACACACTTGGTGCGCTTGTATGATGTTCTCCAACAAAGGTGTGTAGGAAAATAAAAACGTGTTTTATGATGAGTTAACAGCTTCCTTGTCTGTTGATAACAGAACTGACGGAAATTAAAATGATAATAAGCAGAAGACAGAACACAATACAATTGAGTATGGTAAATTTGGAGAATTTTAGAGCGACATCTTACCTTTTATGTCCAAAATTTAAGTTATAAATGAATGCAATAATGTTACAGAATATAGGTACATTTACTATTTCTTGTGCAAACAATTGCTGCTATGATTTTAGCATATTTTTAATTTGATCTTAGTTGTGATTTAATAGCCAAGATTTTATTTCTTTGAGAGAGTTTGTTAAATTTCTTAACCTTCCGATGTAAGGCAGCAATATGTTAAAAACCTTACGAACTATGAGGGCTGTTTGATGAATTCTCGGATGGGAAGATAAGTGGCTCTAGGGAGCCAAAATTTATCATCATGTGTACCATTATTTAGTACAACCTCTTTTATCCCGCATGAAAAAATTTGGGGTCAATCCGAGACTTAGTTTTGTTTTGACACCAATTTAAGAACACCATTTTAGTGTATCGTTCCGTGATCTGATTCTTGTTTTTGTGGGGCAAAACCTGCAAAGAAATAAAGCCCATTGTCGATGGTGTGTTTGGGACCCATTCACCTTCCCGTACAACCGTTTACCATTGGTTCGCCGAGTTTCGCCATGGTCGCATATCGGTTTTTGATGAACCGCACCCAGGTGGCCCAAAAACGGTTACCACAGAGGAAACCGTGGGCAAAATCCATGATCTCGTATTGGCGGTCTGCCGAGTGAAAATTCGTGATTTGGCTCAGATAGCAGGCATCTCAACTGAACGGGTAAGCCATATCCCACATAAGATTTTGGGCATGAGAAAACTATCCGGCGCGATGGGTGTCGAACCAACGCAATCGTGAGACTACTTTAAGGACGTGCTTGGTCCTGTTTAATCGAAATCCGGAGGAGTTTCTGAGTCGTTTCGTGAACGTCGATTAGCCATGGATTCATTGGAACATACCAGAGACCAAAGAACAATCGAAATAATGGGTTTTACCCCGTGAACGGGCTCCAAAAAAGGCGAAGATTTTTATCACCACGTTCACGGGAATACTTGCTGAACTCAAAATAAACAAAGGCAAGTCGAAACAATATGACCGTCATTCCCGTGACATGTGTTAAAATTTTTTTAATTTTTAAGTTGAAGTTGATAACACTACGAGTACTAGCAGACGAAATTATTAGTTCTTTGGAGCCGAATAGTTCCCTGAAGAAAATCTTTCGTCTAATTCCGTTGAGGGCTGTGTTCAGTTGTTTCGACTTCTTCTAGACAAAGTCGGCACTAGATTCATTTTGTTGAAGTGATATCTTAAATCGTGATGTCCTGTGAGGTAACCTCTAATATCTAATAATTTGATATCGTGCCGACTTAGATTTAGGAACCTGTTGGCATTTTTATGCAAGGGCAGGATGGATCGTTTGGCCTGCTTGAGACCCTCAATATGAGATGCATCTCAAATGCTTCCAGCTTTCTGTTTCTGAGTGTTTTCTGTTTTCGTTCTCATCAATGCACCCATGACCAGGAACCCACCACAATTAGGTTTTGTTCCAAGAGCCTAGTTTTTTGAGGTTTTTGAGTAGTACATAAATGCAGTCAATGCATTTATAGCTGCTTGAGTTTCCGTGAGTTGCTTGATACCAGAGTTGTACTATATATATGGTTGGCACGAACATGAATGGCATGAGGTTCTGTCTGATGCCTGATCCCCCTACACTGGAATTTTTGCCCATAGCTATTGTTATATTGTATTTAGGTTAGGTCCATGTATTCCAAGTCCCACTCCCGATTCTATTTTAGGACCACCTGTATACCACTTTGGACCATTTTGGCTGTTTGGTCGGTTACTGCTAACTAATGCTTCATTGCTATCCGTGGAGAAGCTTTTATTGAAGCATAATGATTTTTGGAGGCGGTCTGTTAGCGCGCAGATCATATCAAGTTCTGGGATTTCGAAGAGCATAGTCCTTAGGTTCGGGTGATCGTTAAAACTTAACTCTTTAATTTGTACCAGACTTGGTGTCTTGCGTAATGCCACTTTGTTTATATATAAGTCTTAGAAACTTAAGTCCTATTATTGCTTCTATCGCAGCAGGTCAGATAGGCTTCGGAAATGCCCAGACATGCAATACGTTGTATTTTATTGAACTTTAAAATGACAATCCTTTGCGTGACTTTAGACCACCATACTATCGAAGCATCTGCTATGATGGGGCTGACCATCATTGTATAGATCCGGTGGGTGATCTTTGGAGAGATCCCCCATGTGTTGCCATACATGCAACGGAAAACCCAAAAAGCGTTTGTTGCTTTATTTATTTTGTTGTTTAAGTGAAAGTTCCAGTTGAGTCTTTTATCTAGAGTTACTCCCAGGTATTAGATCTCGAGTACGCAACGACTGTATCGTTACATGAAACTATACTTAAGTTTATGGTTCTGATTTTAGTGAAGAGATCTATGACAGCCTTATTTGGAGAGATTTTCTCTCGTGCACCAATCTAGGACCATCTTAAGTGCGTTTTGCATAAGTGCAGTGACTTCGTTAGTCTCTCTAGCCCTAGTGATAATGACTAGGTCATCTGCATAACCAATTGTGTTGTAGCCTAAATTGTTGCCATCGGTAACAAACGAGCACAGAAGGGGCGATAATACGCCTCTCTGCGGGCATTCCCTAATGGCAGATACTGATACCGAAGCTGGTTCTGATAAAGTAGTAATCATCCGGATTTCAAGGATTCCATGACCCAGTTAATGGTAGGTTGATCGATGTGTCTATGGAGCAAATCATTTGATATGGAGTCATATCCGCTATTGTCGAAAGAACTCCTATGTCAAGAAGTGAGCAAAGTACAATTTCTTTACAGGTAAAGAAGCTTATGATTTAAGCTGTCAGCTTCTGTCGATTTGCCTTTTTAATATGCGTACTGACGGTGGTGAAGAGGCAGCTATGAGACAATGTGACAGTTCCTTGCGCTTGTTTCCTGGTTTGGGGATACAGACCACATTGACCTACCTCCAAGTGCGTGGTATGTAGCCCAAGTTGAAGCTGAACCTAAGTAATGCTATTAGGTTAAGTATAGGGAAAACCAGCCCTGGAAAATTGCGCCTATTTCTGGTGCCTTGTGATAAATATTAAAAATAAGACAAGACCTAGAACCGACCCTTGCGGTGTTTCATCAGGTAAGTTACACTTTATAATTAGGTTCCTATGTACGTTGTTCTTAAATCTTCGTAAGTTACAATGACTAGGAAACAAAGAACTCAATAGGGAATTTCATAAGCGAGTTGTACAGCTTAGGAAATAATCCTGATATTTTAGAGTAATTCTGAAAGTAGACTTGAAGGTATAGTATACAGATGAGCATTCATAGAAAGACGCATGTCACGGTTCATAGTTGAAGAGGCGAAACGCTATTGGATATTTCTATGCCGTGGTGGTGGAAATATCGATTAAATAAAATGAGACAGGATGTTTTATATTGGCGTCACCTAAGAGTTTTAACGCATGGTTTCGGATTATATCTAACAAGTGCAAATAGGTTTTAGGGACACCTGAGCAAATGTGGGCATTGTACTCCAATATTGGGCAGACGAATGCCTTTTATATTGAGGTCAGATCAGAGGGTAAAAAGTATTTTTTACATCGTTTGAGAAAACCTAGATATTTTGCAGCATTTTTGACGATATCGAATATTTTGTCAACATATCTTGCAGATATTTCCATGCACGAATCTCTCCCCTAAGCATCAAATTGTATATGGTTTTCCAATAGGAACTTGACAACTTTGAATTTAATTTGTGGACGCACTCTTTCACTAATCATCAAACTGTCACTGTCAATTTATTCAGTAAACTCAACATTTTCATCATGGAAAAGCACATGTACAGAGCAACGTCTGAAATTATAAAAATTTTCTACAGATATTCGGAGTCGCAAAATCAAATTCAGTGACGAAGCTCATTTTTATCTCAATGGGTTCGTCAATAAGCAAAATATGCGTAATTGGTCGGGTGAAGACCCACATGTGCTTCATGAATCACCACTTCATCCACAAAAAATAACTGTTTGCTATTGGGCCATATTTTTTCGTCTACGATAACGATCGTCACGTTACTGTGAATGGTCAGCATTATCGCGCCATGATCACCGATTATTTTTGACCCGAATTGGAAGATATGGACTTGGACGACTTGGACGCTACAATCGATTTATTGAAGAGTAAGTATGGTGAGCGTGTTATCTCAAGCCATGGGCCAGTCGATTAGCCGCCTCGATAGTGCGATTTAAAGCCGCTTGACTATTTTCTGTGAGGCTACATTAAGTCATTGGTGTATGCCAATATGCCGACGACTCTAGAAGAGCTCAGAGCCAACATTAAACGTGAAATAGCGGCCGTTTTGGCCAAAATGTGTGGCCGAGACGTTGAAAATTGGGTCCAACGAATCGACCGCTGCAAACGTGCCTGCGGTGGCCATATGAACGAAGTCGAGTTCCATTCATAAATGTTTTGATTGTACTTCAAGCCAATAATAACGTTTTTGAAATATCTCAAATGGTTTGCCTTTTATTTAAAAAAAAATTGTCAAGTCGTTATTAGAAAACCCCATATATCTAGCCCAACAGGGAAACGGAAAAGAGCATCCGTATTCACATGCTTTCCGGTGGGCCGATAAATATGATCGATCTTGATTGATGTTCACTGTTTATCAATCGAAAATCAACTGATCTTGTGGCAGTCATTGTGCTTTAAAAGTGCGCCTCCAATGACCAGACGATTGATGTTGCAAAAGTCAACAAACCTATCGCTGTTTTCATTTCTGATGTTTTTGAGATCGAGTGGTCCTATCACATGTTGTTGTTTCCTATTTTAGAATTAATAGTACATCACGATCAGGATGTCCCCATTAGTTGTGATGCCTAGTTGGTTGAAGAAATCATTCTTAACCTCGTAGTGTGCATAGTTTGGTGGAGCATAGCATTGGATGATATTTATGTTCCTCACTTTAGCCTTAAACCATGGGGTTACCATCTTTGTGACATGGCTCAAAAATAGCGATTTTAACTATTTTGTTTGATAATTTCTTCTCCTGACGTCTTACGAATTAACACGAATAAAGCTGATACGCCAGGATGTATATAGTCATCTTTTTAATTGGTGCAACTCGTCTTAAAACTGCGATGATATTGGTTTGCGTTCATTCGTTGTCCAAAATATGATGTGAACTTACAATATGACGGCAGCATAAGCGGAGCTTCAGGCATCTCAGAAACCTTGCAATTGGAATGCTTTACCAAAGCACCGAGGTATGCTGATTTTCAGGAAGTTTTTGACAACAAATGGTCGTCCTAGTTGAGTTTCCGTTACCACAATTCTTGATAAATGATCCTTAATTGCGCGACCCGTCAAATACAACATGAAGCTTTGTTGAAGCGCTTTCTGGCTCAAATACTGCGTGATGTGGTAGGTTGAATACATTAGGTTTTGAAACCTTCGACATTGGGATCTTACGCATATACCCTAGTGACAAGTAAGCTTCCAAAAATGTTGAACATAACTGCGCGAGAGTATTTCTTCTGGAGTTGTGATAGTTGAGAAATTTTACCTCCGACTGTGGTGGAAATCTACATCTACAGCACTAGATTGATTGGATGAATCAATCCCTAATGCCGAATGAAGCAGATGGCATCACGGAGCTTGATTTTGTTCATATTATTTACTGAGATAATGGCAGAACTAAAACGAGGAGAGGTAGCCATAGTTGTTGTGATCCTGTGTCTATTAGAAAGCAAACTCGCTGATTCTTTTCGTGATTATCGAGAAATTAACCAATGTTTGTAGGTAGTAGTACATATTGATCGTTTATGGTGAGTTGAGTAGAATGCGAAGACGATGACGATGAAGACTAAAGTGGATTAACTGACCAGAGACGCACAAAAATATGTTGCTGAAGATTGCATCTTTTACAGCAAAATTTTGTTTGACAACGAGTTGAACTGTGATCACTACATAAGAAAATAAAACAACATTACTAACGCAGGACACTCGCCTTTCACCATCTTTCAAACTTCGCAGATTCTGAAGTGGTTTCCAAGGGGATACCACGAGGAGACGCTAAAAGTCGAACTTACCTGAAATGCTGAGATATTTTTTCTTCAAAGGAAAGGTCTGGTTAGTAAATTTGGATTCGTTGGCTTATGCAGAATCTGTGGGGTGCATTACTACCCATTCTGTCTCTGATATCCACCCAATTTGTTGGGATCAAACATTGTATCAACTTAACATTTTTACCGTCTCGGGTTTCTAATGATGCTGCGCGCACCCTTTTCTTACAGAGTATGTCTATAACGTAAATGAATTTGGATATAGAGGCTCCTGACCCCTCGACAATTTCTTATATGAGTTCTTTTGACAGACTGCCTACTAAAAATACAATCCACATCATATTAATACATCGCCAGGATAATAAAATCCTCATTGTCTCCCATTGAAAGGCCACATTACGTTTAGAAGAAGAAAAAAAGAAATTTGATTTTATTACCCAGCCTGTTCCGATAAAATTAAATTGAAACACATTTGCTAACCAATCTACGTGTTCTAAAATTCTGGAAAATGTTATTGCGCTTGCAAGCCACGTAATCAAGTTCTTATTGCTTTTTGTCTTTCGCATAAATTTGATATAATTCTAACCACCATCCGAACCATTTACAGATCATTCAGAAAGCAGTCAAAATGTCACAAAGTAAGCACAACAGATATTCGTAATTCATAAAATTTTATCAAAGTAAAAAGTACGAGTAGCAACCCTTCAAAACAATATCCTTCCGACTGGCATGCAAATCTGGCAATTTTCAGTCTTTTTTCATGTGCGCACTCTTATAATGTAATTGTTTCCCACACCAAAGGACCAAAGTTACATACCACAGTTCTCGCAATAAGACCCTTCATTCCGTATGCCGGGTTTACAATCAAATATCCGCCGTCAAAGGGTGATATTGAAGTTGGATATGTATTTATACATTTTGTTGCTTGGTCTGGTTGGGTAGAGCCACCGACAGCTGGCAACTCCTTAAGTACTATAGGCCTGCAAACGCATTGTAATTTTTGGGGTAAGCAATTTGCTGTTTTATTAGTCCTTTAGGGATATTAAAATTAAACCAACAGTGCTAATACAGTCCTTCCCTTCTGGAATTCTGATTCTCGGAAAACTGGTGTTGAGTTCTGTGAGTTCCGTATTTGAAATTTTGATAGTCGATTCCCCAATACGGACTCCAGAGCAATTCGGATATTATTGTGTTTCTATGGCGATGTTAGGATGATGTTAGCACATTATGTGGATTCGATTAATAATAATTTATGACCTGTTGGTTTTGACTTTGTACTTGTGGGCTACCGTTATTGATGCAATTCTTCTTTGTTTTCAATATTTGGTTGCGAATTCCTTCATCAAACGAAAGGTATGTTAAATGCGAACGGAATGCAATGAAACATTTAAAAATGCGCGTAATTGATTCTTGAAAACGGATATTACCAACGGCCTTTGATGATGGTGTGCCTGATGGGTACCATCCATCCTCTTCCTACTATTTGTGGATGAATTATGAAGTCCAGTTAGTGATCGATGCTGTAGGGGAAGGTGGAAAATGTAGAATTCAATTATAAAAGAGGAATGCTGTTGAAATTCTAATTAAGGAATGTTTTTTAAAATATTTATTCGACGCAAGTACTCGTCCTTGAAGGAATGAGGAATCCATTCGATATTTTCTTTGTGGCCCCATGGGCTATACATACAACTTGTGCTCTTCTTGCTCTTTGAATAGGTGGATCACGTACAGAGATGGAGAGAGTGGAAAGTCATTGTGACTGTCAAATATGCTCAAGTCATAACTCATAGAAATCGTTAGGAGGTTTGTTTTGCGTAGGACTTTTGTTATGAAAAAAATAAAAAATAATGACAATATATGTAAGTATGTGGCGAACGAACAAAAGTATCTCTTACTCAAATTCGATTTTCGGTTTTCGTAGCAATTTTGAGTTTGAGTGGCGTCAAATGATGGTGTTGTGAGAAGGGTGATGTGACTATCACATTGTTATGTTATGCCTGTTTCCCATGAAATGCCTTGACTTTTAGACATCTGAAGAAGGAGTGCTTGGTCGTGTTTAACATTTTCGAATTGAAACCGAGAACGTCGGGATCCCTTCGTTGATATTTCCTTTTCTTCTGATGTGTAATCTCATGGGTGTTTACCACTGTTGGAGAGGTGCAATTGTTTGTGATGATCCAGTTTCTGAAGGCTTTTACAAATTTGTGGAGTAGAGTAAAAATAGACAGTTAAAACTCCATGATATGGCTTTAGGTGATTATCAAAATCGACTCACTAGGGGCTTGTGAGTGACATTACAAAGCATAATAACATATTAAACTAGCCTTGCCCCAAGTTCTGACATATACATGAAGGAAAGATGAATCCATGTTACGAAGCATGTATGGAGTAACAGTCTAGCATCTATTTTAACGCGTCATATGAAAGAGAACTCTTGCTAAAGGAAGTTTGGGGTGAACCTTTTCCTCAACTAAAAAGCCTCTTCGTCTCAACACTAGTGAACTCACCTGTGGCAGTCCGCTCAAAAGGCAAACCATTTGTGATATAACAAAAACTTTTTTATTGGCTTGAAGTACAATCAAAACATTTATGAATGGAATTCGACTTCCTTTAGCGGTCGATTCGTTGGACCCAATTTTCAACGACTCGGCCACACATTTCGGCCGAAACGGCCGCTATTTCGAAGTCAATGTTGGCTCTGAGCTCTTCCAACGTCGTCGGTGTGTTGGCATTAACCAATGACTTAACGTAGCTCTACAGAAAATAGTCAAGCGGCGTTAAATCGCACGAACGAGGCGGCCAATCGACTGGCCCATGTCTTGAGATAACACGCTCACCATACTTACTCTTCAATAAATCGATTGTAGCGTGTGCTGTGTGGCATGTGGCACCATCCTGTTGAAACCACATGTCGTGCAAGTCCATATCTTCCAATTTGGGCCAAAAATAATCGGTGATCATGGCGCGATAAAGCCGACCATTCACAGTAACGTGAGGATCGTTATCGTCGACGAAAAAATATGGCCCAATAACACCGCCGGCCTACAAATAGTTATTTGTAGTGATTCATGAAGCACATGTGGGTCTTCACCCGACCAATTACGCATATTTTGCTTATTGACGAACCCATTGAGCCAAAAATGAGCTTCGTCACTGAAGATGATTTTGCTACTCCGAATATCTGTAGAAAATTTTTATAATTTGCAGACGTTGCTCTTTAGTGTACTTTACCATGATGAAAATGTTGAGTTTACTGAATAAATTGACAGTAACAGTTTGATGATTAGTGACAGAGTGCGTTCACAAATTAAATTCAAAGTTGGCAAGTTCCTATTGGAAAACTCTTAAGTAGTTGTACAGCCTTTTGGTAGATTGTGCTTTTAGTGTTCACTTGTCAATTCTTTCAAGTACTCGTAAGATGCTAAAGATGTAACATAACACGCGTCAGCCTTAATTCATTTTGGCCAAGTGAACCGAAGTTTTGGCTATCATCGTCTAAGTTGAATGGTATTTTCTATACTCTTCACCGACTGTAACTCTACTATAAGGCTTCCTTCTTTATAGGCCTGTGTACGAGTCTTCGTGCCCTGGAAGCTCCTTTTCACGTCTTTGTAAAACATCCGTGTGTTACATCTGTATTACAACCTCTCAATATCTTCGATCGCGCGCTTCTGGTGCTCTTTTTTCTTCTTCTGGAGAAGCCGATGTTTTTCCCGTCTCTTCTAATCGTAGAGCTCACGAGCAGCTTTGTAGGCTTTTTTGTTAAGTTGAGAGATTTTTTGTTGGTAGTCGAGTGAAACCCATTTCATCAGTTGTGGTGTCCTCTTGCGGTTGCAGCTTTTTTACGTTATATCTTCTCACAGAAGTTTGTCTTTGTTGTCGCGTTTGGGAATCCCGTACTCGTACCTTAGCTACAACAAGTTGGTGATCGAGATTAATACTGGAGACACGCCTTTTGATGAGATGAAGAAACCATGTGCTTGCTGTAGTGATATTTCGGCTCGCCGCAAAGTCAATAAGCCTAAGTCCTAAGTGCCAGATGTGGTGTCATGGCTATACTTGCCAACAGTTCCACCAAATATGACCTCCTTTTTTATTCTATTAAAATCGCCTAGTACGGTTTTGAAATTGGAACTTGCTGAACCAAAAAATTGACGCACAGAATATAATTTCCTCAGCAACAAGATCCATGTCTTGTCGAAAGCTTCTAAACAATGCCAGAAGGTCGACAGCACCTAAGAGGTTTTCGAAGTGATTTCACCTTCACTTTATTCTTGAAAAATCGTTACAAATGAATTATTCAAAGTATTGCCCATCGCTAGCCACAATTTGTCCCATCTTTCTGGCAGAGCTCGAATACCGTTACGGTAAAAGTGTTTATCTTTTGAGGGTATCCATGAATTAAGCCATTTTTTGATGTCTTTATATGAGCGGATCTGTTGATAAGCCCGACCATGTGCAATCGAATGGAACATGTTTAATCAGACGCCGCAATATTTGGAGAATATGACAGGTGGGGTAGGGCTTCCCATTTGAGCGTTTTCAAGTAGGTTTAAACGGATTGGGACAC
The DNA here is from genome assembly GCA_907269105.1 of Volucella inanis. NCBI lineage: Eukaryota > Metazoa > Arthropoda > Insecta > Diptera > Syrphidae > Volucella > Volucella inanis. The sequence continues at coordinate 128,384,748 of OU026154.1, forward strand.
GTGAGGTCGAACGTTGTCACGCGCAGTTGCGCAGTGCTCGGCTCAATCGCATCAATTTGAGTCAATACCGTTCCCCAGTAATGATTTTTTTGGGCTTTAGCATTTCATAATAAGGAACACCGACCTGGTCCTACCAAATGCACAGCATATCCTTCGCAGCATAACCCATGACTTTCTTATTTTTGAGTTGCTGTAATAAATCCATTATTTATCACCCGTCATGATGCAATGAAGACAACCCTTCCTTTTTTGCCACTGAAGCCGTTGTTTACAGGCAAAAAAAAATCGACGCTTAATGTCCGTTGGGTCTTCTTGCATTTGACACGGATCCTCATCGAGAAATATCTCCAATTCAGCATCTACGAAAGATTTTAGAATTTCTTCACGCGTACGGTCGTCAACATCAAAGTCAATAACACTTCCCACAAATGAAGGCTATTTGGCACAAAATCAGACATTTTCATGCAACGAAAAGTATATGACTCCAAAACAAACTCACTTATGTGTCAAAATGATTTGTTTACCATATGTCTAAGCTTGGTTCGTGAAGTTTTTGAATCGAAAGCACCTACTGCTGGAACCATCTATTGACAAACAGTGAGGAATGCGCACCTAGTAGAACGACACCCAAATACTGAGCTTTCTTCTTCTCGCAAAGGGATCAATCTCGGTTGTTAGGGAATGGACTAATGTCTGCATGCGCTCTATGCATATACCTCAGTATGAACATTGGAAGTATTGAGAGCGTTAAGCAATGAGTCGACCAACATGCACCATATCAGTGGAGACTAGAAGCCGGACAACCCGGCTATCATCTATTGCTCGCAGTCGTCTTCCAAATTTAGGGTCCTTTTCACCAATATTGCTCTCATCCAAATAGTGACCCGTCTATGTCGTCAAAAGTTACGCTGTACACATTGTACATGATCACAGATACCAGCTTCGGCGAGTTGTATTACTTAGCTCACATCCCGCTTCGTTGGTAGGAGGTGGTTGTGAACTGATTCTGGTTAGGTTACCTAGGAATAGAGTCTCAAAAATGAGTTGGTTTTCAGCGTATTTTTCCACTTCAACCAGGCCGAGCCCTCATATCTGATTCCGAAATAGTTGTACATATGGTCTGACATGGAAACCTGCGATAGTTCTTTCCAGCCGGTAATCTCCTCAGGGGACACGTAACTGTTTGATAAGTCGATTACTTGTTGTCTTACTTTCGCAAGTAATGTTGGTTGGAAGCCAATTTCGCTGGCAATCAGGTCAGACAAAATTATGAAATTTAAGAGATCATTGCCTTTAGTATGGTTCCAAAAAGTACAATATTTGGAGAATTAGGATTGCAGCATATGGGTAATAAGTCCAATCTTTCTGCAATCACGGTATTCAATGAGTTCGGTTACTGCCTTTGATGAATAAGAAAATAAGCTGACGCAACCACGCAGCAGCTAATTCTTGGTTACAAATTAAGATGGTGAGAATGGTCCCGACACAAAAACGCAATTTATCTTCCCCTTAGACCACAGATCGGTGTATTCCACACCCATGGCTTTTGTTTGCCGTGAATCGGTTATCCCTTAAACTCGAAGATGCAAGGAGAGTTAGTTGCTTTAGGCAAACTTAATCTAGGACGGAATAAACAAGTGTAGGAGACATGACGGACAAAATTTTCATGCGAGCTGAGTAACTTTCAGTGGCCATCCATTCACAAATCCCAGGAATGAGTAGGAGATGGATTATTTTTGAATATTCATTCGTAGAATAAGAGAAACCACTCCACGCGTCGTATCCTCGAACAATAGAAAACAGCTTCATAAAGCCGCCGCCGGATGTTTACTATATCTATCATGAATTGTTATTGTTTTTATATCACTCAGAGCTCTTTCAGGAGCTCTTCATGCACTTGTAGATACTAAAGTCTAAGTAGTTTACCAGTATGTAGAAATGTGTATTGTGTAGATGCTTCATTCAGCACCGTCTATACGTTTTATCTTTTGCACGAGATTGGATTTCAGTCTATAGATAGAAACTAGGACATAAGAAAATAATAATAAAAAAAAAAAAATAATAAATAAATCCCAAAGTCCTGATTATGTGGGAGAGTTTGTACATGTCCGTCTATCACTTGTTGAACATGCACATCCTCGCCAAGAATAACAAAGGACACCACACATTGAAATATTTTTTGTCGTTTTCCTTTTTAGGAAAGAACAAACAAAAGAATGAAACCAGAAACACCACCAGAGAAATGTGTGGGGGACAAGATTAATAACGTTTATCTACAGATAGCTCCTATCCTGTATCCTGTCCTGTTGCATTAAAATTGTTTTTTTTTTTTTTTTTTTTTGATTTTCCACTTTTTACACTATAAATTCTGGAGCGTTGTTTCGAGGCCGGGGAGCACTTTCAGACAAGCGCATAGCCTCTATGGATCAATTATCCTTAGAATGACAAACATAAAAAATGTATCTTCATAGCTATGGGACACTTTGGTGCTTGACTATGTCCTCATATAGTAGATGAAATTTTTCCTTAATTTAATGGGTTTTTCGGGTGTCTATTCTTTTTAGGCTTAGTTCGAAGAAAAAAAAGGATATATTGTGTGTTTTGGGTTGTCCATTTCCCTACTTGTCCGTAAGGAGTCGTGTATTTGTATTTTTGTTCATTTTTCTCTCCCCCAGGGAATACTCAAATGGAGTTCGTTTGGAATTTAAATTTGAGAATAATTTCTATTTCATAACTCACATGTCCTTGTGCTTTTTATCTTCACAGTTATCATATTATTTTTTATTTTTTCTTTTAGAAAATGGACATAAAGTAAATGAACTATAGCCTCATGGACGTAATCGATTTTGTAGGGACTTCTGTTGGTGAGTAGTGTGTATCGCTATGAATGTCCATTTTGCTCTTTGTGTTTAAGTTTTTCGAATTCTTTGAGAGCTTAAATTGGACTGCTTTTGTTAGAATATTAATGCTGGTCTTTTAAAGAAATATTGGGATAATCTGATGAAAAATTCTGTGTCCTTTGATTGGCTTTAAATATTGTAGTTCCAATAAAAGGGGGATTGTGGAAGAATGACTCCTTCGGTTGTTGGTCATTTGGTAGTTGTGGTACCTCGACGGATGTACTTGTAACAAATTGAACAAAAGGACTTGATTTGACAAAAGAATTGATGAATTAGGGTCGAATTTTTCAATTCAACTCTAGTTTATGTGTTGTTGGAAGAGTTGTCGTAGCAGATGTGCTTTAGTGATTTTCTTTTAAATTGAAAAGCGGAGCTCACCTTTGTGTAACCTTAATTCAATTCACCCATATCCGCTCTGGTGTACACAGTCATCAGTCTTTTTATGGAGTTGTAAATTGAATCAGGCGATTCGAACGTACTGATGGAGTACTGTCAAAATCAATCCGATTGATAGATTGTTGATTTGGTTGTGTGCCTGGACTAAGTTGATTTGCAATTACTTTTAACGTAAGGTAACCACATCATGTTTCATTTACTTTCCTCTTCGGTTACAGTCGAAGTCAATTAGGGAAAATCTGCAGATAGTCAAAAGATTGGTTTCGATGTAACCCTCTTACCTTAGTTCTAAGTGGATTGGTTCCTGCAAAGTGGTAAAATGCCATACTTCCAATGAACCATTTCTTCTGAAGTTGATACTAGAGATATGAACGTTGTCTTTTTCGGTTTATTTTTAAAGAGCCGACGTGTTTAACTTGTGATTCGAAAAGTCCCGAGAAAAACAGATGTCACCAATGTTTGACGTAGGTACCTGCCGTGAAGGTTCAATTCTACGGTACATCTTCGTACGAGATATTAAAACAGTGATAAGCACCCTTTAGGTGGTACAAGTACCACCACCAGTACCAGATTGGAAGTCATGTGAAAGGCACAAATTTCTCCTTTGGTAAAAAGTCGAGTCCTTTCCAATACCTCAGCCGTTCTGTGGGTCATGACACCCAGTGCAATACCACATCAAATGGTTAACACCAGCCGAAGGACACAACGGCCTATGTATGTTAACCATGAGATGTCTAAGATCAAATGACTCTACCCTCCCCACGATTTCGGGTGTAAACCTACGGCTACCACAGTACTCCCACAAGGGGGCCAACAACCTCCCGTGGTACCAGAATATAGTTTCTAGTCGAGCTTCGCAACCTTGCAGTCACTTCCAGTTAGGCGCATTACAGCCTACTTTTAAACTAAGTTGCTAACCCCTAACTGCCTTGGAAGCCTTCTATTAAACAATTTATTTGCAAAGGTACAAGTTTTTTCGAACCGTACAGTGTCAGTAATGGGGACACTCACACAGAACATACAGCCAATTCTCATAGGTAGCTTTACATGATCAGTTCGCCACTTATATAAGCCCTCTTTTATGCGTTTGACCAAGCTCGGTCAAAAAATATCCCAGGTTGAGGGTAGCAGAGTACATCCCTAAGGAAGTTATAGGTAATCCTAACGTTTTCACTAGCATCCCATCTAGATTGCCATCTAGATACAACACATTCGTAAGCAAGGCCTTACCCTCAATAAAAGGTAGGCTATTCACTTCTGAAATCATACTCTTTTAAAGGGAGACCACGACTGTGAAGACAGTGCGGCACACAAGTAGACATCCAAGCAAAGCGACTCTTTGGTAAGTTAAAATCCGACGGCAGCCATCCACAGTTGTTACCCTGTCGTATTATACCGACGCTCCATATCTTACACAAGCAACCAAGACAGATCGCAGAATGCGCCTTACCTGGCCTCCAGGAGATCTCATGAAGCGAAGAAGTGAAACACCATACTCGACTTCTTTAGTCCCCGACTTTCAGAGGGACCGGGAAGAACTGATCAAGCAATGCATTCAGGTTGTCTCTCTATGTAGATAAAACAGTGTTGTCGACACGAATGCCTTTTGTGCCTGCAATCTTATTATCACTTCTGCAAAGCTTATAAAGTTTGCCACCGGGAACGTCTCTACTACTGGAGACAAAGTTTCGCCAATGGGATTCTTTCGTGCTGACTACAAACTTGTACTCAGTAACCGAGCCCTTTGGTATCGCTTCCTTAAGTTTCGACCCAAGACTAACAATAAAAACAATTTTCTGTCAAAATTCGGCTTTATTCGTCCACAGAGTCTTCCTCTAGAGTGATACGAGTACTATTATTCAAGCGCCGCTCTAACATTTCATAGAACAATTTATTCAACCCTTCAAAATATGCTTCGGTTTTGGTTATCACCTCTTCCCTAGAGCCACATCTCTTTCCGGCGGGAAGTTTTTGAGCCTTGCGAACAGGTTATAGTCGCTAGGGGCCAGATCTGAGTGCAATTCACGCAGTTTTGCCAGCATTAAGATCGACTTCTTGTAAGAGAGTTCTCTGGTGTCGTTGTCTGAATTGGTAGGGGAGCCTAGGAAGACAAAGTCCTTAAGTACCACAAAGTTATATCTATCGAAGGTGCCATCTGTATCTATCTATCAGTTCGAGACGTCGGTATTGGTATTGCCCATTTAATCTATCTTTATACTGTTAAACTGTGCATCCAAATACGTTCCTAGATAGTTCAAAAACATGGTCATATCTTCGAATATTATAAATGTATCTTACTGCGTCATTAAAGGCAACTTATAGTTTGTGATCGGATAGGGAGTTCAGTTCACAGTAAGCAATCTCAGAGTACGTTATGAAGGGTACCACAAGCGCTCTAAAAATCCTTTGGTGAGCTTAAGTTTCCGAAGACATTCGTAGATGTCGATCTACTATTACGTTCACACGGTTGTAATACGCTTATTGGTATAAAGTCATTTAAAGTGGAAGCGTAAGTCGTTATAGGAATGCCAATAACCTTGAGGTTGTAATGCAGTAAATAATTATACAGGGTGTCCCAGTATAGCAGTATAATCCTTTTAGCGCATATTCCTGAAGTTCTGTCGAACAAAAAATTGTATGGCATTGTCTACTCCCCCTCTATTTCAAGTTACAGCCCATCAAATTGGGTGACCTTTAATCTGGAGGTTAACCACTTTAAATTTTCAATTTATTTATACACCTAGTCCGGCCACAAGTTCTGTTACACAATTTTTATCGCTTATCATTCAAAACTCTTCGAGTGAATAGAACCGTTAAGGTTTTTTTTTTTTTTTCAAAAAACATGCACTGATCAGTGAAGAATACTAGTCAGTTTGGTTTTAGTTTGCAAATTAAAGGGTGATTCATCGTAAGGTTTGATTTAATAATGTACAACAAAATACATAAATTTTAAACTGCACTTGAATTTTTTATTACCAGTTAAAGAAACAATTCATGGCATTTAGTTTTTAAAAATAATATTATGTAAATGTTGGCCACGACTATGTCTGCGGTGGTCCATTCGAAAACTCAAATTTTGGGCGACTCGTTCGAGCATAGCGACTAGTATCTCGTGGATTACACGAGTAATGTCGGCTTCCAAAGCGTCAGTCGTAGCTTACTTATTTCTGAAGACCTGAGACTTTACACATCCCAGAGAAAATAGTCAAAAGTTGTGATATCGCACGATCAAGCCGGCCAATTTGTCGTAGCAAAACGTGAAATTAAGTGCTCACCAAAATGATTTCTTAACAAGTCCATTGTTTCACACGCTTTATGGTTGGTAGACCCGTTTTGTTGAAACCAGAGCTCACCAGGACCATGTGCTTGAATTTCAGGAAGCACATAGTCCGTTAACATGGCGCGATAACGATTACCATTGACGGTAACATTCTGATTTGCCATAAACCACACCATACCGTTGTTTCTAATGGATACAGTGGTAGCTTTTTGTACTCTTCGGGGTGCTCTTCAGCTCAAATACAGCAATTTTATTTATTAACGTATCCATTGAGCCAGAAATGAGCTTCATCACTGAAAAAAAATTCACAATAAAACAACAAATTTTCATTGAGTTTTTCCAGAGCCCATTCACTGAAAATATGACGAAAATTCAAGTCGCCTGACTTCAATTCTTGCAAAAGTTGAATTTTGTACGCTTTTAGGCCGAGATCTTCACGTAAAATACGCCAATTTGTCGAATACACCAAACCAAACTGCTGAGAATGACGACGAATCGATTCGTCGAGGTCTTCGCGTACACTCTCAGCTGCAGCTGCTATAGTCTCTTCACTACGTGCTGGATGTGGTCTAACCGGTCGATTATCATTCACTAATGTAAACTGGGACTCAAATATCCGAATGGTATTGACAATAGCGGTTTCAGTAGGTCTATTATGCGCACCGTAAGTTCCTCGAATCGCACGAAAAACATTTCTCACAGAACGCTGATTATCGTAATACAGCTGAACAATTTGGAGACGCTGTTGTGGTATGAGTCTTTTCATGATGATTTGCCAAATCACCCCTTATTAACATGAAGTGGGGCCTTAAAGAGAATCCGCATAGGTGCGGAAAGAGTGCTGGCCAAATTTTCGAGTTGCTAAAACTACTTAGAATGTCGAGAATATTCGTTTATCTTGTTATTGCTTGCTTTGGCGAATTATCAAGAGTAGATGTCAGGCCAAGAAGTGTTCGCCCGCGCGTCGTCGGTATGAATGCGGTAGTAAAGGCGGTGCGTGAATGAATTTGGAGAAATCCCCTAAGGAATCAGAAGATTTTGTCCAAGGAATTGGATATACCAACCAGATCCTTGTCTAGGCTGATTCGGGATGATATGCATACGAAAGCCTATCGTCGGTCCACGGGTCATCTTCTAACTCTTCAACTAAAAAAAAAATTAGGATGTAAAGATGCAGGCGACTTTTGCAGTGGCACGCGGACAATGGCCATAAAAACATTCTGTTTACGGATGAGAAAATTTTTACCGTAGAAGTTGTTTTCAACATACAAAATGACAAAATGTATGCCACTTCAATTAAGGAAGCGAAAAAAGTTGTTCGAAAGGTTCAACGTAGATATCATCCCGCTTCCATAATGGTTTGGTGAGCGGTCTTTCACTATGGTATCGTATCTCTCCATTTCTGTGAAAAAGGCGTAAAAACTGGTGCAAAAGTTTACCAAGATGATGTTCTAGAGAGTGTTGTGAAGGTTTTGAGCCATGGCCTATGCAAAAGATACAGATGAATGTCTTAACAGGACACTGCTCCACTCTGCACAAAGCCAAAACCACGGAGGAGTGGCTCAGGATCAATATTCTTGGCTTAATAGCAGCAGGGGATTGGCCATCGAGGAGCCCGGATCTAAATCCACTGGATTATGGTTTGCGCCCAGAATACCTGCAAGACTCCCCACAGAAATTTAGAAAGGCTTAAAACAGCATTAACCAGAGCAGCATCCATGATTTCCATGGAAACTATACCGAGTGAATCCATTCTTTTTTTTTTTAATAATCAGTATTGTGGGCTAATAAATGAAACAATTTTGATTGTAATAGGTAGGGAAAGAATGAGGGGAATGGGGAAAGGAAGAAATAGAGTATGTATAAGAGTGAGAGATAGAAAAATTTGTGTTTGATCGGACGAAGTGAATCTTTTCCATCAAGTAGACGCTATAACTTCGAAATAATTCTTTATTACTCTTTTTTTCAATTTGACGTTGTGGTATTGTAACGCAATTTTGATTCAACTGATCTATAATCGACATTTTGCTCTGTAAGTGCACCAAAAAAAAAAAAAAAAAAAAAAGGACGTTCAGACGTAGAAGTTGTGAGATTTTGCGTCCTGTGCAACTTCAGCCCTCAGTCAGTGTCGGCAGACTAGCTGTGCAGTTGGAACTTCCCAGAACCAGCAATCGCAGGACTCTACAGAGTAATAGATTACACTTTTTCCATTTGAAACCGGTACAGAATTTACTACCAGGTGATGCGCAAAGTGGAATTTTGCCAATGGCTACTACGCAAACATACAGAAGACCGGCAATTCCTCAAAAACATTCTGTGCACCGACGAAACGCGGTTCACAGGAGATTGGCTTACAAACCACCATAATTTGCACCATTGGTCAGACCCCAATCCCCATGTAATACGCACAAAATCCTTTCAAAAGTAAGAATTTGATTATTGTAAACAACTTCTTTGAAAGGTGTTGTTTTTTTTTTTTTAAAGGAGGTTTAGCGTAAATATTTGGACTGGATTGATAGGAAACACTTTAGTAGGCCCTCACGCTTTTCCATGAACAGTTAATTCCCATTACTACCTGGAACTTCTTAGAGAACGATTATCGGAGCTTCTTAAAGATGTTTGTTTTGTTCAAAGAAGGACGATGTTCTTTCAGGAAGATGGAGTACCTTGTTACAGTAGCAGTGAGGTAACTTCGTTCCTTAACCATACTTTTAACGAAGTTGATTCGGCCCCAACTCTTGGCCACACAGATCTCCTGACCTAACACTCATGGATTTTTTCTTCTGGGGTGCTATGAAAGAAAAGGTTTATTTTAGAGAAAAGTCGAATCTGGAAGTGTTCCAAGAAAATATTAGTGCCGCTTCAGAGGAGATGAGAAAAATTTTGCTGATCATTTATCTGCCATCCGAAATAGTTTAATGTACCCAAAAATGTATTCAAATGGAAGAAAGGCACTTCGAACAATTGCTATAAACATTCCATAAACCAGAAAGGTCCTCCTCAGGACCACAAAAAGATATCTAAGAGATTTTATGAGTAATTCATTAGGTACACTTCTTTTAGGCTATGCTTTTCTGACAAAAAAAAAAATGGCGTTTACTACAAAATCTGTTGATCGTACGTAAAAAAGTTTCAAAACATAATTTTTAGGAAATTTTTCAAGGATAAAAATTTATTTGGTAAAAATTTTAAGAAAAAATGCATTTTAAGTAAAAAAATTGAATCGAAAATTTTCATAATTTCGAGTCTAACGAGCCATAACTTTTTTCTTGGTAAAAATGTTGAAAGCGATTCAATTTTTCATACAAATCAGGACTACAATAGACCAATAGCACCATATTGTCATGCATCAATTTCAATAGAACCGAAGTCTTTAAATGAGAACGATGTTGGAAGAGTTAGGAAAGCCAACTGAACATCCACAGTATAAAGAAGTACAGAAGCTGGTCAAAGAGAAGAACAAGAGCGGGATCAGATATAATTGCAAGATCAAGTAAACTAAATTCATAATCTGCAGAGAAGCGAATAGGATACCGGCGTAGTAGTAGTAAGTAGTAGTACTAAGGCGAAAGTAAGGCCTAAAACTAGGAAAGCACGCTAATCATTTTTCAGTTGATCAGCAATAAGAACCCCCAATACAAAGAGATATTTTCATACAATGCCGAAAATTCTAACAGTGTTTGAAAAAAAGATATAGGAGAGCAGCTTATATAGGGTGATTCATCGTAAGATTTGATTTATAATGTAAAATAAAATACATAAAGTTGAAAGTGAATTTAAAATTTTTACTATCGATTAAAAGAACAATTCATGGCATTTGCTTTTCGGAAATGATATCATGTAAATGTTGGCCACGACTATGTCTGAGGTTGTCCATTCGGAAGGTCCAATTTTGGGCGACCCGTTCGAGCGTAACGATTGGTATCTCGCGGATAACACGAGTAATGTTGTCTTCCAAAGCGTCAATCGTAGCTGGCTTATTCCTGAAGACCTGAGACTTTATATATCCTCAGAGAAAATAGTCCAAAGTTGTGATATCGTACGATCTAGGAGGTCAATTTAACGTAGCAAAACATAAAATTAAATTCTTACCAAAATGATTTCTTAACAAGTTCATTGTTTCACGCGCTGTATGGCTCGTAGCGTCGTCTTACTGAAACCAGAGCTCACTGAGACTCACGGACTCCCATTGTCCGTTAACATGGCGCGATAAAGGTTGCCATTGACGGTAACATTCTGATTTACCTCATTTTTGAAGAAATATGAACCAATGATTCCACCAGCTTATAAACCACACCATACCGTCGTTTTAGATGAATGTAATGGTAGCTCTTCGTACTCTTCGGGTTGCTCATCAGCCCAAATACTGCACTGAGCCAGAAATAGGCTTCATCACTGAACAAAATTTCACGATAAAACATCGGATTTTTATTAAGTTTTTCCAGAGCCCATTCACTGAAAATATTACGCAAATTCAAGTTACCTGGCTGAGATCCTCACGTAAAATACGCCATGTTGTCGAATACGCCAAGCCAAGCTGCTGAGAACGATGCTGAATCGATTCGCCACGGTATTCGCGTACACTCTTAACTACATATGCTATAGTTTATAATTTAGAGACGCTGTTTTGATGTGAGTCTTTCCATGATGACTTGCCAAACGAAACTGAACAAAAATGACAAAGCAGTTTGATAGGTGTCACGCGTGATCTGTCCGAAAAAGCCTATTGAAAATCAAGCCTCACAATGAATTACCCCTTATTTGGGCAGTAAGCACATGAAATTAAAAAATTTGAGCAAACGATTCAACGACAAATGACACTAAAGATCCGGAGTCAATTTACAAAATTACCTTGAATATCATGGCCCCTTGCAAATATTGTGGGAAGTATCGTTTGCTTATAACGGGTGACCAGATAGCAATGATAGTTTTTCCAATTGTTATGTTTTAGCAGCTGTCAAAGTTACGAATGACATCCAGTTGTTAAAATATTCAGTAAGGTTTGCCATTTCATGGTGCATTGTTTCACGTTAGCAGAACCTGCAGAAATTTAAAAAAAAATATCGAAATTCCGGCTCGCTTGTAACATAAATACGCAACGTAAATTTCTTTGTGAGGTCGGTCGTCATCATGACTTCAGGGTTCAGGCAATTTCTTACACCGACCGTAAAAAAATTTGAGCGTGAGTACACTCTTTTGGATCTTAAGCTATTAGCCAGACAGAGATTGTTGCGAAATGAAACAAAAAAAAAAACAGCCGCCCTAGCGGCCAGTATAGAAGAAGACTCAGAAATATCGATTCTTCACCGATCAGCTGAATTGGACATCCACGGAGAGTCAATTCTGTTTATTTTGCGGTTGAATTTGTGCCTACATCCGTATAAGATTGTGATGATGCAAGAATTGAAGCCGGACGACCGTAGACAACGTCTTGAGTTCGCTCATTGGATGCTGGAAATGTTGGCCGGATATTTGGATTTCGGCCAAAAAATCATCTTCTCGGACGAGGCTCATTTTTGGTTCAGCGGCTATGTCAACAAACAAAATTGCCATTGCAAACGCAATCCACAAGTGTTCGGTCGAGCATGGCTTGGTGGCATCATCGGACCGGCATCGGCATCATCCTTCCGAGATGAGGAAGGAGACACCGTTACCGTTATTGGTCTCAGGTATAGAGCGATGTTAACCGACTTTCTGTGTTCAGAGCTCCACAGCACCGATATATACGAGCTGTGGTTCCAATAAGACTGGGATACATACCATACAACGACACATCGCTCGAAGTTGTGGAGGAGAAACTTGACGACTTGGTCATATTACGGCGAACATTCATCAATTGGCCGCCGTGATCATGTGATTTGACACTACACCATTATTTTTTCTGGGACTTCTTCAAGTCCTCAACACTCGACGCTCTATTGCTGGAGTAAGACCTCACATATTAGGCAAAGTCTTCAAAAATTGGACCGACCGCTTGAAGTACTGCCAGCAAAGTCGAGGCCATTTGAATGATGTGCTAATCCACACATAATGGCATCAATGTGGCAATTGGCATCAATTTTATATCTCAATTTTATATTTTTCTATCGTTCTTATCGGTTACCAGATATGTATCGATCGAGTGGAACAGGCGGAGAACGGTTAATGTGGGTTAGGTTAAATGACGTGTTAGAACACGACACGACGACGAGAACGAAGAGAATTGCGTTGTGATGGACAAGGCAATGCGGACGGGATTTGCATGGCCGACAGCGATATAATGAAGGACATATTGTTGCAGTATTACTTTGATGTAGCGACGAAACTTCGGCCATCAATTTTGGACACTGAGGCAAAATGTGATTGTCTTCGCATTTGGATCATAGTGACCGTAAATGTATTTTCGAGAAATGTGATTGAATCTGTATTTTTATTTTAGAACGAGAGCCTCGCATGTTCAGTTAAACTTCGAGGTTAAAAGTTCATTTATCGCGCAACCGTTTCGCGGACCCACATTTTTAGCGCAAGCTTGCTTAGTATCACTATTTTATTTACTCCGCAATAGATAAATTACAGAAGGGTCACTTTCATTTGACTCAGCAGCATTTAGATCGTATATTTTGCGTATCGTGATATAAACAAATGAATAAACGATTGCATTTTAAGGTTCATGGAATGGTACCGTTTCTGTATTGTTTCTCGGTCTTCAAAATAATTGGCTTTTCGATAAAATCTTCACCGTGGTTTATGGCATTTTGGAGCCATTCTTACCAATTGTGAAGTAAGGCACTTGGACCTAAAAGATCTTTTGTCCCATTTAGTCAAAACTGTAGTTAGGATATAAGTCTTTCTACCTTCCGAATGAAGTTGATAACACTACGAGTACTAGCAGACGAAATTATTAGTTCTTTGAAGCCGAATAGTTTCCTGAAGAAAATCTTCCGTCTAATTCCGTTGAGGGCTGTGTTCAGCTGTTTCGACTTCTTCTAAATAAAGTCGGCACTAGATTCATTTTGTTGAAGTGATATCTCAAATCGTGATGTCCTGTGATGTAACCTCTAATATCAAATAATTTGATATCGTGCCGACTTAGATTAAGGTATCTATTGGCATTTTTATTCAGACCTAAGCTATTCCCCCAACATGAGATGCATTACGAATGCTCACAGCTATTGATTGCAAAATTGACTGCTGATTTAGGAGCGCAGCGGAAGGGAGCTTCCCTTTACGGCAGATACTGATACCGAAATCGGTTCTAATGAAGAAGCAATCATCCGGCTTTCAAGCATCGCGTTGACCCAGTTGATGGTAGGTTGATCGATGTTTCTATGGAGTATAACATTTGATATGGAGCCATGTCCAGTATTGTGGGAAGCTCTTTCTTTACCTTTCTAACACGCGTACTGAAATGGGTGTAAAAGCAAGCTATTTTTAAGGTTTCTCTAATATGGGCGCAAATAATAAATATTTCGATGACCCCCCTCCAAGTGCGTGGTATGTAGCCCAAGTTGAAATCTAACCCTACATAAGGCTATTAATGTAGGTACAGGGAAGGCCAGCCTTTTTGTAGCAGATCTGGAAAAATTGCGTCTATGCATAGTGTATATGACTGAAGAGTTTTCCAAAAAAATTATTGATTCTGCTGAGGGTTTTTGGAAAGAAACCTTCCAAAAAAACTTTCCATTAGACGACGTTAGGATGTGAACCTGAATCATGGTTTTCAGGGTTTCCCTAAGGTCGTGTGTGATTGTGCCATCTGGTTTGGTTACCAATCTCATGCAATTAGAATGATCTTGGAAGACAAATTTATGGAGTCGTGCTACCGCAGGAAGTGATTCAAATTTCTCGCGGGCTTACTGCGGCTTTCTTTGATCTTCGCAATTTTTGGTTTTACTAGGTTTAATGAAATCTATATTGTCCTCAAGTCCCGGTGAAAAGTTTCCTCACTCTTCTAGGTTCTCATTGCATCTTGGTACGCAATTTTACAACAGTTCGCTTGACCTTACTGGTGTTCTTAAAAGATGAAAGAATGATGTTTAGCTGGAATTGGGTCTCGTCTGCGTCCGTTAGTACCGCTTAATTTTAGCGATATGTTCTACCATCATATCGAACTATTGTGTGTTAGTTACTGCATCTTATCTTGAACATAATGTGCATGTGATCTGGTAAGAATGCCTCCTCGGACACGCGCCAGCCTTGCACAATATTTTGTAGAAATTGAGACGAGAGAGTGATGCCTTGGCCTTTCTTTCTTATAGAGTTTCTAAATGTCGGTTTGTTTTCTTTTTTTGGTAGACCCAGGTTTTTGCTATATAGAAATTCTTAAATAGACTAACCTCTTTTGCTTGTATCACGGCAGCCCCAAGTCGTATAGTTGGGGTTGCAATCGATGTTAAGTAAGTTAATGTACTGGTGTGAGAGTTATTTCCATAGTGTCTCTCTCAAAGGACTTCGATGCGCATACGAACTTATCTATTGCCCCTACCACCCGATCCCTAGTTAAAAAACATGGAACGAGAGAGAATTTTTTATCTTTCGCAATAAAAAGGGCGAAAACTATCTCTCTGATTTTGCTTTTTCAACCAAAAATCTTGACATCGCTGTCCAAAGCTGTCCGTGGCACACATAGCTAGCCTACACTGGTTTGCCTGCAGCACGCTCAGAAGACATGACATTTCTTGGGTGCATAATCATGGTTCCGTTTTCTTTAGGGTTTGTTGTCACCTCTACATCCTACGGCATCCTGTTTAATTCTACCATATCTTCCAGCTCTCGGGCCTTTGATGTGTCCACTAGTTGCCTGGCCGCTGGACTTGGTCTGAAATGGTTTTGGTTGGTGGAGTTACTGGTTTTGGCCATGGTATCAGGCTGTACTGTAGTTTTTGTATTTGCAGGTGCAGCTTTTGCACGTTTTGGTACTACAGCATTTTCAGTAGAGCTGACGCTAGCTCTAGCTAGCTAGCTGCTCACGTTTCCGGCAGTTTTCTCTGACGTCGTACTCGTCGTGTTTTGGGTCGCCGATTTAGAGCTCTGGTGGACCATGCCCGGTTCAGTTTTGACATGCTGCTTTGGAAGGTTTTCTTTCTCGACAAGCATCACCTCTAACTCACATTTCTCTTTAAGTTTAGCGAAGTTGTTTTTCATTCACTTTTTCGTGGAAGTATTCGCACAAACGATCGAAACCAACCGGCTTTGAAGGTCGAGCAAGTACAATAGCTCGACCATGATATTCGTAATCCTCTCTTGTATCTGAAAAATTTGTTAATTTGTGAGAGGTTTACGATCGAGGTCGACTAGTACGACTCTCAGTCTGACATAGCTGGTTTACATTATTAAAAGAGACTTTGTTGAAGGTTGTGTTCCAATTGCGAACTCGTCTCGCTTCGGGTAGGAGAGGGGTGTTGTCCTCGTATCGCATGCGCTTTGACTAGGGAGCTTTTTCTCTTTTACTTGCTTGAATCTGCGTAGGGGTGAAAATGATTTACTTGGACTTAGTCTGAGCCATTTTTCCAGAGATCGTGGGTACGTCTGGCTCATTGGGATTTAATTCGTGCGATAGTACACTGTTGCATAAAGTGCCGGTTTCTGGGACGGAGTCGCTAAGGGTATTCTGCCTGATAATGTAATGATGCAATTGTTGGGACATTGTTCTCTGTAGTTTTTGGGATCATATAACCAGTTTTAATTTTTTCGAGTGAGCGGGATAATCAGTTGCTCGACTTTTACTCGTCTAACCACAGGAAGGCTGTCTTTAAGCCGGAGGTATCCGAAATTCGCAAACTAGCGACTAAGCAACCTCTTAGCCTTGCATCCATCGGCGCTTGCTGTTCCACCACTGGATTAGGGACTTCTTTACACAGATTTACTCTTCCTGTCCCCACTGGGATGCTCATCCTTCTCTACCAGGGCTTGGAACCTGCAGAATTCCTGAGTGCCACTTGCATCCAGACATCCAGGTATCCATGCATTCAGGCGAAGCTATTTCCTCCACTTAACAATTAATCGAAGTCGCGCCAACGTATTTATTTTTAGAATTTCTTATTGCCTACTTGAAGTAAGAATATTCCATGTATCGTGGTCAAAAATGAATTTTTAAAGGTTTACTGTTGTTGGCTACTATAACTAAGAGCAGGAACTAGATTTTAGTCGTAAAATCATCAGAGCGCCTATGTTGCATATTGGGTTTGTCTCCGAATTTCGGTCACAGTCCATTTTCCAATGGACAGTATATAGTATTTTCTAAATCTAATCTAATCTCTAAAATAATTGAAACAAGTTGTTCTAAAAACTTCATCGAAATTGATAGTAAATAATATCTTTGTTGTATCCACCCACAAGTGCTTTTCAGGACAGATGAAACTATTCATCCGTGTCTGAGGAGGATATTACAAAAACCCCTTCTGATGGGGATTTAAACCTAACGACCGTTCTGACATTGGCGATCCTTTTTCACCATCTCTGTACCTCTTTACTCTCCGTTCAGCTCCTTTAGGCAAATATTTAACTTTTACCTCCATTCACCATGGAGAGGCACTATATCTCCCATGTTGAATTGCAAATTTCTTGGGACCAAATACAACAGCCCAAAGGTAATAAGAAAATACAACTTTGTCAACAACATTCTCCCGCCGATTTTGCTTTTGCCATTGCTTATCCACATTCATTTTCGCGCGCTCCATTTCGTCTGTAATCTGATGGGGGTGGTGACAGTGGCAGTGACTTATTTTGCAAGCTCACAATAAATGAGTAAGACAAAGCAAAAAGGGAAGTCAATTAAACGACAAAACGACCCTAAAAGAAAAAGCTAGGAAACAAAATGTAAAAGAAGATATACAAGTACGAGTATCTAAGAGAAGATAAAACAAAGGTGCGGTATGTACAACTTTAACCTTTCGCCGAGCTTCTAAATAATGGTCCAGATAAATACCTGACATTCTCAAATCGTAATCCTTATTACACTTCATATATTTCTTATCTTCTTGGGTCCGTTGGAACCGTTTCTGAGACACAAATTTCTGCCGAAGAACGTTTTTACTGTAGGATACAAGAAGGAATTGGATGGGGATGAGTTTTTTCACTGTTTGAATTACTTTTCTCTTTTTTATCTCCTCAGCCGTCACTGCTAGAATGATGATGTGAATTAAAAGTAAAAATCTCACTAAAATGGGAAACAACAGATTGGTGGGTCCTTTTTCGCTTTCGGAACAAGATGTTGCTCCTGTCTGTTCAGGAGTTTAAGTGTGAATCTCACGCAAACTTAATGGTGGATATTTTACTTAGAAAAAAAAAAAAAAAAAAAATGACCACTTACCAGATATGGTTCTTAGAACGTTTTTGGTATTTACTCATCGGTGGTTGTAGCCACGTTTCGTTGGTTTTTCATTTGTTTTAATCGAAAAGACACTCAGGCAATTCCATTAGGCTTTAGCCTGCTTTGACTTTTATTTATGGCATCCAATCAAGTTAAGAGACGTCAATTTCAATGGTGAAATATTTATGAAACGCTATTTCATGACACAGCTTCTATGACTACTCCAAATAGAACACGCTCAGGACAATTAAACCGAAATTATTTCGGGGAGGGTAAATAGATGGATTGGACTAGCAAGTTTGCGAAACGATGGAGAGGAGATTAGTGAGTAGAGGTGCTTGGAAATCGCCATATGTGCTCAAGTTGGTCTAACTACTAATTAGGGAATTTAACTTGAGCTCATTTGGGTGTAGACATATCATAAAAACGATGACGGGACTGGGTTGGTTTTATGCCAAATCTACGGAACGAGACTCTTTAAGTGTGTCATTAATATTTAATGTCTTGAATGTTGTATGAACATCGGGAGGTTGTTAATTTGTGGTGCAGCATTTAGTATACGAACTGGATTCAGAGAACAGAAGGTTTTCGTTGGAAACTTTATCACTAGATACAAGACAGTAGAAGCACTATGTTTTCTGCTAAATTATTTTCGTTTCAAATTTCTTGGAGTACGATTATGTTGAGCATGCTCAAGGATATTTCCAGTGTTGGCATTTCATAGCCATCTAGCATGAATCGCATGAAAGAATTTCGCGAAGGTAGCACCCCATCTACAGCACTGTGTTGAAGAATTCACATGAAATCTCCCTGCCAGAATCTGATGCTTGCCATGAATAATTTCGAAGGGGTCGACATACTCGTACACCAGCCAGACGCCAAGCGATGAGTAATGTCTTAAGTCGAAGGACATTTGACAATTCTTCACCTTGAACGAATAGTTTGGGATCGATATATACACATATGTGTGTAAAGTTCTTTAGAAAAATGCACAAGGCACTACTGTCTTCACGTAGATTTTATTAACTTGCTAAAAATTTTTGCCATGTTATACCTCCATTTGTCTTTAGTTAAGTTAAGAACGGTTCCTTGATTATGCGATGCCAGTGAAAGCCTTAGATTGACTAGAGCTGACTTTGACTTTATTTTCAAGTAGAACCAGACACGTTCTTTGCTTGGTAAATTCGGTAGCTGGGTGGTTTACGATTTCCCACTGAGTACTCAACCTGGCGTTGTGCGATACAGGCTAACAACTGAGGCAAAAAATACTACAATCTCCCAGAGGTAGTAAAAGCTTTTGGTCGTTCGTCAAAAAGATTAAAAATTCTGCCTCATTCTCCATTCCAACGCTCATTTATAATAACATTCCATTTGTTAGCTATTTGGACAAGGCCAATATGCTTGCTGCTTTCTTTGTGGTTAGCTTTACACTTCCAGGCTGTGCTTTGTCCAGCCTTCGCTAGAGTGCGTCGAATATTGCATGAAACGAACCCACTTTCACACTCGTGTAGTAGTTAGAGTTCTTAAAGATCTTAATATACACAAATCCTGAAAATCTGAAGATGTGTTCTTCCACGCTGGCAAAACAACGGCGTAAGCTTTTCCTTCAATCCCACTCTTTAGGACTCTTACCGAGAAGATGGAAAACATCATTTGCCCGGCCCGTCCCTAAAAAAAGCGAATACTTAACACTTCTACTACAGACCCATAGCACTTACGTCTCTTCTTTCCAAGGTCATGGAAGCGCTGGTAAACTTTCATGACATATCTTTAAACACGAAAACTTCTCAATGACCGGCAGTGTGGTTTTTGTAGCAACAGATAAACTGTTGATTGGTGATAGCATATCTCATCGAAAAGTGGAACCAAAGCGTACATCAGTCTGGTGAAAACAAGGTAGTTACACTGGATTTTTCTAAGATAAAGTTCTGCATTAGGCTCTTTTATCGAAAACACGTGCATTTGGGATCGATAATTATCTCCTTTAATGGATTAGAAACTACCTTTCGGAACGTTCAATTCAACTTGATATACACAAAATAAATGCTGGTGTGCCCCAGGGCTTCGTTCTGTCCCCGACACTCTTCTTAATTTTCATCAACGATCTCTTGTCTGCTGACGACTGTACCCACTGCTTTTCAAACTCATTCGATGACTCACGTCCCTGCTCTGTACATATAGAACTGATATTAACAGCATCACCAATTGGGGAGCAATTAACAAAGTGGAATTTCATTCTACGAACATACAATGTTGTCTGCTGTCGTTAAAGCGAAATCCAAACACCCATCCATTACCTATCGTTGAAACCGAAAGACTTTCCAATATCGGTATGTATCTCAATGATAATCTACGTTATAATGACTCCATATTTGATGTCGCTGTAAGAAATATTTCACCCCCTCTGATCTCATCTGACCAAAATTAGAGTATAATGCTTATATCTGTTCATTTATTCCTAAAGCTTCTCTGTATCTGCAAGATAGGATTTAAAACCTTGCGACAAGACTCATAGGTGATGCTTATATCACCCAGTCAATTGACAACCTCGAATACCATCGAAATGTCTCTTCACTCACCTTCCTCTACCGCTATTTCTACCACCAGTGCTTCATTGAAATCGCCAGTAGTATTCCGTCTCTTCAAAAAGTTAACCGTAACACGCGTCTCGCTATGACTGCTCATCGGTTTACCCTCAAGGCCATTTTCGGACGTACATTGAAATCTCGTGATTCTTTCCTAAGCCGTACGATTATGGAATGCCCTGCCAAACTCTTTATTTCCTGACCATTATAACCTTCAAGTTTTCAAAACCAACGTACATCGGTACCTTTCTTTCATTCCTCCTTTACTTTTCTTTGCCGGCGCAAAGGGTACCTTAATCCCTTGAGCGCTTTCTAATTTAAAAAAAAAAAAACTCAAGGTAACGTAATGGAGCTTAGGTCAGCAAGGTTTTCTCAAGCGTAACAGTGCTGTTATGGAGATAATGTTCCTCATATCTCCAAGGTGGAATACTTACTGTCCGCAGAATACTCAGCTCTTTTTGCCCAGAGGGTCCCAGAAAGGATCTCAATCTGGACATCGAAGTTTTGCTGAAGTGGGTGGATGAGTGGAATATTCGTACTCTTAAAAGTCCACATGCTGCCAATGCATTAGCGGTGGCAGTAAGCCGGAAAAAAGATATATTACTGCATTAAAAGATGTGTGATAGGTGACCCGGAAATGTGTGATATCAACTATCATGACTTCCTTAGAAAACAGAAACCATATTTGGATGGTGATAGTCTTGATTGTGGAGCAAATGGGCGAAATCCTGATTACAATTCGCATCAAGACTATGTTCACAAACATAAGAACGGTATGATCTCACGTCCGCACAGAAGAATAATCAACTTTTCCAAAGATTGCCTCTATGAGCTCCTCGAGCAGACGTTAGCAAGACGTTCCTTGGGTATAGTTTGTAGTTGAACATCCCCTTCCATTCGGCGTTAATAACAATGGGGGCAAAAACCAGGGGGAGAAACTATCTTTCGAAACAACCAAGTACTTTTTCATTCGTTTTCGGTAAAGTCCAAGCCTGTGCGTCATAGCGCGGGACGGAGATGGTTACAGTTTTTTTTTTTTTTTATAAATCTAGTTTTGTCTTACGAGAAAGGACTCTACTTCCGCCATGAAACCAAAGAAATTCCTGATAAGTTTGGTAGGGAAAACTACTCGTGGCGATTATACCTCGTCCCCATGTATGGTGATGATGAGTGTCGATTTGAAATTTTAATCTGGTTTAGCGTGAATATTTGATCAACGGTGGACATTTCTTGTCCTGGTAAGGAAGAACTAGTTTGTCCGTGAACGGCTGTTTCACATGTCCTATCTGATAAGCGATGCCTCCTCTATAGTTGGCGTAGTCAAAAGAATCGTTTTTCTATTGGATCGGGCAAAAGATGCTGATATTTCATGTTTGGCTATGCTTTCCCCTGACCATATCTTACAGGTGAGTTAGTGTATGTTTCCAAGCAAGGCATGCCCAGCTGTCTTAAACAGTTTCGCGCTAGCAGCTTTTTTAGACTTTTGCTTCGATATTGTTACTTTAATTTGTTAAGGTCAGAATTCCTTCTCGTCTTTGTCCAGAGCGAATGGTTCATTCTGCTTGGCAACATTATTTTAACCATTATCGGCTTGGTAGTCATTCCGTATTTGCAGCATCGACTGAGACAGTACTACTAGGTGACCATGCTTATCTTTGCAGGCAGCCATTCTAGCATTGTAACCGTGGCGTGTTTGTTTTATTATCTGACAAAACTTTTACACGTCATATTCTCAATCACGCGCCTATCGTTTTGTTCATTCTTTTTCGAGCAGCTTGTACAGCTCTTTTCCTTGGATACAGTGCAGCTTTATGTGCTTTTTGTTTGACTGACAAACTAATCACATCAGAAGCAGCTTCCCTGATGACTTTATGGGAGTTTTTAGAGAACTTGAGGGAAAGGTGGTCGGCAAAAATATTTGTGATCTCCTACGATTGTAGTTTTTCATTGTTTGACTTAGTTGTCTCTGTTGTATCATGTGATATCTGGATGCGTAACCTCGTTGTAATAAGGTCGTGGTCAGAATCGTTGAGGGCCAAGTGCCAAGTGTCTTAATGGATATTGCAATGTGAGTACTGTGTGCTGGTTATTGAGAGGCTACACCCCGTTACAAATTCTAAAGAACTGAATCCACCGTCGGACGTAGTGTTATGCGGACTGTAATATCGGACGACTCCGTCAAAGACAGATCTCCTAGCATAATTTTGGTGTCATAACTGGGGCACTGATCATACGTTTGCTCTAAACATTCATTGAAATCCTCTTTGATGCTGCCATCCTTATCCTTAGTCGGAGCATGAACGCAAATCAGGCTTAGATTTCTGAATTTCGCGTTTGTGTTGATTGTTAAGAGGCGTTTGCTTATATGCCGAAAAATTTTAAGTTTAGACCGTTTCTCTAAGTCTGCGTTAGATAGCTAATTCTCTTCAATATAAAAGTCAGTTTTCTTTGCCGTAGTAGATGTCGTAGCATTTCATCCTCCTTTTGCAAGGCTTATTAAATCGGCCTTCTTGAATTGGTTTAATATCGGCTTGCCAGTAGTTTCCGCAAGTTACTCGGCAACATCTGCCCTGTTTGTTGTATATGTGTGAAACTTTACAATCATTTGAACAGACTTCTCCATCTCCGATGAATGTGCATACTTCACGCTTGTGGTGAGAGCAATCAGTCAAAGTTTAAACACCATCACCATAGTGTTCGATACAGTAAAGCTCTTCTTAACCCTACAAAAAGTTTTCTATTTATACGCAAATATCACACTGTTATGGGGGCCTAACATTTCATGTGCAAAGCCGAAATTCGTTGTAAGCATTATATGCGCCCGTTTCCTAGGTCCGTTTGGTTGCCTTTGTACTGCAACTCCCAATCCGTAACGCTAGGTCCTTCATAAAACCCGTGGACAAAGCGGCCGTATTAAGAGCCTTGCTGTTGTTGTAGGAGCAGCCGTTGGTCTACTCAAGATTTTGAGCTGCTATCTCTACTCCAGAGTCCCAGCAAAATCATGGAGCTCTGTTAGGACCTCTGCTTCAAAAACGTCAAAATAGCTCTAAGGAGGGATGTGCACGAATGTAACAGTATAGTCATAGTCGGTTCTAAAAACTTGGATGGATTCTGCAGACTGTTTTATGGAATATCAGCATCCTTGGCCCGATCCTGAGGAAGGGAGATATCTTAAATTGCCACAATTTTAGAGGCCACATAATGTGAATACCTTAAACCTTAAATCTTAAACCATCAACTATCTTTTGGTATGGTTTTATCTGGGATGCATGGAAAAAATCGGAGAATCCCAAATCGATACTCACCACCTCTCTATCTAGTTCAAGCGCCTATATGTTAGAATCTTTAGGAACGAACTATGCAGAGTCCAGTCAGACAGTGGGGACTGACCGTTAAAGAGGCATATCAAAAAATGGACTGTAAAGTTACTTTATTAGCTGCACGCCAACATAAGAGGCACAGTTGCCTTGCAATTAAGTGTTAGGAGAGAAGCTTCACTATAAAGTGTAACAGTTGCATATCATCAGAAATCAAACCCTTGTCAATCGCTGAATTTTTTGGGCTGAAAAGCAATTAAGGTAAACGGTATTGACAGGAATCCATTAACATACAAATGCGTTTAAGATATAGATATCATCCTTATCTTCGTGGTCCTCTTCTCTGGGGTAATGGGATAAAAATATCCTTTATCGTTTGAGGAGTTGATACATCAACAACTTGTACAGCCACATCAACTTGGCCGAAAAGTCCGAACCTGTCTTTTAGGAAGGCGAATGGATATTAACTTTCCAACCCACTGTAGAAGAAACCTCGTCTTAAAGTGTTTAATGGGAGACAGTTGGCCAAAGATCGTGCCAACTTGAATTGTTTGTTGGTTGTGGCCACGGTAGATCCTGCACTGTAACGAAAACTATAAGATTAAGTGAATGGTAAAGGCATTGCTGCACCTTGCATAAGTTTTCTCCTTCGTCAAGGTTTGGAGTCTATAAAAAGCGCAGCTAGTCCCAGCTAGGTGGACTATGCCCCAATTATTTTGCAGTAACTCAGCCGTGTATTTCTTTGTTGTTGTGCAAGACCATGATAAGTGTAACAGTGAGGTTTTTACTCTATTTTCTGCTGTGAATTGGAAGTGGTAAATTCTTTCCTAGGTGACTGGAGTCTCGTCGTCTCTAGTTGATTCATTTTGCACCTTCGTCAGTCGGCGGTAAGATGAGAAGAGCTGTTGGTAAAGAGAGGCTAATTAAAGACATTCAGTTCTGACATTGCTGGCCCTAAAATCTTTCAATATAACTCTTTGAATACTCAAACTTTTTTTTTAAATTTAAAATCATTTAACAAGTCGTAGTACTTTAGATTTTTACATGCATTTAACAGGGTCTGTCAGTAAAAGTCAATGACGGCATTACATGAAATTGCTGAGGAGTAAGCCTCATAATTTTTTTCTGGCTGTCATTAATCGAACATAGGCTTCCGGTTCCAACGTTTGAATACATATCACCCAGCTGTTGGTTGGTAATTTTATGGGATAGGGTATGATCCTTCATCACAAATCTCTATCTTTTATTATTATGCCATCAGATACCGCCAATGATTGAGATTGCGGATCGATCTGGTAGAATTTTGTAGAATTTCTGCTCTTGTAAAATCTTTGCTTCCAAGATACTTATTAACTGACCCACTTAGTGCCGCTAACAAATTGAAGAACAAAGTTGATTAATTTGGATCTCACCTAGTTCTTTGAATAAGTTGATTCTGCTGTTTGATTTCTAAGACTTGTATCTGTGTGAATGTAAATAAAGCATGAATAACACATCTTTGTATCTAGAAATTATTGTTCCTCTCTACCCTGCTGGTCATTGACTAAATTCCCATAAAAACTAGTTTAAATTAAATTTCGTTCATTTCCATCAAATTGACATTTAGCTTTGTAAAATGATTGATCGGCTAAGGCCCTTAGTCATCATCACATGAAAGCTTCACCTAATGAGATGTAAATCCAAATTAATCCACAAACAATATACCACCACTACGTGTGGTGTTGAGGTACCGAAACTAATCCCCAGCAGTGCAAAATACCGATGTGTGGGATATCATTGCACAATAACATTCTATCCATGCATCTAAGAGTATGTATCTCTAAGACGTTTTCCACATACTCCTCCTTCATTTGAATAGACGAAAGACAAGCATCCTGCGGAGGGTTTATTGTGCAATAACTGCAGCAATAAATTTTGCTCAAGCCCCCGTCCTTGATTACGCAAATTGTGTTGACATTGTTCCATTCACAGTGATGCAATCTATTCTCATTGTTGAGTCTTGTTTTGCTACTGCATGTTTGCAGTTCAGGGTTGAGATACAATACACTTCTGGTGAGTCTAAAATTTAATTTAAATTTTCAGCTCTAGACTTTGAGGATTTTCACTCAGCGTGTCAGTCATGACTTTGTCATCATAATTTTACGTAACTTCTGTTGTTTGTGTTCACAATTTATATTCAAAACCATCATGAGTGCATGTAGATACTACTAAAAACTGATGTGGATTTACAGTATGTGTTATGAGTTTAAGGACTGGTTGAAAATATGGTCCAGGTGGGACTTATTGCAGGCGTATGCTTACAAAGTTAGAGTATCAGGAACTACAATTTTCGACCAATTGTTAGCTTCCAAGGCTGGAGTCGTTGTTGGCTAGTTCGCATATACTAACGACTTCAAATATCCTCATAGAAAATAGTCCATCGACGTCAAATCACACAATCTTAGAGACCAAGCCACATGTCCATTTCTTCAATTACTCATTGGTTTCGATAGTCCTGCAGACTATGTGCACGTCCTTTCGCAAACAAATAATCGTTTATCATGGCTTTGTACAAAGTGCCAAAACGGTTACCCTTAGATTTTTTTTTTAATTTTTGAAGAAGTATAACCTGGCGATGGCGTCAGCCCATAAACCGTACCAAACAGTGCATTTTTCGGGATGTACCACTTTTGGACAAAGTCGCTGAGACAGAAGTGGGCTCCATCACCGAGAAAAACTTGTCGGTAAAAATGTGAATCGACTTCCAACTATTCAAGCGCATAATCAGCGAAGTCATGCAAATGATGATTGCCTGGCTTCAGTTTTTGTTGGCTTGTAAATTAAAATCCTTGTGGAAAATGTTTCCCCAGCACTGACTTCAACGACACCGATATTTTCGTCTATGAGGACTGCTCATTCTCTTTAATGGCTTGGGACGTAAAAGAGTGCGAAATTTTGCAATTGTATTGCGAACAGTGGACTCTCTTAGTCGATTATGTTGAACGTACATCAAAACTGCTGCAACTATTTGAACACAGCTCAAATTACAAAAATTCAACGGAACCTCACATTGCGGACGGAGTGAGTCTCGAAATGTCTTTCCCTAATTCTTCCTTCCTTTACCGACAAGATTCAGTGATTTCAGCCTTGCGAATATTGGATGTAGAGAAGACTTGCATTCCCTTTCCTATCAATCTTTTCTACAAAATATGATTTATTGTCACCAGGGCTGTATATGTCTCCACATAGTCTAGCTTCTATTCTTCTATTCAAGTTAACCTTACAGATTGTAGTACATATTTAAGGTTCAACCGGAGATGTTCGTGGGTGAATTCGAAGTCAATTTGGTATTTTCTCAACAATCAGAGTTTCGGTATCATTACGCCAGATAGAATTTTAAGAAATTTCTGTTTCACAATGATAAGTGAATGATGCAATCTTAACTCACTTGAAGAGTGAACACGTTATTACCTCATTGCATAGTCCTAGCAGTCTGTATTGGGTGATAGCTGAAAATGGCATCTTCAGATGTCTCGAGGACTAAAACTTAAATTTAAGTGTCAAACACCTTACAGAAATTCTTAGAGCTTTAAGTGAGCTTGTGTTGAGCAGAAAATAGACCCTAGTTCAGCGTTGCGTTGGGCCAGCCGCTTCCGTGAAGATCATGAACGGTTGAAGTGTTGAATTTCCTTTATGAAGATCGTCGAGTAACATATAAGAAAATATCCTATGAAACCAAAGTTTTAATAAAATCTGTTTTCTACATTAAAAAAAAAAAAAAAATTATTGCCTTCGAGAACATACTGACTTGGGTGGCGCTACAGTTCGGGGTGAACCTGGGCCTTAACTCTCCAGTGAGTCCAGTCTTTAGCAAACTGCCTCAAGTGGATTGAGGTCTCCTTTCACTTGGGCGAGCCACCTAAGGTGAGGTCCTCCTCTACTGCATTGATCTTCTGGGTTGGATTCGAAGATTAATTCGATAACGCAAACTTTGACATGTACATAGAACCCGCAGAATCTTCGAATATCCAAAATTTCGAAGGATTTTTCTCTCGAAACGACTGAGAATATATTCATCCGCTTCTGATCCATAAGGTAGGACTGCGATGATCTTATATATGTATGTAGAGTGTTCTTTTTCCAGACAATTTTCTACTTAGCTCAAAGAAATAGTGATTGGCAAGAGTAATTCTTCGTTTTATTTCTACTGACGTGTTGTTGGCAGACTTTATAGAAAATTCGAGATAGACAAAGTCTCTTACTACCTGAGAGTTATAGCTGTCTGCTGTGACGTTCTGTCCAATTGTGCGTTGTGTTGTTTGGTCCAATTTGTTGATAGCTTATAGTTGGTTTTGACCAAATCTGTCGATATCATCGGCGTACGCAAGTAGATGTACAGGCTTTTGGAAGATTTTGCCCCCGATGTCCGCTTGTGAGTTCCACACAATTCTTTTAGGTTTGATGTTAACATAAAGAAGTTACATGACAGCGCATCGCCTTGTCTAAAATCTTTTTTTACATTAAAGGAGTCGTTTATGTCGTTACCGACATCGACGGGGCAGCGAGCTTCCGCTGTAATCATTCTGCGCAGACAAAGAGCAAGAATGGCAAAACAAGGCATATGTTAGTTGTATAAAGCTCGTCTGTATAAATGCTGTCATATGTAGCCTTAAAATCGACGAAAATATGATCTGCCGGAGTGTTTATTGGTCGATTGTGGACTTTTGTGGTCTGAAACCGCACTGATAGGGGCTAATTAGGTTGTTGACGAAGGATTTCAGGCGTTCACATAGTATGGCAGATCAAATCTTGTATGCCTCTGTGGTTGGTGCATTTGAAGGGGTTGCCTGTTTTGTGAATCGGATAAACGATGCTGAGATTTAATTCATCTTGTATACACTTTCATAAAGTTATTTCCTGTAGCTTTGTATACTTCGGACGGTAAGTCATCAAATCCAGCTGCTTTGTTGGATTACAGATTAGGTATTGCTATCGTTAATTTGTTTTGGTCAAGTGGATGGAAATTTTGGTTATCATCGTCTAAATTGAATAGTCTATTCTACAATACGTGACGGCAGTATGTTGGGTTTCGTTTGTAAAAAAAGTTTTTCTATATTCTCAGCACCGACAGTGACTTTAATACAAGGTTTCCTTCATCTTCTTCTCATAGTACATGTCTTCTTGCATTGACATGGGCCTTTTACATATCAATAAAACTTCCTTATGTAATTCATGGAGTACAACCTCTCAAAATTTTCGATCACATGCATTTCGTGCTCTTTTTTCTTCTTCTGCAGAATCCGATGTTCTTCTGGTCTCTTCGGCTGGTAGAGCTCACAAGTAACTTGCTGGAATTCTCCACTAAACCAAGGATTTCTTGGTTGTGGTAGAATGAAACACAGCACATCACTTATGGTGTCTCTTATGGCAAGTTGGCAACGTGGTCACTAAACTTGGGTACTTAATGTCAACTGCATGGGAGATTTCGGAATACGCATTCAACGAATAGTCTGGCGGTTTCTTGCAATTGGTGATATTCTATGTTATACCTTCTCACCGTAGTTCTTTGTTTTAGTGGTGATTCGAGTCAATATTGGTTACCCGGATGGTTCAGACGTTCAGAATACTAAAGGGCATATTTTACTTCGATCGTAATGTGATCTATTTGATTTTGTATTTTATGATCCGGAGACTTGTGCTGACCTTAGAGGCCAAGCTAGTGTAAAATCGATTCATATTTCGGTAGTCTATAGTTTTAAAAATAACATTCTAAAATTTCAAATGAATATTTCAAATAGTTTTTAAGTTGCAGCCTTCTAAAAAATAGTCGCTAAGCGGTCAGAAAGTTGCGTTTGCTACCAGAGTTATTGTTCGGGCTCTGTTGTCATCGTACAGCATTCCGGTTTCTATTGTTGACCTTCAGGTATACCGAAATTCACGAATAGGTCTATTCGTTAGGGATTTTTCGTTTATAGCTTCGTCACATGTTTTCGGAACCAGAAACATAAGCCGATAAAAGCTTAGGAGGAAAAAGTAAAACCACGCTTAAATGTACTGTCAAATTAATTAATAAACTTCAAAAGTGTTCCTGCCTGGCGATCATAAGACATCAAGATAAGTTAGTTAGTTAAATGACTTCTATTATTTATTTCATTTAATATTTTACAATGGTTTAACCTAGGTCTTAAAGGATATGGCTTAAGGCCGTCTTCCAGATTGACGTCCGCATCTTTTATGACTCGTTTTTTATATCGAAGTGCGTTAGATGCATAGTTGTATAGAACTTCCCAGTCTTTATTGCCCTTTAAAATATTGAGAAACTCCTCTAAATCCCGCGAAATCGCACCAAAGTATCTCACGCGAAAATCCTTTAAGATGGGACATCTTCCAATAAAATGGTATATATCCTCTCTCTCCTTAATGTTATACAGGTCACACCAGTTTGGAAGTTTAGAAGATCAGGACGATGAGGCATATAGTATTGGTTGATTAATTCTCCTATTAGCTTGAAAATAGTCTTAATTATATCCAATAAATAAGTATTTACAAAGTTAGAATTTCATTGGAGGTTGTAATTAAGTTTACTAATAAACATTGAGTGTTGCGATGATATAGCTTGGGTTACACACCCTTCATACATGTTTTAACCAGCTTCCACCAATAATAAGTTAAATAAAGCTTTCAGGATGGAAGGTTGGATATCTGATGCAACACGTATGTTAATGCCGTAGTCAGCCGCTACAGACTCCTACTTTTGAACCAAATTCTCCCTGGTCGAAAATAAAGGGTGATTCATCGTAAGGTTTGATTTATAATGTAAAACAAAATACATAAATTTGAAAGTGAGCTTAAAATTTTTATTATCGATTAAAAGAACCGTTTATTGCATTTATCTTTGAAAATGAAATCATGTAAATATTGGCCACTGACTACGTATGAAGTGGTCTATTCGGAAGGTCCAATTTCGGACGATTCGTTCTAGCTTAGCGACTAGTATCTCGCGGATAACACGAGTAATGCTGGCTTCCAAAGCGTCATTCGTAGCTGGCTTATTTCTAAAGACTTGAGACTTAACATGTCTCTAGAGAAAACAGGACAAAGGTGTGATATCGTACGATCTATTCGGCCAATTTAACGTAGAAAAACATGAAATTAAGTGCTTACCAAAATGATTTCTCAACAAGTCCATTGTTTCACGAGCTGTATGGCTCGTAGCGTCATCTTGTTGAAACCAGAGCTCACCGAGACCATGTGCTTGAATTTCAGGAAGTACATAGTCCGTTAACATGGCGTGATAACGGATACCATTGACGGTAACATTCTGATTTGTATTAGTTTTGAAGAAATATGGACCAATGATTTCACCATACCGTTGTTTTTAATGGATTCAATGGTAGCTCATGGTACTCTTCGGGTTGGTCATCAGTCCGAATACGGCAATTTTGTTTATTAACGTATCCATTGAGCCAGAAATGGGCTTCATCGCTGAACAAAATTTCACGATAAAACACCGGATTTCCATTGAGTTTTTCCAGAGCCCATTCACTGAAAATATGATGCAAATTCAAGTCGCCTGGCTTCAATTCTTGCAAAAGTTGAATTTTTTACGCTTTTAGGCTAAGATTTTCACGTAAAATATGCCAAATTTTCGAATACGTCAAGCCAAGCTGCTGAGAACGACGACGAATCGATTCGTCACGGTCTTCGCGTACACTCTCAGCTACAGCTGCTATAATCTCTTCACTACGTGCTGGATGCGGTCCAACCGGTCGAGTACCATACACTAATGTAAACAGGGAATCAAATTTGCGAATAGTATTGGCAACAGTGGTTTCAGTAGGTTAATTATGCGCACCTTAAGTTCCTCGAATCGCACGAAAAGCATTTCTGACAGAACGCTGATTTTCGTTATACAGTTGAACAATTTGGGACGCTGTTGTGGTGTGAATCTTTTCATTATGACTTGCCAAATGGTTAAGCTTGATCTGTCAGAAAAAGCCTATTGAAAATCAAACCTCTCGATGAATCACTCCTTATATGCATGAGAACTAGTTTCGGCACCCGTTTCTAAGTTCGGAATGTTTAGAGTTCGGGGAAATTTCTTGACTTCGTCGAAAGGGCGGTATCCCCAAACTTGAGCTTCTTAGAGCATTATAGAAACTGCAGCTCCCCGGAACATTTTATACTTTGCGCTGTGTTCTATGTATTTGTTGTCAATGCATCCGCCTTCAGACTGAATAAATAGACCTTTTAGCTTAGAATTCAAAATTTTCCCCTTGGTAAGTCCACTCTTCATTACGAGGGTACCTTTCATCGCCACTTCTAAAAATAATTATTTTTGATTTTTGAAGTTTAACGGACAAACTCCATTGTTTGCAGTAGGTTTCGAGTAGGTTTCGAGTCGATTAATTGCACGTTACATTCCCTCTGCGTTTTATGCTAGAATCACAATATCATCTGGAAATTTAAGAGCTAGTATACGGGTTCTAAGGTGAATATTTGATCAAAGGTTGAGTAATTTTTTCGAAATCCGGCTTGAAATTCATTTGATACTTTCTTGTTCATAATCCACTCTGTAAGTCTATAGAAAATCATTGCACTAAACAACTTGGCCGAAGTGTTCAAAAAGGAAATGCCTCCGTATTTCGCCGGATTATCATAATCGCCTTTTTTGTGCAACGGAAATATTATTGATCTTTTGAAGCAACCTGGAACCTTAACCGTCTCGAATATTCTGTTAAATTCCTTAGTAAGAGCGGGTTAATATTCTGTTGTACTGTTCTTATAAAATTCAAATTAAATACGATAGTCTCCTGGAGATTTTTTTGATCTAGCACCTGCGATTGCGCTTTGTACTTCATTTAGACTAAAGGGAGCATCTAAAAACTCGTCGTTAAAAAGTGGGGCTGCATATTGTGGAATTGGGGAAAACTGGGGGAGTTTAGTAGACGCCTGAAATAATCTCTGAGCTCTGGCGCATCTAAGGATGACGAAATGCTATTTGTATTGTAGTTTATAGCCCTAGCCGCTTTCCAGAAGTATGCCGAAGATCGTGAAATGTTCAGCGCAGCGATGGGTTGTTATTCGAATTATTTCCGCTTAGCAAAACAAAGGCGCTTAAAATCCTTATTAGCTTCCGCATAAAGTTTTTTTTTTTTTTTGAAATAAAGTGTTGTATCGTCTTAACAGGTTAAGTGATGCATGTGATTTACATATTGCTTTGTGGCATTCACAATAGAACCATTTCTGCTTACAGACTTCCTTCCGCCTTAAAAATTTGCGGAACCTAGAATCGAATCTTCGATTCGAGGCTAGGTATTCGGCTATCTTAGTTCTAAAAGTTCTGCATTTAAATTATTTTGGTAAGATGGGCAAAATCTGTCATTCCAAATTAACCTTGACAAAAGCCCCAGCTGTTTTACACTACCCTGCTTTCCCTTTCTTAATATTTTACACGTAATCTCTAACGGCATGTAGTCCGAAACGATTTTGTAGCTATTCGAAAATCCTCTAAAACTAAGTTCCAATTTCCGCACACAAAAAAATAGTCGAGAACCATACAGGCCTTCCCCCGAAGAAAGGTTTATGTACCGCTTAGAGCTCCTTTGCAGCTACCATTTTAAACCGTGCAGTCGAAAGCATCCGCTTTATTTAAATTCTTGGCACCCTTTCCATCGTAAACTTCATCTTTAGACTTGCGGATTGGATTTATATCTGTTGGTGTAGATCAACTTAGAAAATTATTTTGGAACAATCCTATCCTATCGGGGGTGGCCGTGATGTAGTGGTATATACATAGACTCCTCAAGCAGAGGATCGCGGGTTCGAATCCCGTGCGAGGCAATTCTCTGAAAAAGTCTTTTCATAGAATTTGTATGCAGTTATCTGAAAATCCCATCGGCGTCAACTCTGACATGAAGGCATAACACTGATGTTGGAGTGGTTGCTGGCTGGGCTAAATGTAACGAACTAACAGCTAGCACGTACTTTAGACCCACTGGTTGAGGATGCACTGGCTCCAGTTTGACAACCACCTCTGGAAAAATACCGAAACCTAATACACCTGAGTTTCAAAAACTACTACACCACCCGCCTGCGCCCTGGAGAAAAGCCAGTAAAAGGTTATTCATATCCCCTTGGTGCGCCCGCGGTATTTTAAAAACAAAAAAAAAACCCTCGCATTAAAATCACCGACAAGACGTAAGTCCGTTGACCCTAAGGTTAACAGAGCATCGCAGAGTTTATCATAGTCCCGATTCCAGTGGCTGCAGTTCAAATAAATGAGTATTATAAAAAGCCCGACATCATTGATTTTTACATCAAAAATGTATATGTCTTCCACTCTAATAAAATTCAATTGAGCACCCTCGAGAGACTTCCGGTACCCTATTAGTTCTGCTCCGGTTCCTCCTCCGAAGATATTCGTTTTTATTGCTGGAATCCATCAAGATAATGTGGATGAAATGTATAAAGAAATCCGAGTTACATTTCATCATTTGAGTTCGACTGATAAGGATCCAAAGCATGGAAATTTTCTAGAAGGCGCAGAGAGTTGGTGTGCTTATTGCGGTGTGGCAGCTGAAGGAATGAACTTGACCAAGTTTAAGCACGATTATCTTCCGCTTGATTCAAATGCTTAAAAAGCTCTGAAGCCAATATTTGAAAACTTTTCTCGGCGTAAATTGCTTGATAGATGTTTGGGTAATAACACTCAGAATACGAAAGCTGCAATGGTTTACTTTGGTACTTTGTTTCGAAACATCTGAAAAGTGGTCTCAAAACTATTGACGGTTATGAATGTACTCGTACTTTAAAAATATTCAATGTGATGGCAGTGAAAGTTGGAACTGCCAACGAGTCGCCTCGAAAGAGGGCCGATCATTTCGAAGAAGAGGCTTCAACAGCGCTGCAGGCGCTGTTTGAAGAAGAGTAACGTGAGTTATATGGACCTGGAATGGCAGATTAGCTCTAAATATGATTTTTATTTTTCAAGTTTGCTGCAGTTGTAACTCGATAACAAGTCATCCGATCGCTTTGATTTGATTTTTTTATTTTGTATGTGTTTCTCTATACAATGACCGTCCAGTATTTCGATTTTATGAAAAATGTGATTTTGGTGGGCCAAAATTCATCAAATTTCCGGGAAAAATTCGATATTTTTTTCAAAAATCTGCCATTTCAGTCACGGTGAAGGCCGCTGAAAATTTAATTTTTTCCTTTAAAATTTTAAAATTATGTCCTCCAAATTTGATGCAGTAGTTTAACTTAAAAAAAAAAAAAATCCCAAAAGTCAGACTGCCCCTTAAAAAAGCCTAAGTCCGTTGCCAGACGTGATGTCGTGTAGGTATAAGCAGGTAGTTAGAAGTGGCGGTTCATGCCATTGAACCCAATTATCATTATGATGTGCCGTTTTGTTACCATGCCTCATGTTACCTGTTTTGTGATGGTTGTTAAGGATGTGGTCCGGTCGGTGCCTATAGCCAACCTGTAAATTTGAGAAAGCCGAGTTGTTGCTAAGGTCGTCAAAGAATGGTTGGTTGAGTGCGCGCAGTCTAGCTCTTGCTAGAGCTGGACATTTGCAGAGGAAGTGAAAGAGCGTTTCTTTCTCGTTTGTATTTCCGCAACTGCGACAGTGAGGGTTATATGGGATACCTAGTTTGGCCACATAGTCTCTAATTGGCCAATGTCCCATGGTTATTGCCGTGATTCTGGCGATTTCTGAGCAAGTTCTGTTTAAGAGGTTCTTCGTTTTATTTTGATTGTAGGTAGGCCATAACTTCCTTGATATGACGCAGTTTGTCAATCCCGACCATTGGAGATTGGCTTTCTTCAGAAAATAGCGGAATGTGGATCCTCGTTGAGAGCGATGCCAGCTCATCCGTACGCTCATTGCCTTTTATGTCACTTTGCTCTGGGATCCAGAAAAGTGTGAGCCTGAAACGTTCGCTCAGGCAGACAAGCTCGTTCCGGCACTCCTGCACCAATTTGGAGGATATGGTAGCCGAGTCGATGGCTTTGATAGCGGCTTAGCTATCTATAAGGATGGCAATGCTTTGTTTGTGCTTGCATGCTTCTCGGATGGCCAGTAATTCCGCCTGGAAAACGCTGGCAAAATCCGGTAATACTTTCGGTGATTCCGAGTAGACATCGGCCCACACACCACAGCTCATCTTAGATCCGTCGGTGTATATAACCGTGTCGAAGCCCTTCACTACTTCATCCCTCCTTTACTGATCCCTTGTTGGGAAATCGACGTCTAAGCCTTTCGTGAAATTTATTTTGCCGTGGTAACGAATCCGGGATGTTACTATGGCCATACGACCTTGCAGTTAAGCATCCAGAATCCTTGAGTCTTATAGCAATGCATAACGCGGTGTAACCTATACTGGTTGTTATTTGCCGTCTTTTTAGTTTTGTGAGGCTATAGACTTTGCTTAACGCAGGCCATCATACTAGTGATTCATACGTTAGAATTGGACGCACTACGGTTGTGTACATCCTCATAAAGGTCATCTTTATTTGAAGTCCCCGCTTCTTTCCAAAGGTTTTGCTACAGGCATAGAAGACGACCGATGCCTTCCTTATTCTGTGTTCGATGATGTGTTTCCAGTTAAGTTTTGGATCGAGCATGATACCTAGATACTTAGCACTTGACGACAGTGTGAGTTGTTGATCATTTAGACGGGGTAGGGTAAAATCGGGTATTTTGGTTTTGGTAGTGAACAGCATCAGTTCAGTTTTGCTCGGGTTGACACCGAGGCCGCAACTTCCAGCCCAGGTGCTTACATTATCTAGAGCGGCTCCCATAATTTTACTAATCACGGTGGGAAACTTCCCTGACACTAGTATCACTACGTCGTCAACGTACACGACAACTTTGTCCCGTTCCCTATATAGTTTCACCAGAATTTTGCTTGTTACCATTAACCATAGTAGGGGCTAGATGACACCACCCTGTTTCGTTCCTCTAAGGGCAAATTTGGTTATGTTGCTGCTGCCTTGTAATGTCTGAATAGTTCTTGTCCTGAGCATAGAGACTATTCATTGACTAATGAATTCCTCTATATCCAGCGCAATCAGAGATTCAAGAATAACTTTAGTGTGTACGTTATTGAAAGCTCCCTCTATGGCCTCCTTCAGTGTGTATTCTTTGTAATTTAGAGATATTTAGATTATTCGCACTACCTCATGGAGAACCGTTTCCGTATATCTATCTTTGAGGCAGTCGTGCTGTGATTTGGATAGCAAAGATTCGCCTAGACAATTTAGCATGTGGATGTCTATAACACACTCCAGGGTTTTAAGTACAAAGGAGTTTAAACTAATTGGCCTGAAATTCTTCGCGGTTTCATTCCAACTTTTGCTTACCTTCGGTATAAATACCACTCTAGCGCGTCTCCGTGGTTAAGTATTAAACATCTTCTGAATATTGACGCAAGCCAAGGTACTGTTAAGTCTTGCGTTCTCTCTAGCATGACGGATAATATGCCAGGGCCCGGAGACTTTAACGGGGCGAAGCTGTTAATGGTCCAGGAAATTATTTAAGTGATATTGTTGTGGAGTGTAGGTTGTACTTGCCGAGAAAGTGACTATTTATTAGGAGTTCTAGGGTCTCCGCGCAAGATTCGGCCCATCTTCTATCTGACTTTCTCAGAAGGGTTGGCGTGTTTCCTCCTTTCCTACCCCGAAGCACTACTCATAGGTCTTATCGAGGAGCTCTTTGAATTATTATTTGCTGCCGTCGTCCTTACCTTCCCTAGAAGGGTGGACGCATATAGGCTTCGCATATAGGGAGCGAATTTTGCTGTGTTAGAGCGAATTACCATAAGACGCTCTCTGACAGTCAGAATGTCAAGACTAAGTTTGCTTATCAATCGAATAAGCTAAACAATCAAAATTTTTTCGAAAGCTTCTTACGTTTTTGTGAACTATTTAAACAGGGTTGCGCATCGTTGCGATTAGAAAAAATAGATTATCATGACAACTTTTGCTTTTGACTCCTCTGTTCACCTTATTTATCTAAATAAACTACAAAACGCTTCCGGGTCTACCTTCACAAGCTGGTGCTTCTGTACTGTGAACATTTCATGAAGTTTTTCAACGATGTCAGTGAAATAAGTTTCAAGTTACAGGACAATCTGTTTGCCAGTGTGTACGTTTCTAACTCGAGTATAACATAAACCGCGTTACATGTTACATTCAGATGCAAGTGTAAATAGAAAATTGTGTCAACATCCGTAGAACGTTTTTCGTGGTATTTAGAATTTGCTGTGAATATGACTGGATCTCACTGCACTAGCACCCACGAGTCGTTCGTGACAGGCTGTGTGGAAGTTTATTCGTTTGTAAGGTTGGATGCAATTTATCTAGGCACCTAATTCGAGTTTAATACTTTGCGGATAATTAAAAATAACTTTGGCATTTCGAAATGTCATAATTGTTTGAGTAATTCACGGTTTTTTCCTTGTGCGAGTTT
This sequence comes from Volucella inanis, assembly GCA_907269105.1. NCBI lineage: Eukaryota > Metazoa > Arthropoda > Insecta > Diptera > Syrphidae > Volucella > Volucella inanis. The sequence goes on from OU026154.1 coordinate 128,422,971, forward strand.
AACTACAGTGATTGTGTTGCAATGAAAATGAGATGTTATCCTTTCCTATGTGCCTGCTACAAAGTATGTTATTAACAATCAAAAGATGAAAAAAAAAAAAAAAAAAAAAAAAAAAACACGCTGGTGCCACTGAAAATGTCAGTTTGTCCCTCCTTGAATATGGATAGAATAGGAGAGAGGGAACCTAACATGATGAACCGAATGTACACAGCCGCAATGTTGCTTATTACACAACCAAGTGCGTCCAGCATCACCATTTGGATTCCGGATATGAAGGACATCCAAATTTAGTGTTACTGTCCACAGGTATGAGTATTACTGAACTAGTAAGCCAAAATTTATTTGTTGTGCGTTTGTCCATAATACAAAGCTAGCTTATATGTGGTAGTATGGCAATCTCTTTCTTCATCTTTGAAGGGTCCTCTTCAGAAACGTTTTAACAACAAGAGAAGTCCTCATCTCTCTCAATATTGGATAGAAGAAAGAATTGTGATCAATTCTCTGAAGCCACAATATTGAAGTTGTCCTCAAAGATGTTCAGTCCAGGCCACGGATAGTTCCACAGAACTCTTGAATTCGATCTCGAAGAAATTCTAAATCATTTTATAGAGGCTTAGATTCTAGTATGAGCTGAGATTATGAGAAGAGATGATGAGTGAAAGGTACTTGTCCCCATGATAGAGATCTTGTGTCGTAGCACTACGTAGAGGTGGTCAACGTAACTTGTATAATATCAGCACATAAGTTCAGATTCTTAAACACAAACGACAATATTCTACCCCTTTGGGCGGTATTCCTAATGCCGAGGATAATTACTGCTGGACTTCGAGTATAATAACATCAATCATTTTGAGATTGTAGGTTCTCCTTGAGAGATAAGGCACTGAATTTTCGATTTGGGGCTTAGGCATTAATTGACCAGGTGCAGCAGCTGATAACATTCTGCAGAAATCAACATCGAACCCGGAAAGATCTAAAGATACTATCTATACAATAATTATACAAAATGGTGAGTAAAAGACTTGCTGATGGAATTGTTCGTGAAGAGACCGGAAAAGTACCAACGAAAACGGCCTATAAACCATAAAATACACCAGCACAACATAGCCAACTAAACGTACTAAATATGGGATAATGTCTCCAAAATGGAGTAACTAAACGAGCAAGTTATACAAAGCCCTCACAGAAAAGAAAGATGGAGAAATATAAAAGATGGATTTGACAATGTAAAGGAAGGAAGACAGGGCATCTTTGGTACCACAGTCGGAATGTATAGCCTGCACGACACCATCTCCAATAACGGATTCAGGCTAATCGCAGCTAGCACGCGGTTCCCACATTTTGTATTTCACAAGGCGACTTGGAGAGCTCCTGATCAATCAACCGTAAACCGAAGTGACCACATTGCGATCGACGCAAGTATTATAGATGTCCGAACCTTCTGAGGGGCCAACATCGACTCGGAACATTACCTTATTGTAATCAAGCTACGATTGCGGATATCCTGAATATAACAAAGACAAGCTAATACTGTGAAGTTTGACGTCTCCAAATACTTTTTCGATCAAGCTTTCTTTAATCTCTTGAGAGGTCCAACATCAAGTATCGAAGATACCACTTCTGATGTGCTGGGTTTCACTCGGGCACCACAATGAAACCTCTGGTTTGACGACGAGTGCCGGCAAGTACATACAGCTTCCAGGAAGAAAAAGAAGAAACATGAAAAGTGCGCTGCCGAGGAAATTGTGAGATGATACTTCAGGAACGAAATTCGGAAGTTTTACGAGAAGGTCACGGACACAAGCTTCAAACCGAAGTCTGTAGAAACGAACAAGGGAACGTAGTAGTAGAGTTGGAGTCGATGCTGAGGAAAGAGCACTTCTGAAGACTGTATAACGGCGACGACGAACCAATAACTACTGTTAGGTAGAATGAACCTTTCAACCCGGACGATGCAGACCAACAATTCCGTCCACCCGACCTGGATGAAGCGAAGATAGCCATATATAAGCTAAAGTCCAACAAAGCTGCTGGAGCAAACGGCCTGACTGCCGAGCTCTTACACTAACTTATCTGTAAGTACGTCCGATGAGTGGAACTTCAGCAGTGTTTCTCCGATCCTCAAAAAAGGAGACCCTCTGTACTACGCCAACTTTAGAGCCATCAGCCTTGTTAACATCGCCTACAAAATGCTATCTGCCGTATTGTGTGAATGCTGGAATTTGTTCATTGACAACCTGACTGGCCTATATCAGTGTGCTTTTAGGCCAGGAAACTTCACCATCCTCCAAACAACACTACACGAGATATTGGAAAAAGACTCATGAGGTCCAAATCGATACACATCACTTGTTCATTCATTTTAAGGCCGCGTATGACAGTACCCATAGAGATGAGCTATATGGAGCAATGTCTAGTTTTGGCAAACTTAGCCAAATACCATGAAAAGGATTTACATAAGGCGATGTCATGCGATTTCTTTAACGCCATTCTTGAAAGGAGAGTGAAAAATTCACGTGTCAGCACAAGAGGCACAATCTTTCAAAAGTCCTTCCATTTAGTCGCATATGTCAATGATATTGAGATAGTCGGAAGAAAGCAGCGTGGTATCAGTACACCAATACGTTGAAGGTCAAGAAATCCGTTCACTTAACCAAAATGAAGTGAGGACATCAATGTCCAAGGTTAAGAATAACAAGCCTACCTGCCGAGCAATTAAAAACAGCCGTAGATGACTTGGTTGAGAACAATCACTAGCTCTATGACTTGGTCAACAGAAGGAATGCCAGAAGAATGGAACGTTATTACTGTTTGCCCGATCCACAAGAAAGGATATCCCCTTGCCTTCGCCATTTATCTTATCTGCCGCCTTGTGTGAGCGGCAGACTTAGATCTGATAGACTCCTATCAGTGCCATTTGGACCCAAGAAGCCCAAATCGATACGCACCGCATCTTTTAGGGCCGCATATGATAGCATCGACAGAGACGAGTTTTGCTGAGTGTGTTTTGCGATTCCTGTCGAACTCGTTAGATTCTGCACAATGACGATGGCGAAAGCTTTTTGCTTCGTGAAGATCAGAAACAACCTCTCCTAGAACTATGACAGGTTCTGGGAAAACCCAAGAAGTTCAAATCGATAGTTAGCGCAGTTTTTAGGACGGCATATGACAGCATCGGTGGAAATGAGCTGTGCAGAGCCCTTTTCGGCCTTGTCATTCCTGCCGAACTCGTCAATTTGTGGAGAATGTGCTGTCATATAACTTTTTCAACATCATACTTGATTGTACGACCAATATTCAAAATGTCTGTACCACTACTTACATATGCTGATAACATTGATATCATTCTGTCAGCTGACAGTACGCTGTCTGACTGACGCGTTCGCAAGCATTGTAATATAATGAGTGCATGAGTGCAAAACTAGGTATACGAGTATATTGTCAACACGAAAAGAAACACAACATCGACGAATCCGGCAGAACGTCATAATGGACAGCTAAAACTTTCAGGTGGTCCGAGACTTTATATATATACCCCGGTTCCGCTATTTAATCCGATAGTGACATCTCATTAGAAATCAAACGGAGAGTTAATTTTACCAGTTGATATTAATTCAGGCTAAGAAGGCAAGTGGGTTATAAGAGTTTGTCAAGAAACACTAAGGAGACTCTATGCAAGGCACTTATCATCCCAGTGGCAGTTTATGATGCACAAAGAATGGACGTTAGCAAATGTGGACGGAGGTATCCTTGTCCGTTTCGAATGTAAAAACTTTCGAATGAGTTTTGGTTCCGTTTGGAGGAGGAAATCTATCTTGAACAGTTGTGGTCATCCGGTGTGATTCGATGTTTTTCTCCGTGAATATCTGTCGGAACATTCGGATAACTGTAACGATCAACATGATCGATTTCGATGTCGGTTTGATGATCAGCCGGCAGCTATTTCTCTTTGTGAATATTAAGTTTTGGAGCCGTGTGCTAGCTTCAGTGATGTTTCTCTCCACAACAAATCAAATTAGCCTGAATCCGTGTCAAGACGTAGTGCCATTCAGGCTATGTTTTCCAATTACGCTGCGAAAAACGTCTTCCTCACGACGATTTTAAATCGATAGTTTTGGCGGGGATTTCGTAAAAAGCACTATTTGGTAGCATAGTTCATTTAATCATCTAGTCCTGAAAATACTTCCTGATCTCAGGCCTAAACACGTGTAAGAAGTCCACATAAGGTGTCGGATATGCTGTCGAAGCCAACGATTGATTCAATTATGTGAATTCTGTGAGTTCTGTTAGACAGGTTAGATAAGACCAGTGCCCACTGGCTACCTAATCTCAATTGATGTATAGTTAAAGTTATAGCTTCTCAGCATCTATTCTAATCGTATACACTTATTCACATAATCTGTTAAATGAAACCGATGGTGTCACTGAATCTTTTATGATATCCACAGCTACTATTGCCCTGAATACTACCTGCCCGTCGATATTCTTGAAGCACCCATCTTCACTGGTATCACTGTTGTCAGATACTTTTGTGTTAGGGATCAGAATATATCTCTGGTGCTAGTTCTATGTATCTCTGGCTAGGCTGTGGCTCTTTGTGAAATGTAAAGTCAGTGCCCTATATTGCCAAATGTTCCTGATAACTACTATGGTGTAGATTGCGTCAAGTATTTGGGGAGCTCAGAACGTAAGGTGTCTGTATCTACTGTTGTTAAAACTCTGATATAGATTAAGAAACCTAGATACTAAATTACAAACTTCGTGCCACGAAGAACTAAATTTAAGTAAAAGAAGATTTTCGGAAATTATACAACTTGTGGGTAAGTCTTCGTTGGTTGAGACTGAGCTTTGTCGAGCTATTTTAGGACAATTTACTACAATTGCGGTACTACTCGTCATATTATGATAGAATATTTTGTAATAACTAAACAGTTCTACCAGTTTTGAGTGATTGAGATACATAATTGCTTTCTATTGTACAATATTGCCCATCAAACAATTAAATCCTTCGCTGTTTCTGTATCTATTCTCAATGCATTCATGTTACACCAACCATTTTTTATCAAAAGTTATTTTTGCCTTCTTTGCACTTTGACCTTTAGAGAGAGTATTTTCATTCATCAACTTTTGTCACAGATGATTTACGCACGTGTTGGCTGTTCAGCGTTTTCCAAGTTTATGACTAGCTATCTGCAAAGTTCATCCTCAATATCAAATATCAGTTGAACGACTATTATGCCGTAGGTACAGATAGCTAAATATATATTCTTGTCGGCTTCGTATATATCCTTAGGAAAGCAAAAGCACTCTCATTGTCATTTCCCAAGTTGAGGCTACTTTTCATTGTCCCAAGTACTTGACTGGCTATTAAGAGGAAACCAGTTATCCTGCCCGGCCCACTAGTTCGTGTATGTCCATGAATAAAATTCGACTTCAACTTAAATGGAAAGCTCAATTATGCACAGCGATCGCCCTTGGATACGAGTATTCATATCCCTCCATCCAATTAAAACAGTCAGTATCTGCAGGATGGTAAGGAGGTTTTTTTTTTTTTAATTTTATTTACTGAATCAATTCTATGGAACTGAGGATGAGGCTTGACTACTGGTACGAATACCTAGGTGTGGCACAGTGTGAAATTTTCAACATTTTTATTATTATTGATGAATGAGCTCAACGATTTTTGATTTTCGAAATAGGGCTTAACATTGTGACGCAATCAGTGTGTGATTGGTATTTTTAATTAAAAGTCCTGCTTAAGTTCTCGTATGCGCTGACTTATGTTATGAAGTAAACAGTACGATAGAGTAGGCCCGGTGTACGAGTATTCATTGAATCAATTAACTTAATTGGCGGGTGTATAAATTGAGGATGTGCACGCTTTGATGTTGAGATTTATGTTGACATTTAATGGGAGTATATTATTTGAGATATGAGACGGGAATTTGTTTACCTTTTTTTAAGCAATAGAAGAGATGCACGTTGCTCTAGCAAGCTTGAAGTTCTTTTATTAATGTAGATGTAGACATGTGTAGTTGAATAATGATATGTAGATCATGACAATTGATTGCGACTATTTTCCGGCAAAAGTCAAACAACTTTACTAAGCGAAATCCTTTATAAAAGGAGTGAAGGACTTGTGAAGTCCTCCTTGAGATGGAAAAAAATTTTCAGGAAAAAATGAAAATCAGTTACTCAAAGTTGTAACTTTTTTTTAAGTTAAAACCGCTCACTATGACTTATTAGAGTTAATTGTCCTTCTAAACTAAACACTAAATCAAAACGTTGATTTGCTCTACTGCTGCTTCTGTCTTGTTGCCCTCAAGATAGATAGATCAAGATACTTGATGCTGCACTAGTCTTTTCTACTCCTTGTATGTTTCTTTTGCAGGTTTTTCTCTGTTTTAGTAAAAAGTGGCAACTGTACCAGAATAAACCAATTTATCGCCTAGTAATCGAATCGCTGGAGCGAGATTCGAGCGTAGTGCCTCGAGGAGTCGTCATCACTCTTATAGAATGTGTCGCATACCAAGCACGGTAGGTCTTCTAGCCAGACAATCTGACCTTTTCCAGAACATTCATCGGCCATCGAATTTCATTTCATTACATTGTGATCTGGAACCCAAACTACACTCAGTGAATTTATCTTGGAAGTGATGAGTAGTTTTACTAAGAATTTAAGTGCAGTTTGGTTGTCGCTACAGAAGTAGATATTTCATCTACTTCACCGTCCATTGCCATCGAAATTGCGTATATTTTCGCAAACATAGGGTTTTCCAATAGGGACTTGGCAGCTTTTTTTGTGAATGCACTCTTTCACTAATCATCAAACTGTCACTGTCAATTAATTCACTAAACTCAACATTTTCATCGTTGTAAAGTACACTAACGAGCAACGTCTGATTCGGAGTCGGTGACTACAACTTTAAGAGCGTTAACTCCAATTTTCGGTCGTAATTCTCGCCCTAGTAGACAGGCAATAACAAGTTTAGTGCAAAAATTTGAGTCTACATATTCGTTGTGTGATGTTGCCATGTCAGTGAGACAACGGGTATGTCGAAGTGTCGAAAATATCGCTGCCGTTCAGACGTCCGTAGCAAACGATCCAAATCAGTCAAATTCACGCCGTTCTCAAGAATTGGGCATCGCTCAGACCACGTTATGGAGTATTTTGCGTAAGGATCTTGGTTTACACCTATACAAGATCAAGCTGACTCAAGAATTGAAGCCGATGGACCATTTGAAGCGACGTACGTTCTCCTATTGGGTTCTGGAGAAGATGCGACAAGATGACGAATTTTATCGCAAAATCATCTTCAGAGACGAAGCTCATTTTTGGCTCAATGCGTTCGTCAATAAGCAAAATATGCGTTATTGGTCGGATGAAAATCCACATGTGCTTCATAAGTCACCACTTCATCCACAAAAAATAACTGTTTGGTGTGGTTTGCATGCCGGCGGCGTTATTGGGCCATCGCGCCATGATCACCGATTATTGGCCCGAATTGGAAGATACGGACTTGGACGACATGTGGTTTCAACAGGATGGTGCCACAAGCCACACAGCACACGCTATAATCGATTTATTGAAGAGTAAGTATGGTGAGCGTGTTATCTCAGACATGGGCCAGTCGATTGGCCACCTCGTTCGTGCGATTTAATGCCGCTTGACTATTTTCTGTGGGGCTACTTTAAGTCATTGGTTTATGCCAACACGCCGACGACGTTGGAAGAGCTCAGAGCCAACATTGAACTCGAAATAGCGGCCGTTTCGGTCGAATGTACTGCCCGCAGTGGGCATATGAACGAAGTCGAGTTCCATTCATAAATGTTTTGATTGTACTTCAAGCCAATAATAAAGTTTTTGAATCTCAAATGGTTTGCCTTTTATTTAAAACAAAGGTGTCAAGTCGTTATTAGAAAACCCTATATATTGGGTTGTTCAATAAGAAAGTTCATTTTCGGTATGTTTTGCTTTTTTTTTCTTTAAAAAACTTGTCAAAGCAACAGGGGCGCAACGAGAGATTTGCAGCGTGTATGGAGATTCGACTTTAAGCGCTGACACTTGTCAGCGTTGGTTTACATGCGTTGTTTAAGAAAATACAGACCTTGCTGATGCTGTTCGCCCTGGACGTTCATCCACCACTGACGGTTGGGAATGTCGAAAAAGGTGGATGTTTATTTTACGAACTCATTGGTGACAGAGGACAAGCACGCTCAGAGAAGGTGACTTAGTTTTCTAAAATTCCGAGAAAACAGTGGTGCCGTGGGAAGGTACTGCGCGTCTATAGCGGGGCAGATGGTGAGGTTAGAAGAACTGACATTCGCACGAAGATAGGAGTATTGCGTCGTCCAGTGTCAAAGTAAGCTGTTCTGAACGTTTCTGATGGTGAATAGGACTGATTCACGGGGGAGGGGGTGTCGCAGAGCACCTTATGTTGACGAAACGCCACATATTGCTCAGACTTTTCAGTGCTCATTACCTTTGCCGTGTTGCTTATGTTGTTAGATTCTTAACCACACCTTACTATACATTAATCATTTGTGTACCGAAAAATGAGCAGGGACATACGGAAGAGAGTATACGATGGGATAAAAGGAGAAAGAAGGAGAAATTTTTTGAAAGATAAATACCGAGACACAATAGAACCAACATCAAATTGCACATGGAAAATGAACACACGTTTGACTTGTGGGAAGAAGATAAAAATCACAACTCTCAAGGAAGATATCCTAATGGGACATGGGTTTCAGTTGCAGCTGGTAGTGGCGGTGGTGGTGGTGTTTGTGATAGTTGTTTAAGTGGAGTTAGAACAACATTCAGCATTTTGTTTGATAGGGAAGAAGAAGAGGAATAAATGAAGATGGGCTGGTAGAAGTGTTTGATTTTTATTGCCAAACATTATCAATGTCAAGGTAAACAAAATATGACTCAGGTTGGAGGAATGGTACATTCGTTTGCATGCCCATGAGTCCTTGATCAAAAGCGGGATTAATTTGCATTAGACACTGCCATGATACCACTAATTGATCATTGCTGGAGCATAGCCAATGCCAATTGCTACGGGATAGGTCGACTGTACTGGCGGGTAAGCAAAACCAGTCGATTGAACAGCCATCATTTCGATTTCTGCCGCCAGCAGATGAAGAGAACACTGATATCGCAGTCATAATGAGAAAATATAACATACTTGCCGAGTTCGGTGGTGTCATGAATTGAGTTTGTGGTGGGCCCATTAGACCAGGGGGCATGCCACCGGAATTCGAACTTGATTTGGAAAACAAGCCCAGTGGGTTGCAATTGTATTGTTCGAGATTTAATTGAGGATTATTTGATGGATCCATCCTGCATAGTGCAAATATGCCGTCCTTGGTCAATTTGCCGGCTTTGTCCTTTTCACCACTGATGCCTAGTGAGCTGGTTTGCTTGAAAAAGTCCTCTTATTTCTTCGCTATGGAATTTTTTAATTCACCATTACTACCACCAGCATCAGCAGTAGTACCAGTTGCAGACGATTCATTATTTTTCAAACTGGTGCAGCACTGAGGAAACCTCTGAATGTGTCGCTATGCGAACCATTATTTAAGCTCAAATCAGAACTCCCAGACACTGAGGGAATGATAGTGATTCGAGTTGATTGTAGAAGATTCACTTATAAGATGGAACTTAGGGCTATTCCAAGGTTTCGGATTGGGCAATGGGATAGGTAATGGTGTTTTAACTGTCGAAGAATTTGACTTCCTATCACTGATGCTATTGCTACTGCAATAATTCCAATGCCAAAAGCTGAACCCCTTTGAGCTGTTTTTTTCTTACGTTTTTACTTCTCCGGTTCTTCGTTTTTGGCCCAATCAGCCGTGGGTGGTGATGAGTGGGCCCATTCGTGAGGTAAGTATTTTGTGTGTTCATATTTGGCACGAATAAAACTCTCAAGAGCATTTTCGGTTTGTGGACAACGAAAAGCATCTGGCAATTGGGCTTCGTATACAGCACATTGAATTAAGATCACTTGTTCCAGTGTCCATGTGTCAAGATTGATAGATTTAACCCGAGTGTGCATGTAACACGAGGGATGCGATGAATTCCAGCATAGCGAATACGAAGGAAAACTCCGAGATCTCACGATACTCAGCGGGGACCTCTTGCATCACAATCCAGGTAATATTTGTTGTCCTCATCGCATCTTAGTCAGTAATGTCTCCTAGATCAGCTTAGTTCCTTCGTTTTCTTTTCTTCTGCTGCTGCTGTTGTTGGAACTCATTTCCTTGTTCTTTTCCGTGGAAGCTTCCTGCTACTTTTCGACAAATTATAATGCTTATTTCTTGAAGCTTAGTGCGGTGATGTCTCCAATTTTAAAGAGGAATTAAATGAAAGCTGCTCACACTTGGAAGCTGAATGGAAAAAAATTCAAAATAATCCCGAATTACCATTTCATTTTTGCATGGGAATTGATGAAAATCACAGAACATTTAGCAGATTTTGTCCTATATATAGGCCCTATATATAGAGTTTGTTCAGATCTAAACAAAAGAGAAGGCTATTAGCAATTAAATTGTATCACGGGTATTTACAATAGCATACAAGGCTTTACGAATAATTTCGAAGAACTCGAAGAACTATTGTGCGATAGCAATAAATACGATTTCGTTTATCGGCATAGACGAGAGATTTGACGTATCTGTCTAAAGGCGTCAAATCCCACGATATAGCTCACTAAAATCATTTCTCAACTGGTCCATCGATTCATGTGCTGTGTAGTACTGTGTAGTGTGCTGGAACCACATCTAGACCAGACGCAAAATTAATCATCCAATTTTGTTTTTGAATTACTTTTTTACTAAATAAAAAGAAATGATTTTGAGTGATGAAAATCTTTACTTAAACCTTTACAATTATTTATGTTAAGTGGAAAAGATGATACCGGCTAAGTGGCTGCCGCCAGTGTTGATATACATTTGTGCCCGTTGTATCGCATTTTGCATGAATTTCTGCAAGATGTCCGGTGATGACTGTTCATATTCATGTCGAATACCACATTCATCCGCAATTTATTCAGAAAATTAAAAATACAAGCTTATTCATCTCAATCTATATTGTCCCCTTCAAAGTAATCCTCATCGACTGCAACACACTTATGCCAGCGCTTGATCCAATCCTCGAAACATTTTTTATATTCGGTTTTCGGTATATCCATCTGTGCTTCTTGCGATTTTTTCATTACTTCCTCTCGGCTGCTGAAACGCGTTCCCCTTAGTGGTATTTTAACTCGATTGAACAGAAAGAAGTCACGGGGAGCCAAACCAGGTGAATTCGGTGACTGTTGGATGGTATTTGCATAAGAATAATGATGGCACTGTGCGACGGTGCGTTATCATGGTGCAAAATCCACGAGTTGTCTGCCCACAATTCTGGTCTCTTTCGGCGAATTGCTTAAGCAAACGTCTCATAACGCCCAAATAATACTCTTGGTTTACTGTCTGGCCTTCGGCAACTGCTCTACACCGTTGTAATCCATGAAAACCGTGAGCATTGTCTTGTTTTTTGACTGAAAACGACGTGTTTTTTTGGTCTCGGCTCATGTGGTGAACGACATTCACTTGCCTGATGTCTGTATTGCGTGTAGTACTCATAAACCCACGTCTCGTCTCCAGTAATGATCCTTTTAATGAATGTGGGATCGGATTCAGCCTCGCAAATCAACCCTTTTGCGACGTCAACACGGTCTCTTTTTTGCATGGAATTGAGATCTTTTGGCACCAACTTTGCTGGTAAACGACGGAAACCCAAATCATTAACCAAAATGTCTTGGACGGATCCATAAGCAATGTTCAAGTTCTCCGCTATCTTTCTAATGGTTAATTTGCGGTTATTGACCAACATTTCTTCTACTTCATCAATGTTTTCGTCGGTTTTCGATGTCGATGTTCTGCCACTGCGTTCATCATCTTCGATTGACTCACGACCACTTTTGAATCTCTCGTGTCACTGGTAAATGACTGTTTTCTTTAGAGAATAGTTGCTGAAACACTTTTCCAACATTTCCAACGTTCGCGCACCATTAAATCGTTTTTTACGCAAAATTGAATCCAAGTTCACTGTTGCAAATTTTAATCCATTTCTAAAATTGTAAAAAATCACCATCACACACAGAGATAGATGTACTCTTGGCTACGTAACTTTTGCAGATGTCAAGCTATGGTACTAAGATTTAGAGGGAATGTCAAGAACAGATGTACCAACTTAACAAAAAAAAAACCAGAACTCAAATCGGAGCAATGGGAGCGCGACACAATGACGCCACCGGGAACTTTTTGATCAAGGTGGTATTCTCCTTAAGGGCTATGATTGCCTGAGGCTTGTTGGCATAAACCCGCAACTTCAAGTAGCCCCAAAGAAAGAAGAAGAAGAATCGGGTGATTCTTCTAGCCATGACAAATCGCCAAAACGGGAGATACGTTTTCAGGAAACGCTTCCTTCAAAATATCCATTGTGGCTCGTGCTGAGCTTGTTTATCATGGCCCTGTAGCGTTCGTCGGTAACAGTGACGGTATTTCCGATGGCGCCCTCAAAAAAAGATGGCCCAATCACTCCTCCCGCGTGAATACTGCACCTCACAATCGCTTTGAGTGGATGTAATGGCTCTTCGTGAATCACACGTAGATTTTCAGTGCCCCAGAAACGAAGATTTTGCTTATTGACTTAACCGCTTAAGTAGAAATGCGTCTCGCCGATCATGATAAATTTCGACACAAAATCGTCCTCTTCGTTTTTGAGATTGAGGGTGGCTTTACAGTAATTCACACGTTACTGACGGTCAGGAGGCATTAACTGATGCACTGTTTGCACTTTGTGCGGGAACATGTGTAAGTCTTTCACTAAAAATCGGTGATGTCCAATTGTGTGGCCAGTCGTCTGGTTGATGTTTCTTCGTTCCCAGTGACATCGGCAGCCACAGCCACGATATTTTCGCTGAACGACCAGTCCGATGGCGGTCAAGCCCTGCGTGGTCTCATTTAGTTCTACTCTTTTCGAGTCGAGTAGCTAAGCGCGGAATGTTTGCCGCGTTGTGTCGACACGATTAGGAAATCGACGTCGAAATTCACGCTGCGCTAACACTACCGACCGATTATTGGTCAAAAACATCGACACAATTATTCCACGCTCTTACGGAGTATAAGCGCTCCATTTCTTGTCGGTTTGTGTGATATACTGCAGCTGTCTAGTTCACAAATGTCAAATATGATTGACGTATGAAGCCATATGCAAAAATTGTACCATCTTCCAATAGAGTGATTAGTTTTGGCCGCCTTGTAGATTCAACTCGTGCATTTTGGGCAAAAAAAAAAACTTTAAAATCAGTGAATGATAGCAGGCGCCATTGACGGTAATGTTGTTCTTACGGTTATTTTTGAAAAAATTTAGGCCAACTTCCACGAAGTCGAGTAACACAATCCTAATTGCCGCGAACGGCGACGAGTGAACAAATCACGGTCTTCATTAACACTGGCGGATACAGCAGCAATATCTTCCTCTGTACGCAATCTTCGCATACGGGTAGGTAGCTTGATGACCAATAGAGTGAAATTGGTGCGAAATTCGGTCACGATGGCTTGACTTACATGCTTAGTAGGTCGATTATGACGAAAATGCAGAGCAGTTTTATATGCTTCTTGTTTAGTTGCATGTACCTACCTACTTTCATTATCAAACCAAAAGCTTCCTGTGGCGGCGCTTTGAAACCAATCACATCAGAAGTTCCTTCAATGATAGCTCGTTGACAATATTTCCATTAGTGTTGCTGTGAAATAGCTTGAAAGTGAAATAAATAGGGAAGGCATTCAGTAACGATTCTAGGGGTCTTTTGCAATTTAAAGCGTCAAACTTTAGTGACCTTACTTGACTCTGTTGTGTTGGTGATATCCGCATTCGTACCTGGTTGACTGCAAGGTTGGTCGACATAGGCTCTTAGGAGGGTTCGGACATCCAGAATGCTGGAGGAGTGTCTGGCGTCGATTGCAATTTGATCATTCTGGTTTTCAGTTGATTGAACAGTGGCTAGAAAATTTCCTTTATGGGTGTTGAAATTCGCGAGCATGGTGCTGTCTACTAAAAGTCACGCCCCGTAACAAATTCTAAAGACCTGAGTCCATTGTGCTTCTATGCAGGCTGTATTTTCCGATTACTTACTCCAAAACAACTTCCCTATCCAGCCTTGCGGTAAGATCTTCTAGCGTAATTTTGGTGTTTTAGTTAAGACACTGAGTAATTGATCGGTCTAGAAGGTCAGAGAATTTGTTTTGGACGTTAATGGGGATTATAACGAGGCGTTTGCTCAAATACCGTAAGCTTACTCGGCCCATTCCATCGCTCTTCTTCGATTGGAGTTGTGTCTAATTTACACCACTTTAGGACCTCCGCAAGTTGTTCGATAGAACATTCCATGTGCAATTCGTTATCCTAAAACGTTTTCAGAGTTCATCATACACGTGTTTATCCATGTTTATATCCACTGGAGGGCCAGCTCCTTAATAAGTCCTCTGGACAAAGAATTCAGCGAAACGGTCCAGTGCCTATAGCTGCGCTGTGTTTATAAGAGAAACCATGGGTTTATCTTTCAACCAGGGCTCCGGACACGTTCAACAACGTCCAAAGGGTCATGTTCACTCAGTAGCTCAAGTTGAAAAGAGAAGCGTAAGGGCAAGAGCGTGGGTGCCGTCGTCAATCCGTGTATGGGATTTCTCTGACGCATTTTTGATGAAGAGGATGTACCATGGTGTGAATACTGCCCATCGCTCTAAGTAAAAAAAAAAAAAAAAAAAAATGTTAACAAGTAGTACAAGCTCTTCCAAGATGGCCAAGAAGATGCCAATGACGAACCTCGCTTTAAAAGCTCCAGCACATCAACAAAAATTCTATTGGAAAATCGTCGAAATACCGTAAGAGAGTTGCTGAGGATGTTTGTACATCGACCGGCTTGTGTCATGCAATTTTTTTGGATGTTTTGGGCATGAGATGTGTTTCAGCGACGTTTGTTCCGAAACAGAAGAACCGTCGCATGAGGGTTAAAAATAAAACTGACCTACTCAAAACGGTCATAAGTGGAGACGAGTCATGGGTATATGATCATAACGTCGAGACCAAAGCCCAATCGTTGCAAAGGAAGCACCTAAGAGAGCTAGAATCGAAAAAAGCACGCTACCGCACGATTACCGTGGCGTAGTGCATCATGAATTTGTGCCTCAAGGTGGTATGGTCAATAAGGAGTATTACCTTGCAGTTATACCCCGTTTGCGAGAAGCAATAAGAAAAAAGCGTCCGGAGTTGTGGAAAAACACTTCATGGTTTTTGCGCCACGATAATGCAGCTGCTCAATCATCGTTGCTTGTGAGAGGTTTTTTGGACTAAAACAACACGATAATCATGCCTTAGCCACCATATTCACCAGATTTGGCCCCATGCGACTTTTTCATGTTCCCAAAACTGAAGAGACCTATGAAAGGACGGAGATTTGCAACGATTGAGGAAATAAAAACGCCCTCGCTGGAAGTCCTTAAGGCTACACCAAAAAGTGCTGTGAGAAGTGCTTCGAGGATTAGAAAAAAACGTTTGCACAAGTGTTGTATTATATCTGAGTGGAATTACTTTGAACGGGACAACAATAAAATTGATGAATAAATAAAAATTAATAAGTCACCTTACTTTTTGAACAAACCTCGTATGTTGTAAATTAGTACTTCTTTCTGAACTCCAATCGATGTTAACATAGAAAGCAAAAACCTGAAAATCCTCTCAAAGATTTGGTGAGTGACTTCACTTTAAATAAAAATTAATCTATTCCCTCGGGACTATCGTATCTGTCATTATATTTGCAATACTAAAAATAAAAAAAGAGAACGAAAAATCCTCCATCTGTTCTTTTTCAAGTTTAAATACAAATCCATTTGATTTCATATTTTTTTTTTACTTTTTCCAGGAGCAGAAATACTTACGGAAACAAATATCCTGCAGCCTGTGTACACAACAAATCACTCTCAGGTAATTTGTAATCTATGTTCGATTATACCTATTTCAGCTTTTCGAGTATTTACGAGTATTTCATGTATCTGTCCGTGTTCATTATAGTGTATCTTTTTCGTATAGATTTTATATAAAAGAACTCGTATCCGTACCCTATATTTTTGGTTTTGAAAAAAAAAAAAAAAAAAAATTCATATCATGGATTCTTGCCCGATATAAAATTCCTGTACCATGTCATGAAATAGGAATGATCCACGGTCTGAATAGAACATGATTTGAAGACTAACTAAACAAAAAAAATAAAAATCATTCAAAAGCCTCACAATGGTATCAATAAATATATTTTATCGATTTTTTATTGCATTGTAATTTTTTTTTTTTTTTTTGATTTCACGTTTTTGTTGGGATAGTTCACAACATGTAGTCGAGTGAACTTGAATCGGATGCTAGAGATGTGGAATTCATTGGTTCTCATTGCAAATTCTTAACAATGTGATACACAGAAATTCGTTGGAATTGAAATTGCATGTTGAATTGTACAAGATACGAGAACTCTCAATGGGAGGTGTGGAGTACGGAACGTGTCCAAGTGTATATCGAATTATGTTTTTGAAAATTTTCTAAATTATACTCTTTTGCTAAATGGTGACATTTTGATAAAGGATATTGTCAAGCAATTGAACAATTTTTTTGTATCTCAGGGAAAGCAGCGATAGCAGATACAAATGTTCACCGGGGTTTCTATTGGCAAAATATTGTTTTTTTTTTTTTTCGAATTTGTATTTAGCACCTGTTTAAGGAAATATAAATTCTCATGCATAGAACTAGAGTTATAAACGAACTTAGGCATCAGCTGATTGGTCTGTCTTTTCCAAGTTGTTTCCTGATACCATTTTGATACGGGCGATCTGTAAAAGTAACATTTCATAATATTCGTGAATTTTTCGGTCAACATAATCGTCCTAGTGAGTCCGGAATTCGCGCAATGGCGTTTTGAAGAAACAAGTCAGACTTCATATCAGTATATTCGGCCAGCACGTACAAGCCAAAACATCATCACTGTGAGTGAAATTGCCATAGATCTATCTTTATTGGCCAAAATTCTGTTTTGATTTCGCAATAAATGTGTGCTTAATTTATTGAAAACTTCCACACTAGCTGTTGGATCTAGTGATGGGCAAATACCCGGTATATATCATTTTAGGGTAAATATGTGGCTATTTACTATTGACTTGACAACTTTGAATTTAATTTGTGAACGCACTCTTTCACTAATCATCAAACTGTCACTGTCAATTAATTCAGTAAACACAACATTTTCATCATGGTAAAGTACACTAACGAGCAACGTCTGCAAATAATAAAAATTTTCTACAGATATTCGGAGTCGGTGACTACAACTCTAAGAGCGTTAACTCCAATTTTCGGTCGTAATTCTCCCTAGTAGACAGGCAATAGCAAGTTTAGTGCAAAAACTTGAGTCTACATATTCGTTGTGTGATGTTGCGGTGTCAATAAGACAACGGGTTGGTCGAAGTGTCGAAAATATCGCTGCCGTTCAGACGTCCGTAGCAAACGATCCAAATCAGTCAATTCCACGGCGTTCTCAAGAATTGGGCATCGCTCAGACCACATTATGGCGTATTTTGCGTAAGGATCTTGGTTTACACCCATACAAGATCAAGCTGACTCAAGAATTGAAGCCGATGGACCATTTGAAGCAACGTACGTTCTCCGATTGGGTTCTGGAGAAGATGCGCCAATATGATGAATTTCATCGCAAAATCATCTTCAGTGACAAAGCTCATTTTTGGCTCAATGGGTTCGTCAATAAGCAAAATATGGTGAAAACCCACATGTGCTTCATGAATCACCACTTCATCCACAAAAAATAACTGTTTGGTGCGGTTTGCATGCCGGCGGCGTTATTGGGCCATATTTTTTCGTCGACGATAACGATTGTCACGTTACTGTGAATGGTCAGCGTTATCGCGCCATGATCACCTATTATTTTTGGCCCGAATTGGAAGATATGGACTTGGACGGCATGTGGTTTCAACACGATGGTGCCACAAGCCACACAGCACACGCTATAATCGATTTATTGAAGAATAAGTATGGTGAGCGTGTTATCTCAAGACATGGGCCAGTCAATTGTCCGCCTCGTTCGTGCGATTTTACGCCGCTTGACTGTTTTCTGTAGGGCTACGTTAAGTCATTGGCTTTTGCGAAATAGCGGCCGTTTAGGCCGAAATGTGTGGCCGAGTCGTTGAAAATTGGGTCCAACGAATCGACCGTTGCAAACGTGCCCGCGGTGTCCATATGAACGAAGTCGAGTTCCATTCATAAATGTTTTGATTGTACTTCAAGCCAATAATAAAGTTTTTGAAATATCTTAAATGGTTTGCATTTTATTTAAGAAAAAATTTGTCAAGTCGTTATTAGAAAACCCTGTACATAAATCTATATTGTCCCCTTCAAAGTAATCCCCATCGACTGCAACACACTTCTGCCAGCGCTTGATCCAATCCTCGAAATATTTTTTATATTCGGTTTTCCGTCCATCAGTGTTTCCTGCAATTTTCCCATTACTTTCTCTCTGCTACTGAAACGCGTTCCCCGTAGTGGTTTTTTAACTCGAATAAACAGAACGAAGTCACAGGGAGCCAAATCAGGTGAATTCGGTGGCTATTGGATGGCCGTGGTGTAGTGGTATATGCATAGACTCCTCAAGCAGAGGGTAGCTGGTTCGAATCCCGTGCAAAGCAATTCTCTGAAAAAGTATTTTCATAGAATTTGTATGTAGTTATATGAAAATCCCGTCGGCGTCAACTCTGCCATGAAGGCATAACACTGATGTTGGAGTGGTTGCTGGTTGGGCTAAATGTAACGAATTAACAACTAGCACGTACTAAGAACCCACTGGTTGAGGATGCACTACCTCGTCCCGTCCAGTTTGACAACCACCTCTGGGAAAAATATCAAAAGCTATTACACCTGAGTTCCAAACTACTACACCACCCACCCGCGCCCTGGAGAAAAGACAGTAAAGGGTATCCATATCCAAAAAAAAAAAAAAAAAAATGTTTTCGTCGGTTTTCGATGTCGATGGTCTGCCACTGCGTTCATCATCTTCGATTAACTCACGACCACTTTTGAACCGCTCGTGCTACTGGTTAACGACCGTTTTCTTAAAAGAATCGTTGCCGATTACAGTGCATCTGTAAAGGAAAGCATGTACAAAGCATGAAATCTCAGCATTGTTTGCCCAGTCTATAAGGAATGAAACCTCTTACAAGGTGGTCCAAATACAAGTTTTTCATGAACCGTCTGACGCAATGATACCGGAACTCTTGCTGCAGGAAAAATACGAAATAGGCTTTCCCTGTGCAGAAGACTGGTTTCGGCCAGAATCTGAGCCTGGACAGGAATGTAGTCGGGTCCTAACGAATGGCTCCAAAACCGATAAAGGAAGTGGCGTTGGCGTCCTTCTGGAGGGCGACAACTTAAGACTTCACTCCTTCTCGTTAGGAAAACTTGCATCTTGCATTGCATAAGCGGAGACATTAGCAAACCTGATGTTGCAATCAACTACTTGGTAGTTCAAATACTAATTGAAAAATCAATTATTTTCGGTATGTTGTGGCTTTATTAGAAAGAGCGAATATCCCCATTAGTTAAAGAATGTGATTTTAGTGATGTGGTTTCCTCGGCTGGCTTAGCAATCGCGCATCCTGTTAAGCCAATTGTCCAAAACCTTGTTGATTGTATCTGGCTCTATCTCACAAATGACTCGGACGATATTTCGTTTTTGAATTGTCCATATAATCTGATCTGAGATCTGATAATTGATCTTTAAGGGAACTCCACAAAAAAAAGTTTAACTGCCAATTAACATCATCAAGGCGGCTAACAACACGATTACCGAGCGGAAATGCTCGTTTGTTTGATGAGCTCTGTGGCATGGCGCGTCATCATGCTGGAAAAGATGGTTTAAGCCCATGTCTTCCAGTTCATAAAAATTCGGTAATCATAGCTCTGTAGCACTCACCGCCGATCAAAATGAGGTTTTCAACAGTTTCGAAAAAAAAAATGATGCCACCACCAAATCCACACCAAACTGTCACTCTCTGAGAACGCATTAGTTTCTCGTCAATCACATGCAGGTTTTCCATCCCTAGATGTGGAAATTGTTATACCTCGTCAGAAAAAAATGAATTTTCGGCCAAATTTGACGTCCAATTCGAGCTGCTATAACGCTCAAACTGAAAAGATATATTGGATTGGATTTTGTAAAGGAATAACCCGAGATCTTTGTGCAATAATTTGCACAGGCTGGTGCGTGAAATGTTGAATTATTGAGATCGATAGCGAGTCGATGTTCCAAGATTTAATCGAACACGCCTCAGCCACAGCAGCCATATTTTCGTCGGTATGTACCGTACGAGGAAGGGGACCGTGTGTTCACGAGCAAGCCAGTCTCACAAACTTTTTCCAAAAAAATGTGTACAACCGGCACGTTGTGTGTTGCGTTTCGGGTGAAACTTATTTTCAATAAACACACTGTTTGGGCAACACAGCACTCACTTTTGAAATAAGTTTGCAACATCTCACAACAATGATGCTGATTGAGTCAAGATTTCGAGAGGAAAAGCCCTGTCAAAATAACATATGTTACAAAGTACCCTTAATATCGCCTATAAGATCGATCTGTTTGGTCTAAATCAGTGCGATTTTAGACCAGAAAATTCCATCAAATATTCGCACTATGATAGATCTTCGGAAAGACCAACAAATTTCAGTTTGACACACGCCATCTATTTGTCGACTTCAAAGCCGTATACGAGTATGACGTACCATGTATAGGGAGGAGCAATACCATTGTATAGAAAAAAAATTTTTATATCTAGATATCTAGTTTGAACATCCCTGCCAAATTCTCATTGCTTCATCAAATTCGGTAATAAAATAACAAAAACCTTCAAAGTCAAGAAAGATTTTGGACAAGGCGATGCACTTTCGTTTGAGTTTTTATTAACATCGCCCTAAAGAGAGTCGTGTAAAACTGGCCAACAATCAATGCACGGCATTTTTTTAGTTCGCCCAATAACTTCCGTATGGGAGCCACATTGATGTTATTGGACAAACACAATGAGCAGTCAATAAAGTTCAGGTGAGTATTGAACTGGAAGAGGCCAAAAAGGATCTGACGGATCACAAGACTGTCACCTTTGGCATAGTAACTTCCAGATAGTTAAGAACTTCGTTGACATTGCCTCACCAGTCACAATGGGCCAATAGGCCTAAGTAAGTTGGTCCTTTTCAACCGCCACTCTTACCTACCTACTTGCCTCCCCAGTGACAAGCAGAAGAAACATCAGCGCAGAAAGGAGATTCGAATTACTCTTGCCAATGGTTTTTTTTTTTTTTTTTGGGTTCAGGAGGCTACTTAGTACCAGAGCGCTTTCTCATAAGACCAAACTGGCTTTTTACAAGACCCTTGCCATCCTGATAAAATTTTATGGACCTATGGACTTAGACCTTATCCAAAACTGATGAAAAAGTGTTTGGTCGTTTTGAGAAAAAGATACTGTGTGTGATTTTCGGTCCCATGTGAATGGAGAAGGAGATTCAACCGCACACTGTTGAATCTGTTGTTGTTGGGCTGTATAGTGGCATGGGTTTAGTCAGACGTCTACGGATCTAGCTTCTGAAATTGACTGGACTATGTTGAGTGAATGGACACCACAGCTCCGGCCCAAAGAGTCTTCTGGTTTAATCCTATTTAAACGATGACTAAGGTGGCGCACGCAAGTGAAAGGTATCTCAACCAACTTGGGGTACATTACTGGAGGCGGCTTATGATATGATAAGTATTAGCTGGAGAGGCTTGTTGGTTGTGGCATCTTGACAGAGTCATTCATGAAACGAGCCTTATATGTGAACTACGATTCTTAATATATTCTATGTTATCGGCGGTCTTAATTTGCCAAATGTCTTACTATAAGGAGCCCTCTAAATATGAGGTTATAATGAAGATCCTGGGATAGCAAATCGCTGAGCACACAGTAAATGATTAAAAGTGACTGCTTCTTCATTTCCTAACTTCCAGTAAGCAACTTAATTTGACTTTAGATTGAGAAGTTAAACCGTAAGGCTCCAATGACTCCATGGGTGACTCATAGAATAAAATCTCCTAGGCTTCTCCATTTGATCTTTCACAATACCACTTTTCTCCTCAAATCTTTTGTAAATCAAGAGTGTGGCAAAAGACGTATCAACCCTGACGAGTTGAGATGTGAGTTGAGAGTTCCTATCCAAAGAGATGGGTTCTTCCGAATCAGTGCAGCTTCTAGATTTTCTTTTGAATATCAGTAAGACGTTTTCGTTTTTTACTATGCATCCAACTAAATTTACTAAATGATCTTTCCGTGGCTGCTGAAATTACAGGTGCTGATAAAATTCGTGCTGCAATTTTGCTTAAATTTTTGCTTGCACAAAAACCTTTCCACCATATAAAGGGTTCTATTGACGAAGCGCTTGACTAAAGGAATTCTTTTGCCCAAATGCCTTCCTTGGATCGATATATAGCCAAATCAGACATAACATACAGTCCCATACTTTTCGATACTTCATAAATAAATTCCATCGACGTGACTTGATCAGAATCATTTAGTGAAGAAATCAAGAAGTGCAGAGCAAGGTAAATTGGTGATCTTGCAAGTAGAATCCTTTCTCTAGTTTTTTTAAAATTCGATCTCTTTCCAAAGCATTTAGAATTGTCAATTTTTCTGTTTCTAACAAATTGATTGCCGAGTCAAGTAATTCCTCAAGAGCTTGATGGACCTTGAAAATCAAGCACTTATCTGACTCAAATTTTGTAATACAGAGAACAACTGGTTTGATTAAATCTATTAATTGCTGAATTTCCTTCTAAAACGGTTCTTCATTTATCAGAGTTGTTTTTATTTCCTTTGAAATAGAAGAAGTCTCATTAATCGCTAATGTTTGAAGACTGGCTTTGTTGCTTACAAAGTTTTCTAGGCAATATATGTAGCTCCTCCATCGAGTTTTACACGGAAGTTTCAGTGAAATGGTTATGCCTTTTTTCTTTGATGATATCATTGCAAAGCAAAAGTAATGTATGTGCTATGCACCGTAGATGAATTAGATGACTGTATGTTAGTTTTCCTTTAGCAGCCTCATCGCTTTTTCATATTTGAAGCATCGTCTCCTATTAGAACAAATAATTTTTCTGGCCCATATTTTTCAATTATTGTCTGCATCTGTTCCTGTAGGTATTTTGTAGTGTGGTTATTATTTTCCGTAATTAAAAAATCCACAAAAATTGGATCCGGTTTTGATATGATGAAGTTAATAATGCCTTCATTGCGGATATTACTTTAACCATCACATTGCAGGTGTAAATGTTGTGCACTATCTAGTTGATAGTGTATCTCCTTGTATTCTTCTTCTAAATAAGTTATTGCCAACTGCTTCCTGGATGGCAGTTTGAATGATGATTGCAATTCTTCAAAAAATGACTTTCATAATGAATGCTCAACCAACGATAAAGGTAAACCGCTTACGTAAATAGCTCTTGCTAGCATCTTGTTTAAGGATTCCTTAAATTAAATAATTTTTGGGTCTATAACTTAATCCGTTCTTTCGGTTAACTTGTATTATTCCATTGGAACATGCGTTGGAAAGCTACTGTCATTGTACGTCATTTCAGTATTTGTCATTCATTTGAAGCGTAAACAACAATATTTTTTTTTTCACTCAAATATGTCGAACTTTGTGCCTGAAAAAGTGTTTTTGCGGGGAGTTCTTCTTCATTACTTTAATATGAAGAAAACTGCTGCCGAAAGTCATCGTATTTTGGTGGAAGTTTATGGTGAACATACGCTACCTGAGCGAACGTGACAAAAGTGGTTTGCACGATTTAAAAGTGGTGATTTTGGCTTGGAAGACGATGAACGTCCTGGGCAGCCAAAAAAGTTTGAAGATGAAGAACTGGAAGCATTACTCTATGAAGATTGTTGCCAAACACAAGAAGATCTCGCAGAATCTTTGACTGTCACTCAAGCAGCCATTTCAAAACGTTTAAAAGCAGTTGGATATATTCAAAAGCAAGAAAATTGGGTTCCACATGAACTCAAGCCGAGAGACGTCGAAAGGCGGTTTTGCATGTCCGAAATGCTGCTGGAACGCCGCAAAAGGAAGTCATTTTTGCATCGGATTGTTACTGTTGATGAAAAATGAATCCATTACGACAACCCCAAGCGCAAAAAATCATATGTGAAAACCGGCCAACCAGCCGAATCCACGGCAAAGACGAATATCCATGGCGCGAATGTAATGCTCTGTATTTGGTAGGATCAGATGGGTGTGCTGTATTATGAGCTGCTAAAACCGGATGAAACCATCAATGGACAACGCTACCGAACACAATTAATCCGTTTGAGGAGAGCAGTAGCCGAAAAACGCCCGGAATATGCGACCAGACACAAGGCAATAATTTTCCATCATGACAACGCTCGGCCCCACGTTGCTATTCCGGTTAAGAACTATTTGGAAAACAGTGGATGGGAAGTCTTACCCCACCCGTCTTATAGCCCAGACCTTGCCCCTTCTGACTACCATTTGTTCCGGTCGATGCAGAACGCCCTCACTGAAATACGGTTCACATCAGAGCAGAATATCAAAAATTGGCTTGATTCATTCTTGGCTGCCAAGCCGGCGCAGTTCTTTTGGAATGGGATCCACAAATTGCCAGAAAGATGAGAAAAAGTCATAGCTTCAGATGGGCAATACTTTGAATAGTTCTATTGTACATATTTTTCTTAAATAAACGTTCAAATTTTGAAAAAAAAAACGCAGGAATTATATTACATACCCAATAGTAAAGCAATAATATTATTTAAATAAAATATCTTAATAATAATAAAAATAAGAGAATGATACTTACCTTTTTAGTTTTTGACATTGATGATGAATTTAAACAGACATTTTCCTGATCACCTTGATTGTTCCCAAGCAGCGTATTAAAGATATCACTACTTTCGGCATCGCTTGGTATTTCTTTGGCAGAATGTTTTTTCACACTCTTTTCACTATTTGTAAGAACTTTTATATCCAATGGACACTTTAAGCAATTGGCTTAATGCTTAGCTCTTTTATTTATATTAGGGAAGTAGTTTTTTCGACACTTGGCAGTTTGTTTCGTTTTATCAAAATACTTCCAAATAGTGCTTTCAGGTCTTCCCATTTTTTTTTTTTTTTTTAAACAATATTTTTAGTCTCAGCTCAAATAAACATCAAATTTAACTTATCACGATCAGTTGTGATTCAATTAGCCATTAGCGTATAAAAAACTATAAAATAATGAATACCCCATTTTGGGTATATACCCGCGAAATACCCGGTATTTACCCTATGATAAATACCTACCGGGTAGGTAAAAAAATTCCAATAACTAGTTGGATAATCTTTACGAGAATATACGTCTACAACTGGCCTATCTGCACGATAAATCTGACTCGGTGTGCTATGAGAACATATCAAAAACAAGGAAGGTCTCCCTGTCGATGTTACTAGTTCCACAAAATTTTAAAGAAAGTATCACAAGATTTTCAATACCTCCACCCCAAAAAGTTGCAGAGTTTCACATCTCCCGCACAGTCATGCAAAAACCTTCCTCTCACCTTCTATTAACAAAACGTAAGATAACTGCATTCTGAAATTCACGCAGTTTTGCGTCAATTTTATTTATTAAAACAATTCATTGTACAAGTAAGACATAATCTTATAATTAATTGTACAAGCTAAGCTTATATTACATTTTAAAAAGTTTAGATACCAAAAGGAAAAAATAAAAAGCAAACAATTCAAAGAAAGAAAGATAGATAAAAGTAAAACTTAAAATAGACAGCAGAAAAAGGAAGATAGAGGAAAGGTGGAATACGAAATAGGTAAGAGTAATGAAATTCCATTCCATTCCAGTAAATTTGTGTATAGTATTCAAAAGCTTTTCTAGTAAAAGTAGTTGTGTTATGCAATGGTAGCTCATTCCAAAGATGAATCGCATGTATATAAAATTGTCGGCTTCTAATTAAATATTTATGTCTGGGTGGAATTATTTTCATTGTTCTTGGATTAGTCGCGAACTTAATTTTTTCAGAAAGGCAATCCGGTTGTTCGGTTGTTATAATTCTGTGAAATAGTTTAGTGAGCTTATAGTGAACAGTGAACAGCCTGCTATTTTATTGGTATATTCGAAAATGTGGTCAGATCTTTTTATATTAAAAATATATCTAGCGCAGCTATTGTATGCCACGATAAGTTTCCGTTTGGATAAGTAGTCTATGTCCAAATATATTTTATATCCATAAAGAAATTACGGTAAAATGAACGATTTAACAAGCTTAAGCTTAACATCTGTGGGAAGATACTTTGTCGTGGGGCTTAGACCACGTAGAGCACCATAAATTTTTGATTTAACTTTGTTTACGTGAAAATTCCAATTCAAGTTATTTGTAAAGTATATCCCAAGATTTTTTATATTATCAACATACTCAACAGTTGTATCATTAAGATATATTCGAGGGAATACTACTGTATTTTTACTTCGGTTAATTGTCATAGCTTTAGTTTTAGTTGGATTGAGACTAAGTCCATTATTTAAAGACCAGGTGTGAATTTCTTTTATTGTATCATTCGACCAATATTATTAAATCCTTGGTTTTTGAATGATTTCGGGAATAACGAATATATTTGGACATCATCAGCATATATATGATGTTCGCAGGTCATAAAACACTTAGATATGTCGTTTATAAAGCATGAAAATAGCAAAGGACCCAGGACAGAACCTTGAGGGACACCTGAAGAGACTTGTAGAGGCGAAGAACATCTATTACCGAAGCATACATATTGGGACCGATCTGATAAATATGAGCTCATTAAATTGCAGATGGAGCTTTCGAAAAAAATTGCCCTTCCAACTTCTTCAATGATAACGAATGATTAACGCTATTAAACGCCGTAGAAAAATCAAGAAATACTATAAGACCCAACATATCGCTGTCTAAGCCGGCTCGTAAATCTTCGCATACTTTGAGTATAGCTGTGGTATAGTTATATTTAGCGCGGAAATCGGACTGAAATTTCGTGATAAGATTTTTTCTATTTAAAAATAATTTTATTTGGTTACTAATAATAATTTCAAATATCGGATCTCGATATTTTGTTAGAAGTTGATGGTTTTGGTAGTGGTAAAATTTTGGCAATTTTCCACCTATCGGGAAAAACTGACGGGTTAAATATGTGGGTTATGTGAGAAAGTAGTAATAAAAACTGGGAAAACATCATCCGAGCCAACAGCTTTGGATTTGATCTTGAGAATTGTTTGGCCAACACTTAACTCATCAACTCCGGAGAGTGAAAACATTACTTCTTGCTGATGGCCGGTGGTAGAAGGGACGGTCTGAAAATCAAGTGGATTGCAGTTGTTTTGAACAAACTTTCTGTTAATCACATCCAGGTCGGTGTTATCAGGGATAGATTCCTTAGCAGACTTCAGTCCCATCTTCTGTACGTTCTTCCAAAATTTCGAGGTAAACTCAGCGGAGTTGAATTTGTTCTGGTAAAAAGACTTTTTCTTATTTTGAATCAGAAGGGTAACTGCGTTTCACTGTGAACATTTGTATCTTCTCCACTTTGCGTAAAGAAGATTTCGTTTACTAATAAGACTTAGGACTTCTGATGTTAGCCAGGGAATGTTTATCTTTTTAGAAGCTTTTTCTTTTTTATTGGTAAATGTTTGTGAAACAAAATTATAAAAATGTTCGAGTTGAATGTTAACATTACCTGTTGTATACAGGGTGAGTTTTTTTAACTTGAGACATTCAAATTACTCGAAAAATACGCGATATCGTGAAAAATGTTTCAGACAAAAGTCCCAAGGTTCTGTAGGTGACATAAGATGGTGACCACGAGTTTGACCTTGAGACCCATTTTCAAGGTCAAACGAAAGTCACTTTTGATTTTTCAATTGATAGTTCCTGATTTTCATAGCTCAGTCGTATTGTTCGTAGGCTTGCCATTTGTTTTTACATACTGGGTTTAGCATAATCCAGAAACAACGACGTGGACGTAGCAGTATTTTGTTTTCTTCGGGGGGATTAATTAGAGTGGGTCCCCTTGCCTCCCACTGTTGAATCATTGAATTCTTCCCATTTAGACGTTTATTTCCCGAGACTATTTCAACAAATGCTCGAAAATGTGACCATTCACTTCAATACACTTGTCTATCCGCATTCTTAATGAACCAACAGAACTGAGAAGTATTTCTGGCGTAATCTTCCGGCAAGCTTAAGTTATTCGTCTTTTCATGTCCTCACGTTTTGTTGGCTTTTTTCTGTAAACCTCACTTTTTAAGTAGCCCCACAAGAAGAAATCAAGTGACTTAAGATCAGGTGGTCCTACATTGCTCGGACCCCCTCGTCTGATCCATCGTTGATGGTAAACATTGTTTAAAACAATGGAATAATGGGCTCGACAACCATCATGTTGAAACCACATTGTTTGTCGCAACTCCAATGGCAGTTCTTCTAGTAATACTGGAAGATAGTCCCGATGGTTTGCATACTTTTTACCATTCAAGTTGCCATGGACGTATTAATTTATCCCAAATCATTCCCGCCCAAACATTAACATTCCAAGGGTGCTGGCGTTCAACTTGTCCCAACCAAAAAGGGTTTTCGGTAGCCCAGTAATGCATATTATGTCAATTGACCGTACCGTGATTGGTGAAAGTCAACTCATCAGAGAATAACACCTTGGCGAAGAAAACGAGGTCTCGTTCAATTTGCTGAAGTACCCATTGACATAAGGAAACCCGGTTGCGAAAATCCTCACTAGAAAGTTCTTGATGCATTAAAAAATGATAAAGATGGTATTTATGCCGATGTAATATCTTACAGACAGTCGTTTGAGAAATTCCTGATTCACGACTTATTTGGCGAGTGCTAATGTGAGGATCGTGTGCAACGGCAGCTAACACTGCTATTTCATTGTCCTCAACACCCTATCTGACCAATTCCTTTTCTTTGGTTATACACTTCCTTCACCAGTGAATTGTTGGATAACCCGATTAAAGGAAGCGCGCTATCGTATCTGGTTTCTGAAACGTTGGGCGTAAATAGCAACAGCACAATCGATGTTCCTTCCACTTTCTCCATAAATCAATATCATTTCAATTTTCTCTTGAATTGAAATAGCCTGCATTATTAATCTGGAAACGTTACTAATAATAATCAGATCCTCAAAACAAATCTCGACCTTCTAACACTCTAACAACGTTGGAAACCGATTAATGATTTAGGCGTGCCAGTGCAGTGGTATCTAGCACTGAATGAATAAGACCTTTGAGACAAAATCGTGTGCCCCATTGCGGAATACGACTGAGCAATGAAAATCAGGAATTATGATTTCAAAAATCATGAAATGGGTCTCAAGGTCAAACTTGTGGTCACCATCTTATGTCCTCTTCAGAACCTTGTGACTTTTGTCTGAAACGCGATATCGCGTATTTTTCAAGTTAAAAAACTTACCCTGTATATTAGTGTCCAGTTCAAACACCTCCAATCACTAAGCAATGCATTTAAATAAATTTTTTGAAAAGTTAAACGACGTTTCTTCACCTTGATTTACATTTACTGGAAATGCATTTACGTTCAAATATATCAAATCATGGTGTGAAAAATCAGGTGCAAGAAGTTGGTCGTAGTGCAATATGGAATCAGGATTGGACACAATAAATACATCTAAGAGCGAGGTTCATCTGTTAGGCGCAAAATGAGTTGGTTGATCATAATTTGCAAAATGTAAATTAAAAGATTCTACCATATCAACGAATTGTTTATTTTTTCCTTCCGGGATATTTAAATTAAGGTCTCCGCAAAGTACAACTTTCGCAAAAAGTGGAGACAATTCCTCTAACAAAACTCTTTTATAAGAGTGACTTGAGTGACTCTCCTTGTCAAGCATATTTTGCAGTTCTATTTGGGTATACGAAAGCTCAGTTCGAAGTGGGTACCGCGTTGGCTCACATGTGGCCAAAAACCACAATGTGTTGATGATTCAGAGCGCTGTTTAGAGCCAATTATGCGAAATAAAAAGAATTTTTTCCCTCGGTATGTGACAATGGAAGAAACATGAATCCTATTACAGTCTATAAGGACATGTTCCTTATCCTATACCTTCCAAAATTTCCTGTATGCCATTTGATAGAACAATGTTCCATTTGGAATGGAGGAACCTCAAAGTCAATCACATCGTAAAAGGCAGAAGTCTAACGATGGTTGCGAATTCGCTAAACGTCAAACTTATACACATGTATGGTGTATCTCCTATAGCCCATCTTCTTTCTTTTTGTAATCCCGCCGACAACCATGAAGATGACGACGACGTTATCTGAGCACGTTCTGGCCTAATGCCAATAAAGCCAAGGAGTCGAAAATATAGTTTTTTAGGCTCGGTATCCACACTACTTCTAAATGCCTACCAGGGATGTTTTTGGGTAAATAAATCCTCAGGATACAATTTCGATTTAATGAATATCCTACCCACCGTCTGTGACGTTGCGGTATCGGTGAAAACTGACATTTTTGGGCAAATTTTATGGCATTTACTTGGCATACGGATAAATGTACATGTACTCGTAGCTGTCGATGGTTTTGGTTTTGTGGCAGCATATAGTATTCCTTAACAGTTTTTGAAAGCGGTTTTTGCCAAAGATTAAGGTATTCGTACATCGTATGTGTTCCAGGTTATGAGTATATTGGGGTTGCCATAACAAAGGCATAGGTTGAGAATCGCTTCTTTTTTTTTGTGAATTCTAAGGTGAGGGGTTAAACATTCTTTAAGAGGATATTTTCAAGATTCTGAAAGTTTGTAATTCCTGTCACGTTCCAAGGAGCCCTAAGGTAAACATCTGTTGTGCGTTCGTGCTTGGGACAGGTGTACAAGCACCATACGTACAGAGGCTGTTGGGAATTTATTTAAAAAAAAAATTTTTTTTTATTAGGTTTCAGGCGGCGTTATGTTTGTACGTTGGCGTGATATGATCCAAAAATTGGTCACAAATTGCTATATGAGTTCGGATACGGATAAGAAGTATTCTATATGTGCGAATACAGAGAGCCGAATTTGGTAGGGCTGTTGTGTAATTGTGAGATGATTGCGCGTGTGTTGTGACTCCGCAAAAGTGGCGATATAAGGACAAGTCTAAGAACTTTAATCGTAATCGCTTTGCTGTGGGAGGTAGCATTAAATGTTTGAAAAGTATGTGAGGGGGTTAACGGTGGCTGAGCTGGGTGCTGAAGACTTGATAGAATTGATTAACTTGAAATTAAGTTTGGCGAAGTTAAGTGTTTTTCGCTTTGGAAATTACCAAAGGGAGTGCCTGAAAATGTTGTTATAAATCCTTGACACGTAAGTGAGTGGATGGAGACGAAGCAATGTTCACTTCCTTATTCGAGGAATGAGTTGTTGTTTTGATAAAATTTTCAGCAGAAAACACTTTTAGGTGTTGAGCACATGCTTGAAGCGCTCTTGATATGACAATAGAAGACCAACAGCCTTTTCTGCTGAGGGAGAGCCAAAAAGCTTTGGTCTGTGTTTATACTGAAGAGTTACGTCATTTGTCATTTAGTCCCAATGCACTAGACCTTGAAAAGGTTTGCTATTCGAAAATACTCAGTGATTTCAGTCGTCGGATTGCTTTTCAGACAAGTCTTGCATTTTCGAATGTAAAACGGGTAATAGCCTAGGTATACAACAGCCTGCATCCGGGAATTTTTTCTGATGGCAGGTCTCTCCAGGCTTTCGTCATTTTCGTTAATGAGCAACCACGGGCTTATCATGCTGGCTGATATGATGTCATACTGTTAGTGATGATCTTCTGTACACGGGGCTTAACCCTCTAATGTACACCTCTATACTTGTGAAGCAGCTCCGTACATCAGAATGCAGTTGCTGGCAGTCCTCAGTGGAGTTTTTTTTTATAATAAGCGCGCGCTCACGGGGTATAAGTACCCTTAAAATGTTTGTATACAGCGCGGGCGGAGGAAAGTCAGGGAGGCAGAAAAGAGAAATAAAAATGCACGTTGATCTTAAATGTTTGCAAGTTATAATGAATACGAAATAGAGAGATCGGAGGGACATTCCATAAGCGAGTTGTACGACTTAGGAACGAATCACAATATTTCAGAGTACGTCCGAAAGTGGACTAGAGGGTATACTGATGAGCATTTATAGGCGGGTGTTACGATCGAAGTTTTGAAGGGGCGGAATGCTACTGGCGATTTCTATTTAGCGCTGGTGGTGGAAATAGCGATAAAACAAGGTGAGATAGAAGACATTACGTCGGTGTTCAAGGGTGTCAAGCGAATGACTGATATAAGTATCACTTATGAGTCTTATCGCACGGGTTTGAATCCTATGTAGACACGAATATAAAAAGCAGAGAGTACTGTTTTACTCTGGATTAGAAGTAACAGACAACAGATCGTTGACGAAAATTAAAATGAGTGTCAGAGACAGAACGGAGCCCTGGAGCACACCAGCATTTATTTTTTGAATATCTGACTTCAAACCATCCACGACAACTTGAATTGAGCGTTGTAAAAGGTAATTTCAAATCGATTGAAAAAGAGAGCCATCCATCCCAAAAGCAAGGATTTTCGACAAAAGAGTCTGATGCCAAACTCTGTCAAATGCCTTAGAAATATTAAGTTCAACTATAGTATCTTGCTTTCGCCAGATTGATATACGCTTTGATACCACCTTTCGGTGAGACATGCCATTAACTGTGCGCTCGATGTACGACAAATTAGCTAATAATTCACAATGTTCCGACGAGTCTAGAGGAGAGAGCACATCAACGGTATGCTTATTATGGTGAGAAGTTAAAAACAAGTCCAGACTCTCGGCGGTATGACTATCAAGGTATGGTATACGTGTGGGCTCATTTACAAGCTAGGTCAAGTTGTTTTCCACAGAAAAGATCTCAACACAACGTTCTTCTTGTGTTGTATGACGAATGTCGAAGCCACCGAGAATTGTGTGTAAGAATAAGGGGATACAATTCTTGAGTCAGACAGCGCATGGAACTCATTAAGGATCAAATTGCTGTCCAGTTTGGGGCTTCTGGAGATGGAATTTTAGCCACAAGAAGTTGAATTCTGGGTTGAAACGCGGATCATATTGTGGTGGAGTTTGGTAAGCTACATCACTACGCACGTAAATGACGAGACCGCGGTGAGAGAAGAGTAATGACACTAGTTCATAGCCAGGTAGCTTCAGATCAGAGTGATCTGAGTGGTGTAGGTGGGGAACTATCTGTATTTCACTAAGTGCCAGAACAGCTAGCTTGTATTTACAGATGTGAACATATGTAGAAAAGTGATTACTTTGTAGCCCACCGACGTGAAAATTCTGACGTTGGCTTACGAATCAATTTGGTGTTACGCCCTTACAACCAAATAAAACAGTACACTACACAAAATTTACACGTCTGCAACCCATTATCCATCGATTTTTACATGCAGTCAGCTATTGCCCGTGCGTTTATGATAAATACAGCAACAACAGTGACCAAGTACAAGCAACAGTATGCTTTTTTTTGTTTTTTTTTTTTTTAGACACTGGACTGAATATTTTTTGCACGCGCGCGTTTTTTTTTTTTTTAATCACACGAGCAGCGAGTGT
Organism: Volucella inanis; assembly: GCA_907269105.1. NCBI lineage: Eukaryota > Metazoa > Arthropoda > Insecta > Diptera > Syrphidae > Volucella > Volucella inanis. The sequence goes on from OU026154.1 coordinate 128,456,764, forward strand.
GAAAACGTGCGAGCGCATTTTGTTGACGCGTGATCCTTTATTATTTGGTCTCTCAAAGTTTACCGTCCAATAGCGTCTCTAGGGTACAAGAAAGCTAGCTTTGTCTTCAAAGCCGCTATTGAGCGAACGATGGGATATGATAGACGAAAGTCATATAGGAACCATGGAGAACGACGAGATGGGCAGTTTGGTTTTGGGTACCAAGAAGGCACGACGCCTAACATTAATAATTAATAATATTTCCTGATTCCATTTTTACACAAACCTTCACAAAGTCGTTTAAAGTTTTTGTCACCGCCGTTGACCAAGAAGTCAAATTCTGTCGGAAGAAATATGTATTTATCCAAACATATTGTCCATAAGATGTTAGAATTCTGAAGAAAGGCTGTATGTGATCCAATCTCCCTTTGATGGTCTAATTCGGGACTACCACGTCTTCCAAGACACATACGATATCCGTGTTGTTGCCTTAAAATACTTCCTCAACTCTTGAAGGCTTTAATAGAAGCAAATCGAATGTTCCACGAACATATTCGTTAATTGTTGCTTTTGGTCAGTTGACAGCGTGTTCAAGCAACCTAAACTCAACAATTCAATGATCACTTGCTTGCTAACTTGGCAGAGTAAATCTCGTCCCAAAAGTACGTTATTCGGGATGGGCTTAGGGCTGACCATATGTTGAATTCGGTCGATTTCGGTGACCACGTGATCCTAAAATTCATAAACGTATTCTCGTTCAGCAAATGCTTGAAATACGCTCCCTCGATTATTGAAAGCAGTTGTTTCCATTTCTGGATTGCCTTCAGAATTGCTTCGTTGTTCTGATAATTGTCTTCGTCCGATTGATCTTTTGAACGTTTGGTCGCAGTTTCATTGCGCTCTACTTCGATTATTTTCATGGTACTCTGTAGCAGAATAAACAGACCGTTGACACATTGTACAGTGTTTATGTTTGACAATCTAAATTCATCCGGTTTTGAGGAGAAACGAGCCATTGTCTTCAGCTTTACAAACATGAATCGCTTAAGAGCTAAGTTAACAAGAAGGATAGATGTTTCGACTTAAAAAATTTTCCTCCCGCTCGCTTTGTATGTAGACGTATAAGCTTCTGACTACTTTACCATACTTCCACCCAACTGCAAGCAGCATCTTTTAAACCAATGTGCCATTGCAACAAGTGGCAGTCTCGGAACCTTTCCCTTGGTGCTTAAGCCTAAGTGTACCACGAACCATTTCATTATGCAAGCCATCACTCATCTCGAGACATGAATTCGCCAATAAGAATTAGTTGCGAAAATTCCACGCCAGACATCTTCAAACTAAATCTACGAATACATTTTTCTCCCGAAATTCCATGCAAAAACGTTGAGAATGTCCACAAATTTAAGCTAAATCGGGGGTCTCTATGTGCCTCTCGTACCAAACCATTTAACTGCAAAGTCATAGTCGTAGTCGTAATCACACTTGTACTCGTACTCGTATCTTAAAATTAATGCCTAAGTGCGCTCTCAGTGTCGACGATTCTGAAAACAAACTTTTGCCCTTGGCCACTAGCTCATCGCTTCAACTTGAGTTCAAGGATATCTGTTCATAGCAACCGGACAACGTCGTCAAAAAAAAAAAAAAAAAAAAAAAAAAAAAAAAAAAAAAAAAAAATACAACTCAAAGCCTCTAGCGCTTTTCAAAACTAAGTCGGCACAAACTTCAACTCCACCTTCGCCAAAATGATGTCCTGTCATCACTTGTAGAGCTCTACTCTTTATTCATTGTTTCTAGGTTATACACACATAAACAACAATGACACGATGGCACAAGTAAAAACGAGAGAAGCGAATAGAGACACAAACGAAGGCGAAAAGTTCTAAAAACAACCTTAAGAACTAAAAAAACGAAAACTGAGAATCCATTTAGGTCGGGCGACCTTTAGAGAAATCCTTTCATCCCTAGCACTTCCTGCAAAGCCTGTGCACTAATGATAGCGATACTAAGAGTTCGGATAATTATGTTTCCTCTGCGTGCATAACCGGGCTTTACTCCCAACCCTAACTTGACCGGATTTGTCACAACCAAAAAGGGTTGATTCCACTTCGTTGGAAATTTCGGCTTCCCCTCCTATCCTAAAAAAGCGCAAAAAAAAAATCGCTTACATCAGATAGCAAGATTTGTCTCAGCCATTATTTTCGCAATTGTTGCTAAGGGATGGAGTGTACGTAAAAGGGTCCCCTAGACAGCTGGGCAAATTTAAATTCATTGCCTTGCGCATCGCGTGGGTGGCGAAGAAAGTAACAATTTATAGCTCTCCTCGCGATGGGGTGACTTTTAAAATGCTTCACAACAAAAAAAAAAAAAAAAAGACTCGTGCGTTGTGTGCCATAGAAATCTTTCCGGATGTGATGACGTATATGCCACTCCTTCGGAGCTGACAGGAAACAGGTTGTTTAGGTTTAAATGAGCTCATTTACACGATCGGGGTTTGGGATGGTTTATGTGTCTGACTTTTAACACTTTCGAGATTGATAGTTCTTTTTTTTTTCTATTAAAATGCGATTAACGTTTAATGTGAGCATTACTCGTACAGCGGATTCATTTGGTGTCTTTGACAGAGCTGAAAGCACTATCCTCAACCGCAATTTAAATCGGGATGATGTTGTGATTATGGACAGAAATTTGACTTCACAATTCCTGATTGTCATAAAAATATAAATAAAAAAGGCGGGATAATCCACAAGGAGTTTAAGTACCTTTAAAATGCTTACAAACGCGTGTCAAGGAAAAAATCAATTAACGTTGGTTTTAAATGTTTGAAGGTTATAATGACTAAGAAATAGAGAGCTCGACGGGACATTCCATACGGTGGGACGAATACGCGAATCAAGATATTTCAGAGTACGTCCGAAGGAAAACTGATGAGCGTACTTAGCGAGCGGGGGTGTTAATGTTAAAGGTTTAGAAGGTACGAAATTCTACTGGCGATTTCAATGGAGCACTGGTGGTGAAATTAACTATAAAGCAAAGAGAGATATGAGGATTACCGCCGGTATTCGAGGTTGTCACTTGACTGGGTGATATTAATATCACCTATGAGTCTTGTCGCACGGGTTTGAATCCCATCTACCAGGTGAAGAGATGTTTTAGAAGCACCTGACCAGATGTGGGCATTGTACTCGAATTTTGGGCTGATGAATGCCATATATATAGGGTGCTTCATCGTAAGGTTTGATTTTCAGTAGGCTTTTTTTGGAAAGATCACGTATCGTTTGGCAAGTCAACATGGTAAGACTTACACTACAACAGCATCTCCAAATCGTTCAGCTGTATTACGAAAATCAGCGTTCTGTGAGAAATGTTTTTCGTTCAATTCGATGAACTTACGGTTCGCATAATCGATCTACTGAAACCACTATTGCCCAGTTTACATTAGTGGATGATACTGATCCGGTTAGACCACATACAGCACGTAGTGAAGAAACTATAGCAGCTGTAGCTGAGAGCGTACGCGAAGACCGTAACTAATCGATTTGTCGTCGTTCTCATCAGCTTGGCTATTTAACGTGAACATCTCGGCCTAAAAGCGTACAGAATTCAACTTGTGCAATAATTAAAGCCAGACAACTTGAATTTGCGTCATATTTTCAGTGAATGCGCTCTGGAAAAACTCAATGAAAATCCGGTGTTTTATCGTAAAATTTTGTTCAGTGATGAAGCTCATTTCTGGCTCAATGGATACGTTAATAAACAAAATTGCCGTATTTGGGCTGATGAGCAACCCGTAGAGTACCAAGCACATGGTCTCGGTGAGCTCTAGTTCCAACAATAGACTTCTTGAAAAATAATTTTGGTGAGCACTTAATTTCATGTTTTACTACGGTAAATTGGCCGCATAGATCGTGCGATATTACACCTTTGGACTATTTTCTCTGGGGATACGTAAAGTCTCAGCTACAATCGACGATTTGGAAGCGAACATTACTCGTGTTATCTGCGAGATACCAGTCGCTACGTTCGAGCAATAAGCCCAAAATTAGACCTTCCGAAGGGACCACCTCAGACATAGTCGCGGCCAACATTGACATGATATCAATTTCAAGATGTAAATGCCCTGAATTGTTCTCTTAACCAATAATAAAAGTTTTAAGTTAACTTTCAAATTTATGCATTTTATTTTATATTGTAAATTAAACCTCACGGTGAATCACACTATATTAGCGCCAGATCAGAGGGGATGAAATATTTCTGACATCCCTTGAGGAAACCTAGATATTTTGTAGCATTTTTAGCGACAGCAAATATCAGGTTATTCCAACGTAGGTTGTCACTGACGCACATACCGGGAATGGAAAGTTTTTCGGTTTCCACTATGCAAGTGCAGTTCATGGATAATGACAGCAGACAGCATTTAGTTTTGGAAGCATTTAATTCCACACTATTGATAGTTCTCCAATTGGTTATGCTTTTAATATCAGAATTTAATGAACTTAACATACGCTGCCGTTCGCGTTCTACAGCCAAAGAGTAGGGACGTGAGTCCGGGAACGAATATGAAAAGCAAAAAGTATTGTCACCAGCAAAGGAATATATTGGATTAGAAGTAGCAGAAAAGAGATCTTTTAAAGAAAATTAAAAAGTGTGTCGGAGGCAGAATAGAGCCCTGGAGCACACCAGCATTTATTTTGTGAATATCAGACTTGAAACCATCCAACTTGAATTAAACGTTTCAAAAGGTAGTTTCTAATTCATGTCAAATGCCTTAGAAATATAAAGAGCAATTATCTGTAGAAGGAGAGGGAAGAAGATTGGCTTTTTGTAGGGTCGGGCTGAACAAATGCTGTTTTTCATCTTCTTGAAAAAAGTCCTAAAGGCTGAGATTGATGAAGAAGCTTACGCATTGGTTTTGCCAGTGAGGAAGAATATCTCTTCAAAAGAAGGGAAGATACAGTGTAGTGTAGGCTGGAGAAAATAACAATCTGGAAGGGTTGAACTATCCGCAAAATATGCAGCATGCAGTCAGGCCTTGTCCAAAGAGCTGACAGTTGGTATAAAGGTAACAGAGGCAGAATTTGTAACGTTTTTGACTAACGACCAACAATTTTTACTACTATTGGGGCATTGCAGTATTTTTTGGCTCCGGTTTTGGTCGTATCGGGCTTTACTTCTTTTATGTTTCGTCGAGTGTTTTTGATGTGACAGCAATTGGTTTCTTCACACCATTCAGAAATACATGCGATATAACTGCCCCTTTTCTGTGTGATATTGCACCAATAGCCAGTGACCAGAAGATCATCCTGAAAGTGGACTAATTTCGAGACGTTCATTATTTTCTGCTTTAAAAGGTCAAAGGAATGCTGCGGTTGATTTTTTCAAACAAACTTTTCTCCAGATTGGTTAAATTGGTTAAAAAGACCTCAATGTCTTTCATGTTTTTCGGCTCCGTCAAGGCACGAATTCTACTTCTCTGCTACTCTGTTCTACTCCGGTTTCCAGTCGACATCGACATAATAATGGAGTTCAAGTCGTTCGAGAAAGACTTTCAGGTTCCTCGGATGCTTTTCTTTCAAAATTCCACATTAGCAGTTAATTGTTCTATGGTAGCGCTGGAATATAACCAGCGGAACTTGAGATATCAAATTACAATCGATGATATTGGAAAGGGCCAAAGAACTCCGTGTGGACAACGTAGAGCCTTTTTAATGACTCATTCAGAGGGAGAACTAATTCTTCGACTGGAGTTGAGTTTTCTTCATACCCTATCACTCTGTCTTGGTTATACCCATGATACCAAAACCTTTCATAGGGTTCAAACCCTATCTCCATCTACTATGCACCCGGGATTCACCAAGTGGAGGTGAGAGTAAAAGCTGTTGCCGCACAGCGTACCTCGCGCCACGCCGATACGATGCGGGATTTTTTATCCTAATTAACAGCAGTTTGTGTGCTCTCTTTGTCAGTATACTATAAATATTCCAAGCTCGCTTCCTTATACAATTTCCAAGAAGTAAATTTGGTAAGATACTTTGAAACCATTTTCAAACGAATTATTGCAATTTTTACTTGCACATGACACACATCTAACATGCAAATGGAATCTCTTTTGGCCAAATATTTGGCTTAAGCAGTCATTCCTTGCATTCTGGATGTGTACGAAAGCGCTTTCTTCTCATGCAAATACGAGTATGTATCAACTCAGTTCAAGTTTCAAAATGTTTACCCACTTGGATCTTCTATTTGCTTTTTTCTTGGCTTAAATCGACGTAGGCGAATCGACGGATACGGCTCTGTTATAATGACTCTGCATGAAGTACAATCTACGATAATCCCTCCAGTATCTAGATGCAATGCAATAAAAGTTTGCATTATCCTTATTAAAATGATTGTACAAGCGGAATCTGATAAAGTTTTATTGTCCTAATTACATCCTTGTTATTGAGTTGCTGGGATAATTGGAAAAGGTATGCAATACACAGTTGGGGAGTAGAATTCAAAAGAGAAAAAATCAACTTGAAGGAGATGGAGAGGGCTAACTAGAGTACTACTGCATTAAAATTCTGTAAGGAACGAGATTAGTCGTCTGTCTTAAAGTTTAAGAGGCCACTTTTTTGGTTCACTATTGGGCTTAAAATATTTTTTTAAAAATGAGCATCTGAAGTAGAAGGAATACGTTCTTCTCCTTAAGTGGGATAAGATCTAAAATATTATAGTTGGCTTGTCATTTAGGCAGAATGAGTGCAATATTGTGATGTGAAGACATGCTACAGGAAAGAATACATAGAGCCCTTATACGTAACCAATAAGACACTGAACCGGAACTCTGATGAATTCTCAAAGACAGTCTCGATATGGGACTGTGAAACCTGCAATCAACCAACAGTATACTTTCTCAATCAACAAGCTTCCCCAGCTTATACGATCTCTACGATCATTCCAAGTTGGTTTAAGTCCCCTTTCATGTTCGTGCACCACCTAGATGAGGTTGCGCCTGCCCTCGGGATAAGAATTGAAAATATTTTGGGCCGCAGATGTGATCCTCGTATGCTCAATATGGCCTAGCTATCTCAGCGTTGGATCAACTAGACCGATGTCGTAGAGGTCATGCTTGAATTTCCTCCTCCTTTCTCAGTTAATGGAAACGGGATCGAAAATCATGCACAGTAACTTTTTCCTGAAACGGCCAAGTGCTTTTCATCCGCACAAAATAGTTCGGTCTTACGAGGAAGGGTCCTGTTACTAAATGGCCTCTTGAAACTAAAGAAACACCGATTGCCAGGAGTAATTATGCGCCTGCTTTTTACGGTAATGTCTTTAGTGCTTGTACCTGCGGTTAAGCCGTCGTCGGTGGTGCATGTTCTTTTCAAATGGCAGCATATACTCTATTTTGCCATCTAATTAAAAAAACAAACAAAAAATTAGTTGACAGCGTGTCGCCTTGCCTATTACCTTCCTTAAAATTGAAGGTTTCTTTCAATTCGTTACTGACCACAAAGTCCAAAGTGCACCTTTATATGATTCAGACTTGGCTGTATGTAGCTAAGTGCATTCATCGTCAAACCAGATGTTTCTTTATGGCGGCGCTTTGAAATCAACATTCCGTTAGTGTTCTATGATTTCTACATGAGGGCTAGGATTTTGAAGACGCTGTTGTAAACGTTATTCCTAAAGATTGTGTCCATTATGCTTGTCGTACACATATTCGTACCCTGATTGTAGCAGGGAGTCGATCGTAATGGAATCAGTCTGGTTGAAGGTTAATTGATCAAGGGATAGTCAAGTTCCTTTGTGCGAACCCGGAGGGCCAGTTCTTTAAAAAATCCCTGGTAAAAAGATTCCGGATAATTGGGCCGGTGCGAGTGGCTGCTTGCGCCGCCATCTCAATTCGAGTCCAGACACAACCATGGGACCCAATTTAGACATAAGCTCTGATCCGTATATGGGATTCCTCCACCGTCCTGATGACGGTCGTGATGAACCTTTCTCGTTGGCAGACTAGTTGTGTACCCTAACTTCAGTCAGAGGTCTGGTCTTATGGACATGCCATCAGATGCAATGGCACCTGAACTCCTGCTGCGGAAAAATTACGAAATCGACTTTCCCTATGACTAAGACTGGCTTTGGCAATTATCTGAGCCATAAAAGGAATGTAGTCGGGTAAGGAAGGCAACGTTAGATTTCACTATTCGTTAGGAAAATTTGTCTCTGTCTTCAAGGATAATCCTGATGGCAAAGAACTATGTTGTGACGAATCGATTAAGGGGGCGATGCTTTTGCACACAATTAGAGCCAATGGAATCCCGAAAATATAAATAGCCACAACCGAACATACATTAGGTCTTCCTGCATCCTTGTTTAGGGCTTCCATTCATAGTTGCGTTTCATACTGGCGTCGTGGCAGGGCACAACGATTTTGCTAAGCATTTTAGTGTGCTGGCACAAGTGATTCAATATCTTACTATGCTGGATGTTAAAGTGATGACGACACCGCGGGTCATTACCTCTGTATGTCGGTTCATAGGACCATAAAAGAAATAAGGGATGTACTACGAGCTCGTCCAAAATTATATTATTTTCAGCTCCCTTCCTAAACTTTATCTGCAATAGTTTAGGAATAGCTTATTTCATATTCCATTAGGGTTGCTGTCAAAAAAGTAATTCCGGATATTGTATTATAAAATAAGAACCAAGGGCTTATTTGAATTTTGTACTGTTTTCGAAATTTACCTCTAAGCCGTCAGATACAAATGCACGTATCTGATATTAAATCCAATTAAGCCAAAGCATCTTTTGTAGTTTTAGGCGCTTTTACGCTCTCAAAATATTCCAAAAATATAAAAACTAATAATCTCTTGTACATTACCGTTAAACTAATCTCGTTAGTTTATGTTTAGCAATGCTCTGTATTCGTATGTCCTTATGGCTACTAATTCACATCAGCCCTCCACATAAGGTTTATTCCGAACTCGGTAAATACCAATTAGCTCCTCTCTCTTTGCCTAGTGTGGATTCCCGAATCCGTATTTAAAATCTCTTTTATGCATACACAATGCATCCAACAAGTCATGGAAAGCTACATACACATACATTAGGATTCGTATCCCCGTACCATGGCCCAGGGCTTTTGTAAATGGAATTATTTTCCAACTTTGCCTGTGTGACATTGCATAATGAGATAACTATCCTTGGGGCTAATAAAATTTAATTCGCAATCACATGCAATCCTAATCCAATAATCCACTGAAATATTGACCGACTGTAGACCTGATTAAAATGTAATCAACCAACGGTACCCGTATCATTATTGACATGGTGGGCTAAATGTGTTTTGCCGCGCAGAAAAATCAATACGTCCCACCCTCATGGAAAAGCCAAAAATGTATCAAAAGCCTTTTAAGGGTTAAAGTCAGGCCAGACTAGGTCAACTCAAACCGTGGTCAAGTTGTTTCAATTGCATCTACCGCAATGACAACGGGTAATGTTGGTAATATTGATCCGTAAAATAATTCGGTCGCTGCTTCCAGTTGCAATGATGGCTACTGTTATTCGGTTTTGAGTGCATCCTGAACTCCAAGTTCGGATATACATTGAAAATATTTCCACCTCCAAATCGTAACTGGTTGTCTAACCGCATGGTAGTCCATGGTGAATAACGTGAAATTAACATTTACTATATGGATACGAGCACCGTCCTTCCTACTCGTACATGCAGATATTTTCCATTGTCTCCGACACGGTTTTTAATGCCAAAGTGTAACGAATATCAACAATTGACTTTGTTTGCGAGCTGTTCGACCAAAATGACGGTCACGAGAGAAGTTTCGCTTTTGGAAATGCGACAAGCTGGTGGACGGTGGCAGTTATGGTAAAAAGAAAAGGCTTGGATACCTATAACGTTACTGAAACAATAGGCACTCTGTTGTTGTTTGTGAAATCTAACACGGAGATCTCGCATACAACGCCCAGGACTCTCCACGACGTTCCATTGACAAACAACGCTAATTGGAACTGTTGTTGAGGTGCTTTGTATCTGCGACCACAACGAGTGTATCGATTGATGGTATCTAGTGATATGGTGCATCACCACCACCACTGGACCCACAAAATTGTTGATGAAGTTGTATGGACAGGTAGTTTCGTTTTCGATGCTCATAGTATGCAATTCTCAAAAAAAAAAAGAAAAACAGGAATAGGTGCTAGTCGTGGTAATGAAAATGAATAATGCAAAATTCAAGCTCCGTAGAAGTGGAATCACCTGCGGTTGGTTACGACCACGACCGAAATTTGAATTTATTACCGGACACAGGAAATGGGTTTTTGGAGCCGTACACGTAAGAGGATAGATCAAATTGGTATTTTGAAGAAGCTCAGTTTATGTTAAGATCTGGGTTACTTGACAATCTGAAACAACTTCACGGACGATTTTCAACTAAATTTTTAGGAGTATACGGTACGCTATGCTTAGCGTAGGTCGCTTTGACTTCGTCGATGAATTTTGTAAGACAACAATCAAAAGTCATTCCTAGATAACCTGCACAACTGCATCGCTACCAATCATTTGTCATATTCAAAGTTGGCTCAAAAATCCTATAGTTCTGAACCGAGTCCATGTGCTTCGTCGAACTTGGCGCCAACCACTTCCAGGCTGATTGTTAAATGGTTAAAGGGAATGGAGGTTCTCCAGAAGATGGTATTCATAATTGCGATACGCTACCCGCAGTGGTGATTTATGCGGTACTGCGAGTATATGTAATGGCTGTGATCCTTTATTGAACTGTTAGTTCTCTTGTGATTGGTGAGGGAAGCCCTGTGTGTCAGAAGCAACATCTTTGATAGCCTTTTGGTAGCTATCATCATATCTCCCTTTGGAAGAGTCTGCCAGGGAAAGTTAACCTCAACCCAACTTACAAATAGTTCGGGTGTTTTTGGAGTGTTTTCAATAATGGTCAAGCATCTCAAGAGGACATAAGCGCAGACACTTAAGCCTCTGCCCATCAACACCTACTCTCAGCTCCACGTTCTGAAGCCTGGGAGACGAGTTTTTCTGACTGAAGGTAGGATACCCAAAACATGTTGGACGTCTTTGGCGGCGTAACAAACCTGAATAGATCAACGGCGGCTCCCATAACCACAGCGGGCCTACAGAGTCAACTGACAGCCTCGGTTACCGAAAGATATAATGTTATGAGCCCATCAAACGATTTAAGGACAGCGAGTTTCGGTTTTGGATATGAAATGGCAGGATCATTAATAGGCCACCACGGATATAAGCGGAAATCAAGAAAGGCGATCTGACAGGCTGGACAAAAAGGAGATGAAAAACTGATTGTTACCGACCGCAAAAGCAACTCCTATTTGGATGCTGATTTGTTGTTAAAGCCAGACGTAGGTAAGAAATCTTGAGTTTCTGACATGTTAATGAGCGCCTCGTAACAATCCGCATTAAGGCTAAATGTGCTAACGTAAGCCTTAAATGCATGCACGTCCTCACGGAGGAGAAAGATGACGACACCAACGATGGCTTTTACGAGCTCTTGGACAAGGCCTACGACCATGCCCTAGTTATGACATTAAAAAATTGTCCTCGGTGAGACTAATGCAAAGCTAGGAAGAGAGGACAGCTTTGGTAGTATTGTCGGAAGGTATAGCCTGCACAGCACCACTTCTGATAACACATACAGGCTAATCGACTTTGCGGTTTGGTGAAACATTGTCGCAGCTAGCATGCGGTTCCCAGTTCTCGATATTCATAAGGGGACTTGGAGAACTCTCGACCAATTAGCTGTCAAACAGATTGACCACATTGCGACCGACGCAAAGTCCGAACGTTCCGAAGGGTCAACAATGGCTCGGACAATTACGTTATTGTAGCCCAGATTTGCGGATATCCCGAGGCAAGTTAATACTGTGTGGAAGTTCAACGTCGGACGACTAGAATTGCAAGGGATTAACAAATCTTTTTTCGATCCAATCTCCCCTAATAACTTATGAGGTCCTGCGCCACCAGCATCAAGTGTTGAAGACCGGTGGCAACATTGAAAAAAATCGATCAGAGATGCTGTCTCTTGCAGAGCTGCTCACGAGCTCTACGAGCAGAAGAGAAGAGTGGAACACCGGCTTCTTAGGAGGAAAAAGAAAAATCATAAAAAAATTGAGAGATGCTGCTCCAGAAATGAGATTCAGATGTTTTACCAAGAAGTAACGTATACAAACCCTGAATTGAAGCCTGTAGAGATGAACAAGGAAATACCGTCGTAGAATAGCAATCCATGCTTAGGATTTGGAGAAAGAGCATTTCTGTAGACTATAAAACGGCGATGACTAACTAAATGCTGCTGTCAGGAAGAATGAACCTTTCAACCTGGGCGATGTAGACCAACAATTCCGTCCACTTGACCTGGATGAAGTGAAAGTAACCATATCTAAGCATATGTCCAACAAAGTTGCAAGAGCGGACAGCCTGACTGCCGAGCTGTTTTGAGGGGCAGGCGATGACTTGTTAAGGAACATACACCTCAAAGGAGGAGACCCTCTGAACTGCGCCAACTACAGAGCCATCAATCTTCTTAACATTACCTACCTACCATCTGCCGTGCTGTGTTAATGTGTGAAGCCGTTCGTCAACAACCTTGTTGGCTCATAGGCCAGGAAACCCCACAATCGACCAAATATTGACACATATTCACATCTTGAAGAAGACTCATGGGCTCCAAATCGATAATCGCTACCTATTCATCCATTTTAAGGCCGCGTATGACGGCATCTATAGATATGAGCTACACAGAGCTCATATGTCAAGTTTTTGCATCCGTGTCAAGCTCGTCCGTTTGTCCAGCAAGACCATCAAGGTCGGTAAAGAACTCACCGATACCTTTTATGTCAAAAAGGCATTTGGACCGTTATACGATTTCTTTCACATCATTCTTGAAAGAATAATGGAGAACTCACGCACCTACACAAGAGTCACGATATTTCAAAACTCCGTTCAATTACTCGATGATATTGACGTAATCAGCAGAATGCATCGACATGTCAGCGGCGCTTTCACGGATATTGAGACGGATCAAAACAAAGCACATGCTGTCATCAGAAAAGGCCATACACCACCGAAAGCAAAGCTTGGGCGTAATATATATTACCATCGGCAGTTGTTACTTCGAAGTCATTAAGGACTTCGTCTACCTTTGCTCGGCTATTACAAGCAGCAACAATAACAGCTCAGAAATCAGGGACAATATTACTATTGTCAATTGGTATTTTAATGTGCTCAGGGGGAATTGAGTGATAAAGTCCACTCTTGTAAGACCAAACTGGCTTAGTACAAGACATAACATCGATCATCCCAATCCTACTTCATAGCTCAAACTGCTGTACTTTTTCGAAAGCGGATGAAGAAGCACTCGGTCGTTTTGAAAGAGAGATACTGCGAGTGGTTTTTGGTCATGTTGCACTGACGGCGTAGGCAGGTGGAAGTTCAACCCCACAAATCGTACGCTCTAAACAGGGATGTCGGTCTATCAGTGGTCTACGGATTCAACGTATGCAGCGCTGAACGAAAGACCCTGCTTGTTGGAGAGATTTGATGTTTTGTTTTTTTATGTTTTGTGCCCTTAAAATGTCTCTACACAGCGCGGGCGAAGGAAAATTAGGGATGAAAAAAACAGATACCAGTGTATTGTATATTGGCCTAAAATGTTTGCAAGTTATAATTAATCAGAAATAGAGAGATCGGCAGGGCATTCTACAAGGCTTAGGAACGAATCACAAATCACGATATTTCAAAGTATGTCCGGAAGTGGGCTTGAGGGTATACCTGACCGGATGTGGGCATTGTACTCTAATTTTGGGCGGATGATTGCCTTATATGTAACATCGCTTGAGGAAACTTAGACATTTCGCAGCATTTTTGTCGACATCGAATATGTGGTCATTCCAACGTAAGTTGTCATTGACAATCATACCGAGATTGGAAAGTTTTTTGATCTCCACGATTCAAGAGCCATTCATGGATAATGGCTTGGTATTTAGCTGTCGCTTTAATGACAGCAGCGGTATTGTGCTTTGGAAGCATTAACTTCAATGCTGTTGATAGTTCCCCGCTTGATTATGCTGTTAATAGCAGAATTTAATGAGCTTAACATACGCTGCCGTTTCCGTTCTACAACCGAAGAGCAGGAACGGTTGTATATCCGGAAGCGAATATGAAAAGCAGAGAGTACAGCCGTAGGCGAAAGAATATATTGGATTAGAAGTAGTAGATAAGAGATCATCGAAAACAATTAAAAAGTGTGTCGGAGACAGAATGGAGCCCTGGGGCAAACCAGGATTTATTTTCTGAATATCAGACTTGAAACCATCCAAGAGAACTTAAATTAAACGATACGAAAGGTAGTTTCTAATCCATTGAAAAAGATAGTTAAATGCTCTAGGAATATCAAGTGCTTTCGCCAGATTGATGTACGCTTTGGTTCCACTTGTCGGTGAGATATGCCATTAAATCACCAGTTGACCTGCTGCTACGAAAACTGTACTGCCGGTCATTGAGAAGCTTTCGTGTTTTAAGATATTTAATGAGCATTTCCATGACCATGGAAGGAAGGGACTTAAGTGCAATGAGTCTGTAGGTGGAGGGAGAAGAAAATTCACTTCTTTAGGGATGGTCTGGACAAATGCTGTTTCCCATTTGCTCGGAAAGAGTCTTAAAGAGTAGAGTTGATACAAGTTCACCCAAAACTTGTTAATTACTAATTAAGTTAGTAAGGAATCCGATTAGAATCAACGTTGTTTTATTCCCACATCGTTTGTAGTATCATGTTGAAAACCAAATTCGTTCATGGAAGACCAATACAGACCTTGACATTGACAATTCTCAATAAAATGAACTACTTTGTCCTACCTTTTCCATAGAACTACAAAAGTTGAGGAACTCCTCAACGAGATGAGTGGTCGTAGCTCAAGTGGTAGTTCGAATCCCAGCCTCTAAGATAGTTAATTAGAAACCAACAACAAGCCAATTTCCACGAATAATTTAGTCTCCCCATTAAATGTTGGATGCCACCCATGGAGCGAAATAACCACTGAGCCCAAACATCTTTTTCTGAGCCCAAAATATAAAAATTCAATATCTATTCATCTTTGACTTACTGAACTTATTGTTGGGAATTTAAGTTTTTAAAAATTCTTAAGCTCTGTAAGGATCTGGAATTGACAGCTAGCCTATCCTTTAGTTCTTAGTGTAGACGAAAAATTATGCAGATGTTGACTCTGTTCAAGAGCAGAAAATAAGCGGTTTAAGGCCCAACAAAATATCGCCCCTTTCAATTAGATAAAGCTACAAATTACTTTTAAGCTGTTATTGACTTTCACTTCAAATGTAGTTCCCTCTTACTAATATTCTTCCAAGAGCATCCTTCCATGGATACCAACTACAAGACAATTTATCTCCATGGCCATCTTTCTGGTATACTTTAAGTCGCACCATTGCCATCGCTATCGTCATGGAATCGACAACTTATAACCGAGGACCGACAAATACATAACTCGAAGTAAATACTCGTAAATTCACCGCAGTTAACATTTTCAATTCGAAAAATCGATCCAGCATTCTCAGATATACATAGATACTCAGAGAGCAAAACTCATTCACGAATGAAGTGGAAACTTGAATATAGGGTGGCAAAATCACACCCCTCCGGCTGTGAATCTCTGCTTTGTATGGCCAAATTAAATTATATCGAAGGGTAAACAGGGGTACATTCAAACTACGGGACCGCGGGTCTGCGGGACTGCAGAGCTACTTGTTACATGCAATATTATTTGTATTTGATATCTGTGGTGGGGAAAAGTCAACTTCAGGCCTACATATGTATGTATATTCAGACTGTCCTTTGGTAGGGTCAGGACGATCCCAGGGATCGATACTTCGTATATGTGGTTTACTTAATGAAAGCTTAATACGAGTAATGCCAAGTAATTTGAATCATAGCTCTGGGCATCTTCTGGGTGAGGTTATTCGATTGGAATTGATTGGATACTGGAACTTGTGATATAATTTGCCAATAAGTTGGATTTACCATCTACTGGGGGTTAGGTTATCTATAACTCAACTCTGTACTCTGTAAGTGTATTGGAAGATGATAGGGAATCCATTTTGAGGGTGTCGGTGGTTCTTATGGGACTCTTTTCGGATGTATGGGAAATAAATGTATACGTCGTTGCCAGTGGCTAACTTCTGATAATGTTTGATTTTTAAGTTCTGATTTTGTCCATAATTTTCTCTCAAAAAGGACCACTTAACCAAATGAGAAGATTTTATGTCCACCATAGGATGTTGATGCTGGTCAAATGGTA
Source organism: Volucella inanis (assembly GCA_907269105.1). Lineage (NCBI taxonomy): Eukaryota > Metazoa > Arthropoda > Insecta > Diptera > Syrphidae > Volucella > Volucella inanis. The sequence goes on from OU026154.1 coordinate 128,473,096, forward strand.
CTTCTTCGATCCTGATTGGAAATCATATACGTCACGTGGGTTGGAAGGATGAGCTAACAGGTTTTACCGGCTGATACTTTGGTTAATTTATTTTAGTTTTCCTGCACTATTGTGCTGCTATTGTTCTAAGTAACAAGCAGACAGCAAGGGACAAAATTCCTGCCAGGTTGTGATATGCTTTCTATATGTGTCTTTTACTTTCTGATATTGACTGTGCTAGGCTTTGCCAAACTATAATTTTGTCTTCCAAAAGTTGTTCTTAAGAGTCGTCTTGGCTAGTTGAACTCTTTAAACTCGTCCAGTGCTAGATTTAAACGTCGTCGGACTTCTTCAACAGAGATGCTATGTCCTATTTACACTAATTGGTCATTTCTTTTATTTCTGTGTGAAGTGATTATTATTACGTTAAACACTATGTTGAGTAAGGCTACATTAATCCTGTATAAAATTTATCGGGCAATTCTTTTACATTCTTAAAACTCAGGAACTCAACTGTAAATCCTTCTGGCAATGCCTTTTATCACTTGCTAAAGGTAAATAGGTTCCATGGGTGCTGTTCCATTTTGTGTGCTTCTGTAGGCTTTTTGTAAATATTCCAATGACCGTCTTGCCCAAAATGTTTTCGTAAGTCATTGCATTCGCTGCCATCGTGGAAGTCTGCTTCGGTGATCGTTTGTTAAGATGTTTGCCACAATCGTTGTCAGTAGTTCACCCATTTAAAAATTACCGAGTGTAGTCATTAGGAAAATTTAGTTAAGCCTCTATTAGAGTAAGAACTGTAGTTAATTCGGTATGGTGGTAGGGAGGATTAGATGCATCAAACTTTTCATGTGGAAATTCGCGGCCTTTACTGCTGCTTTGCAGATACCTCCCATATGTGGAGATGTGGTTGGTAGATGGTTTAGCATAATCCACGTCAGCTTAAACGCGGTTATAAAATCAGCAATGGAAATGCGTTTAACGTGTAATTGTAAAGTACATCCCATCCTTGGTTTATCTACGTCTAATTCGTACGAACCAAAAAAATGTTTGCGGAATTCTTTACGAATTGAACAAATCGCAATTAAATGTATTACTTCCTCTATCACCCCGAGATTACAAAAGTCACACAAAATTGGTAGGTCTGGACGATGTGGTGTAAAATTCAGGTTGTCTAAGCCCCCTCGTATTCTAAATGTAGTGTCATATCAGTTGAGTAGTGATTGAAGAAGTATGTGTCTTCTTCAAGATTGTGGTTTAATCTGCTGTACTATGGCTTCCCGAATTGGAAGATAGGTGGCGCTATTGGGCAAAAATAAGTATACCATCATTGAGCTACCTGTCAAAACTTGGTGACAATCCGACGCTTAGTTTTGTTTTGACATCCATTTCAAAACATCGTGTTAGTGTTTTTTGCGACCAAAGAAAAAGAGCAGTATTGCTCCGTGAAACGATTCTTGTTTTTGAGTTTCAAAATCCGCTAGGAAATCAAGCCCATTCTCGATGGTGTATACTGGATCCATTCACCTTCCCGTACAACTGTTTACCATTGGCTCGCAAAGTTTCGTCGTGGCCGCACGTCGGTTTTTGATGAACCGCGCACAAATTTCCAAAAAAACGGTTTACACAGAGAGGAAACCGTGGGCAAAATTCGTGAGTAGGCTGAGATAGCAGGCATCCCAATTGAACGCGTAAGTTATATTCAGCGCGAGATTTTGGGCATGAGAAAGCTGTCCGCGCTATGGGTGCCGCGTTTGCTCACACCGGTGAACAAGTGCAATGGTAGGACCACTTCAAAGACATGCTTGGTTCTGTTTAATCTAAATCCGGAGGGCTGCGTCGTTTTGTGACCGTCGATGAGACATAAATTCATTGGTACACACCAGAGACCAAAGAATAATCGAAACAATGGGTTTAAGAGAGTGAACGTGCTCCAAAGAAGGCGAAGACCGTGCTCCCGGCCGGAAAGTTGATGGGCACCATTTTTTTGAGACGCGCGAGGTGTGATCTACGTTTACTATTTGGAGAAGGGGAAAAAAATCATAGGAGCATACTACGTTGAATTATTGTGCAGATTCAACACCGATTTGAAAAAAAAACGACCACGTTTGGCGTGGTCTCCTCCGCTGTTGCCACAGCCAAATGGGTCAAATTTCACTACGAATTGCTCTCTCATTCTTCGGATTTGGCTCCCTGTGATTTCTTTTTGTTCCCAAACCTTAAAAGATCGCTCGCCGGAAGAGGTACGTGTCGAAAGAGGAAGTCATCGCCGCCGCAGCGGCCATCAAAAGTTCTACTTTACGGAGGGGTTAAAAAAGTTGCAGCACCAGTGGGAAAAGTGTATCGAGTTCAAAGGGGATTGTATTGAAAAATAATTTGTCTAACCTAATCTAAAAAAGTTGCGTTGTCATTTGTAATCCAGGCATTTAACAAACAGCCCTCGTAGTGCATTCTATATTGCGAAAGCTGTGCGTCGCATCTACATCGCAGGTACGCCTTGTTCCTTTCAGTAATAACATAAGCTAAACTTCATTCCTAATGATGTCGGATCCTTATTATATATAAATGACAGGTTTAGGACGCTGTTTGACGCTAGTTCCTTCGATTCCTAGACAAGTCTTCCTCTTGAAGATAGAGCATGCAGAAGTACTAATTTTGGCAGTCGTTTTCCTTCTTATGTCGTAACCTTTACTATTTAGTCAAAGTGCAGCTTTAGAGTATCCATGTATAGAGGAGGACATCTTGTCTTCAGAGCCTTAAACTTGAGTTCGAAATATTTTTTGTTTGGGGCTATGCATTACATATTTTTTTTTTTTTTTTAATACAGCGAACCCAGATTGATGTAAGAGCACGTTTTGCCTCACAACAATTTGGCGGTAAGGTGTTTGCCCATATTTAAATTAAACGAAATCAAGACTCCTAGATATTTGTACTGTCTTACTACTTCAATATGATTGCCTTTTAGAATCCAATTTTCATTTTGGGAAATCATCCACCCCAGTTCTTGAATATAATTGTCTTTGACTTCTAAAAGAATGGACTGACAAGTTTCACGTCCTGCAGCAAATACTTTACGAAAATTTTTTCTCTCAAAACGACCAAGAATATCTTCATCCGCTTAAGAAAGAGTCCATGCTTCGGAACCGCAGAGCAGGACTGGAATTATAAGGGTCTCATATGAGGTTTCCTTAGCTGCTCGGGAGAGGCCTTTACTACCTAGTTTCCTTCTCTGAAACAGCGATTGGCAAGCATTATTCTTCGTTTGTTTTCTGAGGAGATGACGTTTTCAGATGTGATAGCAAAGCCGAGGTGGACAAAGTCTCTTATTGCCTCAAAGTTATAGCTGTCAATTGTCACTTTCTGGACGATTCCGATGTTGAGTGTCCTTTCTTGTTGACAGCATATACTTTTTTTTTGCCCTCGCTAACAGCTAGACCCATTTTTTTCGCTTCTGTTCTTATGCTCGCAAACGCAGCAGTGACGGCTATCTGTGTTCTACCAATAATATCAATATTGTCGGCGTATGCAAGCAACTGATCAGACTTTTGAAAGATCGTACCTCGTGTACTTTCTTGTAAGTTTTGCAAAATTCTCTGATGTTAAAGAAGTCACATGAGAGCGCGTCGCCTCGCCCAAATCCTATTTTAACATTAAAGGTCTCGGTTAGGTATTTACCGACCTTGATGACGCAGCGAGCTTTCTCCATCGTCATCTTGCAAAAGCGGATGAATTTGGCAGGGATGCCATCACATGGCTCTGTAAGATGCTGCCATTATAAAAAGATTGTGAGTCTCGACCTGAACTTCTTGGGTTTTCTACAGGATCTGCCGTAGTGTAAATATTTGGCCAATTGTTGACTTACCGGACCTAAAACTCATAGCGTATAATCACATTGTAGACAAATGATTTCAGGTGCTCGCACAATACGCCAGACAGAATCTTATATCCGACGCTTAGGAAACCGATACCTCTATAGAGTGCGCAGTTTAAAGGATCTCATTTCTTGTTAATCGGCAAACATTCATTTGAAAAAATCTTGGAAATAAGTTTGTGTATGCTCTCTACCAAGTCATCGTCCAGCCTGGCAGCCTTATTCTTCGTTCCTCTTTTACACGTAGAGCTCACGAACCGCCCTCGTGCTTTTGTGCAACACCACTTTTAGGCAAGTCGTTTTGCTGCATGTATTTGCCGGCACTCTTCATCAAACCAAAGTTTTCGTGGTGGTGGTGGCGGGTGAAGCCCAGCACGTTAGTTGAAGCATTACTGATGGCTTATCGGCATCTAATCCACTGGTCTTTAGCACTTGAGGGATACCCGATCGGCAAAGGTTCTGACGGTTTGTTGCGATTGCAACCGTTCAACGTTAAATCTCCTCATAGTATTTCCCTATTGTTGTGGCGTCTGAGATATCCATAGACGTACCTTGGCTGCAACTGTGTAGTGGTCCGAGTCTATGTTGGCTGCTCGGAATGTTCGGACATCGAAATTACTTGAGGAGTGGCTTACGTCGATAGCAACATGACCAACCTGGTTGGCAGTTTGCTGATCTGATGTCCGCCATGTTTCCTTGTGAATACCGAGGAGAGAAAACCGTGCGCTTGCTATTGTAGCGAAATCGATTAGTCTAAGTCCGTTTCCAGACGTGGTGTCGTGTAGGCTATGTCTACCGATTGTGCTACCAAAGATGTCATCCTTTCCATTTCTGGTAATAAGATGAATAATACAATAGTGCACTTGCTTTATTCACAATGAATCGCCTTATCCTTCGGATACAAAACCTTCATCCCAAACATTTGTTACATTGGTATGTTATGTTAATAAGTTTACTAGAAACTCCTATCCCATAAAGGGTGAGTCAACAGATGGTGTGGATGTTGGCTGTCAATTACTGTCACTTACTGAATTCAATGGTATTCATCCTTTTTATAGATGTTGATAGATACGGAAATAGGTGATCTGTAAAAGTAGCATTTCGTAAAACTCATGAGTTTTTCAGTCAACATAATCGCCCTAGTGAGTCCGAAATTTGTGCAATGGTGAAGCGTCTTGATACCTGGTTCGGTATCAGGTGAAACTCCATATCAGCATGCTCGGCCAGAACGTACACGCTAAAATATCACCACTGTGAGTAAAAGTATTCAAAACCAGCTAGGCACTTCAATTCATCGCCCAAGTCAACAATTGGGCCCCACTTATGGCACTTTACGATGAATTTTAAAAGTTGAACTTCATTTGCACGCCTATAGAATCCAAATTACACAACAGTTGAAGCCTTTGGACCATCTACGACGTCATCAATTTTTTAACTGGGTATTGAATCGGCAGGACATCGATTGTCATCGGATTTGATCCTTTCCGATGAAGCCCATTTTCGGATGGATGGGTAGGTAAATGAACAAAATTGTCGTTTCTGGGGACCGGAAAACCCATAAGAGATTCAAGAAAAACCAATGAATCTCACCTCAATGAAGGTCACTGTATGATGCGAATTATGGGTTGGTGGCGTCATAGGTCCGTACTTTTTCGAAAATGAGACTGGAGACAACTACAGTGAATGGAGAACGTTAACGCAACATGTTGACCGGCTTTTTTTTCCAAAATTGAATAATTTGGATCCGGATGATTTCTGGTGTCAACAGATTGATGCTACTGCGCACACAATCCATCGACTAATCAATTTATTGCATACGAAATTTAAAGATCGCATTATTTCGGTTAGACGAGAAGTTGATTGGCCTCCAAGGGCAGATTTGACACCTTAAGATTTCTTTCTATGGCGTTATTTGAAGAGTATGGTATATACCAAAAACCCAGCAAAAATTCTGGATCTCAAACATAGCAATCAAACTGTAATTTCGGCCATTGACCCACTTATTTTTCAAAAAGTCATCAATAATTTTGATCTTCGGATAATCGCTTGCAAAAAAAGCCCTGGTAGTCATATGAACAATTTTGTATTCTGTACATAATTGTCATAGATTGGGCTTTATTAATCAGTAGAAGTCTGTATTTATTTTGTAATAAATATGTATTTCATTTAATAAAACCTTCCACACTAGATGTTGGTTCACCTTTTAGTTTGGCATTCAATATCTGGAGAACAGACCAAGAGGTCATTGAGGTTGAAAAACACATTCTCCTTCAAACGATGGGGTATGACTTTGTCCATTTGCTGACACATCCTCCGGGCTGCATTACACAGTCCAAATGACCGTGAATTGGTAAAGAGGCCGCCCAGGGACTGTGAAAGCTTTCTTCTTCCTTGATTTGGTCTCCAGAGGAGTCTGTCAAAACATATCTTTCAAATCGATACCAATGATGTATATACAATCACAGAAACATGTGCTTGAATTTCAGGAAGCACATAGTCCGTTAATATGGCACGATAACGGTTGCCATTGACGGTAACATTTGATTAAACATGATTTGCCTCATTTTTGAAGAAATATGGACCAATGATTCCACCAGCCCCAAACAACATACCGTTGTTTTTAATGGATTCAATGGTAGTTCTTGGTACTCTTCAGGTTGGTCATCAGTCCAAATACGGCAATTTTGCTTATTAACGTATCCATTGAGCCAAAAATGAGCTTGGTCACTGAACAAAATTTCACTATAAGACACCGAACTTTCATTGAGTTTTTTTCAGAGCCCATTCACTGCAAATTCAAGGCGTCTGGCTTCAATTCTTGCACATTTTGAGTTTTTTACGCTTTTAGGTCGATATCTTCACTAAAATACGCCAAGTTGTCGAATACGCCAAGCCAAGCAGCTGAGAACGATTACGAATTGATTCGCCACGGTCTTCGCGTACACTCTCAACTACAGCTGCTATAGTCTCTTCACTACGTGCTGGATATGGTCTAACCGGTCGAGTATCATCCACTAGTGTGAACTGGGATAACTAGTATTGGCAATAGTGGTTTCAGTATGTCGATTATGCGCACCGTAAGTTCCTCGAATCACACGAAAAATATTTCTCACAGAACGCTGATTTTCGTAATACAGCTGAACAATTTCGAGACGCTGCTGTAGTGTAAGTCTTTCCATGATGACTTGCCAAACGATACTGAACAAAAATGACAAAGCAGTTTGATAGGAGTCACGCTGTCAAAAAAAGCCTATTGAAAATCAAAGCTCACCCCTTATATGGTATCTTGGCGGCGTTTTAGTAAGCCATCGATGTGGAGAAGGGTGTAGGTTTTTCACGAGTCTAGGCATATACGATTCTTTCCCAGTTTTCTCACCAAGACTACCGGCGAACTCCAAGCACTACTGCTTTCTTCGTTTACCCCTAATTCGATCATTTGATCTAGCTCTAGCGAAATGGAGTAATGTAGTTGCTTAATGGGAGCTTGATTTTCATTTACTTCTACCAGATACTCTAGAAGCTTCGTGTTGCCTAATTCGATGACTGTGAATGACGAAAAAAGTTGTTTTATTCACTCAAACTGCTCAGTTTATGGTTGGGTGAGCGTTTGGATTGGGGAGTTGTTTTCTTTCCGAGATTATGTTAGGATAGACTGTGAAACTTTTCCAAAAATTTACCATATGGTTCGAGACCACGAATATTTCTAAGGCCCTGTTTTTTCTATGACATGATACAAGAGAATATACTCGTGTAGGCCCTCATGTCCGTTAGGGTAATGTTATGTCTTTTAAGAAAGTCTAGCTCCCCTTTTCCAAGCAGGTTTATGGATGCGCCTCTGTCTAATAGACCGTGGACATCCCCTCCCGCGAAATATACTTGGGTGAACGGTCTATTGTCTGTCGAATTATTGTCACAGTTTCTAAGATCAGTCTTTGTCGCGTGCGTCGTGGTCACTCTGGTGATGACACTCAAATGTAATCTTCCTTTTTCCTTTCCTCTTTTTATTTATTTTTTCTCTCCTTTATTTTCTGTCCGTCCGTTTGGTCAATAAAAATATTTTTTGATAATCTCGTCACGAAACACACAGATAGGTGAGTTGAGAAACACGGGGTATCGGCAAGGACCAAGACATTCTGACGAGCTAGAGCTAAGCAATCGCGAGCGTTCAACTGCCATATACTCCTGTATTTCGATTTCGATAGTAAGATTATCTGTCCTCATTATTAGTTCTGATTACAGTGATGGTTCATTAATCTCTAACCAAATAGGATTCTTATAAGAGAGCATGAACAAATGAATATATTTTGTAGTACTATTACAAGTTTATGCCTTTTGATCTTATGTATTGTACAGGACAGTGTGCTTGCTGAGTTTGAATTAAATCCGTCTTCAGGCACTTTATTCAGATTTGATAGATTGAACATTTCGACTGCCATCTTCATCTCCACATTTTCCAACCGAATTGCAATCACTGTACGGAGTCTGTGTGCTACGGATTCATGCAAATGATAAGTTGTTATTTAGTTTTATATCCCTGCGTTGGCATTCAATTAGAATGACAGCATTCGATTACCCCATCCCTAAACTATCTGAAAATGTTCGTTCACAATGTTGGGGCTGCTAATGACATCGTCAAATATGACAAGGTCGAGCATTTGTATCGAACTCATTTGCCACTCCAAAAATGCGAGAACCGTCTCCCACGTATCTTGTCTTGTCAATAATTCAAACTCAGATGAACCTACGACAGGAAAAAACAAATTCAGACATGCCTCCAAGTCATCTATAGAGGTGTACATATCAGGATTCCAACTGAACACGTGACAAATTTGGACACAATTATTCAAAAGCAATGTGTCTGTACTCATACATACGTAATACGTATACAGTACGAGTATGTCCCTCAGATTGATGACGCAACAGGTGTTGTGGTAATCGAAAACAATATCCTGCGTACCACCCTTAATCAATATGCAACGCATAACCAAACAAATCGTAAATTTCAATCGACACATTGATTACTTTGATTGTTATCCCTGTGACAGGCAATGAAATCAATTTTCCCAAAAGTAAATAATAGAGGTGGTACGGCATGGTTTGGCTTTGGGTAAGAGATATCAAAGAACCAACCAAAGGACGCAACACCATCATTAGAGAAGCAGCAGGAGTCTTCCTCCACGGTTATCTCGATGAATCATTAAAACGCCTCTGAATAGAATCCTTATTGTCGAAACTGAAGCAATACTCGTAGTTCATACCAAGGCCAGACCAAACCAGACAAAGTCGGCAATTAGTAGCTCAGAGTCATCTATTATCCTGGCATAATACATCATAATTAGTGCGGAATAGGAGGGTTACACTTCACTACACCGGACTAATCATTATGACACCAAAATTGTTGTTGATTGTGGCTACCACGGGTGTGGTGCTTTGAATATCCTCACACTGCCATCGCTAAAGTTGGTAAGCTTTACTTTTTGTTCTTTTTTTGTTTTTTTTTGTTTTTTGTTTTTTGTTTATCCTTGCGTTGGTCCTGGTGTGGTACTGGTGTGGACACTGGGTGCTACAAAAATTCATTCTTTGTTCGTAATTATTGTACTAGAACAGTTATTGCTTTGGTGAAGCTACAACTCAAAGCAACAGCAACAGCCGTAATAGGTGGTAAATTTAATACAGCAGCGGTTCCTGCAAACTTAATTTGATGGGAATACTCGTAATAATAATTAGAATGGAATCTCTGAGCTGCTGGGTCTGGGTACGTACAGCGGAGGAGATTGCCTGCGTTAGCATGCTTAATTTACCGATGTAATAAAGGTTTCACTCTAACCGTGCTTGGTTGTTGAAAATATTTTTCATTTCCCCGTGGAATTAAATTTCCGAAACACAATTAGGTGAGGCTTTACCTTCGTACTCTCGAGGTGATGCTTTATTGGAGTTTTTTTTTTTTTAAAAATAAATCAGAAAAGTCGAGGACTGATGGTAAAGGATGGTAGACAAAGTCTTTACCAAATTCGTCCTTCAGAAAATTCCGAAATAAATCTTTTTGTCGGATTTTTTTCGCAGGGGTTTGTCTGTCATTTTGGTTTCTTTTCTTGGAAGCTACTCTTATCAGACAGTGGTCTATTTACAGAGTTACAGAGTTTGTTTTACGATTTTGATCATAAAATTAATAACAATAGCAAAGCTAAAGGTTTCTCGACTAAAGAACGCCGCTACTTGAAGTCCTTTCTTTTACATACTTGACGTTGGAAGTAGGAGATCGTGCTTAGTATTTCACAACAATATTTCATTATGAATAGTTTTGTAGACCTCTGAAAGCTTGTGCCTACTTAATTGACTCGTAGGTGTTACACAGTTACTTTGAGACTTAAAAGTTTTTAGTTATTAACAGCTGAGTAGAAGGCATACCTTACCGAAACTTCTTTAAACTCATATTAGTTTGACAAAGGTGCAAGGAGTAGACATTGCAGCTCTGTTTTACAATTGTTCTTGAGGTGGACAATTGTATTGTATTGTATTGATCCAACATTCTTGATTTTTCTTCGAAGTCCGTTGATAGGGAAATATTTGGTCAGTCGTGTAGTTTTCAGGCCTAAACAAGCTCTGGAAAATAATTCAACTAGACCGTTGGAAAAATGCCAGATGAGATTCTGAGCTTCCTGTCTTTGTAGTTGCCGCAACCGCAGATATTCCTTTTGGAGACATCTTCGGATGTGTTGAACCGTTTGGCAGCTAAACCTTATACTTTGCAGAATTATATGGTGAAAGTCTTACAAAGAATGACTAGGGTCTTATAGTAGGACACTCAGAACTGCTCTTTCTCATCTGGGCGATCTTCAAGGTGGGGGCGACAAACTGGATGAGAAATTATGATAGTACCAATCCATCAAAGTGCCCAGGTGCGTCTAGGACTGTGTACATATCTTGTTATGTAGATGAGCTGTAATATACAACTTAGAAAGCTAAACAACAAGCTCTACCGCAAAAATAATATGCCATACTCACAAGCCTATGCTCGCATGTCCCAACCGAGGAAAAAGACGACGCTACCAAGGAAGACTATACGAGATTTTAGAGAGAGCCTATTTGACGACCTTAATAGCAAAATAAAATAGGAGTGCACTTGATTGCACGACATCACAGAAGCTGACTTAGACTGATAGACTTTGCATGCAGATTGAAGAAATATTGCCATAGTAAGGACACATTTTCTACATCTTGAACTACTACTGCCTAGTAGAAACCAAAGAATGAAGTGTGAGGAGCCTTTATCGATTGCATCTCCCTCAAATTTTTTTCACAATGCTGCACGGAAGTTATCAGAAATGTTGCCTCTTATGTGCTAGATTCCACAAAGGGACCATACACAAGAAACTAATGTTTCGGCGATGAATGCCGACGTGCATTTTACCAGAACAGGAGGCGTACCGTGCTACACTCTAACCGGTGACGAGAGTCAAATTGAGAACTGAGGTCAACGCGTACCAGCAGAAGAGTCAAATCAAACGTAAACTTCTCCAAACGAAAAATGGGTGCTTCGAAAATACAGAAGTTGAAGAGATTCAGAGACGTCACTGGAGGAATGAGATTGGAAAATTTTACTAAAATCTACAACACCCAGAACTGAAACCTGCAAATACGATCAAAGGAACATCGTAGTTCAAATGCAGTTCACTTAAAAAATTTGGAGAAATCACTTCCTTGGGCTCGTAAATGGCGAAGACGATGAAAATACCGCTGTTAAGCAGAAAATGTTATTTAATGTGGACGAAGGCCGGTGAATATTCAAAATTAAATCTAGCAAATCCTCTGAATCGGACTGTTTAACCACCCAGCTCGTTTAAGCTGGAAGAAATGATGTAGTAAAGAGCATACATCAGCTGATATATACAATTTGGCAAGTGGGACAATGGGACTTGATTATCATCTGTACGGTTCTGAAGAAAGAGACTTTAACTGCACCAAATATGAAACTTAAGTTTTGCTCTCATATTACATGAATGTCTTCAACCGATCGTTAGCAACATAATAAGTCCAAATCTGTGCGGCGTTAGACCTGATAAATCAGCTCTCGACTTTATTTTCAATCATCAACAAAACTTGAAGACCCGAAAATACCAAATCGATATCCACCGCTCTTTATCGATTTTAAGTTGCCATAAGATAGCATCTATAAGGACGAGCTCTAAAGAGACTTTATCTGGCCTAGGCAAAGAAACATCACTCTATCTCTTGATGTCTGAGTTCGATGCGCGACTTCTATAACATCGGACTCAAGAGAATTGTGCGTAACTCACAAGACAACACTAGTGGGGCTTCTGCGTGAATTGAGGCGGTCAATGAAACTAAAACAAAATATATTCTGTCGTCAAAAAAAGACAATCAACACCGATGTTTTAGGCAAAATGTGACTATCGACAACCCCAATTGTGAAGTGAAACACCTCTTACAAATCGCTGTTTCTATGGTTTACAACGACGACGAAAAAGAGATTACATAAGACCCTCAACATCTCTGTCCTGATGTACATCATAGAGATATGGTCACTCTCAATAGGGCACTAAAGCTCTCTTAGTCGATTGGAGCGAGCAATTTTCGGTGTGATATTTGGCGCTGTCTGTGTTGAGGGAGTGTATAGGCAAAAGTATAAAGCAGAACTATATCTACTGTACTACGACGTGGAACTGGTCAGAGATCTTGGCTTAAGACAGCTCTTTTCCGTTTTTGGTAATTATTGCAAATCTATTTTAAAAGTGAGAGCAAGAAGTTCCTGAGACTTGTTTCTGGTTAACTCTCGTCGTCGTACGGCACGTACCGTAATTTAGAAAATCAACATTTCACGCGCCAGCCTGATGAGAACTTTGCACAAAGATCTTGGATTATTCCTTTGCAGAATCCAATTGACTCAGCCATTGAAGAAAACGACCATCCGATCGTTATCGCCTTTTAGTTTGGGCCTTACAGCAACTCGAATTGAACGTTAAATTTGGCTGCGAAAGCATTCTTTCTAACGAGGCGCATTTTCATCTCGGTAGCTATGTAAACAAACAAAATTGCTGCAGGGATCGAAAATCTAGCACGTGATTATCGAGAAGTCAATACTTCCGCAAGCCAATGCCAAGCATCCGCACAGAGTGACAGTTTGTTGTAAATTTTGGAGTGCTGTACCGCATCGAAAGACATGTGGACAATAATTTACTTCCGATTCATCTCGTTCATAAAGTTTACCGAACAACTGATTCCATGCAGATCAGCTATCTACTCTCTACTCGTATGTGTTTGTAAGTGCCGCATCTATTGTTTAAAAAAATCGTGCCAAGCGGCGAAAATATAAAGTTTCACTTGAAAATGTGCTGTTAATTTTCGTTTAGTTGTTTGTTTAGATTGTCCCTGCTAAAAAGATTTTTTCTTCCGGGAAGCCACTGAATACGCGTTGAAATATTGCGCTTTTAGGTGAAGGTACGATTCCCAATTCCGCATATAATTATTAAAGTTTTGAAACGGAGGATACATGGCTGAGTTGCGCGCACTTAAGGGTTAAAGGGTACCCTTACAATGTTTGCACACATTGCAGGCGAAGGAAAATTAAAGAGAACAGAAAGATAGCTACCGATGTACGTTGGTTTTAAATGCCTGAATGTTATAATTACTAGGAAATAGAGAGCTCGGCAGGAATGACGATATTTAAGAGTACGTCCGGAAGCGGGCTTGAGGGTATACTGATGAGCATTCATAGCAAGACGAGTGTTACAGTTGAAGGTGTGGAATGCTACTGTCGATTTCTATGGAGCACTAGTGGTGAAAATAACGATAGAGCAAGGTGATGACTGGTTGATATCAGCATCACCTATGAGTCTTATCGCACGGTTTTGACTCCTATCTAGCAGATACAGCGAGGTTTTAGAAGCACCTGACTAGATTTGGGCATTGTACAGCAATTTTGGGCGGATGAATGCCTTATGTGATATATTGGGGCATGGTCAGAGGGGTGAAATATTTTTGAGATCGCCTGAGGAAACCTAGACATTTCGCAGCATTTTTGGCAACATCGAATATGTGTCATTCTAACGTAACCGACAATGGAATGTTTTTCGGTATCGACGATGCAAGTGCCATTCATGGATAATGGCTAGGTGTTTGGATTTCGCTTTAATGACAGCAGACAGCATTGTTTTTTGTAAGCATTAAATTTCACTTTGTTGATAGTTTCCCAGTTGGTTATGCTCTTAATATCAGAATTTAATGAGCTAAACATACGCTTTCGATCGCGTTCTACATCCGAAGAGCAGTGACCTGAGTTAAGGAACCAATATGAAAAACAGATAGTACTGTCGTTAGCGAAGGGATATATTAGAATCGATTAGAAGTGACAGACAAGAGATCGTTGATAAAAATTGAAAAGTGTGTCGGAGACAAGATGGAGCCCTGGGACACACTAGTATTTATTTTGTGAATATCAGACTTGAAACCATCCAAAATAACTTGAATTGAACGTTCCGAAAGGTAATTTCTAAGCCATTGAGAAGAGAGTCATCGATCCCGAACTCCCGCATTTTCGACAAAAGAGCCCAATACCAAACTCTTTTAAAAGCTTTAGTAATATCAACTATCTTGCTTTCGCCAGATTGATATACGCTTCGGTTCCACTCTTCGGTGAGACATGCAATCAAATCACCAGTGGACCTAATGCTACGAAAACCGTACTGCCGGTCATTGAGACATTCTTGTGTTTCGAGATATATCATGAGCTGACAATTTATCAGATTTTTCATGAACTTGGAAAGAAGGGACGTTAGTGTGATGGGTCTGTAGAAGGAGAGGGAAGAAGATTCGTCTTTTTCAGGGACGATCTGAACAAAGTCATTAAGTCTAGGATTGATTAAAAAGCTTACTCAGTGGTCTTACAAGCGAAGAAGAACTGGAATCTGGACCAGCAGATTTGTGTATATTGAGATCCTTTTGTAGTCTTACTACTACACGAGTACGAAAGTGGATTTGTCCCATTGGAGACTCGTTGCACTCAAGTGTATGCGGAGACAAAGCATAATCTGGAAGTGTTGAGTCAGCCGCAAAGTCTACAGGAAGTAGATTTCCTGAAATGTCATTGTAAATAAGCATTGGGATGGAGGTGAAGGCAGAATTTCTGATGTTTTAAAAAAACGACCAAAAGCGTTTACTTCCTTTGGGACATTGTAGCATTTTTCGCCTCAGCTTTTGGTCGTATTGACTTCGTAAGAAAAACGTTGCTCATTTTAATTTTTTTCGGTTTTTCTCTGTCGGGTTGGTCATGAAGGATCGAAAAAGTATGTCTTAAACCCCGACAGTCTTCTTGCAGCTCGAGTTGTATCATGTCTTTTCATTTGGTTTCCTACTCCTCATTCGATAAAGCATCTCATTCCAAAGAGAATAATGTCTGTAATTATATAGGGTGATTTATCGTGAGGTTTGATTTATAATGTAAAATAAAATACATGAATTTGAAAGTGAACTTAAATTTTTTATTATTGGTTAAAAGAACAATTTATGGCATTTACCTCTTAAAAACGATATTACGTAAATATTGGTCACGACTACGTCTGAGTTGGTCCATTTGGAAGGTCCAATTTTGGGTGACTTGCTCGAGCATAGCGATTGTTATCTCGCGGATAACACGAGTAATGTTGGCTTCCAAAGCGTGAACCGTCAAAGCATTATTCCTGAAGACCTGAGACTTAACATATCCCCAGAGAAAATAGTGCGAAACGTGAAATTAAATGCTCATCGAAATGATTTCTCAACAAGTCCATTGTTTCAGGCAATGTATGGCTCGTAGCGCCGTATTGTTGAAACCAGAGCTCACCGAGACCATGTGCTTGCATTTCAGGAAGTACATAGTCCGTTTACATGGCGCGATAACGGTTACCATTGACGGTAACATTCTGATTTGATTCATTTTTGAAGAAATATGGACCAATGATTCCACCAGCCCATAAACCACACCATACCGTTGTTTTTATTGGATGTTATGGTAGCTTTTGGTACTCTTCGGGTTAATCATCAGCCCATATACTGCAATTTTGTTTATTAACGTATTAATTGAGCCAGAGAACTGAGCTGCTGAGAACGACAAGTCGATTCGTCACATCCTTCACAGCCTCAGCTACAACTGCTCTAGTCTCTTCACTACGTGTTGGATGTGGTTTAACCGGTCGAATATCATCCACTTATGTAAACTGGGACTCAAATTTACGAATGGTATTGCCAATAGTGGTTTTAGTAGGTCGACTATGCGCACCGTAAGTTCCTCGAATCGCACGAAAAACATTTCTCACAAAACGCTGATTTTCGTAATACAGCTGAACAATTTGGAGACACTATTATGGTGTGAGTCTTTTCATGATGACTTGCCAAACGATACTGAACAAAAATGACGAAACAGTTTGATAGGAGTCACCCGTGATCTGTCAAAAAAAGCCTATTGAAAATCAAGCCTCACGATGAATCATCCTATAAAAGTAGCGAAATCTACGTCTTAATTCTTCTAAATTCCTAAAGAAAGCATTAAATCCGTTCCAGTTGTCTTTCTCGTATTGCCATACGGTTCTTTAAGGAATCTTTTCTCTAACTGTGTGGTGGTTGTACGAGAAATCATATCATCTGACACAGTGGTCCGACAAGCCTAGAGGGGATAGCACATTAGCCTTGTATTATCAAGGTGAGGAGTTATAAACAAGTCCAGGGTGTTTGCGGTATGAATATCAACGTCTGGTATACGTGTGGGATCATTTAACATACAAGCTGAGCCAAGTTGTTTTCCGCAGCAGAATGTGGAAGCCACCCAGAATTGTGTATATTGAAATCGTCTGTAATAACAATTTCAGTATAAGGGTACGAGGATACAATTCTTTGAGTTTGGGGCTTCTGTGAAAAAAAGCTTACAGAGATGGAATTACGAGTATAACTACAGGAAATTGAATTCCGGATTGGAATTTTTCCTATATTGTGGTGGAGTTTGGTAAGCTACATCACTACGCACGTAAATGGCGAGACCGCGGTGAGAAATAATGGTACTTATTTGTAGTCAGGTAGCTTCTAACCAGAGTATTACGAGAAGTATGGTCGGGGATCTAATTGTGTTTCACTAAGTGCCAGAACAGCTGGCTTATATTTACAGACCTGAACGTATGTAGAAAAGTGATTACTTTGTAGCCCGCCGACGATGCTAGGCAAGGCTACGAAGTGAAAATTCTGACGTTGGTTTTGAATCAGCAGTTCTGTTAGGAACGTTTTAACAAAGGATCGACTGCATCGACTGCATTTTTTGCAAACTGCTTCAAGCAGTTTACGACTTAAAGTAAACTTCATACTCTATGTATGCGTTAGTGTGATGTACCTACTGAAAGTGAGAGGTCAACAATATGTTAAGAGTATCATTTCATGTAGTATACATGTATTACAGCCCAAGTTCTGCTTTATGGCGTTGAAGCATAGACGCTATCAAAAGAGATATCCTCAGTCCTTTCGAGAGAAAAATCCTTTGACCTGCATAATCTTCGAATCTAACCTGGAGGTACAACACACTAGAGAAAGACCTCATCGTAGATGGCTCGCACAAATAGAAGGAGGCCTGAACCGACGAGGAGTGCGCAACTAAATCCGGTTAATTAAAGATTGGGCTAACTTCAGAGGCTTGTTGGTGTGATGTCCTTGATAAATTAATGTTAATACACTCATTTTAACCTCAATAGTACATATTCCATTTATTTTATAAGTGAACACAATAGTGTGTGCATACATATGAGTATGTTTGTTCTAAATAGAGGAATATCAGCAGATATCGCCTGATTCGGTTGACCCTTCTTTACTACAGAATACACAGCAGTTAGTGTGTTAGTGAGACCCAGATTTACCCCGACCTGTAGTGTCACCTAAGTAAATAACATAATCACCACGTTCATTTATTTTTAGCGTGCCTTTGCATATCCTCTTCATCGTTTAGATACATAGTTCTCAACAGCAAACTGACCAAAACGATTTATTCAAGCGATAAATTCTTGTCAACGACATCTGTCCATATGTCCATTGTTTGTTAATATTTGTTCACGCCGAATTTTGTTTATCATACACTTTCTCTTTGGTATAGAAGAATAGAAAAACAAATTTCGTATAATCACGTCCTCACTTAATCCCTATGCATCTAAACTCATTAATCACATGAGTGACTAGCCACAAAAATCTTCAGATTTTACTTATCCTCTTATCTAATGGTAATCTTCTAAATCCATCCTCATTCCCGTATTGCATAAATAAATTGATTCTCCAGAATTTCACTTAACCTTCTGTCAACAAAACAATCCCTGAGTGTATTTCGCCTAGTACACATATTGCTCGGCCTCGTCCTCATCCTCAATCGCATCATCATCTTCATCATCGTGCTCATCCTCATCTACATCATCATTCTCGTTTTTGTCCTAGGATAAGAAGACAGAAAGATAAAATGATTTTTGCTAAATATTCATAAAACTCTGGACCGGTGCCATTCGGTACTTAAAAATTTCTCCAGAATTTCTGTAGCTTACCAGATAAAAAGAAGCCCACAAGTCCCATTCGGTGTAGGCCTCATTCGTGCATCCCGTTTGTCTAACGACAAATAAACATACCGACAGACGGAAACTGTCTCGTGGTTGTTGTCTTGTTTGCTTCAATTATGAATGTTAAAGGCCTCTCACTTACATCCTTATTGGCACTAATTAGCATTCCTCAAGGCGACACAGAGAAAAGGGTTCCAACTTTCGTATTTGCTTAATATGTTGTTCTTGTCGGTCGGCAGCTATTCGTTTCTAACCAATTTCTGTACAGGATTCCATAGGATGACTTATGAGAGATTTTGTAATTGGGTCTGAGTGATCCTGATGGTCTGGTTTTCAGTTGGTTTTTCAGAAGACAAATTCATTTGGGGCAGAAAAAATTGTTCACTAAAAATTTTGAGGACAACAGATGTTGTTAAGGACTCTCAGAGTACAGTGGGAATGTTGGTTTTTTTTTTTTTTAATTTGAATTCACCAAATGCGAATGACAACATCAAAAAGGGACAATTTTAATAAAATTCGTAACTTTTTGAACCTACGGTAATTAGAATAAATCCAGAGAATACAGAGAGAAGGATGGATAAAAAGGATTTCGTTCCTACTGTTGAGGAGATATTTTTCTTCTAATCTACCAGGAGGATGGAGAATTTTGTGATAATTCGAGAAGGTGAAGAACATAATGAGCTGCAGACTTTTGTTTGTGTTTTATAAATTTGATGAAAATTAAGCTTAGATAACTCCTAATTAAGTGTAAGTGTTCAGGTGCAATTTGGGACGAGTTTTGGTCTTGTGAAGCCTCGTGAAGAATGGAGCGTATGAGTACGCATTATAGAACTCAGAACATGATGGTGCGCAGGCGTTAAGTTGAGCAGTGGTGCTATGTTGAGTGCCGAGTGCTCAATTTTGATGTGATTCTGACTCGTTCTGTCTTATGCTGCGCTTTAGTTGACAATACATCCTTGTACTCGTACAGAATCGCTGTCTTCAAGCTGTCGATTGAGATATTTTCGGTTTGATTGCGAAACCTAGGTCGGTGAGAGTGGCTGTTGGAATTACCAACCCATTTAGGCCTATTGGCCCATTGCGATGCTACGTGGATCTGTAATTCCCCTACTCTTGGAACCAATTTGAGCTTTTGTTAAAGCGTAGGAGGCTGCTAACTTCTACATTCTTTGGATCACTTAAGTCATTGTAGAAGAAAGCTCTTATGTGGCATATACAGAATAGATGGCGGATTGTCTCCTCCTTTTCCTCGTCCATGCATCTTCTGTTTGTCTATAGGACAGTTTCCAGCGATTTTTAAAAATCAAACTCTCAGAGTGATTCAGATCCAGCTTTACCTAGATCTGCAACAATCCACCTAAAGTCTGTCCTTTGTTAGCATCCAGCTGTAATATTAATTTGCACGTAGCGAGTGGTATACCGTCGCTACCCTTTTCCGGTAGAATAAGTAAAGCCGTTCCAATTTGCCGAGTTCGTCAGCCCTACAAATCCCTGGAATATTTCTGTATCCCGGTGCTCATCATAGGTGAAAATTGAACTGCTTTACCATTTCCGCAAAAAAAAATCGGCATTCAAGAGCGGTTTAGAATCCTATAGCGGTCTGTTTATCCGAAAAGATGCGGATATCCTTTGCAGATATCACGTTTTTCTTTAGCCAGGACAGAGCTATTTTAATCGCCAAAATTTGGTGTAATTCGCAATGGGGCCTCAAACCTTGAAATCAGTCGTTGAAAGTATCGGTTCTCACCAGATCACCGAAATTGAGGCCGTAAGTATTTAGGAGGACCGCATGGGACATCTGTATAATCCCGCATGCTGTTGGCAGTCGGAATACATGGAGTACAATGAAACAATTTCGTGTCTGAGTGCTACAATTTGTGACGTTGCTTTTACTGTACAAAGATTTTATGACCATATGTCAGCACTCAACTGAGCGATAAAAACTAGCTGTCGAACTTGTCGTGGCGAAGACTTCTCTTGTTTTTACGTAAAATCAAAGATGTGCGGCTTGTGGTATGTTTTTATGCTTCGGAGATGCTTCAAATCCAAATAAATCCCTAACAGCTCCCGATCAAACGTTCTGTATGGTTATTGGTTTCAGTTAGATTTTTTAGTAAAAACAAACCAGCACAGACCCGACTGCTAACTTTGATGGGTTAGAACTGAGCAAAAGTATCGCGTTAAATGGTAGTTGCGCCAAAACCGCAGTGTTAGTCGGATCTACTAGCAGCTTTGGAATGCCTTTTTTGCTTCATCGGTCCACACGATGGGAGTCAAATCATTTTTCTTGTTGCCTTTGATGAGGTCTTGGAGTTCTGCTATGTGTATCGGGAAGGACAAACCGGTAAATATTAAACATTTTCAATTCCTTGGCTTTCGTCGGCTTTTCTGAATAGCTTTAATCTTTATATCCAATGAATGGATTCCCTGTGGATTTTATGCCCTAAGAATCGTATGTCATCTGTCCCAAGTATACGAGTACATTTTGAAGGAATTTAGCCTCTTCATAACCTCCCGAAGATAAGACAGATACACAGATGTCATCAAGGTACGCAAACGCGAAATCTTCTAAGTTTCGAAGTACCCCGCGCATATGACCTTGGAAGGTCGAACGTCTTAAATCGGAATTCGAAAATACTGAGCGTTGCAGTTATAGCCGTCTTTGGATTTTCGAAAGGCTTGATGGGGATCTGATGGTATGCCCTTTTGGGGTCGATCCATACACAATATTCGAAACGTCTTGAATGAAAGGAATGGGGTTACTATCGTGTTTAGTGGAATAGTTAAGAGTTCTGTAGTTCCCACATTGATTGCAATCTCTATTTGCTTATCGAACCAGGTGCAACGGCCTCTTTTCTAGGGTCGACTAATACCCTGCTTAATTAAAAGAACGAAACTCTTCTTGAGCTCCTTAAGTTTAACAGCCTTCCTTCGTGGGCGTGCTGAGTGATGAGTCGTCGTAGTGCTGGAGATTAATTTGTTGACGTTAAAGCCAGTGAGGTGTTGATACGCTGTAAGAATGGGTTATTAATGTTAAACATGTTCTGCGTAATGCTGCTATTCACTGGTTCTTCTTTAAAACGTTTGATGCAGTTCGCCCCAATGACTGACCTATACATATCCGCTATCACAAAAGTCCAGGTGTAAGCTCGTCAAAGTCCTAAGCACATTGTTAAACCCCTGTTACCAAATGTTTCTATATCGCTACCATTCGCGGCGAGCAAAGTTGATTTAAACGATTCAACGATCAAACGACTATTAAACGTCGACTGTGTGAAATCATCTGCTGTACTATCGATTAAACATTTTTATATTGGCTGACGTATTATTCACTTTTCTCGTCGCCGATCAATGCCCCTCAATTTAGTTACTTTTGATGAAACCAAGAATGATCCCCGTTTTGTTGAGGTCATTCTAGTTGATGATTGCTTCACTTAATCAGCCAGTTTGGAAAGTGCTGGAAGGTCTTGACTAGATGCTTGCACTACAATTGCTCGCACCTGGGCCGAGAATCTGGAGCCACAGAGATTCCAGGAAGTCGAATTGATTTGTGTTCCAATCAAACCTCGCAGTTCTTTGAGCGACTGCGTCGTTTATCGCCTAAATCCACTTTCAAAAGATGCTTCTTGATCTTTTGCTGGTTAGAGTATCAAAAGTGTTTGATGATGACTTTTTTGAAGTTTCCAGGTGACAAGAGCACTGCATCTGAGATTTGCGTAAACGATTCAACGTAAACACCTGCCATGATTGATGTAATTGCACGGGATGTCCATACATGGGCTAGGATATACGCAGCAATTTACTACTCCACATCGAATCATGCAACCCTTCCTGCGACTTAAGGTTTAAGCCATAGCCATCATGATGCTCTAACTAAGGGCTTACCTTTTCTAAGTCAGGTCTGGACTGTAGTCTGACTTCTCTAGTCAGATGTAATTGATCAAATCGTAGTAACCTTCAGTGGCCCTAACCTGAAAGCCACTACGATAAGACCAGTATAAGCTTGAGTGCAAATCGCTATTGCTGAAGTGGTTAAGCGCTGCAATAAAATTGTTCCGCCATCTGACAAGCGGTTGTCACCAGATTCTTGTCTATTCCTTTAAAACTGAGACCATCAGGGAATCCTTAGTAAACCTAAAGACCTGCTGTCGTACCTATTTGTAGCTCTTTCCGTCTGAGTGACTAGAGCGTTGCGTAATGTATTTCTTTTCTATTAATGAGGCCGCTGCAATTTGTACTTTGAGTGAATGCGTTCATTGATAAACCCAGGAGTCTGAAGCAGCCATGTGTTTTTGCTTCTTCATCAACTTGTTTACTGACAGAGGTGTACCTTCTTGTACGAAGGTACGAAGATGCAGTACGAAGACGTATAGTAGCTGCTATTAGATAGGGGTCCCTCTAGTTTCCGATGTCAGCTTCACGTTTGTTATGAACGTCTTGGTTAATGATAATTTGATAGATTTGTTCGATGTACGTTACTCGCAAGTGAAGACCCAGCTGCTTTTGTGGCAGTCTTTGTGGTAAAATAATAAGACCAGGTGATTGACGTTGCAAAAGTCAACAGAACGTACACTACTTGAACCACTTTTCTCTTGAAACGACCACACGGCTGCTCATCCTTTTTTTTTTAATAAAGTCCAATCCTCTGGGCTATAAAAGAGCGTTAGACCGATCAATGTTTTATTGAGCAGTTTTTTGGTTATATGAAGGAGGGCTCTGCTACTTTATTACTTACTAAGCTAAGTTCGAATGATCTCTAAGGTGTAGCCACAGTTCAAATTAACTACAGAGCCTAGGTAAATGGATTTCTGAACTTAAAATTATGCCTATCTATTGCAAGGTTTTGTCCAAATTGTCGATGTTGTGTGTGGTTTCTTGATGAAGGTTTTTTGTTAATTTACCACTAGACCTATCTGCCTTCACACCTGCTTCACACCTGCAAACGCACGTAATCAAATCGCCTGTTCTGCCGATAACAGCTATGCGATCTGCATACGAGTACTCGTAAGCACGTTGGCTTGTGAGCTACGCACAATTCTTCTTAGTACGGCGTTGAAGAAACCATGGTACAATGGATCGTTTTGTCGGAATACCTTTTGTCATCAAAGGTCTCCGTAAAATCATAACCTACCATTACAAAGCAATGAGCTTCCTTCAACCTTATCTTACAGAACAGGAGAACTTAAGTACTCGTATTCCTAGCGATCTTAAAATCGACAAATGCGGGAGGTCGATTCAAAGGGTCTTTTTCCAGATCCTTATTAGTTCATTATCAAGTGATTTTAGGCGAGTATGGTATGTTGTAAGGCAGCGAAAGTCTTGTAAGTGACGTTGGGGAGACTGATGATTCTATAGTTGGTGCAGACCTTTTTTCAAAATCATGCATACAAAATGCTAAGAATGCCTTTACTTGCAATGATTTTGTCCGACCATAGACATGATTTGGTGCAGATAACAAAAAGCAGCTAGGCCGGCAGCCCTCTTTGACTGAAGTTCACTTTGTCATCATCTGAAGGACGGAATTGTTGCTCATTATTGCTCAAGTTAAATGATTCATTCTGTTTGATATCAGAATGTTGGTCGTCATCAGGAATAGTTTCTCCACGTTCACAGCACTGATTACGAATCTACCACCAGAACATCTTTTTCATTCGTTCTCCCAGCCTTCTGTTTGTACTTGCCGTTTCAAATGTCTATGTTGGTTAAACATCTTTCAATTTTCTCTATCTCATGTCTTTCTTCCTTCTGAAAAGCTGCTGCTCGTCCAGAAGAAAGCGTCAACTCACGAGCCATTCTAGTCCTGCCTTGCAACTACTTTCTCTCCTATATATGCTGTTTTTTTGCATGCATTCAAACTCGATTGGCAAAGGGCCTTGTAGTTTCCAGTGAATTTAGGCTTCTAAACTCGAACGTCCTCACACTTTTTCCAGGTCTTTGACCAATTTAATACATCAACATTGGTACATTGGCCATCAGAAGATAGTTTTCCGAGTCGATTTTGCTCTCTCGGGACTTTTTGACATCCAGAATGATGGAGACCAGTCTTGCTTTGATGAATCTGACTTACTTGATCGTCAGCACCGGGAAAGCCGTACACTTGCTACGATATTATCCCCTCAAAGCGAAGATTGTAAGCCTGAATTTGTTGCTGAAGACATCATAGATATGCCTTGAAATCACCCAAGACTCCTCGAGTTGTTTGGCTGTAGGTAGTCTATTGTGGGACCTAAAATAGTTGCATTTTTCGAATAGCATGGGTCGTCAAAAGTGGCTTCTTTTGCACAGAACTCAAATCGGAACAATGGGAGCGCACACTGTGGTTATTTGTTTTGATTATGTTAGTAAGGCTTACAACTGAATTTTGAGGAGGCCGACAAAAAGAGGTAAACCAAACACATGAAGCGAACTTAACATGTTGCGCTACTGACCTCATTTTAGTCGTAGGCAACCAACAGTAAGCCGTTCAATCGTTGTCCAAGCTCTTAGATACTTCAGGCCTGCTTAGAAGTTCAATAGTGGGTCGCATCCCAAAGTTGTTATAATTGTTGGCTAAAGTTGTATCTCCACTTGCAGAGCGAAAGTCACTCTTTTCATCTCAGTGAACCATAGACGATGATCTTCTTATGGGCACCTTTCTAGTGAATAGTCATAACTGTAATATAGATTTTAACTACCACAGTCTCTCTAATGGTCTCAATGGAGGTGAAAAGCAGCGTGAAATTTTTGCAGTAACTCACAAAAGGTGCTCGTTAACTTTTATTTACTATAAGAAACGCCAGATTTTTGTTTATGGTCCTTAAGAAGTAAATTAGCAATTAAACTTCCCATGCTCACTTTTGATTCCCGAAGTTTACACCTCGTTGTCGTGTTGTATCCTCATTAAAACCACAAATATTGTAACAACATATTGAAGCAAGTGTTTCTATTGCGTGTTGAGTGCGAATATTCAAAATGTGATTATGGTATTTTGGATGTAATTCTCTTTTAAAAAAAGAACGTTTTTCTTTTCATAGGAAAGGGTTAATACAGTTAAAATAGCGGGGTTGCGATCCAAGTGTTTTGCTTTACTCAGATGGAACTAGCTCATACGTAGTACTCCAGCTGTACTTATTTTACTAAAATTTCTCAGTCATAGAAGAAGTGCTCAACGGTGACATCGCCACCCCTATAGTAAGCATCGTAGGCTACTCTCTCAACTATGTTTTACGCATTTATAAGCTTAGCAAAACCATAATTACCATGTAGATGCCTTAAAATAGCCTGCAGTTTTTTTTTTACTAAGGGACAGCATAAAATGGCTGAGGTATTAGAGACGTCGTAAGGGACTCTTTTGGTCGGGAGATATTTTAGAGTCATTCCATCTGCAATTATGCTCAGAAGAGATCCAAATACCCAAATATCAATGAAAGAAGGTTAGAATCCTGAAAAACTCCCAATTGACTACTAAGTACTCTGACCTATCGAGGGTCTTCCTTAATTTGATAAACTCGTCCATAGGATGCCCTGCTGGAGTTTTTGTTTTCAAGTTAGTATCACGCTGTTTGCATACATCTTAAGGGTAAACAAAATCCGTTTAGACCGTGATTTAAACGAAAAATATTGAACGTCGTCAGCATTCTATTCACTTGCTTTGCTTTAATCCGGTTACGGCTACAACTTGATATTTATCCAAGATTTCGTGTGAAATCAGACGTTGCGTTGTCCAAAACATCTTAAGTTTGGACGTAAACAATCGTAATGTACTCCTTCTTGTTAAGAGTGCCATAAAGCATTTACATAGCAGGGTTTAGAGATATTGCATCTTGAAGAAAGGATTCATTCGCAAAGCAGTTTTGTACATGAAGGCAGTTTCTCCATGGACCTCAACATGAAGGATGTCGGACGGCCATTCTTACCATTCGCCAGGGATTCAGTATGTATTCCAAAGCCAGGTTAACAGTGAAGAATCTCTTTAGCTGGTCTACACCTTTTTATATAAAGCGACTTGAAGACGCAGATTTAGTAGCATCATCGGTCAGCATAACAAGCGAACGACAAATACGAGCAAGAACAGGCTATATCACATGACTCACTTACGATTTCAGTGAAAGGATCTGGTTGTAAGCCGCTAGTAGTTGGAATTGGACTTCATATTTTAGTCAAAGGATTATGCAAATCATTATGTCAGCCTTGCTACCTAAAGAGATTAAAAAGATGTGACGAACCTACTAAAGGCATCTGATAGAAATGGATTTACTGTTTACGACTATTGGAAACGTTTAAAGGATAATGACCTTCGGCTCTGCACGTGGAATGATTGAACCATTACCACGCCACGTGAAGAAGAGATATAACTGCTATACAGGAATGGGATGAGCCGGACGTCATCAGGATATACCTATACTATGGTGATTATTGTAGGAAAAAAACAGCGCTTATTTGGATGCGAATTTGCCAAATACGACAGACTTAGGGAAGAAGTCTTGAGCTTCTGTGCTTATGTACCCACGCTCCTTGACAAGACTAATGAGCAATGTCCTCACGATAGGAGGATACACGACATCACATCCATCAACAGACTTAGGCTTATTAATTTATTGAGCGCGGAACGAAATATTACTGTAGAAGTAGACGGTTTTCTTACCTCACTATACATAAGAAAAAATGGCGGTTTTCGAATCAATAAGTGCTAAATTAAATTGATCAGATTGCAATCGACGTAAGACATGCCTCCAGTATCGAACCCGATCATCACTTTGTTGTTACCAAGAGGAACTACTATTAGAAGATCGCAAGATTGCGTATCCCGAAATTTCTTAACAACTGCTATGCTGCCTGCATCAAATACCGATGCCGCAACAGTTGTGCTGAATTTCACCCGATTATCACTTAGAAATTCCTAGTTTGATGAAGAAAGCCGGTAGCCACATATAACTAAACAAGTATAAAGCGGCACAGAAACGAAGGACGAGAAAAGTTCTACGAATAGAACTGATGGGAAGAACATCGGAACAACATCTAGAATAAGAAAGAAGAACAGGAGAAGCACGCGCTCAAAACTACTGAGGTACATAATGTATGTTTTGCCAAATTGGTAAAAAAAAAAAGTATTAAGGGAAGAAGACTCGTTCAGAAACCTGTAGAGATGAAGAAAGAAAACTTGTTATAGAGTCACAGTCGGTGCTGAAATGACAAATCCAAACATCCCGATGATAGCCCGAATAGACCATTCAACTTACGCAATAATAGCGAATACTTCCACCCATTTGAGCAGAACGAAGTAAGGAAAGCAATATCCAAGCTGAAATCCAACAGAGCCGACCTATGAGTACATATCAGATCTGGCCACAATAGTGTAATCGCATGTCTAATGAGTTGAATCTCAGCCTCGTTTGCTCGATCTACAAAAAACGAGACTCCCTCAACTGCTTCAACTATAGAGGCGTAGATCTCCTTGGCATAACATACAAGATATTGTCTGCCATAGTATGTGAACGTTTTAAAATACCTCATTGGCCCCTATCAGTGCGGTTTCAGACAGAGAAAGAACACAATCGTCCTCTGGCAGAATCTGGAAAAAACTCAAGAAGTCCAAATCTATATGCACCATCTTTTCATTGATTTTAAGGCCGCATATGACAGCATTTATAGTATAGAGACAATCAGTCAGTTTCATGTCTGGTTTTGACATCCCTACAAGGCTCGTCCGTCGGTGCAGAATGAATATGGATAACGCTCGCTGCTTCGTTGAGGTCGATAACGACGTAACCGAGACCATCGACGTCTGAAAAGGTTTTAGAAAAGGTGGTGTGCTGTCATGTGACTTCTTTAACATCAACCTAAAAGAATTGTGTGGAACTCTTAAGCGAACTCACAACCTTACAAAAGTCTGTACTCGTACAACTACTAGCGTACGCCGATGATATTGACATAATTAGCAGTATACAGTGGGCGGTCATCTGTGCGTTGGCATCGGAACGTTTGAAAGTAGGTTCAGTGATTGATGAGGGCATAACCAAATATATGCTGTCAACAGACAGCTGTGACAGAACGCCACAATCGACAGCCGACAACCGTTTGCGTTGACGGGCCTTAGAGAAGACGATTTAACGACGAACTATACGAGCTATACAAAGGCATTGATGTAGTTAGAAAACTTCGCACCAGTTGCCTGAGATTGCTAGGACATGTACATAAATCCAATGTAAACCAATGCTCCAACCCGCAGAGTCTTCGAATCTCACACGGTAGGACAACGCAGTAGGGAAAGACCTCACCTAAGGTGACTCGCACAGGTAGAAACCGACTTCAACCGACTTGGAGTGTGCAGTTGTATGTAGTTAGCTAAGACCAAGGTTCGTCCTGAGCTGTAGTACCACCGTAAATCAGTTTTTTTCAATATCGTCCTATAATTCACTCGTAATGTCACTAAGTCGTGCTATCTGTGATGACTTCCATAGCGGTCAAGGACCAACAACTTCGGTAGAAGATCCTCTAAGTACTTACCACTTCTTGCTTGTGTCATGACATTGCAAATATTCTTTCATCTGCAGCCGGATACAATCTACTCCTGAAAAAGGAGCCTCATCTGTAGATGAGGTTAATGCATGCTGGTACATCAAAAGTATGTTTATTTGTGAGCAAGAATGGACTCACGTACTAACCCTTTAAAAAGAAGATCAATGTTGGGTGGATGAAACTATTTAGCGTTTTTCTGAGCCGTGCAGGCTGGATCCACTAGAGATGTCGTAAGGAGTGACCGGCTCCGTATTGCTCGTTCGACCGAGAATACGAATATTCACTGCAAAGTATGCAATTTGGCATCAGCAGACGTTCGTTGCGTCGAGTTTTGGTGAAATACCTGAAGATGTTCCCTTATAAAGTGCAAGCCATTCAGCAATTAATGACTACTGACCGTAAAGTGAGATGACCTAACTCCAATGCTCTGTAAAACCTCAGGAAGAGGTTGTTTTCGTATTCAAATTCGTAATGAGCGATGTAGCTCATTTCCGTTGAAGTGGTTATGTGAATAAACAAAATTTGCTCTGGGGCACGGAGAATCCACATGAAATACACCAAAGTGACTGTTTGGTGCGGCATTTTCCGTGAAAAAGTGATTGCCCTCATTTTTGTGAGGATGCAGACGGTATCACAGTAACCCAAATTGATGAACGTTACAGACAGTTGTAAAACAAGATTTTTTGGCGCCAGTTGCCGAATTGGGTCTTAAACATTGTTGTTTCCAGTAAGACACAGAAGAAAATGCATCCCGTCGCTTATGGCAGGTTAGTAGTGAAAGTAATCTTGGGTTCGGATGCAATTTAGACGTCATTGGCATTCTTCAGGCATTAGCTGATGCACTTCATGCAGGAGCTTGAATATGCCATCTGTTCGGAGTCGTAAAGTTTTTGCGTTAATCCAGTTTCTTTAAAGTGAGCAGATTAACAACGTCCTTCCTCCCTAATCGCTGCCACATAACCAGGAAGTCGACAACGAAATTAACGATAACCAAAAAAATCTCGAACAATTATATCTATCACAAACATTGACACAACTATTCCACGTTCTTGAAGAGTATATCGATTCATGGCTCATCCACATGTCACATATTCATCAATTTATCTACTTTCTTCTCAAATGAAAAGGTCGCGATAAGACGTCAATTGCACAAATTGGACAACTTTCCGATAGGACGACGAATTTTGCACCACCTTATACATACATTTTTGGCTGTTACGAGTATGTTCACACTTTTCAGCATCGAGAACTTAGAGAGTTGACTTTATCTCATTCTTGGCACCAGCTATTCACTGTCTCTCATTGAATGCTTTCTTCGATTTTGGAGATTTCAATGAATCCTTTCAAAGATTTTTAGTGATAGTGACGAGAAAATATCGAGTTCTTATACTGGTGGACTGAGTTATGTACTGCCCATCTTTTCGCGGAATGAGATAAACCCACTGGAGATCACTTGCACTATCCACATGGCAATTCGCATTAAATGCACTACGCCGTACACCACCACAACCACCCGTACCGAATATCCTTTTAGGAAATTGAACTCGTAACTATTAGCATTTCCCAGAACTCTTGTACTGCTCATTCGCAATAAAATCTAACAACTATTCAAGTCTATAGACATTCAGCAGTTGGAAAGTATATCTAACGGTCTTCATAACAAAAGTACACGTTTGAAGCATTTATCATTCATTAAAGTTGATCCATGCGGTAGTCTTGTGCACAATCCAAAGAGGGTGAAGGCTTTTATGTTCATGCCATAGCGTACTTTCTAATGGAGCAAATGAAATCGTGACAAATGGTTACTAACACAACTAAGCCGTGACAGCCAACATATCAGCAGTTGTTATGACTCTTCGAAACGAATTGTGGACGGAGGATGGAATAGAATGGATTAGGAGGATTGACTTGGTTGGCATGACAACTTAATATCAATTCTACGGTATGTGGACTTGTGACTTTGACAGATGCACCTTTACATATTTCCAACTCCAGAGGGTATGAGTCTAATGAGCAATAATCCAGATATGGAGGGTCTCACAGATAAGGCTAAATCATAGGATATGGTAGAACCATGTTTACGTCTGTAATTTAATGTTATGGTCTAATGTGGATGAAAAACAGTTGATACACAAAAACAGGAGCTGTGATGACCTTATTTGAAGACACTACAATTACTGTATAGTGAAGTTTGTGGAATTAACCTCCGACCGAAACAACCAAACATGAGCATATTCTGCGTTAAATTGTAACCCAGGCAACGTTTTATTTTACCGCCACTTTACAGGCTTATACAGGTGGGTCAATAAGATCCTGAAAATTAAAACAGATAGCGTCGCCACCTCGGAATTTGGTCCGGTCCCTTTTGTCCCAAAAAGGGCCTGGTGCTCCAGAATGGGGGTTGTGCATGGGATTAAAAATTAATTGTTACGAAGCTACTTATACCCTCGGATAAGATCGGATTCACAATGACTTTCGGATCTGCACGTGGACTTTGCGGACCATAAACAGGCCGCGTACCGCTGAATAATTGGTGGAAGGCCTAGACTGCTATTAAGCAGATATCACCGTCATCCAGGAATTGCGGTGGGATGAAAAACTGTGATGTTTACTACAGTGATAGCTATAGCGTGCCTAAGCAGCGTCTACGTATAGGACTTAGACTTAGGCAAGAAGTCTTGAGCTTTTGATACGTGGTGAATGCCTTGTAGCAATCCGTATTAAAGGTAAATTTGCCAACATCAGCCTTCTATGCTCTCTTGCCCCACCAGGAGGAAAAGGACGTTGCTATCTATGAACAATGTCCGATGTTTGACATTAAAAATAACCTGGGCGACTTTAATGACAAAATTAGAAGACATAGCCTACACTACACCACGTCTGAAAATTGACTTAGGCTAATCGATTTCGCTGAAGGACGTAACGTGACTAAAGCAAGCACACGCTTTCCCCATCTCAATATTTACAAGAGAACACTACGGACACCAGATCAGTAAACTATCAACCAGATTGATCATGTTGCGATCGATGTAGGGCACTCCTCAAGTACTTTAGATATCCAAACATTCCGAGCAGCCAACATATACTCGGACCACTACCTATCTGCAGCTTAGGTACGTCTACGGATACTATAAGAAGATTTAACTTTGCACGGTCACAATTGCAATAATCCACCAGAATCTTTTCCGATCGCGTATCCCTTTACCTCTCGAGAAGTCCTTTGCAGCCAGCATCAAGTGCTGAAAACCAGTGGCTTAGATGCCGAGAAACCATCAAAAATGCCACAACTGATTTGACAAAGAGTGCCGGAAAGCACATGCAGAAAAACAACATGACTGCAAAGCGGTGCTGCACAAAAGGATAAGAGCGGCTTGTGAGCTCTTCGGGCAGAGGAGGAGGGAAGAACATCGGCTTTTCCGGAGAAAAAAGAAAGAACATGAGAGGCGCACGATCGAGAAAATAGAGAGGTGCTTTTCTAGGAATAATGTTCGGGAGTTTTACCAAAAGGTAAAAAGAACGTGTCAGGGTAATAAGATCCGAATGGAATCCTGTAGAGATGAACAACCTATGGAAAAACCCATTCTGCAGACTGCTAAATAGCGAAGACGACATAAATTCCACTGTCAGGCAGAGCGAAAATTCCATCCACCCGACCAAACTGAAAAAGGATAGCAATATTTAAACTGAAGTCCAGCAAGGCTGCCAGGCCGGACGGCCTACGCGTCGAACTATTAAATTGGCAGAAGAAATGATTTGGTAGAGAGCATACACCAACTTATTTCCAAGATTTAGTCGGAAGAATGTTTGCCTGATGAATGGAACCTCATCATCGTTTGCCCGGTTCACAAGACAGAAGACCCTTAAAATTGCGCCAACTATAGAGGTATTAGTCTCCTAAACATCGCATATAAGATCTTGTCTGCCGTTTTGTACGAGCCTCTGAAAACGACATATTTTAGAAATCAGATGAAGAATACCGTTTGCCAATCTCTGTTTTTTTGGGCTGAGAAGGTAACTATGTAGTATGGCCCAATTCTGAACAACCAAGGAAACTCTATATAAGATCCTGGTGATCACATTCCTGGTCTATGGTTCCAAACCATGGACTCTTTCTAAAACGACTCTTAATCGTTTTGAAAGAAATATTCTTCGTAAGCTATTCATTCAATGATAAAGAACGAATAAACACCAACGCTCTAGCTCGCAGAATCTTTGACTCTAATCCAAAGGGATAACGCAGTAGAGGGAGGCCTCGCCTTAGGTGGAGGCAGTTAAGCAAAGACCTCACTTATTGCAGAGGCTTTATTGTTGAGGCCTAGGTCCCCCTTGGACAGTAGCGTCGTCTAATTAAGTTAATAGGCGTCGATACTTCAAATCCGACATTTTTCTTATCAAGAAGCATCTTTCGAAAGAACGCACCCAAATTTTTGTTGCAACAGCCATTCGAAAGAGACATCTACGAGAATTTTCGTTAAAATAGAAAAAAAAAAAATCATCACGCAAACCAACCAAAATCTTGAAGAGTATTATGAGGACCCTTCACCATCGATTGGAACCATCCACTACTGGTTTACTCAATGTTTTTGTGGTTGTACCAGCACAAGAGACACCCAATTGAGGTCACTACACCAAATAAAATCAGCGGTATGATACTGAACGATCGCCGAGTAAGGGGGCGCGAACTTGGAGAAGCTACAGGCTTATCACATGGATCAGTGATGCCAGTTTTGCAAAAATATTTGAATTTGAAAAATCTATCCGCCAGATGGATGAAAAAAAAAACGCCGCAAAATCAATAAGTCTAAGTACGTTGTCAGACGTGGTGTCGTGTAGACCATGCTTACCAACTGTCCTACTAAAGGTGTCCTTCTCTCCTATTCTGGTGTTAAAATCGTGCTGGCATTAAGACACTGCATGCCGAATAAATTTATAACTAGGAACGGAAAGGTTCATAAAGTACCAGTGATAACCGTCTCGTGTTTTCTTCAACAAGTTGATGTTAGTCCGCCTTTTCCATTCAAACCTTAAAGTGGCAATGCCAAGAATGTTAATCTGTCTCACAACCGTGGGGTGTTTCTTGTACATGACTTTGTGTGGTAGACATCAGCTTGAGTCTGCAGCTTTCTTTCCTCTAGAGGGCAACTTTCTCCAAAATTTCTTCCCACTGCAATTTGCTATCCAGGTTAGATACCTGACATTGCTCAGAGGATTACTCAAGTCAAATGAGTAGTATGATGTAACATATATTAATTTATCTTGCAAATAGGACCTGGTTTAGCCAGAGTTACGTTAAAGACGTGTCTAATAGAAGAATATGTCTTAGGCATACTCTACTCGACAAACAGAGAATAAAGTCTTCTTCGTAAGCTACTACATCATCTTATAAACTATTTCCAACAGCTATTTGGAAGTGCATGACGGTAATCTGTTATTTGCACACCTGTCAGTAACAAATTGCCCCAATATAGGTCACTTTTAAATTGTAACCCAACTTGTTGTACTGATTGTGGGTCATCAATTGCTTATTAGAAGCACGAAGAGCACTAACGTAGCCAATCAAGTGATACCTTAAAAGAGCCATTTTAAATGCAATAACAAAAGGTGACCTTTTGAGCGGCATGCTCCATTATAAATTGAAAATGCCAACCACGAATCCAATGTCAAGCCCTTTAATTCATTCTGGTACTGGCAAAAACATAAACGTCCGTAACAATTGAATTATAACTGTGTTATTATGTAAATTTCCAATTACCATTATTACGAGAGTATCCTTTCGTTTAGAAAATGCTCTCGATGTTAATGTTAAAATAAGCTTTTTACCGAAGAAAACAAAATAAAAAAAAGTAAAAAACTGAAAACTAAATTAGTTCCTCTTTTGCAATTCAAACGTGCATATCCAATAGAATCTGGCCGATTTGAGTGCGGCTCAATAAGCCATTCTGCCATTCATTCTACTCTTTCCTCTCACACTATTCAGAAAATTCAAAATTCCGATTCCAAGCCAACCTCAATGGACGCTACACTCTAAGTTTTTTTTTTTTTTATTACATCGACATTCCAGAAATTGAAAAATTCCATTAGCACAGGCTTATGGTATGGCATAGCGCGGCAGTAGTAGTAGTCATATGTATGTATTGGTAAATATCCTACCAACTCTTGCTCTTCCCAATAGATATACTTACCCGGTGGAATTCCCATCCTGGAGAACCGCAAAAATATTTAATATTCGACACAGGTATACTAGTATGGCCATCCAATGGAACCATAAATAGCCCACTTAGAACGAGTTTGGAGAGAGGGCAGCAATAGGATTTATTGTGGGTGTGCTTAGGGATAACAAGATTATGGACCATCCACCATCTGCCCAAGACTCGCTGGGATACTTGTGCTCCATAATTTGAGAATTTCATCATCCCAGTGCTTGTTTGATGAAATTGTTTCAAAGTTCCGATAATGGCTTGGTTGATGTTACAAGGTACCCCTTCTCATCCTTCAAATTAGGATCACAATCTTGGACGTGTATTACAGCGATTGCACTTCTCTTTAATAGATACAATTTAACGTATGAATAGTAGCTATAGATACAACAACAACATTCGATTATGAACAGACTGCTCAGTCTCACATAAAAGATTCATCGAGTCCTTGTTTGAAGTGAAATCCATTATGCGGACATTCATATCTATGTATAGCAAACCACAACCAGTGCCTATCTCAAGAACCACTACTTGGCCAACACATGCTAAACCGCAATTCAAGTCTATGATCCGCTTTGGATATCTGAAACCCGTTTGAAGCACATGTGAAGTGTATGCTTTGCCAAAAGTTAATCACACAAAATAGGCTTTACGTTCAATTAAATTATTAATGCCTATGGATGGATACCAAGTTAGAAGGTTGACTTACTCAACATAATGCCGGAGTTTGGTGGAGGCTAGAAGCCCCCAGAAACTTCTTGCTACACGCAAATGCATACAGTGTAGTCCACTCGTTTGGTGTTGATAATGGTGATGGGTGGTACTGCACCTAGTTACGTGTAAATTTCAACTTATGGTCTATGAGAACTCGTTAGGTAATAATTGTCAGCCATTTGCGCTACAATGATGACAGTGGCACGGTTTCTTTGGAAAACCAGCAGGTATCCATAAAGTTCTCTCTGGATGAGAATGTCTACAATGTTGTGTGCGGTACGGAGTGCAAGACTGTGCCCTGTATAAAGGATGATGACATCATTATTTTTCTATGGAATCGCAACGACACGTTATCACAGTGTAACGTCCTTCTATCCGCATATTTTCGGTGGTAGCAAATGCACGACAGTGTGACGAAGTCTTAACGAAGTCATTCATTGTGCTTGATATGATTTTACCTGAAAACAGGGCAAACAATGAGATAGAGAAGTCAAAGTCAGTTTGTTCCAAGACATTATGTAGGAAGATGAATTCCGAGGAAAGGGTATGAAGAATGCTCAGAATCCTTACATCAAGGAAAGCAGCTTATTGGCACTAGCTCCCTTTCGTCTTCGAATGTATAACGGAATATAAAGCAAGTGACATCGATTTATTCTTTGCATTTCAGGAAGTGATGGGCGTCAAAAAACAGCTCTTTTTGAAGACGAAAGAACGATCAATATTTTAAATTTGCACAACAAAAACGGGACAGCTGTTCGAAAAGAATCTCAGAAATTAAGCATGTTCCGTCTGAACAAATATTTGGCCTTATTTTCACTTTTGTCAGCCTGTCGGTCTTTTTGAATGAAAGAAGTGCAAAATTCATTCACTTGACGTCCTTATAACTTTAAGCTGACAGGCTATGGTCTGACAAAGATGTAACGACCCATGTCGGCGT
The DNA here is from genome assembly GCA_907269105.1 of Volucella inanis. Lineage (NCBI taxonomy): Eukaryota > Metazoa > Arthropoda > Insecta > Diptera > Syrphidae > Volucella > Volucella inanis. The sequence continues at coordinate 128,509,861 of OU026154.1, forward strand.
CTTTGGGTTACATAATTTTTACACAACTATTCGATTTCAAAAAGTTCTTCATTCCATAGTTCGAGAGCTACTAATTCTGGCACTAGGCAGGTATGGAGTACAGACGACTCTCAGCAAAGATATTTTAATTTAATACTAACAATAAAAGTTTTATATAGGGTGATTCATCGTAAAGTTTGATTTTTAATGTAAAATAAAGTACATAAATTTGAAAGTGAACTTAAAACTTTTATTATTGGCTAAAAGAACAATTCATGGCATTTACTTCTTAAAAACGATATGATGTAAATATTGGTCACGACTACGTCTAAGGTGGTCCATTTGGAAGGCCTAATTTTGGGCGACTTGCTCGAGCATAGCGATTGTTATCTCGCGGATAACACGAGTAATGTTGGCTTCCAAAGCGTGAACCGTCAAAGGATTATTCCTGAAGATCTGAGACTTAACATATCCCCAGAGAAAATAGTCCGAAGGTGTGATATCGTACGATCTAGGCGACCAATTTACCGTAGCAAAACGTGAAATTAAGTGCTCATCGAAATGATTTATCAACAAGTCCATTGTTTCAGGCGATGTATGGCTCGTAGCGCCGTCTTGTTAAAACCAGAGCTCACCGAGACCATGTGCTTGAATTTCAGGAAGCACGTAGTCCGTTAACATTTCGCGATAACGGTTACCATTGACGGTAACATTCTGATTTGCCTCATTTTTGAAGAAATATGGACCAATTCCACCAGCCCATAAACCATATTGGATGCTATGGTAGCTCTTGGTACTCTTCGGGTTGCTCATCACCCCGAATACGGAAATTTTGTTTATTAACGAATTCATTGAGCCAGAGAACTGAGCTGCTGAGAACGACGACAACTCGATTCGTTACGTCCTTCACAGCCTCAGCTACAGCTGCTCTAGTCCCTTCACTATGTGTTGGATGTGGTTTAACCGGTCGAGTATCATCCACTTATGTAAACTGGGACTCAAATTTACGAATGGTATTGGCAATAGTGGTTTCAGTAGGTCGATTATGCGCACCGTAAGTTCCTCGAATCGTACGAAAAACATTTCTCACAGAACGCTGATTTTCGTAATACAGCTGAACAATTTTGAGAAGCTGTTGTAGTGTGAGTCTTTACATGATGATTTGCCGAACGATATTGAACAAAAATAATAAAACAGTTTGATAGGAGCCACGCGTGATCTGTCAAAAAAGCCTATTGAAAATCAAACTTTACGATAAATCACCCTATATAAGCTAGGCTCCACTGTCAAACAATGAACGTGTCTATATGACCAGTGAACAGGGTTTTGTATAATTTATCTCTAGCAACTATAGTATGCCTGACAATAAGCATTCCAATATTACCTAATCAGAACCGTTTCACAACCAGTTACTATAACTGCTTCAAGTCAGCTGGAACCGATGGCTTATTTCCAGTTTTTTTTTTATATATAATTTTCACGCTCTCAAGGAATTTGAAAACCTTTAAAATGTTTGCACACAGCTCAAGTGCAGTACCGATGACCGTTGGTTTTAAATGTTTGAAGGTTATAATGACTAAGAAATAAAGAGCTAGGCGGGGCACTCGATAAGCGAGTTGTATGGCTTAGGATAGAATCACGATATTTAAGAGTACGTGTTGTGGTGTACTGATAGTCACTTGAGAATATCGTTTGAGGAGAGATTCAGATCTTCACACCGTTTGACCAATAGACCATGTTACAATCGACGCAGTACATATCTTCACTATTTTGGTTATCCGATATTTCCATACTGTAATTATAGACTCGGAACACAACCTATTTGTAACCGATGTAGCAATGCATATATCTCAGATAAGACCAGAACAGCCAGACATGGTGGAAAAATTTGACTCGGTTAGCTCTTATTATCGAAGACTGCAGTAAACTTTGTCGATTCTGACTCTTTTCAGAAGTCTTACACTGCCAGCGTTAAGTACAGCTTCTGGTATACATACAAAGAAATTTTCACAGAAGGTAAGGAAAGTTTTGTGAGTGCTTGTACCAAGGAAAAGGGAAATTAAACGGGCTTATTCACAATAAAAAAATAAAAGGCTCTAAAAATGTGCAACAGAGTACATCGAGGCAGATAAAGAAGAGATGGAGTTCGAAAAGGTTCAAAACCGGAATTCTCTGGCCACTTATCTGGCCATTCATGAATTGGAGGAGTACTAGCGGATCTCAAACTTCACTAAGAACCCGGGGCAGATTATCTATCTAAGATTATCTTTTAGAATCATCCATAGAAGAATAGGAAAACATGCTTTACCATATTTCGCAAGATTAAGGTCGTTAATTTACTTTTACAACGTTGAAGATCAACTTTCAGAAGTCGGAAACCATTCTGTTTAAGACACTTTTGTCTGGGGCCTCTAGAAACACCAAAAAGAATTGGTGAGCGTTTTACTCGTAGGACATCACAGGCAGATACTTGCTTGTATTGCGAAATGTAGTCAGATACCTTGCCCTTACAAAAAATAATGTTTTATGGCAGCCAACAAGATGCGAGGGTAAAGGTGATCTGCTACATGGCCTTTATTTGAGTTTGCCTTAGAAATTGCTTCACTTGTACAGAATATCAGAGTCTGAGTTCATAAAATTGTATCTCAATGAGGTCTTACACGATAGGACCAACAAAATTGAGTGGACAATTTTATCATTAAGCTGACTCGAAGGTAAATTGCAAGAGCAATGATCTCAATGGACAACTTGATATCCGGGGGCGTACTAGCCTAACTTTATGTATCATGAGAGAGTCATTGGGAAGTTCTTTCATATTTTGGTAGAACTTCCGAATATTACTTCACTATTTGGCCTTTATCGAACGCTTCTCTGGTTCGTTCTTTTTTTCCTGCGAAGCCAGTGTTCTTCTTGTTTTTTTTTCTCAAAGAGTTCGCGAGTAGCTCTCAAGCTGCTGTGTATGAGCTAGTCGACAGTTTTCGTCCATATAAAGGTTTTTTTTTATGGATGCGGCTACTGTCCTTGTATGTTGAATGCTGCCATTATAAGACTTCTCCAAAAGATTTGAAATAAATTTGATCAGGAAAAACATTAGCAGTCTGTTACTTTTGTATTAAGTCCTGCGGGATAGTCGCGTTTGAACTTTTGCTATGACAAGCTGGCAGTCTAAGTCGATGCTAGCTTCTTGCACATTTGGAAGATCCAGAATATTAGAGCTCTGTTTTGCTACAATTATTGTACATTATGACTAATTCGGTTGATGGATTTTTGATCGAGTGAATACAATTTCCTTTGCTGATATTGAGATGTGGGAAATATGTGATAGCCATGAGGAGATGTCGCCCCAACATGGTTCTATTTTCGAATCTTGTGTCGTGTAGGCTAGGAGTTTTCAAAATTGTCTTTAAAATCATCATCGGCGATCTTAGGATATTGCTCATACATGTGGCCAAAGTAGGTGTAAAAGTAATTTTTCTAAAAGTTGGCCTTTTCCTCTGAGATCTGGTATCATGCTTATGTTGATGAAGTAAGCCTTGATGCGGATTATAAGGAGTTGTGCCCTTGTATGGCTGAGTTGGAGACTTATTGAAGAAATTCGTTTCTGATTACAATTCCTCATCGAAATAGGAGTTACCTTTGGCCCCTATTGTGATCGTCATAATATTGTATTGGGTATATATTTTAATTCGTGCGGTTTTTTTTTTTCAAAATTTGAACGTTTATTTAAGAAAAACATGTACAATAGTATTATTCAGAGTATTGCCCATCTGAAGCTATGACTTTTTCCCACATTTCTGGCAATTTGTGGATCCCATCCCAAAAGAACTGCGCCGGCTTGGCAGCCTAGAATGAATCAAGCCAATTTCTGATATTCTGCTCTGATGTGAACCGTATTTTAGTGAGGGCGTTCTGCATCGACCGGAACAAATGGTAGTCAGAAGGGGCAAGGTCTGGGCAATAAGGCGGGTGGGGTAAGACTTTCCATTCACTGTTTTCCAAATAGTTTTTAACCGGAATAGCAAAGTGGGGCTGAGTGTTATCATGATGGAAAATTATTACCTCGTGTCTGGTCGCATATTCCGGGCGTTTTCCGGCTACTGCTCTCTTCAAATGGATTAATTGTGTTCGGTAGCGTTGTCCATTAATGATTTCACCCGGTTTTAGCAGCTCATTATATAGCACACCCGTCTTATCACACCAAATACAGAGCATTACCTTCGCGCCATCGATATTCCGCTTTGCCATTGATTTGGCTGGTTGGCCGGGTTTCACATATGATTTTTTGCGCTTGGGGTTGTTGTAATGGATCCATTTTTCATCACCAGTAACAATCCGATGCAAAACTGACTTCCTTTTGTGGTGTTCCAGCAGCATTTCGGACATGCAAAACCGCCTTTCGACGTCTCTCGGCTTGAGTTCATGTGAATCCCAATTTCCATGCTTTTGTATATATCCAGCTGCTTTTAAACGTTTTGAAATGGTTGCTTGAGTGACACCCAAAGATTCTGCGAGCCCTTCTTGTGTTTGGCAACAATCTTCATAGAGTAATGCTTCCAGTTCTTCATCTTCAAACTTTTTGGCTGCCCAGGACGTTCATCGTCTTCCAAGCCAAAATCATTGGCACGTTCGCTCAGATAGCGCATGTTCACCATAAACTTCCACCAAAATACGATGACTTTCGGTAGCAGTTTTCTTCATATTAAAGTAATGAAGAAGAACTCCCCGCAAAAACACTTTTTCAGGCACAAAGTTCGACGTATTTGAGTGAAAAAAAATTATTGTTGTTTACGCTTCAAATGAATGACATATACTGAAATGACGTACAATGACAGTAGCTTTCCAATGCATGTTCCAATGGAATAATAACAATGGAATAATACAAGTTACGCCATCTCTTAGCAAACCGCACGTTATAGACCCAATAGATGTCATAGTCTCTCATTCTTCTTATGGAAAGGCAGTTAATTCATATTTCTAGTGATTCAGTTATATGGCTGCTTGTGTGAAATTCGTTGTTTTGAGTTTCGAGCAGGTCCTTCCATATTAGAGACCGTCTATTGCTTCGTAATGTAATCGTTTGTTGTTATTTTTTTTTTATCAGTCGCATTTAATTCGCATCATCTTTTTCGGAACGGTAGCACTAAGACATGAAACCGGTCTACTGTATTCCAACAGCACGCGGGATTCGTGCCAAATTCCTCATATAGGTTCTTACCGCGCCCAACGATGCTTAATTACATATATTAGGCGCGCAACTAAGTTATATAAATGAATCTTTCAAAGTATTGCCCATCGCTAGCTACAACTTTTTCCCATTTTTCTGACCAAGGTCGAATACCCTTACGGTAAAAGTGTTTTTATTTTGAGGCTATCCACGAATCAAGCCATTTTTTGATGTCTTCAAATGAGTGAAACGGCTGATTAACCAGACCATCTGCCATCGAACGGAACAAGTAATAATCGGACGGCGCAATATCTGGGGAATATGGCAGGTGGAGAACATCTTACCATTTCAGCATTTCCAAGTAAGCTTTAACAGGTTTGGCAACGTGAAACCGAGCTCGGTTATGTTGTAGAGTCACGTTTTCGTGCCTTTGCTCGTATTTTGGCCGTTTTTCGTGCAGTGCTCGGCTCAATCGCATCAATCGAAGTCAATACCGTTCCCCAGTGATGGTTTCGTTGGGTTTCAACAAATTATAATAAATAACACCGACCTGATTCCACCAAATACACAGCATAACCTTCGCAGCGTGAATATTCGGCCGACGTAAAAGCATGACTAGGCAGTCCTCATGACTTTCTTCTCTCTGAGTTGCTGTAATGAATCCATTTTTTATCACCCGTCACGATGCGATGAAGAAAACCCATTTTTTTTTCGCCGCTTGAGCAGTTATTCACATGCGAAAAAATGACCTCCAACGTTATCTGGCTTCAAATTATAAGGAATCCAAGCTCTTTGTTTTCGAGTCATTCTCAACGCCTGCAATCGCTTGAAAATGGCTTGGCGGGTAACTTCTAGTGCTGAAGCAAACACTTCATGCGCTTGAGATGAATCCTCATCGAATAATGCCTCCAATTTAGTCTCTTCGAAAGATTTTGGCCTTCCTTCACGCGGACGGCGTGAACCAACTAATCACGGCACGTTGTCTCACTTAAAGCAGCATCTCCGTAAACTTTTTCGAACTCTCGATGTGCTTCAGCCGCTGTTTTCTTCGAATGAAAGAAGAAAATCAACCCTTTGGCTTAAACTAAGCTTAGTTCATAACGTTTTGGATATATTTCAAAACCGACCAGCATTACAAGCAGCAGAGAACTAAGTTCCGTACCTAATAGTGTTTTACTACACAACCACCATCCTGAAGGGCCAGATTCTACAGAGAAAAGTGCTAGTAGCTCGCTTTGAGGTTTGAGCGCTTCGGTTGATTCGACGGCCCTGGTTAGATGCGAAAAAAGCTCATATGACCTGCGCTCTAATTATGTTGGAGCAGCTTGAATGAGATTATTGCTAAATTTGCTTATGGCTTCACCATTTACTCCCTCTTTGCAGTCCTTCCTCCGAAACATCCGTGTTCAATCCGCTGCTTTTGTGTTCAGTTACTTTTGCGAAGTTAGACTCAACGTACTGCAAACTGGTGGTTCCTTAAAAACCCCACTAAAAATAAACACCAAATGCGCTCGTACATGACCGTAAGAAATATTTGTTTTTTGACTATGTTGAAAAAGTTGTTCTCCAAAATACTTGCAGTTCATGCAAATTCATGCATTTCCCTGGTCAGCACTTAAAAATGGATTGCAGAAAAAAATTGCATGCATACTGATTGCCAAAGTCCTTACCCAAAGGCTAATCTATATCCGTCTAACATTACGATATATAATGTTGCACATTGCACAGTGCAAGTCCAACTTTTCACTTCCGTGTGTTCAACTTTCGGTGCATAAATTGTCCTTCTAACATCGCACGACTGCACAGCATAAAATAACATATTTCCGTCACACGTGTGTGTGCATCTGAAAAGCGATTTTATGTGGCCACATATCCGGCTGCAACGAGGACACAAATTCTAGACCACTATTGCAGCCCACCCTAGTACTTTGCCAGTGCAATTTATTCTTTGCAATTACTCTTCAATGTTCTAAGTTCTGCAGCGAAATGCCAACTCATGAGAAGGATAATGCCACGTAAAAGGGAACTGAATCCCCACTCAAGGTTCTTACGTTATTTAAGGATATTTATTTATTTATTTATTTTTTTGTTGTTCTTTCTTCACCACGGCAAATGCAGGTGGATACAAATACGATGACGATGCAAAGAGAACTCCCAATAAACTTGATGGGGCAGGAAAGCACAAAGTGCAGCAAAGTCCTATAAAAGTTTATCTTAACTTTTATCCATGGCGGTGCTGAAGGACAACGATAAGGACTAGTCTATGTCTAGAGCCGGAACTATCCGAAAACCTGCCACCTGATGCCACCCCATACTTTTCTTCTGCTAAAGTTTCTCTCCTAAAGTTTGAACTTTTTGTGATATTTTATATCAATTTCTTCCCTCATTTCATCCTTCCAGCTTTGCTTCAAACGTGAAGAAAATGGCACGAGGAAGGCGAAATACTTTTATTTTTCTCTTTGAATTGGAAAATAAAGTCTTCCTACAAAGTAACGACAATGAGAACAGTGCACAACGACACCGACAAATAAGTCCCCGTGACAAATTTAAAGAAAAGAGCAACTTTGTCGCACATGAGGAGTGAAATCGTTGGTGTGGTGGGTTAGACTTGACAGTTTGTTTCGGTAAAAGAGTCAAGCATTACGAGTCCATGATGTAAGGGGAAAGAAATATTTTCTAGGAATGTTCTCCTTGTGGCAGCGCATTATGACTTTCCACAATAAGAAATCAACGGACTGCTTAACACACAATTTCAAATAGGAGCTGTAGAAAAAAATAAGAACTGAAGAGCCTTGATTGTTCAGGGTTGGGAGCCGCTAAGTGGCTGGTTGACGCTTAAGTTGAAAATCCTTTTATCCTCTAACGATAAATTACTTTTTCTGTTTTCAGTGTTTTATGTGATGTATGGTTTAGCTTAAAAGATTTACGACTTTGACTTTTGACTTTTTGTAACAGATTCTCTACAATTGAAAGGGCAGGTAGTTTACAAAAGAAGTCGCACTTTGACATCAAAGGAAACCCTTACTCTGGGGCGTAATTAGCCATAACATTTTGGTGCTCTAAATTTGGTAAGATATTCTTGTATTGTAGGCTTAGGACATAATTGGCAGATTTGTCAAAGTCCCATAGTTCTTGGCAAGCAACCAGATAAAGACTTCTTCTTCATTCAATTTTGAAATAGCCTTCTGCACTTTGTTAGATGTATGTTAGCTTTAGGAGTCACTTGGCCAAGTAATCAAAAATGGGTGTGAGAAAAAAAGTATTTCTGATCGAATGGCAGTGGAAAATATGATGTGAGGACTTCCACAGGAAACTTCGCCTTCAGAATTGCAAGTTACGCTTTCCTATGGCGTCAAACACAAGATCTCATCCCCAGCGTTAGCAAGGCTTTAAATATTGGCATTGATTGTTGCTTGGAATAGTTCAGTATTATACGAGTACAGATGCTACTCGCGCTACAACATTGATGTCACGATCAACACGCGATGAATACAAGAAGCAACATATGGTACACGAAGAATAGATCCTGGCAGCTGCAGAAGCAATCATCGTCAATAAGATGGCATCATCAGCAGACAGAAGGATTTCGCAGAGGAATTACAGAAAGTTCAAATCAAAATTGACAAAAATTGTCCCGCTAAGAGAACAGCCATATACATACATACAGGGACAATAGAGTACACACCATCGAAATCTTATGGCTGGAATTCAAGAAGTAGCCGCAAATGAACCAAAGATGTTTTGTTTTTAAACAGGATGCACCCTTTCGAAGGGCAAGCAAATTGATGGTGAAATTAAACAGATGCCGATACCGACATTGCTAGTTAAAACCAACAATTTACTTTGATCTGAATTAAGCGCGATCTGAGTATGAACCAATAACGCCTTATCAAGCCTACAGTCTATATATCCCTCTTTAGTCGACTAAGATCCTCATCCTTTTGTGTATCAGGTCCTCCTCTACTGCCTTATTCCTCTGAGTTGACGTCGAAAACTTCCCGGGCCGCAACGCTGGTGTCTATCCGTTCATGCGGTTAGACATCTAAGCCGGGTTATTTGAGCTTTTCCGTCAATGTAATAGTTCACTGTAAAAACGTCACCTCTGTTCTCCACGGGACCAAAAATTACCCGAAGAAATTTTCTTTGGAAGCGACCGAGAGCTTTTCCATCCATTTTCGTCAAAGTACAAGCTTCTACACACTAAATAAGACACGGATGATGAGGTTCCTCAACATATTATTTTCGGTTGCTCGAGAGAGGGTTCTGCTACTCAATTGCCTTTTTAGCCCAAAGAAGGAGCGCCCAGCAAGAATGATTCTTCCATTGATGTCCATTCGGTTGTTCTTGCCTGAGTTAATATAGTAGAGGCAAAGTAGACAAAGATGTGGCCGCCTATCATGCTGTTTCCTTAGCGTCGTTGTCGTTAGGCCCATCTTTGCCGCTTCTGCTTTAATTGTTGCAAATTCTCCATTCACAGCTCCTGAGTATGAGAGTAACTGAACAGACTTTTGAAAGATGATGCCTCTGGAGTTAACATTACCTACCTTGACGGAGCAGAATGCATTCTCAATTGTCATCCTACAGAGTCAAATAAGTTTGGAAGAAATGTCACAACTGAACATGGCTGTGTATAATTCATCTATATAGATGCTGCCATATGTAGCTTTGAAATCAAAGAAGAGATGGTGTGTGTGTTTTTTTTTTTGCAAGATTTGTTCGAATGTGAGAATTTGATCTATGGTTAGCATTCCTGGCCTAAAATGCATTTACACAATGCAGGCACAATGATTTCATATGCGATATTTAGGAGACTAAAGGAACCTGCAATTGGCGCAAACTACTGTCTCCTGCCAGGAGAGCAAACCATGCTGAGGTTTCCTTTATCGGCACAGATTTGTGAGATGTGTTGATGCTGTTTTAAACAGCTCAGCAGCTAAGCGATCAGGGTCAGTAGTTTTGTTAGACGTAAGCTTGGAAATGGCTGTTTTAATTTATCTTGGTCAGGTGGACAGAAATGGTGTCTATCTTCGTCCAGGTTGAATGGTTCGTTCTTTCTAATGGAAGGAGTTCATCCCTCCACATATTTGTTCGGGCTTTGGAGCTTTGGCATGTTCGTTTTATTTTTTTGGTAAAACTTCCGAATTTTCTTTTTTTTCTTCTGAAGAGCCCTCTGGACATCTGTTGTTTTTCCAGGTTTGCCTGTCTGCATTAGTCGCTGAACCGCGGGTTTCTTTGTAGCAAACCCCTCTCTGATTACTCTATGGTAGTTGTGGCATTTCCATTGCACTATGAAAGATGCATTGTCAAGCCAAAGACGATTTTCACGTAATGGTTAGGGCATTACTCGTAGGTTTTGTCAAGGTCGACTGTTTTCACTGTTGGGGTGTGAGCGTTTATAAGGCTTATGTTGGCGAGTTTGTCCTTGTCGCGCCATAATCACCGATTATTTTTGGCCCGAATTGGAATATATGGACTTGGACGACATGTGGTTTCAACAGGATGGTACCACAAGCCACACAGCACACGCTACAATCGATTTATTGAAGAGTTAGTATGATGAGCGTGTTATCTCAAGACATGGTCCAGTCGATTGGCCGCCTCGTTCGTGCGACTTAACGCCGCTTGACTATTTTCTGTGGGGCTACTTTAAGTCATTGGTTTATGCCAACACGCCGACGACGTTGGAAGAGCTCAGAGCCAACATTGAACGCGAAATAGCGGCCGTTTCGGCTGAAATGTGTGGGCGAGTCGTTGAAAATTGGGTCCAATGAATCGACCGCTGCAAACGTGCCCACGGTGACCATATGAACGAAGTCGAGTTCCATTCATAAATGTTTTGATTATACTTCAAGCCAATAATAAAGTTTTTAAAATATCTCAAATGGTTTGCCTTTTATTTAAAAAAAAAGTTATGAAGTTGTTATTAGAAAACCCTATATATACCAGCTGCTGTTAACAGCAGCTCGATACTGAAAATCGCCAAGAGATTGAGACCTATGAATCTGACTTCCTTTATGTTGAAGAGCATAAAGAAAATGGTCGAATTGCATAAGCCCAAAACTGATTTGCGAACACATCCTCTGTCTATTATGAGACATGGCTACCAATGTCGAAGATTCTGAGAGTGTGCGGTACAAAATCAGACAAGCAGAATTGAAAGCTCACTCGACAAAAAGAAATACACGCTGGGAACTTTCATCGATGTTGAGGGAGCTCTCGACAACGCAACTTTTGACGGCATGTGTAACTCGGTATGCATATTTCTTCAGATATTTCACTCATATTCAAATCAGTATAACTTTTAACACGAGCAAGGAATTACATAGCTGTCTTCACAAAAAATGTGTTCGTGTTCGTTTGACACAATCAGATAGGTATTTCCAGATAAATGGACACCAACACCATCTAGTGACAAAAAACCGCGGTGGCTTTTTATATTGGGTATGTAATTTAATTCGTGCGGTTTTTTTTTCAAAATTTGGACGTTTATTTAAGAAAAACATGTACAATAGTATTATTCAAAATATTGCCCATATGAAGCTATGACTTTTTCCTATCTTTCTGGCAATTTTTGGATCCCATCCCAAAAGAACTGCGCCGGCTTGGCAGCCAAGAATGAATCAAGCCAATTTTTGATATTCTGCTCTGATGTGAACCATATTTCAGTGAGGGCGTTCTGCATCGACCGGAACAAATGGTAGTCAGAAGGGGCAATGTCTGGGCTATAAGGCGGGTGGGTTAAGACTTCCCATCCACTATTTTACAAATAGTTCTTAACCGGAATAGCAACGTGAGGCCGAGCGTTGTCATGATGGAAAATTATTGCCTCGTGTCTGGTCGCATATTCCGGGCGTTTTTCGGCTACTGCTCTCTTCAAACGGATTAATTGTATTAAGTAGCGTCGTCCATTGATGGTTTCACCTGGTTTTAGCAGCTCATAATACAGCACACCCATCTGATCCCACCAAATACAGAGCATTACCTTCGCGCCATGGATATTCGGCTTTGCCGTTGATTTGGCTGGTTGGCCGGGTTTCACATATGATTTTTTGCGCTTGGGGTTGTCGTAATAGATCCATTTTTCACCATCAGTAACAATGCGATGCAAAAATGACTTCATTTTGTGGCGTTCCAGAAGCATTTCGGACATGCAAAACCGCCTTTCGACGTCTCTCGGCTTGAGTTCATGTGGAACCCAATTTTGTTAAACGTTTTGAAATGGCTGCTTGAGTGACAATCAAAGATTCTGCTAGCTCTTCTTGTGTTTGGCAACAATCTTCATAGAGTAATGCTTCCAGTTCTTCATCTTCAAACTTTTTTGGCTGCACAGGACGTTCATCGTCTTCCAAGCCAAAATCACCACTTTTAAATCGTGCAAACCACTTTTGGCACGTTCGCTCAGATAGCGCATGTTCACCATAAACTTCCACCAAAATACGATGACTTTCGGTAGCAGTTTTCTTCATATTAAAGTAATGAAGAAGAGCTCCCCGCAAAAACACTTTTTCAGGCACAAAGTTCGACATATTTGAGTGAAAAAAAAATTATTGTTGTTTACGCTTCAAATGAATGACATATACTGAAATGACGTACAATGACAGTAGCTTTCCAACGCATGTTCCAATGGAATAATAACAATGGAATAATACAAGTTACGCCATCTGCTAGCAAACCGCACGAATTAAGTTATAGATCCAATATGACCCAATATATTACGTCGAAAGCTTTTAAGACGCTGTTGGTTTTCTAGCGGTGCAAAGCAGCTGTCGTCAAAACATGGGCCTTTCACCGAGAAGGATCATCTAGAACTGCAGGGCTATAAGGCCAATTATATTCTATAGGCCTCTGAGTGAGCGATTTCTCCGGCAGCAGCGCTGTTGAAGAATCTTCTCTAGAGAGAGTTAGAATTAATGTAGATTGGGGTAGCCCTCAAGGACCCATTTGTGGTCCATTTATATGAAACCTCACGATGGATCTTCTTCTGAGGCAATTGTCGGATCTTTACAGATATTTCGCATATGCAAGTGATCTGCTTCGCCTTCTGGAAGGTCGGTCTCGTGCTGTACTTAAAAATATAGGAGAAATTGTGCTGCCAATTGTCGCCAGATGGAGCGAAAGTGTTGGTGTCACAGTATCTCGGGACAAGACTTCGTGGCAAATTTAATGCAGTCCTTCGACCTCCTGGTAAACCTATCAATAATGTAAACTTTAGGTAAGTGACAATGTCAAGTATTTTGGTATAATGATAGAAAACGACTGCCGATTGTTATTGGCGAGGTAAGGCGTATTCTAAGGAATGACTGGGGACTCACTAGATGTTCCGTTCGTACTGTGTATAGTTGCCTTTTTGTTGCTTGTGCAACAGATTGTCAAATCGGCTTGGGTAATGTTAGAGTGTGTTCGTCGGCATATCCAGGCTTGATAGAGAGTGGCCTTACTTGATTGCTTACCGGTTTGCAGAAGCGTATCTACTGGTGCATTGCAGGTGTGCCTCCCCTTGACTCGGATGTGATACGTCGGGCTGTCGCTCACAAGATCAAGAAAGGACTCCCAATGACCAATGCTGATTGGGACTTCTCGACTGAGGTGGAAGATTTGTCCCTTGGGGAGTGTAAGCTCCTGCCTGCCGAGTGTGTCCGGTCTAGATTGCATTCTATCATAGATGCGACATGAACGATAAAGGCTGGGTTACTTACAGCTTTTTCGGGATGTATTGGCCATGAGCAGGCTAACACAGCTATATTTAAGCCTCAGTCTGGGCTTTCTACTGAACGGACATGGCCCTTGAATGCGTTTCTGCATAAGAGAAGCCATAAGGTTTTGAATGCGCAGCTTCCCTTGAGGACTGGATGCATGTTCTTTTTGCGTAACCGGCTCACTTCGATGTTAGGGATTTTCGAGCTATGAGCATCACATACGGTGGTATTGCATGTCAGCGGAGTTCTCTTTGACAGAACGAAATTCGAAAGAATCCGTAACTTTGCAAATGAGTTTTTCGGTCGTATACGGCACAGATAGTTAACGGATGATAAATAGAAAAAGGTTGGATAAATGGCCGTCAGTTCTGGGCAGCAGGATGCCCAACTGGAATTGACTGAAAGGTCACGATGCTTGACCGGAAGTTATAGTCTTGTATCACAGAAGTTCAGGGGCTCCTTTTATTTCAGCCCGATTCAGGAGTTAGCCTCTTTTTGGGAGTTTCTTGGTGGCTGTAGGTTGAACTCAAATATCGCGGGCAGGGCAGACCGGCTATTCTTGGTCATTTGATGGATCAACATATGTTGTAGTGCGCTACAGTCTATGTTCAACTATTAAATGACTACGGAACAAATCGGTCTGATCAATATGAAGTTGCACTGCAACCGGGTGCCATAACCCAAAAAATTGTGGAGATTTAAGATAGGCTTCGACCCTTCACCAAAGGGGAAATTTGTGCCCTACACATGGTTTCGAATCTGGTATTGATGGTGGTACTTGTACTATTCGCATTGTTTTGATTTTTTGTACAAAGACGAACCGTAGGCTTGAGCCCTCACGGACATTTGTAGAAATAGTACAACATGCACTGGAGCTTTGATAAGCTTACGCGCAAACTGTCTTATGGACATACCATCTGATGCAATGACACCAGAACTCCTAATGATGAAAAAATACGAAATTGACTTTCCAAGAAGAAATGCAGTCGGATCTTCACAGATGATTCCAGAACTGATTTGGGACTCGTCACTGGTGTTTTCCTGGAGGACGACAATATAAGATTTCACTCTTCGTTAGGAAAACTTGCGGTTATATGCGGAATCCTAATGGAAATCAACCAACTATAGCATCTGTAATGAGAATCAAGCTGCGCTTATAGCGAATCCTCTTATGACTTCTAGGCTAGTTCGGGAATGTTAGACTTCACTCAACCGAATTTACTGAGCCTTGTCTGGGTCTCTAGATGACGAGAAATGAAATCGCCTATGAACTTGCTAGGCAAAGCTATGATAAGAGTTTTTTCTGCATGCTGGGGTTTCTATTGACAGTTGGGTCTTGTATGAACAGATGTCATGAGTCCCCAGTTTGACGTCTTTAAGAGGTCAGCCGCAGTCCTGCGTCGCTCAGCAGAAAAGACTGCAGCACGTGCACTTAAATGTGCTGGCTTAAGTGGTACAACATCCTTAGGCGATTGATGTGAAAGTGATTACGACATCTCGTAGCAATAAATCTGTAAATATCCGGCCTACGCTCGTACCAAGCTACAGTTACTCGGCGCTTACATGGTGGGTGCTGATACTCGAGGCACTTTATCGCTAAAAGGCTTACTGAGAAATTTCATTAAAAGGACCTTACAAGGAGTACAAGGGATTTGTTTTACATTTGGATTTTTACCTATGACATTGATACCTCATCAGAAATCAGGAGAAAAGTTACACCAGAGGATTGCTGTTATTTTTTTACTGAGAAAGCTAAATAATTAAAACTTAAACACTAAACGGACTCTGTTACAAATTAGGAATCCAATTCTCAGATCTGACAGAAGAATGGGTAAATTTTGGCAAACTTAAGTTAGTTTTTGCACAAAATCTAGATGTCTTGGGATAAGTCTAGCCGCACTCGGAACAATTTTGGAATTTTAAGGGAAATTTAAGGGCTTAAAGAGAGAAGAAGGATTAGCCAAGTCCAATTACAAGGCGTATTGCGTATAAAAATCCTCATGCTTCATGCATTTTAAAATCGATTGTTCTGTCCCACGATATCAGACTCTCCCAGTGCAATAAATCGTGAACGTAATACCATAAATGCTTACAACAGGAATTTAGTACTCCCGTAGTTAATAAAAGCGGAAATTACCCACATTTGTTCCTGTTTTCATGGCCATTTCCATTGGCATTCCCATTTCCACCTTTCGCCGGTTACCTCTGCCATTTACATGCATCAGCATTAATCCATTTAGATATTCATTACCTCTATAACAAGAGGGACCTCGAGGCACTGAAAACCAAGGATGGCAAGAAACCAAAATGAAAAGAAGAGAACAATAAACCCACCTGCAATACATATCTAAGCCAAACGATGATTTTCAACGAATTAAATTGAAGTTCAAGTTGGGGGGTATAGGAAGAGCCAAAGAATAAAATGTGCTGGTTTGTAAGTCCTGGCATTCACGAATATGGAACAGAGTCCTGGTTGTGTTTTCTTTTTGTTCTTTTTTGAATTCTAAATTACCTCATCATTTTCATTCAATTCGCATTCCGCATCATCTTCGTCATTCGCTCTGTTTCTTTCCTGATAAATCCGATAAGGAAGGGAATCCCCTTTCTTCTCATACTGAACTTCCCATACCCGTATGTTGGGGTGACTGCTGGAATATGGAATATTTTCAATTTTTGTTCCCACAACCATTTAGGAAGGAATTCCAATTCTCGTTGTAGCTGGTGTTCCGCGCTTATAAGTGGGGTCTCTGCCTTTCCAAGAAAACAAAACGGTGTATTGCAATATATGCTCTTTCGTATGGTATAGGTATAGGTACTCTCCTTTTTTTAAGGAACTCCATTTGGTGTCCTTTGAAGGATCTCGTATTCGTATGCATGTGTTAGTCATTGTGAAATAGTTGATCTATGCTCTAATAATATTCATCCTGACCTGAATTCCATTCTGGTATCCTTATATTGATAAGAATGCTATTTGACATTTTGAGTTCTGGTGTTTTTTGCATGCAAGAGACTAAAGGTCCTTTGTCTTGCTTGGGCAAACGATGTGAGTCTAGGCACCTGCAGAAGTCATGTTCTTTGGCTTGTTTGCATTTAAAAGTGCTCGACAGTGCTTTCGTTTGCAGGGACAGCGAGCAAGGTAAATACGATTCATGGAACGTAGTTTTCTCGTAAGTCAACTAAAAACTCCAAAAGGGATGTGTAATGGCAGTTTTGCCTTTTTCTTCTTTCAAAGTAAAGAGTAAAATCTTAAAATGGAAATTTTCGATTTATTCTGTCTACTACGAGGACACTATTATACCCACTCGTAGTTCGTATACACAAAACTTTGAAAAAGTTGTTCGTGTAAAGCCCTTCGTAAATTGTTTATCGCCAGACATATTCGATTCGCCAAAAGATGTATCGACCCGTCGTCCTTTTACTGAACTTGGAGATAAACCATTTATCAGTGATTTCTGGGGTATCTTACATATTCGGGCTAAGTCGTTCTGAATATTGAGGTCTACCATTACTTACTTAGGCGGCGCGATAATCAAGGCTGCAGTTGGGCTTCAACTAGCATGGCTCTCCAGCGAGCCATGGTGATTGTGATTTATTCGAAATAATTTCAAGTTCTGATCCTGACAGAGTCCATGCTGCTATATAGCCCGTATACTCTCCGTTGATAAAGGGAGGGCTATAGATCACTTGTATCTGCTTTTGATGCATTCCTCTCTGCCATGGAATAGGACTAGGATTATCAACGTCCTATAAGGCGTTTTTTGTTTGTCCTTAATTGCTTTCTGAATCCAATAAAGTAGCGATTGACAGGTATTACTCTTCCAATGTGGGGTCATTCTTTATATTAATTACGGCGTCCAGGTGGACAGAATCTACCTACAACTACTGTCTACGTCTCTGTCGTCGTTGTTGTTTTGAAAATCGTGCCTTCGATGTTTTCTTGCGAATTTCGCACATTACTCTTAAGTACAATTTTGATGAAGTCACAGGACGGGGAATGGCTTACTCGGAATACTTTTTTTTTCTTTTTTTTTGTGGGTAGATGAGAAATCTTCATAGACACTATAAGCCCGGTGCTTTGACCAAATGGATAATAAAGCAAAGACCAGCAAAGAGGGTCTTTGAATCACAGCTCCCAGGTACGACGGGCGACAAGGAAGCCCGAAGCCACGTTTTAAGGACCAAGCCATCGCAAGCCATCTTCTAGATAATTAGAAGAAGCGCGCCCGGGATCGAAGGAAGTGGAAGACTTCTGTCTTTAAAAAACTGTTTAATGCCGAAATAACTAACTTGTAGTTAGCCAAACAATGAGTCAAGAGAATTCATGTACTGAAAACGAATAGCTGATACACAGTCGCATTGTAGCAAACAGTATAACTAGAAACAGATTTCAAGAAAAAATTTTTCAAAAGTATCCTTGAGCATATATCTATAGATGAAGTACTCGTATTTCTGTCGACATATTTCTAAACAATTTTTTAGAGGAAAACCTATAAGATTCGGGTTTTAGAATTGGATGCTATGCAGTATAGATGGCTATATGTAACAATTTGACACATTTTGGTTAGCTAAAAATGTAAAGCCTTCTCTGAAAACGCTACCATTACCGTCAGAAGTGGTTCTCGACCTTCTAAATAATGATGACTGTCCAAGTAACCGTCCTATTTATTTCTGTAAATTTTTAACTAGCTATGACCTGATGTAAATTTTAAAACAAAAAAATTTAGAGCAACTAGAACAGTTCGGGAGAATCAGCTAAAAAAAAGTCCTTTTCCTCCCAGTAAAGAATTTCAGAAGCAGAAAAGAGGATCTTTTGATCACCAGTTTGATGAGATAAATAAATTGCTCTTTGGCAAATGGAAAGACAACAATATTGTAACAACAACCACGAATTACTACTGGATCGACCACTGTAAAAAATTTAAGAGATGGAGGAAGGATGAAAAGAAGAAAGTAAATATTCCTCAGCCTCTATTTTTTGAAAACTAAAACATGAACATGAGTGGCTTTGATCTCCATGACCAGTTTATCAACACTTACTCTACAATGTCCACTGCCTGGAAACTCCACAAGCTAGTAAACAACTACAAAGGTGATAAACTAGATACCTCAGATTTCATACCTTTAACCAAGGATATCTGGTTCTGAGTACGCTGGGTACCACTCTCCCAAAAAAAAAACTACCTAATCAACTAAGATATAGCCGGTGCCATTTAAGTGCTATGAAATGTGGAATGTTACACTATTTACTGGGAGTAGTGTTTTAAAAATTTTCTACGATAGGTAGCGCTACTAAGTCAAAAGGTATACCACAATTTAGAGGAACTTCTTTTAGCCCGCCTGTAAGAATTTGGTGACAATCCGACGTTTAGTTTTATTTTGATACCAATTTCAAAACATCGTGTTAGTGTTTTTTGCGACCGTTTAGTTTTGCTCCGTGATTCGATTCTGATTTTTGAGTGGCAAAACCTGTGAGGAAATTAAGCCCTTTCCCGATGGTGAATATGGGACCCACTTACCTTCCCGTACATCCATTTACGATTGATTCGCAGAGTTTTGCGTTAGCCGCACGTCGGTTTTTGATGAGCCGCACCCTGGTGGCCCAAAAACGGTTACCACAGAGGAAACCGTGGACAAAATCCATGATCTCGTATTGTGGGACCGCCGAGTGAAAATTCGCGAGTTGGCTGAGATAGCAAACATCTCAATTGAACGCGTTAACCATATCCTGCACGAGATTTTTGGCATGAAAAAGCTGTCCGCATGATGGGTGCCGCTTACACCGAAAAACAAGCGCAATCGTGAGACCACTTCAAGGTGGTGCTTGACCCTCTTTAATCGGAATTTGAAGGAGTTTCTGCGTCATTTCGTGACCGTCGATGAGACATGGATCCATTAGTACACACCGGAGACCAATTAACAATCGAAACAATGGGTTTTAGCCGGAGAATAGCCATCGGTTTTTGGAACGCACCAGGTGTGACCCACTTTAACTTTTTGTAGTAGGGAAAGCAATCAGAGTAGCATACTATTATACGTTGATTTATTGGGCCGATCCAAAGCCGATTTAAAGAAAAAAACGACCACATTTGGCAAAGTAAAACGTGCTCTTCCGCCACGAGAATGCACCGGCTCACACCTTCGCAGTCGTCACAGATAAATTGGTCGAATTGCACTACGAATTGTTCTCCTATGTCCGAATTTGACTCCCTGTGACTTCTTTTGGTTCCCAAACCTTAAAAAATCGCTCAACGGAAAGCAGTACGGGTCGAACGAGGAAGTCATCACCGCGGAGGAATATTTTGCATTTGAATTATTTTGTATTTAGGTAACGTAAAAAAAGTCTTTCGGTCACGTCTGGTATTGTATCCCGAACCGTCCGATTGGGAAGCCATTACACTACAACCTGAGCCACGGCCACTCAGTCATTCATATGTGCTTGACGTGGCTATTTGTTAATCCCACGGAGCAACTTTATACCATATAGGACCAGATCTGCCAGGGTTCTTGAACAAAAAGCTTTGGCACTTGCTAAAACGCTCTGTTTGTATAACGCTGTGACGAAAGTCACCTCATCATCATTGACGAGGCTATTTTACGTCATCTAAGACATCTTTAATGAAAGCAAGCCTCAGCAAGAATTCACAGACCTAGACCGACGAAAACGTCAGTATATGGAGTGCTTATACATCTTACCTAACACAAGACTGAAAGTAATTGCAAAATTTTAAATTGAGTTGGTTTTAGTAAGTACGGCGCATATTTATGTGTGTTATGTACCTTTACTACGTATTAAATTCTTTATGAGCATTTTTAACCCAATAAACACATCCCATAATTCAATTTATCTTCCCCACAAAAGCCTAAACACTGCAAAAATTTAAATTTTTCCTCGTTATCTTATAGTCCGTTACATACGTACAGTAGCAGCCCGTTGCTATAGTGCCATAATAAATGTCACATATGAAAGTTATTGTCCATTATAAAATATCCCCAATCCCACACAACCATAAAACAGCTTCCATATGACAAATATTAAAGCACCCTCCGTAATGTCGTGTGTCGTTCTTTCAACGCATAATGGCCGCGACAGCAGGATATCCCATTTAAGGAGTAATTTATGGCCAACTATTATACCTTCCTTTTTTTTTTTTTTTTTGCATTTTAAACTAAACAAAAAACGACAAAGTGTTAATTTTTTTTTTTTCGTTTCTTTACATTCTCTTTGCAGATTCGTATTGCTAACGACGAACTACGAGTAAAAGGCGCACACATGCGAGGATACGTATTAGGACACTAGAGAACTCGAATAACAAATTCCATTAGTTACGAGTGGTAGGAGGGAACAGAACTATTCTATATTCTACAACTGTCCCAACTATATATGGTATAGGGCCTAATTCCCTCTAAAGGAGTGGTATATCATTGTAGAAAGCGGTGAACGTAACAAGGACTTGCATGCTACAGCGACCGTGACACTAGTAGCAACAGAAGAGAGCCAGAATCTGCAGTACCACTATCCATTAGCAGTCGTTGTCGCAGACTTTTATGCATACGCGAAGTAATTTAAATAAATTTTCCCAGCAGGATAAAAATACAGTCAACTGGATAAGGATCTGTACAGAGAAGCAGGGAATTTTTTCAGATCCACACCGAGCGGAGGATGATGTTGGAATTTCATTTTGAAATGAAAAACCAGAATCATTTGCCGGCATAAATAGTAGCCTGGCATACATGCGAGAACGATACGAGTATCTGTATCTACGACACATTTGCATTGGTAACTTGATTTGCGACAACTGTCACGTGTCCTGGCGGATAACTGAGAGCCTGCAGATTAACCTCAAATAGAGTTGCGTTTAATAAATGCATTGGCACTCCATCATCATAGGAGTTGCATAACAACAACGTGTGGGACGCCATCATTCTACTTTATCCTTGCCTGTGAGACGTGAACCAAGAGACGACGCCTTTTTTCACATTGAAGGATACAAAAGATAAAAAAAAAAAAAAAAACTCGTATTGTGAGCTTTATTTTGGCTGCGGCGACAAGTGTTCGTTCATCGTCATCGCGTCCTTGGTGAGAGGAAGAAAAATTAACAGCCAACATGTTGCCGACAAACGTGATGTCTTTTATGAAAAAGGTGAGTGATGGTGTTTATAATTAGTAATATGCAAGTTATTTGCCTTTTCACATCTCAAATGAATACAAATGGTAAATCAAAGCGACAGTCAAACAAACAAATTCAAATAGTAGGGTGAAATGAATGTCTTTTTCATGTACTTAACGCCTTTGGTAAGTAGGAGTCTTGTTGTCCTGACTTTGTAAATAAATTCTACGCCTGTAGTTTACTAAATAAAAAAAAAAAAAAAGACGTATTCAAAAGCCAAGCATGAGTATGCAATTAAGTGTCTTAGAGTGTCGTACTCATACTCGTGCTTGTCCTCGAAACTGTTTACACTGCAAAGGATATCTCGCTTGGGTTATTTTTTAATTAATCGATGACAGTTGCAGATTTTCCCATTACCTTCGCTTCAGGGCTGAAAGTTGAATTAAAGGCAAAATTAATTGAAAATATCAGGACAGCAGGATAACAAGATAAAGTAAAATGGACTGGTTTATCGATGGCCATAACGAAAGCAAAACGATGACTTCGATTTACGGATATTAAGCGAAAATATCTCACAGGGTACGGGGTACTGATACGAATGGATTTTTATTTAGTGGGTTATGGTTTAAGTGCAGTTTTTTATTTTTTTATTTTTTTTATTTGGATTCAGATTGGATTACTGAATTAAAACGTAAATGAGCAAATTCTACTTAAAAAAAAAAAAAAAAATTAATGGGCATTGCAGTAGTCAGTTTGGAAGCAGAAACTAAAGTCGTCAGTGATGCTTGAAAGGGTACTCTTATAGAATGAGGTGAATTGATTTAAGTACGTCCCATATCTGTCTCTTAAGTGTAGAGATTTTGGTTATTATCGAGATGTGGTAGGTCGGCAGGAATTTCGGTTTTGCTTATATCTTTGCAGAAACGACAGAAGGCGTAACAGAGTACACCCTGACTGACTCGAACTGCAACCAATTTCAGACTGCTTTAATTTCCAAACCGTTGATGATATTGAGCTCAAATTTTGACACATGACAGATGACGATTTGCGTCTCAGTTGTGTTGAAAAATTTTTATCCGCAATGGAATTCAAACATGATAGTGCGATTGCTTGATATTTGGCTGGAAAACCACAAGTAGCTATCGTTAGAGCCCTCCAGCACCTCAACGTGAATAAATCATTTTTTGTTTCGAACCATAGCTCGTTACCGTGCTGCTAGTAGCGTTTCAAAACGCCATGGAGGTGGTCATAAAAAAACAGCAACATCGGCAGAAATGGTTCGGAAAGTGAAGGCTCGAATTGAGCGAAATCCGCGTCGAAGTGGAAGAAAAATGGCCCGTGAGGTCACCATATCGTTGAAATGGATGTAACACATACTGAAGAATGAGCTTGGGATCAAGCCATTGAAGTTCCAAAAAGCACACGAAAAAGTTAAAGCCGAAAGAGCGAAGGAGTTGCTACGGTTGCACGAAAGTGGTGAGTTGCCATTTGTTACCGAGCAATATGTCAACAAACAAAATGACCGAGTTTACTTGCCAGAGAGGTCCTTCGAATATTTACACCTTCGGACGGCCACCAGAAACAGGCAGCACCGATGGTGATGGTTTGGGCCGCCATAACCGCCGATAATCGCTCTCCGCTCGTATTTTTAAACTGTATAACGTGAAATTGTCTTAGAGGCAGTATTGAAGTCTTGGGCAAGCAATCATTTCAGTCGGAGATCGTGGACATTTCAACAAGACTCGGCATCGTCTCACAAAGCAAGCGTCAACCAAGATTGGTTAAAAAACAATGTTCCACACTTCATTTCTCCGACACAATGGATTGCAAATTCTCCGGATGTAAATCCGTTGGATATCTCTGTCTGGGGTGTTTTGAAGGCGAAGGTTGGCACTAAAAAATACCAAAGTTTGGACCACATCAAACAAAATACCGCAGAGCCACTTGTGTGCAGCGTGCGATGCTTTCTTCGACCGTCTCAAGGCCATTATTCGCGCCAAAGGTGGACATATTGAAAACTACTGATACAAAAAATAAAAAATAAAAAAATATGGCATTTTAAAAAGTTGCAGTTCGAGTCAGTCAGGGTGTATACTCATCTTGGTTGCATGATCCTCAGTGCTCTATGGTTTCAACAATATCTTGCCATGATCTTCTTAGTGCGATAGTTCTTGTTTTATTGCTTAGTTATAAGCGGTCAACATTTTTCTTAGTGCCAATCTTGGTTGACCAGCATAAGGAAGTACTGGTGTATGTTACTCTTAACGAGCGGAAGGTTGACTGTTTCTGTTATTAAATTGTCAAGGACTAATACCTTCAATGTCACAGTTCTCCTGAAAACCAGATGGTTGACTTTGACTGACTAGTTTTGAGGATGTACTCGTAGTAGCTGAAATAATTTCTTTAACTGCAGCCTGGCCATCGGTAAAGATAGCGAAATTTGATCCATGGTAGCTAGTTTCCCAGTAAAAGATGTATCTGGTGCCGGTGCAGGCATTTTTTCTACCAGACTACCAAAGTGCATTTTTGAGCCATCAGTGAAGACAGTTGACTCGAAGTCTTTTCCTGTAATTGGGAATTGTAAAGGGTGACCAGATAGCAATGATAGTTATGTTTCAGCAGCTGTCAAAGTAACCAATGGATTCAGCTGTAAAAATATTCGGTAAGGTTTGCCATTTCTTCATCATCGCTTTACGTCATCATCGCCGAACGTGCGGAAATTATTAAAAATTCCGGCTCAGTTATATAGTAAATACGAATGGGGAATTTCGTCGTGAGGTCGGTCATCATCACCGTGGAAAAGTTTGAGCGTGAGTACTCGTATACTTTTTTTGGGTCTTAAGCCACCAAGCAGACAGAGATTGATGCGAAATGAAGAAAACATAGCCGCCGTAGCGAACAATATGTCGATTCGGCGCCCGGCTTATTTTGCGGTTGGATTTGGGCCTACATCTATATAAGATTGTGCTGACGTAAAGATTGAGGCCGGACGACCATAGACAATACCGTTAGTTCTCTAATAGGGCGCTGGAAATATTGAGCGGAGACTTGAATTTTGGCCAGAAAATCATCTTCTCGGACGAGGCCCATTTTTGACTCAGCGGCTATGTCAACAAACAAAAATGTCTTTATTGAAGTGAACACAATCCACAAGTGTTAAGCTAAGCATCAACGCATCAACAACATCACAACTGTTTTTTGCGGCTTATGGCATGACGGAATCATCGGACCTTATATCTTTCGAAATGAGGAAGGAGACACCATTACCTTCAATAGTCTCAGGAATAGAGCGATGTTAATCGACATAATGTCAGAAATCGACAACATTGATATATTCGGGCTGTGGTTCTTACAAGGTGGCTCAGCATGCCATACAAGCGACGCAACGCTCGCTTCGCATTTCCAGTGAAGCCGAGGCGACCATTTGACTGATGTACTATTCCGCACATAATGGCATGAATGTTCTTATCTGGTCACCCTTTACTTAGGTTTTGCGATTGAAGTTTGTAAAAAATGTACTGTAGTCGGTGGGAAAAGCCACCAGTTCTTTTGATAGATTTTACTGTGTTGGTAAGGACCACTGGTTCAGCAGTCTGATTCTCTGAGCCTTACTACACTACATGCCACCGTATATTTTATATATAAATAGAATGATATACAGCAGGTGTAAGGTAAAAGTTAAAACGTCAGACGAACAAGTTCTCATTGCCCTGGTAGTACCTATACAAGCTTTCCTTTGGACTTAGTTAAGCCTATCGACAAGCCATTAAGCGATGAATCATTCTTGGTTCAGGACGATACTTTTTATCGAAGCTCTTGTCATAGGTATAGAAAATTATGCCCGCTTAGCCCATCTTAGCTTTGAGGCCAGATTTATTCCAAGGTATTGGGCTGTGTTGAACAGAGGTAATGTTAAGTAGATTAATTTGGCAAGGGCTCATCATTTCTTTTTTACTGGATTGATTCTGCGGTTTCAGCTCGTGAACAATTCTGAGCTTGCTTTCCATGGGTTGGCTTATCGTAGAGAGCACCTTTCCTGATACTTCAACTGCCACACCATCTATGTACGCGAACTTCTTTAACACTTCCTTGTCCATAGTCACTAACAACTTGCTCTGAGGAGTTGCTTTATTCATGGTCTTTGTGAAATATGTGCGAGTGTTGCCTGGTTAAACCTATTTTTTTTTAGCTCGGCAAGGGATTCCAAAATAGGCAATATGTGGACGTTATTGAAAGTAGACGCAGCTAATGTGGGGTCTTTTTAGTATAAAGTTTTTTCAACTGTCATCACTACTACCTCACCAAATTATTTTGGGCACAATTTGGGAAGAGGGCAGAGTGAGTTCTTACCGAGCGGTTATATAAGTTTCTAGTTTCGTGTCTAGCTCATCCTATCTTCTGTTATTTATAACAAATTGGGGTAAGATTTAGTAAACTAATTTCGATATTAACGCATTGCCACTTCTTTTGAATGACTCGAGACCACTAATAAGTACTCATCCTCTAAAGCCCGTCAACGCAAAAGGTATTATATATCTAAATAAGAACTTTTTTCTCACCCTGCATTCGCTCTCTATTAATTCATTGATACCCAAGCAGAACTAGTTTCACCCTTGGTATGAGTCGAGGCCGATCTAAAGCCTCTTGCTGATCTTAAAATTACAGCACCTAGTACTTATCGCAACTCTACGTTGGGTTAAAAATCAACAGGAGAACCCTTCCCGCATTTAAATTCAAACCACAGCCACCATGATGCTTCCACGAGGGGGCCTACTTCAACAAGTCAGGTCCGGACCGAGATCCGGGAGCTCCTGACTCCCATTGTACCGTGATTTAAGTGCTGGTATGGATTACCTGTAGTCCTGCCTCCAACAAAACCACCTATGACCGGACGCTTGTAACTGGTCATATTGTAGCAACCTTCAGAGGCGTTAAATTCAAAAAACCGTAACGATAAGACCAGTCATTTGCCTTGTGCTCGATTTTTATTAGACAACGTGATTGATGGGCGAAGCCTTGATAATTGGGCATGGGCCCACCTTTTCGAAACACAACAGCGTGTTGTTTTAGCTCTAAAAACTTGATTAGTGATACTTACTCTTTTCAGTTAGCAGGGTTTCAGCAGTTGCGCCTTCGGGAGTACTTGCTGTCTATTCTGTAGACGGTAGTCCTTCGTGACAAGCCGTTAAGGAGCACCACTTTGATTACCCATCTGTCTATTCTGATAGAGCTTAACAAAATTTACCGAACGTATCGTTGAAAGAACTGGAAGGGTCATTACACATCAGAAACCGGGGTCAGTGTCTAAATCCAGGAAGGTTTATTTATTATGTGGTATGTCATTGCCAGTTCCACCGGGAGTGTAGTCAATGTAGGGTCACCTTCATTTCGCAGTAATTTTCGACGCGTCAGAATGTGCTTAATGCTATGTACTTTGTTTTATGCTAGCCGTCAACTATGGAGATATTAAAAAGCAAAGACAGATGATGGTTATGGTTGTTCTACATCACCCACAAAATGGCCTTCAACTACAAGACTCACTTGGGGGTCTTACGGTATAGTAAAACAAGTCGTTAAGCAAATACATCCACATCCTTAGCTCTACCCTACAAATTAAACAATATCCACCTACAGCCTTTCCAACCCGAAACATCACTTCAATTACTGCTCTACCATTTTCGATCCTATAACAATAACCTCTCCATCTTAACGCCCGATTAAACACACCCTTTAGTTAATAATTTTTTTTACTGTTCCAACACTGACAAAAGACTACCTTAGGGGCATAATGCGGTGTCAGAAAGTCACCCACCACTTAAGCAAACAAATGTTGCGTAAAAAAAAGGTCACTAACATGCCATTTAGTGTACGGAAGCATCATATACTCCACAAGTGTGTAGGTGATTCAAGATAAAAACGAACTATAATACAATACTTGCAGCCCATTCGGAAAAGAAATAAATGTACACACCCTTTTTTCATCAAATCACCATTCCGGCATCGATAAGTGAAGATATAAGATATAAGGTCCTGGCCAAGGTTTCCAGCCATGCGTCATCGGGCACCTGTGTGTGATGGAATTTGTTGTTGCTTCTTCCTCTAAAATTTGAATCTCATGACGGCATTTCAGAATCCGAGAGCGTTTCTTCGAATGAAACAAAACAAAAATTCAGAAAGGAAGAAAAAAAAAATCAATCAAGGATGCTCTTAGTGTAAAAAATAACAAAACAACACTCACCTTGTAGAGGACAACAAACAATAACATAGCGTCGCTCCATTGAATAAATTTTGACAAGAAAAATCGGATTCCGGTAAGTTGGTCCGCCCGGAGCTCCTATTCTCTGTTCGGATGGCGAATGGAGCCTGAAGGACAATCAAATCAGCGTCAATAGAAAAACGTAAATCAAAAGAAATTTTTTTTTTCGTATCCTATTGTTGTTGCTGGCGGAGCCCTGTTTTTTTTTTTTTTTTTTTTAGAGGTATCGATCGGAGGATGTTTTTGGCAAATCGATAAGTCAAACACAAACACGCGGAGAGAGAGGGTGTCAAATTAAGGATACGTTTTGACATTTGAAAGGCAAATCTAGACATAACAGCATTTTAGAGTTATGCACCTGACAGGATTCGGTTTGAATTTGATTGTCGCTTTAGGTGGTAACAAACGATTTGATTGCTTGCTTGAGGCAATTACCTTGCAATTTGAAAAGGGTAGCTCGTATCATGTCTGATTTTTGAAAAGTTTTTCGATTTCAATTTAAATTTATCTCCCTTTTCTGCTCATAGAGCATGAAATAGGGCAAATCCAAATGATAATGGAGATAACAAGATGATGAATGTTATACAGTCCTTCTTCACTTCGAGACGAATTCAATCATTTGGATTAATTAGAGTATCTATTCCTCTTAGGTTAAGTCGGGTTGAGGTGGCTTGTACTACAATGACGACAGACCTACCCTACCTCAAGTTTTTATAGAATTTTCAAGAGAATAAACTAGTAGACAGAGACTTTACAGCAAGATGTACATAGATAAAATTGGACATACGGTGGATGAGGCACAAAATGAAAGAAAAATATGCCATTGCCAAAGAGATGTGCGGCAACTGGTTGTAGTGTGGGATGTACATATGTCTAGTTTTAGGTACCTTACGTCTACCTGCTCAGATGATTATTCCATCAGCTCCATCAATGGTATCTGTCTTTGCGGATTAATTTTAGAGCCGAAGATTCAATCAGTCAGTTTAACTTCTATTAACCCTGGACGGACATGGTTATTTTTATGACACAAAATTCATTTTTCGTCGATTCGACGACGATATGATTAAAAGTCGTCCTACGAGTAAGCTATGTATCAATGTTATTGTTGTGTCTCTTACTAGATAGGGTGACAAGTAACCTCCTTGACTGCCAGAATGCGCTGCTACTGCAAAAAAGTTCGTTCGTGCCTTGAAGTTCGTTCATATTTGGGTAGACATGCCAAATTTCAGTGCGATACTGTTTTTAGTTTTGTTTTGACAGCTGATTGTTGTTGACATGTTTGGCATCATGTTGAGTATGGACCAAAACGATTTTCGTTCTCTCATAAAACGTTATTTTTTCAGAAGCAAAATGGCGAAGGAAACAAAAGAAAAGTTGGGGGCTAATGCCCGTCAGATAACACCGTCAAATAATGGTTTCGAGAGTTTCGTGGTGGCCGCAGCTCCACTACCGATCAAGTCCGCAGCGGTGGGCCCTCCGATGCGGTTACAGAGGACAATGTCAAAAAAAAAAAAAAAAAAAAAAAAAAACATGAAATGGTGTTGGCTGACCGAAAAGTGAAGGTCCGTGAGCTAGCAGATACCACAAAGATTAGTACTGAGCGCACATGCCATATTTTGGGCAATATTCAGCATATGAAAAAGTTATCCTGCCGCTGGGTGCCGCGCAAACTCACTTCTGACCAAAGACACGAACGTGAAAGTAATTCGAAAGAGTGTTTGAACTTGCTGATGCGGAATCGGGCGGACTTTTGTCGTTCATTGGTAACTGTTGAACACCAGAGAACAGCATGAGTGGCCGGCAATGGACTGAAGCCGGCACGAGTGCTCCGAGGGAGGCTCGATGGGTCGAAAAGGTTATGGCGTCGAGATTTCTAGGATTGTCATGGCATACTCTTCGGGGACTACCTCGAAAAAGGAAAAAGCATCAACAGCGAATACTACCGTGCATTATTGGAGCGATTGAACGCAGAAATCGCTGCAAAATGGCCTCACATGAAGCGAAAAAAAAATTTTGTTTTTGCAAGGCAATGCACCAGCGCACAAGAGCATCGCAACAATGGCTAAAATCAATGACTTAAGGCTCCAATTGTTGTCGCATCCACCGCATTTGCCCGATTTGGCTCCCTCGGACTATTATCTCTTCCCAAACCTCAAAAGATGGCTCATCAATAAAAATTTCAGCTCACGCGAGGAAATCATCGACGCCACGGTAGAGTATTTTGCAGACCTTCCGGAAAATTACTTTTTGGACAGGATCAAGAAGTTGGAAAATCCCTAGAATAAGTGTATCAAACTAATTTTTTTTTTTTTTTCATTCCCAAGGAGGTTACTTTTCACCCCACCTGGTAATAATAAATTCAAATTTCATATAGCTACAACATTAAACTTTTTCTTTATAAAACATTGACTTGATTACTTACTTAAGGTGGCGCTACACTCCGCTAGCATCTTCAGCCAGCTGTCTCCAGTTTCGCACGCTAAGTTGGTTAAGGTCCTCTTCCACTTGCGTGCACTGCCTGAGTCGCGGTCTTATTCTACTGCGCCGTCCTTCGAGAGTAGATTCAAAAATCTTTCGGGCCAGAGCGTTCACTTCCACTCGCTCTACTTAACCCAGCCACCTCAGTCGGTCGTTGGCACTTCACTTTTCTGGCTAGATCGATGTCGTAATACAGCCTGAACAGTTCGTCGTTGTATCTCCTACTCGAAGAATTTTCCTCTCAAAACAACCAAGAGTAACCCCATCCGCTTTTGGTAGAGTCTATGCTTATACACAATAGAGAAGGACTGGGATGATTAGGGTCTTACAAAGGGTCACCTTAGTTGTTCGAGAGAGGTCTTTGCTACTCAGTTGCTTTCTTAGCCTAAAGAAACAGCGATTGGCAAGAGTTATTCTTCTTTTAATCTCAGTTCTTGAGTTCATAGCGGAGCCTAGGTAGACAAAGTCGTTAACAACCTCAAAGTTATATCTGGTTTTAGTGACATTCTATCCGAGACGTCGGTATTGGGTGTCCTTTCGTGTTGACAGCATATGACAGTATGTCATACGCTTCAGCATGTTGACAGTAAGCGTATGAGTTTTTCACTATTCTTTCAAGAACGATGTTGAAAAAGTCACAAGACAGAGCATCGAACTTTAACGATATTGATGGAGCAGCGTGCATTCCCATTGTCATTCTGCACAACGGAGGAATTTGGCAGGGATGCAAAATCTGGACATTGTTCTGTATAGCTCGTCTCTATAAATGCTTTCAAAGGCGGCCTTAAAATTGATGAAAAGGTGGTGGGTATCGATTTGTTTTTTTTTTTTTTCAAGATCTGCCGCAGTGTAAATATTTGATCGATGGTGGACTTTCCTGGCCTGAAGCCACACTGATAGAGACCAATCAGCTTGTTGAAGAAAGGCACTAGGCGTTCACACAACACGGCAGATAAGATCTTGTAAGCGATGTTAAGAAGACTAATACCTCTGTGGTAAGCGCATTCCAGAGGGTCTCCATTCTTGAGGATCGGGCAAACATCATTCCCTTCATCAGGCATATCTTCTTCAGACCATATTTTACAGATGAGTTGGTGCATGTTCCTAACCAAGTCATCGCCTTCCGCTTTGAATAGCTCGGCGGTTAGACCATCTGTTCAAGCGGCTTTGTTGTACTTAAGCTTAGATATGTATATCTTCACTTCGTCCAGGTCGGGTGGACAGAATTGTTGGTCTTCATCATCTAGGTTGAATGGTTCATTCTGCGTCATAGCGGGATTTGATTCGTCTTCGCCATTAAAGTGTCTGCAGAAGTAGTTCTTCCATATCCTCAACATCGACTGCGATTCTACTATGAAGTTCCCTTTGTTCGTCCTTGCAGGCTTCGGTTCGGACTTTGTAGCCTTGACAGGTTCTTTTTACCTTTTGGTAAAACTTCCGAACCTCATTTCTGCTGTAACATCTCTGTTTCCTTGATCGCGCGCTTCTCGTGCTCTTTCATTTTTTTCCTGAGAAACCGGTGTTCGTCTCTTCTTTTCTGAGCGTATAGTTCACGAGCAGCTCTGGTCCTACTTTGCAACGCCGATTTGTACGCCACTTGTTTCGCTGCATGTGATTTCGGGACTCGTCGTTGAACCAGGGCCCAGGAGTTTCGTTGTGATGGTCAAGTGAAACCAAGCACATAAGAGGCGGTGTCTCTGATGGCTTTTTTTGCAATGTTGCCACTGGTCTTCAATGCTTTATGCTGGTTGCATAGAACCTCTTGATAAATTGAGAGAGAATCGATCGAAGAAGGATCTGGTGATCTCTTGCGATTTTAGCCGTCCGACGTATTCCTCACAGTATTTACTCGTCTTGGCGGTGTTGGGGATATCCAAAGCCGTTCCTTGGCTACAACAGGGTAGTGGTTCGAGTCAATGTTGGACCCTCAGAACGTTCTAACATTCATAATAATGGAGGAGTGTCTTGCGTCGATCGCAATGTGGTCAATCTGATCGGAGATATCCATGTCCCTTTTTGAATATCGAGATGCGGGAACCGCGTACTGGCTATGACACTATTTCGTCCCTCTGCGAATTCGATCAGCTTAAATCCGTTATCGGCGGTGTTGTCGTGTAGGCTGTACTTTCCGACAGCAGTACCAAAGATGCCCTCTCTTCCTATATTTGCATTCAAATAACCTAAGAAGACGCGTGTTGGGCTGCACGCGATCTGAATAGCAAACATAAAAAAGAATTAAGGTACACGGAATTCTTTGAAAATGTTTTTTTTTTTTTTTTTTAATGTAATATCGTGGACCAAATAGGGACATGTTATTATGGGCAGGAACAGCGCAATCATTCTTTTCCTTTCATGTTTTTTTGCGATTCACTTCTTCATATCACAATATCACTTTCGATATTTTTTCGCAGTGGAGTAGGCAATGTTGATGTTTGAAGTCGATCACTTACCACAAATGAGTTTGGACAAGGGCAGAGTGCACCTTTTTCATAAAATCTGGGCGACTGAGTGGTTTTTGCTTTATTTTTAACATGTTGCGAGTATGAATTATATTGCTGTTTATGAAAGCCACATTAAATATGCCGAAAAATTATCACATTGGCCAACGTTTGGTTTTCCGTGAACAGCTTATGGTGCTACACATTTGATCAAATGTGACAACTCCATCATTTGTTTTATTGTAAAAGTCTATCACAAAGGGTTTGTTAGTTGTTTTCATTAACTGCTCCTTCGTCATTACATGATGACAATAAACATATAATTTAGCTCGCAAAATACTCCTCCGCGGCGGCGATGGCGAACGATCTCTTAAGGCTTGGATAGGGGTAGATGGGGGAGTGCAATTTGACCATTTTGGCTGTGACCAAAGCGGACGTTTGAGCCGTTGAGTTGTGGTCATTTTTTCTTCAAATCAGCATTGAATAGGCCCAATTAATCGACGTAGATTGCTTCTGTGATTGTTTTTCCCTTTTTAAAATAGTTAACGTGGATCACACCTCGCGCGTCCCAAAAAATGGTGCCCATCATCTTTTCGGCCGGGAGCATGGTCTTCGCATTCTTTGGAGCACGTTCACTGGGTAAAACCCATTGTTTCGATTATTCATTTGTCTCTGGTGTGCACCAATGAATTCATGTCTCATCGACGATCACAAAACGACTCAGAATCTTTTCCGGACTTAGATTAAACAGGGCCAAGCACATCTTTGAAGTGGTCTCACGATTGCGCTCGTTCTTCGGTGTGAGCAAATGCGGCACCCATCGCGTGGACAGAGAGTGCTGGATTAGAAGTAGCAGACAAGAGATCGATGATGAAAATTTTAAAGAGCGTCGGGGAGCATTGGGGCACACCATCATTTATTTGTAAATTTCAGACATCAAAATATCCAATATAACTAGAATTGGACGTTCCGAAAGGTAATATCTGATCCAATGAAGAATCATCGCTCTCAAATACACGCATTTTCGACAAAAAAAAAAATCTAATGCCAAACTGTGTCAAATGCCTTCGAAATATCAAGTGCAACTATCTTGCTTTCGTCAAATTGATGTACGCTTTGGTTCCACTTTTCGGTGAGACATGCCATTGAATCACCAGTGGACCAGTTGCTATGAAAACCATGCTGCCGGTCATTGAGAAGTTTCCGTGTTTCGAGATACGTTTATTTCATGAGCTGACAGTTCTTCAGTGCTTCGATGACCTTAGAAAAACGTTCGTGTTTTTTAGGAACGGGCTGGTCAAATGCTGTTTTCCATTTGCTCGAAAAGAGTCGTAGAGAGTAGAAGCGTAGAAGATTTGCCAGCGTAGAAGAACAACTCTTCAGAAGAACTGGCGATATACCATCTGGACCAAGTGTGTAGCAAGCAGATTGACCTCGTCTAAAGAGCTGACAGCTGGAATGTCATTATAAATATTTGAAGACCATTGGAGCATTGTATTATTTTTTGCCTTAGTTTTTGGTCTATTGAAATTCCACAATTTAAGAAAGAAGTTACAGTTATTACTGGCTCGTTTGAATGTTTTCTTCTATCAGATTGGTCTTAAAGGACCGAAAAAAACATTTCTCTAAACCTGACAGCCTCTTTACAGCTCAAGTAGTTCCAATGCGCCTTCTTTTAGCTTGATACTCTTCTTCCGATGAGGGATAAAAGATATCAATCCGAAGAAAATAGTGTCTGTGATCATATCAGTTGCGGCATCAACGTAGTTATCGAGGAAACATAACGATCAGCTAAAATTCCTAGAGAAGGCGTTAAGTCTGCTTTAATTTTCATTTTCTAAGGAATTTTTTTCTAATTGTGCAGTCGGTGTTCGGGAAATTAGCTGATATAACACGGTGGTCTGACGAACTTAGAGGGGAAAGCACATCAATAGTGTACTTATCAGGTCGAGAAGTTTAAAACAAGTCCAGTGTGTTGGCAATATGCTAATCACCTGCAGGTTTTGCTAATCAACATCAGAACGCGGTTAGAAATGATGTCAATGTCCACCTTGAAATCCCGAGACAAAATCACAACAGCAAACATAAAAAACCCAAACACCGATGATACTAAGCTGAGACAGCTGTGTTGTACAAATTCAGAGTTGGTTTACCGAAACAAATGCCCCTACAACAGTAGGAAATAGCGCAGCAACAAAATTCATACAGCGCGTTATCTATCGATTGTTGCATACACTCAGTCACTGCCTGCATACATAACATTTTTGAGGAAATCTCGTCCTTCACAGTGTCGCCTTGTACGTGTATGCTACTTAATTCATTACATCAACAAGGCTTTAAGCGCATCTTGGGTTTGGCTACAGATCCAAGTCATTCGCCCTCTCCAACGATTATTTACAATATACTCGTAGTTCGTTTCCATCAGATTGGGTATATCGCGGCATGGAAGACGGAGGCAAGTTTTCCTGTGTTTTCTGGTGTCATTTCATCAGGCCGCATGTCTGTAAAACCAAAATAAGGAGTAGATAGGCGCGCAGTCATCAATACTCCAGTAAACGTTGCACCAAAGACCACTTCTCTTTAAATGAGAGATGGCTTTCAGAGTGCTGCACATAATTTGAAGGGGGTTTCGACATAACATGGTTAATTCAAAAATGTGTCTTATCCAGGATAACAAACAAATACTTCCTGGAAAATTGGAAGGTGATGCCTTTAAGTATTTGATGAATTAGTACAGTTAGCTCCCTCAGTATATGGTAGTCAGTCAAGATCGACTGAAAGCGCAGTTCTAGTGCACCAATCGTCGATTATGTCTAGGGCTGGCTGCGGCTTAGAGCAGTCAGTTATAAGACAGAGAGTGGGATTATGTATATTATCTGCATATGCTTGAGTATAGACGTTCAAGCTATTGAAAGCGTTAAGCAGTAAGGCGATGAACATGCATCGTAGTTGTGGGGACAGGACGCCTCTCCTGAAAGTCCGTGCGGCGGATAACCTATTTTACTTCCGATATTACACATTTGGAAGAGTCTGCACTCACAACCCGGGTTCTATTCATCAGTATTTCTCTTATCTACAAAACTTGTAGTTTATCTACGCTGTGTTGTCTGTCCGAGTTACACATGTCGTCAAAAGTTGCGTCTTCGAAAGCACCACCAGCGTAGGTAAAGATGCCCACCACGGAGTCCTTTTTGTCGATTGCGCAGCCAATTCTCCCCATCAGATTTTGCTGGTAGGCTTGTTGAATTTACACACAGCCTTACACACATGGAATTCGACTATTCCCTTTCTGATCTTCAGCATGAAGGAAGTCAGACTAATAGGTCTGAAGCTCAAGCCAAGTAGTTATCATTTCCTATTTTCGCTATAAGGTTACTCTCACTGTTCGGCAAGGTTTCGGTATGTACTTGTATGCCAGTGCCAGGCTAACAATGAAGCTTATCTTCAGAATTACCAGCAGCTGGTTTATATCGTCAGGCATTGAAATTGTCTGGTCATTGAAATGTTCTTTGCCGAAGTTGTCCTTTTTATCTGTAGAACTGAGTGCGCACATCAGACTTTTTCGTATGTTGGTAAATTTGATATTGATGCTGATCCTTTCAGAGGCCTGACGCTCAAGACTATTTGCTTAGGTCTTTCTCTGATGACCACTTCTCCTACTATTAGGTGCTGCTTCTACTTTCTATATCGCAGTTTCCAGTCCCCTTGTAGGGCCCATTCCAACCCACTTAGTGGATGGCTGCTTATTTCTCGGTTAAACGTTATCTTTGGTTGCCCATTCTTCGTTTGCTGGAATTGGCAAAAGTATGTTCATCCATTTTTGATCTGAGTTTTCGCTTCAAAATATGTAGTATTCTACGTGGTTGGGCAGTTGAGATTGGATTGTGTCTACAACCCACTGTAGGAATGTAAGCTCTGGCTTTGGTAAGCTGCAAAATCTTCCGTGGACATTCTGCGCAGAAGCCGATAAATCCTCCCATAAATCGAGTTTCAAATGCGTCGAAGTGCTTCAAATAAGATCATATCCCTCTGACTTAGCCGTTTATTTTCGCAAATTCGTCCACCGAATCGACCATACAGTGCATTATCTGGGTCACAATTATGCATTGAAGTTTACTTAGCTATGCTTACGTTGGTGTTAATATCCGGTAACATCTACGCAGCCCTGAGTCTGGCTACTATACTATACACATATAACTCCTTCTTGCTCAACCTAGACTTGAGACCAGTTATGGCGGAGTTGCAGAATGGCGAGGCAGCTTAAAGAAATCCCCGGAGTACAAACCAGATTCCGCATCCTCAATGCGGTATACAAGGTCATGTTTTGAGAAGGATAGGGTAGAAAGTTGGTCAACATGACTATTTGGGGGTGGGGAGACTTACTGTACAGAGATATTGTGATCTCATTGCATTTTAAAATGGTCTAGTCTCGGTTTCACACGGCAGGTTGCAATTTATGTCACCACAAACCAAAATATTCGGTGTGGAGCAGCAACTCTGCAACAATACAGATTAAAACTGGGCAAGACTGAAGAAACTATTAAAGTCAACAATTCTTACTTTGTTTGTGCTACTTTAAAACCTCTACGAGGTTGGTATACTGATCGTTTAAAGCTAATAAATCTTCAGTCCCGCAAAAAACGTCGAAAACTTATCTTTCTTCACCAACTACTCACCAGTTGTATTGACTGTGCTCCAAATGATATCACTCATACTAATCCACGCAACCTTAGGTCTGTACCCCCCTTCCACATTAACTTTCACCGAACTGATTACGCCTGTAATGAACCTTTGACCAGAATGTTGCTACATCATCGTTATCAGCTAAACCAGTCTTCGAAATTTCCTCTCCCAACCTACATGACCCCTTGCCTTTACCGTAGTTTTTTATTCACATTTATGTTAGTTTTAAGTTTTATTTTTATGTGTTTGTATAATAATAAACTGCCCGGATTTGACTGTTGACCCGGGCCTCCATCAATCAGTCTCTATTCTGTATACTTTCTATCAAAACTACTTTTGCTTGTATTTTGGGACACCCTTTGTGAATCTAAAAATAAAGACTCCTCTGTATAGTTATCTAGACTTTTTCTTAAACCAAAGACCATTCCTTTAATAA
Source organism: Volucella inanis (assembly GCA_907269105.1). Taxonomy (NCBI): domain Eukaryota; kingdom Metazoa; phylum Arthropoda; class Insecta; order Diptera; family Syrphidae; genus Volucella; species Volucella inanis. The sequence goes on from OU026154.1 coordinate 128,548,099, forward strand.
GAAAATGGTTCCTTGTACAATGTATTGTAAATGGAAAATTTCCTCATGATGCCTTGAATCATAAATGTCTCCTTGAAAGTAAAGGATAATGGCAAAGAAGAGTGAATTTTATTTCCTTTCAATGACATCGACTAACAACAAACATTTCAGAGGTCACATCTCCTCCTCGCATTTCTATCTCATTACACAAAACTAATTCAGAAGGACGAATTCACCAAAGGGACACAACTAAAATACAAAAAAAAAAAAAAAAAAAAAAAACAAGAACATCCATTTGAGCAAACATTTCCGGTCGACAAAATATCCATGGAAAATATTTCAAATGTGTCCTCACATTGTATTATACACTCTGTCACATGATATCCTTTTGGACTTTCAATTTCCTACATTCCAATATGAGATTTGTAGTATTCTCTTCGTTTTTTCTTCGCTCCTTCCGTTGTTATTTGAGGTGGGAACAAAATAAAAAAAAAGGAAAAATCGATTTGCGCCACTGAGACAGGAAACACCTACACATGCAACAGGGCATAGCATAACGGAGTAGCATGGTAACCATGTAAAACCATGTAACACCACATATTCGTACACCACAAACACCGTAATATTTATCAACGTAATGCCGTCTAACGGTCTCAGTTTTCCCAAATCCCAGAGTCCCTTAGTAACATCGTCATCATCATCATCATCATCATCATAGTCATCGTCGTAGTCATGGTAGTTGTGGGTAGTAGTCGTAGTTGCTATCGTCAGCTCTTGGTCTAACTCGTATTCCGAATCAATCCCCTAACAACCACCCACAAGGATTCATAGTATAACAAGCCCAACTCACTTGCAGAGTTCCCTTTTATCATTCCATTGAACATATTGATTGCTATCCTCTGCACCCTCCATTGCTTGTTGCATACAATGATAAATTGAAATATGAATTTGGTTGGGTGGGTGTGGGTGGTTGTTGACACGACTGCAGAAGGCAGAAGCTTACTCAGCCAATAGTTTTCGATTTAATGCAATTTCCTTTGATATCTACGATCCTGATATTGCAACCCTCCTTCGCTCCCCTTCTCTCACACACTCTGTCTAAGTTTCCAATTATCCCGTTTTTCAAAAACTCAATTTAACCGTTAGCAAGTATGATATACTATATGTATGTAAGTATATTAAGCTCCAGGTCCTTTAGTCTTTGATGAAGATACTCGAACTGGGATCGTTCAAATAATGTTGTCTCATTTGTCCTTGAATATTCTGGGGAAGGGAAGACCTTTGATATGCAAGTCGAAACTTTTTCCGCAGTTTACCTATCCTCGAGGAGAGCACACCAGGTAGTTGGTGGTTGAAGTTTAAGGACCTGTATATCGCACATGTTCACTTTAAATTAGTTATTCGAAGGTGGTAAGGGTTACGTAGATTTGCAATAAATTATGCAGATAGTCGCTCGCTACCTCGTTTTTTTTTTTTTTTTTTTTTTTGTGGAGGCTGCATCAATTGTGTGACTAAAGGTGAAACAAAAGTAATTATGCTTGTGACCTCACCCATTAATATCACATTGACCAGCGTGCATGTCCATCTAGATTCAGTTCTGTCCAAGGATACTAACACTACATCGAGGTGAACAGTGTTTCATTCAATGTATGGCACCGAGTTTAATTAGTTTTTTTTTTTGCGTCACATGACTCGAACGAAACAGGGTCACAGGACCCACCAACTGATGAATCCTTTCAGTTCATGTCATTATCAATTCGAAATCGAAAATCACCTTTTTTTTTTGTTCTTTGGATCGTAATGTCGGAGATGTGGTATGTGGCTGGCAATATATATCAACAAGTCCTGGATGCTGTTGGTTTAGATGTTTGTGCTTGGCCCGCATGGCATGGAGAGCCGGAGAAAGTTCTGCAGAAGGCTCCTTTTATGAACTTAATGAAAAGTTGATTATTTCCCCTGTGAAAGTGGGAAATCTGCTGCTTTTGCTGATGCTGATGATGATGATTACGATAACGATTTTGATTACAGCTAATCGAAATTCAGTGTTTGGAAAGTTAATACGTTATGCAGGATCCAGGCACAGGGACAGAGACAGGCTCAGCTTCAAGTAGACATACAGCAGATAATTAATTGAAATTGACAGGGATAAGTGTGAAATATTAATGCAAATTCAATTTTCGAATAGCTAGACAAATGTTGGATGAAATAGGTATTTTATGGATGTGAAATACTTTGAAGAAAGTACATAAATCAGAGAATGGTTGTTGGATATTGGCGACTGTTGCAAATTGCTTCATAGCGATCAACTTAGCAAATATGGAAACAAGTAAAAAAATATCGTTCACTTCGATGTCGTTTTCGTCGCTGCTTTGTTCGTCGACAAGCGGCGACAACGTCCACTACAGTTTCAGGTTTTCTAAAACGTAAATTGACGTATAATGGCGTTGTTTTCTGCTTGTATAAGGTATATCCTCAAAGACAAACATATCTTTGTCGAGAACCTAGTTTTTTTTTGAAGTAACCATCGACTAACAACAAGTCACCTTTATTGTAACGTGTAGGTCGAGCGTGGTGTTCGTCGTAGCATCGTTTGGCTATTTCGCGTTGCAGATTGGTTTTTTTCAGCTGCGTCGTTTCGAATCTGTTGCAAAATTTCGTCGTCGATCGTTTTATTGTTGTATAGGGCTAGAACTAACTTATTTTGCAAGATGTCTCTCGGTCTTAAGCTGTATAATAACTGTGTCGGGCCAGTTGTTTGGTTGACGGTAGAAGCATAGCCAAAATGGTACGGTTGGTACATTTTGCATGCCTCTTAGGTTAGGTGTGATGGATATGCCGTCACTTAGACATTAGACACTAAAACGGACCCATCGCAATCCTTGTGGATCACAAATGGCAAATGGTAAAAACCTAAACAATCTGCCTGGTGAAACATTCAATTTCTTTGCTAAACACAAGAAGGACTTTAAAGTTCGTGCTGTCTATTTCTTTTAGGTTTTCGAAAAAGTATTTTCCTAAATATTTTCTTCGACAACGCGATATTGCCTCGGTTTCCCACAGTATGTGTGTTATGTCCGCAACAGATTACAGAACACCGCAGAATATGCAAATATCCACATTTATAAACCTGAGTCTCTTTGCATGTTTCAGCAGGAGACAGTGTATTGTTAGGACTCATATTAGTATCCTAAGCTTAACCCTGTTTAATATTATTAACTCCCTAGATCTTGTGCCATCAAAAAGTGGCTAGTAAGCCTTAGATACCCAGTGTCCTTCAAAACTTGAACACCTTAAGTTGGCAGTCTTTATGACTTTTTCTTCGATAGTGCCCCTTACTATGCCCCTGTTTTAATGTTAGCAACCTCACTATTGTCGAGTAGCCCTCCTCTTCTTGTAAGCTCATCTGCAAGTAAGTATACCGCAGTGTCCTGGCACCCAGCACAGTCTCACCCGGTTCTGACTACATAATGTCTTGTATGGTCTGGCTACCCTTGTAGATAACGATAGCTCTTTCGGATACTGATCTTATCTGCATTAGCTCAGCCTCTCTGAAGACGGCCAAAACCTCTGATTGGAAGACACTGTTTACGTCCGGTAGTCTTATAGACACTCTAAGGTCAAGGTCAAGGTCTTCTGAGTAGATACCAGGACCTGATTCTTCCTCTGTTTCCAAGCCGTATGTCATTTGATCTGATCATTGCATTTTTTTGCAAGTCTTCAGTCTCCAGATAAATTATTATATCAAACGGAATGTCGAGGTCGACCAAAGAAGGAATTTCATCCGTTAGAGTTGGATTGCCTGGCAGTAGCTTAACTAGGACCACAGAAACTACTGCTCTTGAAGTAACCTAAATTAGTGAATCGTATCGCACTGTTGCCAGCAAGTCTTGTGATTTGTAAATCGAGCGGTGTTAGGTGCAGAAAGTTGTCAAATGCTGTTGGAAGTTTGAATTCTGTTTTTTTTTTTTTTTTTTTTTTTTTAAAGAACTTAACATTCAAGTGGGTATAACTATACTTATGATGCCAAAGCATGTGTTAAGTTTTTTGTAAAATGGGACAGAAAGGAAATGAAAGATGTTTGGGCTCAGTGGCTATTTCTCTTCATGTGTGACATCCAACATTGTTTTGAAATAATTTTTTTAAAGTTGTAGTACGCCCTATCATAGCGTCTCCTAAACTCTTTCCTTTTTAAACCCATCTACCAGTTCCACCATTTTTTTTTGGGTCCTTTTAGGTGTTCTGTTAACCGAACAAGCTTTCTCAAACGCCATTGTAAGTGCCTTATTGATATTTTCTACCGGCCTATCTAAGTTAACAATATTATCACAGGTGATTAATTGGGTACCCAGGTGTATATGGTATTTACCACTTCTGTATACTTCCATCGGTCGACGCTTCGTCGACTACTCTCCATACCCTTATATCTAACCCTTTTGTATGTGAAGCAAGGGTTATTTTTTGCCTATTTGATATCAGGTGGTCCTGCCTATTTTTCAGCACAAAAGTAGGTGAATTCCTTTTATTGTAAATATTGAGGTTGGAAGATATAATGAAATCCAAACACTCACCTCTTGGGCTAATATCATCGCATTCCCATTGTGTATGATGGGCGTTGCCTTGCCAAGTTCTTTAGTTTCTCCGAGATAAGTACCTCGGAGCCATGAGGGAAATAGGCCGACATCAGACAAAGTGGATTAACACACTCCCTTTTCCATGTTGCCACCAAGCCGTCAGGAGTCACCTGAGCTGTGATTATTCAAAAGAAATGCCTCTATTTGGTTTTTGATTAGGCTGCAGGTCCTGATCTTGCCTTCTGCCGTATAGAACAACGCATAATCCTTAAGCCTAAGACCCTGTAGCTTGTTGTCTTTATTGATTCAGAACTCTTGTGTGAGTACGGCTGTGACGTCCTGTTAAGTGATGTACTACACCAAATAGGACGTCGCTGCCTGACTATGGTGCAGATCTATCTGTAGCACTTCCATCATCTGCATGCCCGTGTTTCACGTCGTTAGCTTGGCAAAACCGTTTAAAATCGTGTGATGTGAGAGCTGTTTCACCGTCAGTTACGATGGGCGTCAGCATTGTACTGTGCTCTTCATTGCTTTGATAACTGAATATTTTAAGAAAGCGTCCACAATGATCAATATATGCTCGTTGCATTTTGAACTCCATTCTTTGAATGGTTTGCAACGGTACTGGTGTAATAGTGTCATTGTGATATTCTATTTCGTGCTTTCTGCAGGTTGCCTTGTTAAATGCGCAATCGGTGAATGATTTGAGATATTATTTTACGAAGTCTCTCATTCGGGGAAACCAGAAGTACTTCTGCATATCGTTGAGGGTTTTCTCAAGTCCAAAGTGTTCTGTGTTACCGTGTTGTACTTTGAATCGCCTTTGGCACCACCCAGAGAAATTTGTCATTGAATTCACGAAATAGTCTGTCGATTGTGTATTCGTCGCACGTCGTTTTAGCACAATAATTAAATTTTCGACTAATTCGCAGATTTTTTTGGCTTGGAGCTGCATAGATCACAACCATTCACCTTCGCTTACAACTGTTTTGGCGATTCGTAGCGATGCGGATCGAGTTAGTGAGTCTACGTGCTCCATGCGTTACTCTGCTCGATGCTCAATCTTCACGCTTTAGTCCTGAAGACGTAGCCACAATTTCGAGGAATCTGTTAATTTGTTCGCATTGTCGTTTTAAATGCGTTGCAGCCTGTTGCTACGGTGACTGCTTTACCATGAGCTCCAATGTTTCATTACAGCCAGGGCTTCTAATTCATAACTATGATAGTTACTTTCATCATTAGTAGTCGATGGTCTGTAGAATGCTACCGGTTTCCATGCGTCATTTTCTTTCTGTAATAAATCGGCGGCAATTCCAATAGAGCTAGCGTCCTTGTGAACTTGACGTTCGCTGTTTTGCAGGCAACAAATATAGGACCTTTGTTAGATTCGTTTTTAACTATTCAAAACTTAATTTTGGAGAACGTCTTACCTAAATTTGCAATCATTTTTAAGCAATCGTCGCAATGGTTCAGAGATTCAGGTTTATCTAGGAATGAACGTTCGAAAATAGCGGCTTAGCCCGCGAAATTGTTACACTTTGGTTGTGTTTGTTGGCGTTGGGAATTCGTAATCTAAAGGATGACCAGATTACAAAGATAGTTTTCTCAATCATTATGTTTCGGCAGCTGTCAAAGTTACCAATGACATCCAGCTGTCAAAATATTTAGTAAGGTTTGCCATTTCATCATGCAGTGTTTTACGCTTGCCGAACGTGCAGTAATTATTAAAAAAAAAATCGAAATATCGTAGCATCGTGAAAAAAATTAGGCGTGAGTACACTTTTTTGGATATTAAGCTGTGCGGAATGAAGAAGACATAGCCGCTGTAGCGGCCAGTATCCAAAAAGACCCAAAAATGTCGATCAGGCGTCGATTAGCTGAATTGGGCATGGCCAAATAGTCAACCCTCGGCTTGGATTTGAGCCCAAATCCGTGTAAAATTATGATCGAAGCCGAGGTGGAAATGTTGGTCGGAGATCCGGATTTTGGCAAAAAAAAAAAAAAAAAAATTTTTCTCGGACGAGGCCCGTTTTTAGCTCAATGGCAAAATTACTATTATTGGAGCGAATACAATCCACAAGTGTTTGGCCAAACATCAATGCACATCAATCCAAAAAAATTAACTGTTTGGTGCAGTTTATGGCATGGCGGCGTCATCGGATCTTATTTCTTTCGAAATGAGGAAGGAGACACCGTTACCGTCAATGGTCTCAGGTAATATATAGAGCGATGTTAACCGACTTTCTATGGTCAGAGCTCGATACCATCGATATATCCGAGCTGTGGTTTCAACAAGACGGGGCTACGTCAAGTCCCTAGTTTATATGAGCCAACCATTTTCAACAAGTTCGAGGCCAACATTCGACACGCTATTGCCGGAATAACGTCGCACATAATAGACCGAGTCATCAGAAAGCGGACGACGAAGCACTGCCCGCGAAGTTAAGGCGGCCATTCGAAGGATGTGCTATTCCACACATAATTGCATGAACGTAGTTTCAAAATAAAGTCAGAATCAGTTTTATGGTATATCTCACACCGTTGTTGTTTCATCTAAATTTTTTCCTATCATCCGTAACTGGTCAACCTTTATCGTTGTATCTTAATGTGTTGTAAAAAATTCTTATGGCATCTTTGTTGTGGCGCTACAGTTTGGGCTGAACCGGGCCTTAACTTACAAGCCTCTTAACTACCTCCAGTTGCGCACTTCAAGTCGGCTGAAGTCTCTTTCTACTTTGGCGCGCCACCTAAGGTGAGGTCTTCATCTACTGCGTTGTCTTTCTGGTTTAGACTCGAAGACTCTGTGGCCTGGAGCATTGGTGACCATTCAATCTACATGTCCTAGCCATCTCAAGTGACTGACTGAATCTTCTCCTCATAAGCCCGTCAACGCAAAGGGGATCGAACATTTTTTGAAGGATTTTTCTCTCAAAACAACTGAGAATACCATATTTTCATCCGCTTTCGAGAGTGTACATGTTTTAGCGGCATAAAATAGAACTGGGATGATCAAGGTCTCCATGATATAGGTCTCCTTAGGTTTTTGGAGCCTAAAGACCCAATTGCCTTTTTAGCCCAAAGATTATGTCAATATCATCGGCGTATGCTAGTTGTTTCACAAACTTTTGAAAGATTGTGCCTCCTGAGTTCACATGTGAGTTCGACACAATTATTTTAAGTACTCGTATGACGATAAAGAAGTCACACGACAGCGCGTCAGCTTTTCTAAAAACTTTTTGGGCATCAAAGGTCCCGGTTAAGTCCTTATCGACCTTGACAGAGCGTTAAGCGTTCTCAATCCTTAAGGGTGCCAACATGGCTCTATATAGTTCGATTCTCTAAATGCTGTCATATGCGGCCTTAAAGTCGATGAAAAGGTAATGGGCATCAATTTGGCCTTTTTGACTTTTTTTCAGAATCTGCCGAAGTGTGAAGATTTGCTCGATTATAGACTTTCTTGGTTTAAAACCGCACCGATAGATAAGAACTTGTACGCAACGTTGAGGACTCTTATATTTCTATAGTTAGCTCCTCTGAGGGAGTCTTCTTTATTTTGATCGGATAAATGCTAAGATTCAATTTTGCAGGCGTACACTGCTCTGATCAGATCTAAGAATTGACTTGGTATATGCTTTCAACAAAAGTCACTTCCAGCAGGTTTGAATACTTCAGCCGGTCCAGAACCTTTGTTCTTCCTGCCTCTTCTGATCGTAGATCTCACGAACGCATCTCTTCCTTTGTTGCAGCGCGGCTTTATGCCCTTTCTTAGTGGCTGTTTGGTGAAACCCAGTGTATCAATTGCAGTGTTTCTGATGGAACTTTGGCAGCGTTGCCACGTGTCTTCGGTACTTGATGCTAACAGCGTAGGAATTGTTGAAGGAATTCGAGAAAGCTGTGTCTTGCAATTGTAGTTCTTCTACGTTATATCTTCCTAAAGAAGGACTTCTTTGTACCTTTCCTATACCAATGTAGTAATCCGAGTCAATGACCATTGTTCGAAAGGTTTGGACGTCTAGAATACTGTGGGCAAACCTTATGTAAGATTTGTTTACACAAAAAGTCCTCCTATAAGGAAGTATTTGTATGTACCATGCTCCACTATTTTATTACCAATAGTAGCACACACAGTGCCTAGATCACGCAATGCCTTTACTTGAAACCTGTTAACTGTAGAATTTTGGATGTACTCTGCCTTGTTTGCCCTTAAAGAAAGGTGTTCTTTCAGACAGAGACGCTTATCGATAAATGAGTCTGCTTAATCTTGGTGATGATTGAAGAAATATTTATCTGTGACCTCATAGCTTCGTCTCTTCCTCTTGCTTTGTAGAAAAAGCCATGAGTACCGACTTCTCATTAAGTTCTCTGAGTATCCAGCATCTTTCTTTCCCAATTCTTCGGATGACAGCCCCCATATGTTTTGGGATAAAACTTCAGTATCATATTACCACCTCCTTAACCATCATTGTCGGGGCATATTACTCGATGATCGCAACAACTCCTGTTGTTGTATAGTTAGTCAGGCTTATATACTTGACTGTCGTTGATGTTACAAGCGTCTAGGTCCCCCAAAAATAGAACATCATCTTGGGAAGATTAGAAGAAATCCCCGTTGACTACAATATTGAACTTTTTTTCGATTATTTACAACATGAAAGCTGTAACTGTGGTTATCTGTCTTAAGACAGATCACAATGCTGAAGCCCTTCGAATAGAACATAGTTCACCATTGAATGTGAGCGTCTATATTGTTCACAGTTTGCCCACTTGACTACTGTTACCTGTGTCAGCAAAGAAAAAAAAAAAGTCTGGGTGGCCATTAGTCACTTTCACAGCTTTTGGCAGATCGTAAAGTTACAAACTAACCCCCTACACAGACCTTACCATTAACACGTTAGCCTACATTTATGTTGTTGTTAATTTTCACTTTGTCCTCACACAGGGATACAGAAAAACTAATAACTTTCCGCTGCCCCCTGTTGCAACCACCATGCCTCTTTTAACATAATTGATGCCATTAACACATTGAAACTTTCTCCATGGACTGCAACAAAATTTACTATCAACAATGTTGAAGCGTTCTAATCAAAAAAGTCCATCCTATCGGTAGAGTTTGCTACTCTCCCTCTGGGCTTCACCGTTGTGTCCTTCCCTGTCAAATGCAATAAAAAGGCTTCTAACCAATACTTTGCATGGAAGACTACTTTTATGACAAAGTGCAAATGTACCCTTGAGAATGGATGGAGCACTACCAGGACTCAATAATTATCAGCTGACAGCTGTGCTTAGATAATTTACTGACAGCAAGAGGAAGAGGAGATTTTTAATTGACATTCAACACTATAAATACTGGTTGTGTGCCATCAAATTTTCGCGTCATCGTCTGGCCAGGCCAATGCATGGCTGTGGATGGTTAGCGTGTCATGTCTGGAGCTAATCCCACGACCGTCCCAGAAGAGCGTGACCAATTTCTACAAACCAAATGGATCCTCTTCCATTCGTAGTATACGATTATAACTAGCTTGTGAATTGGATGTGGGAAAATAATTTTTGAGAACTTAGGGGTTGAAGGTAGGAGATAAAGAAAAGCTTCGACCTTCACAACCGTAAAACAAAAATCTACTTAGGAAGTAATAAATTCCATTTTGTGTTTCTGACTGGAAGATTTAAGGGCTATTGATCCAGATAAGGATACACACGCATATGCTCGTGATGAAGAGATAAAAATAAATCTTTATAGTCTCATACCCGGAAGGATGTTATTCATAGATGATGAATGGATCCCGCTCTCGTAGTCATATCCACATTATAGTCATAGTTCCTTTTTCTAGGTGCAGTTCTTGATGAGCTTTTTCCTTATTCCTGGCAAATTCCTTAGAATTCATTACGAAGTAGCTCAATTTGTGTTAGGGATGGAAATTCCTATTTGTCCGAGTTGTCTCTTCTTTTTTTCTTTTGTTAAGCTCATGCGTGTGAGCTCGCAAAAAGGATGTTGTCAAAGGTTGTGTAGTCAGTGTAGAAATGCTGGAGAAGATAATGCTTTGAAAATTGTTATTCAGGATGGCGTTTATGTGCTTATTTTATGAACGTTTCCTGGTCTCGTTTGAGTTTGTGTTTGTGTTTTACCATTAGTAGTTGCCGGAAACATCGTTTACTTTATTTGGCATTAATTTTAAATGAAATTGCGTTTAACGAGCGGTTAAGAGTGTATCTTTAGACAGATCAAGTAGCTATTTGTTTCTAATGGTCTTAAGTGGGTAATAATATACTATACTATATGTATGTGTAGTGAGAGATCACCTATTTTCGAACTCATCCCGCCTAGAGTTACAATCCAATCAACGTTAATTCGAAAAAAGCTTAATACACTCCAGAGCTGCATGGCTTAAATTATTGTACCTTTCTATGGTATGATAAGCCTGGGAGATCCAGATCCTTGGATCAGATTCGATAGAGTACACATGCTATGTATGTCGGTAATAGATGGAATTCGATTTTGAGTTAAAACGTGTCAGTTTGCAAATGTTTCCAAATTGTAAGCAACATCTGTTCTGAGTGAGATTTTAGCTTCCTTTTTGAGTGGGCATGTCTTTGTCATGAGTATAATGGGAGCACTGTCAAACTTTCCAAGCTCCTACTTACATAAATGGCATTATATTGGTTTTCAGTGGATTCCTCCTCATCAACAAGGTCGAAACCTCAGACCTATGGACTGACATGGAGACCTTCGAGTTTGCTTTCCAGTCAGTAATCTCTTTAGCATACCTGTTGGATAAGATTAAGTCGATTACTGGCTTAGTTTTGTAACTAGTGTTGGCTGAGAATCAACATTGTTGACAACCAGGTCAGACGATAGGATGAAATCCAGGAGATGATTGCCTCTTACTTTTTATTTGCTACTACACCAAAAAGTATTCTGAGTATTAGCATCCCAGCATGTGATAACTCCTTTCTGGAATCACAGTGTTCAGTTAGTGGAAAGTAATCAGACTCAATGACGAATCTATGCTCTTCTCCGTTAGTTTCGTTACTTAGTCCTGCAGCAGTTAAATCCTGATTGCAAAATTGCCAAAGTTTAGGTAGTGAGAGTGAATTCGGCATAAAACGATAAGTTTCCGGTCATTGTGATCTCTTGGCATTTGGTGTGAAACACAGACATGGTTTCCATATGGATATTATGTATTTGAGGTTTTGTATTCGAGGGGATAAGCCTGATACGTTGGGATAGAGTATACGTTTCGGCACTCGTTTGGAAGTAAAGTGGAAATTAACTTTTCCAAGGTGCATTACGATATTTAATTGTCTCGACAGAGAGTTTGTTTTAGCTCACAACAAGCAGTCCATGTTTTCTCGATTCAATGTTGTCTTGTGAGAGTAGGTTTTCAACTTTTCAGTGTTGAATCCAGGTTTCTGCGTATGAAGATGAAGACACACCAGTACATCTTCCGTTTCAATAAATTGCCCAGAATATCTAGAAGATAGTGCCCGTCAATTTCGATAGCCTGATAACATCAAAGGTATTCATTTCCATTGTGGGTAGGGGGTTCTGGCTGTTCAACCATTAGTAGTGTCCTACTCACTTTACTCTAAGAATTTCGTTTTCCATGCCGTAGTCTTGAATGCAAACATATTCTGCTTAAGCTAACTCCCTGGGTTGATAACGAAGGGTTTGAACTCAGTTCAGTCGTTCAGACTGTTGTCATTATCTTTATAGATGCGTCGGTTTCATCCGCTTCTGTGTTTCGGGGTTTTCTTGACGACATCCAAGTTCCATCGACCCAAACTGAAACTTTTGCTGGTTACAAAAGCGGTTATGTTCTTGTCGATGTGTTCGCGGCTTCGCTTGAAATACGTCTACTGGATTTGCAACCTTTGATGCACAGGTTTCATCTGGCGATCGCACGTGGAAGGATCCATCGACAGAGGAAGTTGCGGAAATACTTTCTTCCTCTTGGTCCTGTACGTGTGTTGATTTCAGTAGGTGTCAGTTCCGGCGACCTGTTTTCCTTCTTCGTCGCCGCTGAGGGAAAGAGACTTTTAGCACTCGCTCCTTCGATAGAACTTGCTACTCTTTACGCCTTTTATTTGTCCTACGTCTTTTCTTCTTCATGTGCCCCGGTAGTCCCTTCAATCTCTGGTCTATTCTGATGGAGTTAAAACATAATACACACCGATACTCTGTCTATAGTTTTAGAAGAGCCGCAGGAGTCATTGGAATCAAGTGATTTAGCAACTCCTGGGTCAGTGGCTAGATTGGCGAGGCGTTTTATAGTATGTTGGTTAGGGCCTTCAGAATCCATAACCCGGTCGCAGTTGAGAAGACTGAGGGCGGATTTTCGCTATTACGAGTACCACCTGGAGTATGATCTTTTGGGGTCACCTCCACACCGTTAACAGTTTAAAGTATAGTTTGGGGGTCTTTAGCACTTTATTCAACGTCTCACCTCGGCTCTTTTCATAACCTTAGAGTCTTTGTCTCTTAAATCTTTTTGCAACGGCGCTACAGTCCGTGGTGGACCTTGGCCTCAACCAAAAAGCGATTTCAGCTCAATCTTTAGCCAACTGCTTCCAGTTTCCCACTCTAAGTTGGTCGAGGTGTCCTGCTGCTTGCGTGTGCTACTGCGCTGTCCCTAGAGGGCGGATTCGAAGATCTTGCAACGATCCACTTACCTCAGTCGTTGAACAGCCTTCTGGCTAGGGCGATGTCACTGTACAGCCCATACAGCTCGCCGTTGTATCTCCCCCTCCTCGAAAAATTTTACTCCCAAAGCAGCCAAGAGCACCCTCATCTATTTTTGATAAAGTTCAAGCCTCTGTACCATAGGGCAGAATTGGGATTATAAAAGTCTTATAAAGGGTCACTTTTGTTGTTTAAGCGAAGGCTTTGCTAGACAATTGCTTTCTTAGGCCAAAGAAGCAGCGATTGGCAAGATTTATTCTTGGTTTGATCTCAGCGCTGGTGTCGTTATCTGAAGTGAAAGCGGAGCCTCAATGGACAAAGTCTTTAACTACTTTAAAGTAACATCTGTCGAGGATAACATTCTTTCCGAGACGTCGATACTGGGTTTCTGCATTGCGTTGTCTAAATTATTTTTTGAAATCAAAGATCTCGCAGAGTTTTCTACCAACCTTGATGGGACAGTGTGCATTATCTATCGTCATCCTGCACAAACAAACAAGTTTGACAGGAATGCCAAAACTAGACATTGCTCTGTATAGCTCGGGCTTTCCTTTTCTAAGGCCATACTGATATGGACCAATTAGGTTGCTGACGAGCTTCGGGCGTTCACACAATACGCAGACGGGATTAGGAAGAGGATCTCTTTTGAGGATGAAAAAAACAATGCTTAGGTTCCATTCATCGGGCCTGCCGCTTTAAAGAGCTCTGTAGTTAGGTCGTCCGCTCCAGTAGCATGGTTGGACTTTAACTTAGATATGATGGATGTCTTCACTTCACTTAGGTCGGGTTCCTTCTTCCTGACAGAAGTATTCGGTTCTTCATCGCCGTTATATAGTCTACAGAAATGCTGTTTCCAAATCCTCAGCATCGAATGCAACTCTGATACAATGCTCACTTGTTTGTCTCTACTGGCTTCTATGCAGTATCGCTTTGTATGCACCTTGCTTAGCTGCATGTGCTTGCCGCCACTCGTCGTCGAACCAGGGGTTTCGTTGTGAAAGCCGACTGAAACCCAGCCCATCAGAGGTGGGATCTCTGACAGCTTTTTTGAAATGTTGCCACTGATCTTTGATACATGATTCTGGACTACTTAAGAGATTGAGCGAAACGAATTAGAACTTCATCATAGTATTAGCAAGCGATATTTGAGATATCCGCAACGGTTCCTTGGCTATAACAAGTTAGTTGCCCGAGTCGATGTTGGGCTCTCAGAATCTTCGCACACCCGTAGTACTAGAGCAGTGCCTTACGTTGATCGCAATGTAGTCAATCTGGTTGACGGTTGATTGATTAGAAGCTCTCCAAGTCCCCATGTGAATAAAATGTGAAAACCATGTGCTACGACAATGTTTCGCCCCATCGCCAAGGTCAATTATTCTCAATTTGTTATCGAAGATGGTGTTGTGCAGGCTTTACCCTCCGACAGTACTACCAAAGATGGTTTCTCTTTCTTGTTTTTTTTTTTTTTTTTGTAAGTCGCCGAGGACTATTTTAATGTCATAGCTAAGGCACTGCTCTAAGGTCTTATCCAAGAGCTCATAGAAGCTATCTTTGGTTTCGTCATCTTTCTTCTCTATGGGGACGTACGAGTTACATATCTATATGATGACCATGTCATGCAACAACCTTAAACTCTTGTTACATAAATGCATTTTCTTTATGTCAAATTAAGGATAACATCGGCTCAACCGATAAACAATTTCTGTTAGTCATTAAAGAGACTCCATGAAACCAATTTGTTGTTGTTGGATGATGTTGGTAAATTTAGCCTTAATAGGGATTGTTATGAGGCGCTCGCTCACTTACCGAAAACTCAAAAGTCCTTGTCTAAGTCTGCATCTAACAGCAATGCGGATCCAAATGAGCAATGCTTCTATCGTCTATGACGATCGTTGTAGTAGATGTCGCAGGCTTTCTTCCTCTTTTTGTTAGGCGTATCTCATCGCATTTCTTGGATTGCACATTTCACTTACAGATCCGAAGGTTGTTATCGTTGTTTCGGTTGCAATGGTTGTCGAACCGTAGAGGCCCTGTTCCATTATAGATACTTCTAGGACGAGAGGGAGATTAGACCGGCTATGTAAGCGCTGGTATTGGTCCATTAGGCTCTCATACGGAACAATCTCTTTTCCAAGACCCTGACTAGTCATGGAAATCCTTACCGGTCTGAGCTCCAAATATGTCGGAGCAGCCGGAATAGGTTTTCTTTCGGGATTTTATTTTACTGCTGATTACGTCTGCGGAATTCATCTGCTGTCCCGTGCTTCTATTTTTGTCTGCTGGTCAGTATTCACGCTTATGGCAAGTCGAGTCCGGATGGACATCGACCAGTACCCGATGGTAACCGATGGATTTAAAATTAGCACAATTGATGTGGCATCGCCAGGTTTACAAATCTCAGTGCCAACTCTATTTCAACAGCATCCAACCATCAATCCCAATTTGATTTACTAAAATGATGAGAGGCGATCTGTTGAATTATAGATGGGGAGAACACTTTCTTGTTATACTGTATAAATGCAAGGCGACACGAGAAATTGAAACAATAACCTATTGATGAAATTAATCACGCGAAATCTGGAAAAATACGAGGGATCTCTTAATAGTTGAAATCGCTATATTACTGAACCTCGTAGCAGTCCATAGCTGTCTCTGTTGGAGGCAAGTGATCAAAGCCGCGATGCAAAGTTTTCGGATAATACACATGGCGATCGGTTTCAGAAAGGCATTCGATAGTCTTTCCGGAGATCTTATATGGACGGCAATAAGATGCCAAAATGTACCCGAGACATTCGCACAAGATTTGCTTTTTCTCGATGGTAGCACTTTCACAAGTAATGGCGTGACACTCATATTAAGACCGCAATATCGTTTATTCGGATCCACAAACCCAACTTCAGATATCAATTTAAAAGGAGTTATCGCGAACAATTTAAATACTTGGACTCTGTCGTTAACCACCAAGGAAGCAGTGATGAAGACCCACATAGAGCTACCGTCCCTTTCACTTACTTAATTCCTCGTATTAACGGAAACCCGCTCACTAAAGACCGGTAGAGCTAATCACCTAGTTTTGTTATGCTCAAGTCGTCGGAAAATTTGGTCTGAAAATCAATTGAATCTCAAGCATGAGTCGACGCTTGATGAACAGATTGAAGGTTGGGTTTATAAACAGGACCTGACCTGAAATAGAACAGCCTATGGAGTGGTTTTAGGGTCCCAAAATTACCGGTAGTATGAGGTCGGTCCCAGTACCCGGCCTGGCCAAGACATGGCTGTAGTTGTTTGAAAATATCACTGTATTGGAAAGTACGCAGTCTATATGGAGAAGTCTATATGGATAAAATGGAGAAAATTAGTCATCCTTATGTGATACAATACTTTTATTTGAAAGGCCTTAGCCCGACCAATATAAAAGCTGAACTGGATTCTACTCCGGGTGAGCCTGCTCCTTCGCTTACAACAGTAAAATTTTGGGTTTCTGAGTTTAAACGAGGCCGTACGAGCTGCCAAGACGAGCATCGCAGTGGTCGATCAAATGAGGTGACGACCCCAGAAATGGTGAAGAAAATCCACAAAGCGGTATGATCGTCGACTGAATTGCAGGCATTTCAAAAAGTGCGGTACATCGCATAATATTTGAAAAATTGGACATGAGAAAGCTGTGTGCACAATGGGTGCCGCGTTTGCTCACACTCGAGCAAAAACAGTGTCGTGAAAACGTTTCAATTGAGTTTTTAGTGAAGTTTCACAGCAACAAAGCAGAATTTTTGCGCCGTTTCATAACAATCTATGAAACATGGGTCCATCACTTTACACCCGAGACAAAAGAACAATCAAAACATTAAAACAATGAATTCAAAAGGGAGAACCGGCTCCAAAGAAGGCGAAGACCGTTTCTTCTGCAGGCAAGGTCATGGGATGCGCGTGAGATAATTTTCATTGACTATCTTGAAAAAGGAAAAACTATCAACGGCCAGTAATCGATTTATGCAAACTTATTGCAACGTTTGATCGTATAAATCAAGCAAAAACGGCCGCATTTGGCTAAGAAGAAAGTGTTGCTTCATCAAAACAATGCCAGAATTAATGAATTAAAGTTTGAATTGCTACCTCATGCACCCTATACGACAGACTTAGCCCCATCGGATTATTTTCTGTTCCCAAACTTGGAATAATGGCTCAGTGGTCAAAGATTTTCCAACGATGAAGAAGTGATGTCGGCAGTTAATGGCTTTTTTAAGGAGCAAGCTCTTATTATAAAAAGGGTATCGAACTTTTTGAACATTGCTGAGAAAAGTGATGAAGAGATGAAAGGCGATTATGTTGAAAAATAAATAAATTTTTGTGTTTTGTTTTTTGAGTGGTACTTCTGGGATCGTCATAAATAGGATTAATACATGGATGTAGCAATATGCTATATACATACCGGTAAACGATCAACAAAGTAAAAGAAGAAGTTTTCGTAATTAAAAGCCTGAATGAAGTCGCAAGTTTCTGTGCTTTCAATTACAAATAAAATGATGGACAAGGATTCTCAACATCGAGTCAGTTTCGACAACCTACAGAATGTATCTTGTGCACTTCAATTAATGGTCCCGCTTTGTTTTCATTAAACGACAAATTCCTAATTGAAAGCGGTCCAACCAAAAGTCATCCATCAGAGATAATTAAGAAAATAAAAATTCCAACTCTTCGAGAATTTCGAGTGAAATCTTCACTTCAAAAGCCATCCGGTAAAAACCCTTTCATGAATCGCCAACTGAGATAATTACACATTGCGAACTTTGGGTTCTCGGAATCATTCAAAATTCATAGAATGTTTCGGCCGGGAATATGCTTTCGAATGAGCGATTGCTCTTCACTTAGTGCCTGTTCTGGAAAATAAAACAAAAACAATTCTAAACAATGTGAGATGCCCTTTCGGAAGTATCCAGCGGATTAAATTAAAAAAAAAATCCTTCTTCACCAGTGTCACAAGCTGTCCAATTTCGTTTGTTGCAGAGGAATATTCTTTTTTTCGTAAATTCTGTTTGATTTCTTGTAATGAAGTGCAAAGCCCAAACAGACATCTGGAATTTGAGAATGAAATTTTGAACTTCTAAAATTGATAACAAAGTAAGGATACTCTGTTGGTGTGCTCGTAAATGTGATTACGCCCACAATCAACAAAACTTTTTTATGATTCTCAATCATTGACACACAATCCAATATTGGGAAAAAAAAATCCTCCTCTCCGGAGGGGGGTAATTTAATTTTCATTGTACACCCATGTTCCAGTAAGGCTGGTGAGATTTTTCCTGTTAGTCCTGAATTTTATTCAGAAAGAGTGATTCGGAATACGGGTAAAGTTTTTAATTAAAATCATTCAGTGGACTTTTGTTTTTTGTCCTTCAGGCTCGCTCATTTCGTCCGTTTTCGAATCCTTCTATTCCAGGCTTTGAAATTTTTAAGAGGTATTTAACTTGTATTTTCCTCTTGTATGTGCATGGAAGACAGGTACTCGAATTGTTTCTATTCAATTAAATATTTTCTCAGTTGACGTCATAAGAGTAAATTTTTCAGGTTTCGCTCGATTATTTTTATTATTGATCCAAGGGCAGGGATTTATGTTTGGTCCTTACGTTCTATGATGGAATTTTTGCAGTTTTTGGGGAAAAAGGTATGAAAGAATATTCTCTTGTTTCTTTCTTTGTTGAGTCAATCTAAAAACAGGAAAAAAAAATCAAAGGAAATGATTTCAAATGACTGAGAAGGCAACGTATTTTTTTCAAAAGAATTCTAGGCTGGCCGTGGGTTTTGAAATACATTCTTGTCTTTGGGGCTCATGCCAATGATTTCTGATTTTTACGAGATTCAGTTGTTGGTTTCAATTACGAGGGCTGTTTGTTAAAAACCCGAAATAGAATTGACAACGGAACGTTTTTTAGGTTTTGACAAATTATTTCTCAATATAATCTCCTTTCAACTCGATACACTCTTCCCAGCTTTGCTGCAACTTTTTTAACCCATCCGTGTACCACCTTGATCCCGAAATTTATTCAGAAAATTCAGAAAAATTGTCTCCTTTTAAGCAATCCAACCAACACACTTATGCCAGCGCTTGATCCGATCCTCGAAACATTTTTTATATTCTGTTTTCGGTATGTTCATCAGTGCTTCCTGCGATTTTTCTATTACTTCCTTCCGGCTGCTGAAACACGTTGCCCGTGCTGGTCTTTTAACTCACAGAAGGCCAAATCAGTTGAATTCGGTGGCTGGATTTTTCGTCAAAAAATTACGAATAACGCATTGTGTGATGGTGCGTTATCATGGTGCAAAATCTACGAGTTTTCTGCCCATAATTCTGGTCTCTTTCGGCGAATTGCTTCAAGCAAACGTCTCATAACGCCCAAATAATAGTCTTTGTTTACTGTCTGGCCTTCGGCAACTGCACTACACCATTGTAATTCATGGAAACCGTGAGCATTGCCTTCTTTTCTGACTGAAAATGACGTGTTGTTTTGGTCTCGGCCCATTTGGTGAAAGTCGTTCACTTGCCTGATGTCTGGATTGCGTGTCGTACTCATAAATCCACGTCTCGTCCCCGGAAATGATCCTTTTTATGAATGTGGGATCGGATTCAGCCTCGTAAATTATCTCTTTTCTGACGTCAACACGGTCTCATTTTTGCATGAAATTCAGGTCTTTTGGCACCAACTTTGCTGCTACACGACGGAAACGCAAATTATTACCCAAAATGTCTTGGACGGATCCATAGGCAATGATCAAGTCCTCCGCTACCTCTCTGATGGTTAATTTGCGGTTATTGACCAACATTTCTTCTACTTCATCAATGTTTTCGTCGGTTTTCGATGTCAATGGTCTGGCACTACGTTCATCATCTTCGATTGACTCACGACCGCTTTTGAAAACGACCGTTTTCCGTAGAGAATCGTTGCCGAAACACTTTTCCAATATTTTCAATGGTCCGCGACATCTAATCCGTTTTTTACGCAAAATTTAATACAAGTTCGTTGTTGCAAATTTAAATCCATTTCAAAAGTTGAAAAAAATCGCCAACACACACTAAGATAGATGTACTCTTAGGTACGTAACTTTTGCAAATGTCAAGCTATGACGCTACGATTTAAAGGGAATGTCAACAGATGTACCAACTTAATAAAAAAAAAACATAACTCAAATCGGAACAATGGGAGCGCCACACGGTGACGCCACCGGTAACTTTTTGATCAAGGTGGTTGTAGGACTTTTGTTGACCTGCAAAATAATCCTCCGCGGCGGCAATGACTCCTTCGTTCGCCCGTACTTCTTTCCAGCGAGCGATCTCTTTAGGCATGTGAACAAAAAGAAAACGCAGGGAGCCAAATCCGAAGAATATGGTAAATGAGGGAGTGAAATTCGACCAATTTGGCTGTGGCGACTGCAGAGGTGTGAGCCGGTACGTTATCGTGATGGAAGAGTACTTTTTTGTTCGCATAATGTGGTAATTTTTTCTTTAAATCGGAGTTGAATCGGCTCAATAAATCGACTTAGTATGCTTCTTTCATTGTTTTTCCCTTCTCCAAATAGTCAACGTGGATCACACCTCGCATGTCCCACCTTTCACAGCACAGCCTTCGCCTTCTATGTACCAATGAATCCATGTCTTATTACGAAACGACGCAGAAACCCCTCCTGGTTTCAATTAAACAGGGCCAAGCACGTCTTTTAAGTGGCCTCATGATTCTCCGGTGTGAGAAAACGCGCCACGCATCGCGCGGACAGCTTTCTAATACCCAAAATCTTGTGCAGGATATGGCTAACGCATTCAGTTGAGATGTCTGCTATCTCAGCCAACTTGAAAATTTTCACTCGGCGGTCCGCCAATACGAAATCTTGGATTTTGTCCACTGCTTCCTCTGTGGTAAACGTTTTTAGGCCACCTCAGCGCGGTTCATCAAAAACAGACGTGCGGCCAGCGAAACTCTGTGAACCAATGGTAAACGGTTGTACGCGAAGGTGAATGGGTCCCATGCACACCATCTATAATAGGCTTGATTTCCTCGCAGGTTTTGCCACTTAAAGACAAGAATCGGATCCTTGGTCGCAAAAAACACTAACACGATGTTTGGAAATGGGTGTCAAAACAAAACCAAGCGTCGGATTGTCACTAAATTTCGACAGGCGGGCTAAAAGAGGTTATACTCAATTTTGCTCAATAGGGTCACCTTTCCAATCCGAGTACTCATCAAAAAGCCCTCGTAGATAGTATCCAACGATAGAAAACAGAACAATCCTTAATTTTCACTTGGTATGTGGGTGAAAGTCTCTGTAGTGTGGTGGTCCATACTAATTATACTACCTACTTTGCTAAGACACTCTTACATTCCGTTTGGCATAAAGGCTACACGCCATCATCTTCGGTGTTCTGCGATGCGCTTGGGTTCCCTCAAAGTCATCCCTAAAAATTTGTATTCTCCATTTATGCTTCAAGCGGCTCATTTGTCAGCATGATTGGATAAAAGGAATCCATTGCATGGCGTACTTCGGAATGGAGCTGTCTTCATCATGGCTGAAGTATCATAGGGCGCACACCGTTTGCTTTATGAATTCTGCTGTTCACACTTTCTAGCCGTAGAAAGCTGGTTACATCTTCGACTTTCTATGCGACGATATTAAGTAGTAAAAATGATGTTGGCATCTGATGGAGGTCCAATATCCGGCAGGTAAACGTCATCAGTGTAGTCAAACATCTGATGCCAAAGTGCATCTAAGCTCCATGTTTCCTTCAGACAGAGCTGCCAGAGTTATATCACTGAAAAGGAATAGCAGTAGTGAAAGTATTCACCCCCTTGTTCACCGCTCCGAACTTAAAATTTTTCTTACACATTCCACATTGCCTTCATCATTGTTAGCATTTGTAATGTTAATATGACCGATGCAAAGACGGAAAAACGTCTACGGGCGTAGAATATTGTGATCAGTCCATGATAGCCCGCGTAATGCGAAATCTAGCAGAATATTTAAATCGTAGAAAGGGGACCATTTCACGCTGGCATACTCAAGAAGGGAACGAACAAAGTTTATGTACAAGGATTTGGTGATATAGGGGTTGGGGGATTCTTTAGACCATCGTTTGACAAATCCAAGAGCGGTATTAGCTTTGCTAATAACGGAGTCAATATGGGTGAGAAAATTGAGCTGTGTGTCACAAATGACACCCAAGTGGCGCATTGGAGTAACATCAGCTTCTCTTTGTTTACATAAATAATAGATGCGGGTTTGGAAGTGTTAAACGCCTCCGGGTTCGTTTTTATGGCACCATATCGAGAACTGTTCGTTGAGAACAGTTGACTGTAATATCTAAGGCCGTCCAACAAGCAACAACACCGTAGATGAGTATCGGTCTTATGACAGAGATGTAAAGCCAGTGGGTTATTCGAGGTTGAAGGACAAGATCAGTTTTACGGGGATAAACTCCCAATCCGCAGCGATCCGCTCAACGGGTTAATTTGTTAAAATTTAGCTGAAGGAGTTCTTTGATGGTCTTAACATGCTTATCTGAGACGGATATAGCTAAGTCATCTGAATAGGCAATCAGCCTGCAACCTCCCGCAGGTGTATCAGCAGCTCATGAACCACTAAGTTTCAGAAAAGGAGAGAAAGGACACCGCCCTGCGGCATACCTCTGCTGACACATCTTTTAGCAGAAGTCCCACCCATTTTGGAGTTGATTATCGTGCTATTTAGCATAAGATTTATCAACTCCTCAAGTGAGTCGTCAACCTGCAGATGTGACAGCGCAATTTTGATTGCGGATGTATTGACATTGTTAAAGGCGCCATATACGGTATGTTCAGGAAAGGAACCATTGTGTACTCTTTATATTGTAACGATCGTTTGATGTGGCTACTCAGCTAATGCAGAGCCGTTTTCACCTGTTTTCCTTAACAGTAGGCACGTTGAGCCGTTGACAGAAGTCTTGGATCAATATTTGCTCAAATATGGATATCAGTCAGTCGCTTTAGAGTTTTCAGAAGGAAAGATGATAGGGACTTGACAACTTTGAATATAAATCGTGAACGCACTCTTTCACTAATCATCAAACTGTCGCTGTCAATTTATTTAATAAACTCGACATTTTCATCATGGTAAAGTACACTAACAAGCAACGTCGGTAAATTTTAAAAATTTTCTACAGATATTCGGAGTCGCAAAATCATCTTCAGTGACGAAGTCAATAAGCAAAATATGCGTTATTGGTCGGGTGAAGACCCACATGTACTTCATGAATCACCACTTCATCCACAAAAAATAACTGTTTGGTGCGGTTTGCATGCCGGCGGCTTTATTGGGCCATATTTTTTCGTCGACGATAACGATCGTCACGTTACTGTGAATGGTCAGCGTTATCGCGCCATGATCACCGATTATTTTTGGCCCGAATTGGAAGATATGGACTTGGACGACATGTGGTTTCAACAGAATGGTGCCACAAGCTACACAGCACACGCTACAATCGATTTATTGAAGAGTGAGTATGGTGAGCGTGTTGGCCGCCTCGTTCGTGCGATTTAACGCCGCTCGACTATTTTCTGTGGGGCTTCGTTAAGTTATTGGTTTTTTCCAACACGTCGACGACGTTGGAAGAGCTCAGAGCCAACATTGAACGCGAATTAGCGACCGTTTCGGCCGAAATGTGTAGCCGAGTTGTTAAAAATTGGGTCCAACAAATCGACCACTGCAAACGTGCCCGCGATGGCCATATGAACGAAGTCGAGTTCCATTCATAAATGTTTTGATTGTACTTCAAGCCAATAATAAAGTTTTGGAAATATCTCAAATGGTTTGCCTTTTATTTAAAAAAAAAAGTTGTCAAGTCGTTATTAGAAAACCCTATAGGTTTTAGGTTTTTTGGAACGAAATGAGAACATTTTCCGGCCTTGAGAATGAAAACAGCATTAACTTTTCTCCATGACAGTGGAATATGTATCACTTCTACACAGCTCCTCACTATATTCTCTAGCGTGGGCAAGATAATATCTGACAAACCAGCAGACTTGTATGGTTTGAAGCTATGCAGAACCCAAAGAAGTTTGTCTTCTGTAATCAGACCATGAATTTTGGTCACTGTTGCAGTAGTCCTGTTTGGGTTACCACTTGAAAAGTGGGTGTCCAGTAGCAGGTTGAGTGATTCTCAGTTTGACGTTGTCCTAGAGCCATTGGTTTTTTTTTTTTTCCAAACAACTAGGCATTATGGGATTTGTAGAGAGAATTTTTCTTAGCCGCGATGCCTCAGAGATTTCAGTGATTTTGTCACAGAATGATCTCCATGATTGTCGCTTTTCTTTCCTCAGTTCTTTTTTATATATTTTGAGGGATTCTTTATATGAGTCCCAGTCAGTCAATCTCATTGGTATAACGCGGGGGACTTGAGAGTTCAGAGGTTAGTGTTTCTGACAGTATTCCTTTGTATTTTGGCCAATCAGTTTTCCGATAGTTCCGGAATGCTGTTTGCCTGGGGGAGCAATGGTCTGAAAATGAGTGTTCAGATGATGCCATCCAGTTCGTTAGCATTTGAGTAATGTTGTCTGAGACAAATGTGATATCTAGAACTTCCTATCGATTTCTTGTTATTAAAGTGGGCTAATTACTAATGTTGCAAGTAATTAGGTTAGAAATTAAAATATAATCAGCCCAAAAGCTTGTCTTCTTCCTCTGATCGTGTAGGACCTCTTTTTATTTCGGCATCGCTTTCCTTTCCGACAGAGTGTCAGAAAAGGACGCCGACGGCTTAATAGTCACCTCGGATGAATTCGAGTCGTCGCTGTCCATTTTTGGAGAGGATATCGACCCTCTTGGTTGGAGTTTTGGTTAAAGGAGGATGATGTTGCTTATCAGGATCCACCTCACCCTTTTTATAGACCCTTAGGTGTATTGCCTAGAACCAGAACCGAATCACGCCTTTAGTCTGAGCTAGAGGGTAAGGGATTCCTTATTGATCACTATCAACGCGCATCTACAAAGAGCCCATTAGATCCGCCAGATTCGCGACTTTCCAGTTATGAGTCAGAAGGGTCAAGTTACTGAGTCTGTTGATCTCCAGAATGCTTTCTGGAGAGAAGAGTTCGGCTGGAATTCAGGTGCGGGTTCTAGGTCTGCTAGGGATATCCTCCCTAGGTGCGACTTCGAGTTTTGCACCTGTCCAAATCTCTCCTAAATCACCTCTGGCTTTCGTGAAAAAATCGAGAGATTTTTGTTCCTTAAGGCACTAAAATTGTCAGCGATAAACGGAAAATAACTGTGAATCTGAAGTATTTTAGTGTTTAGTAATTCCTATATTCTTTACGGGCGGCCTAACAATCATTCCCATTAATGGTTGTAGAATTTGCCCGAAGTGCTTAACGCGGCTTTGAAGATCTCTGCCGGTATGCCATGTATAAAAACTCCCTCTTCAGGACCCTTATTTCGACGTTATTTATCGTAACTGGCAGGACGAAGTGTAAGAACTCATTTCAACTTAGATCCACGTCACTGTTGCCTTAGTATCATAATTATAAACTGCTGCAAAACGTTTCCGCTATCTGGCGAGCTGTTTTTCATCCGAAGTCAGTAGACCCGTATTTATTCAGCGAGTTTCATAATAACGGTTCTGCTATCACACATAATTGCTTCCTTTGAGCCTTGGTGGCTAGTATGTTGACTTCGGAATAAGGCTATTGATTGTTACTCCATTTCTGGCACGTTGATGGTGTATTTGGGCGGTTTGTCGATTTTATATGTTAGCTGGGTACTTTAAGCGGACGTCTGGATTGCAATTTCTCAACTGGTTGTGGGGTAGTTCTTATGGTGTGAAACTATGTACCTCCTATGACCAGCAAGTCCACACTTTAACTTTAACTTCTAAAAGTTCATTTTACTGAAATTTCTCAGTCTCTCAAAGAAAGATCAGTAAGCGCTTCAGCTCTAAAGTGTCTATAGTACTGGCATCCAATACATCAATGCCGATTACCAGCAGCCAGATACAAACTTAGGGCGGAAACTTACAGAGGTAATGCTCCTGTGTCGTAATCACTTTCACAGGAACCATCACAGGGCGTTCTGCTCAGCACACTTCAGTGGATAGCAAAACAAAAGCGCAGTGTCAAAGACAGCAAGCATCTTGTTTTTTTTTATAATTTTCGAGCGCTCAAGGGATTTGAGTACCCTTAAAATGTCATATGAAACCCAGCTGTCAAAGGAACACCTAACCGAGGACTCAAGCATTTTTAGCGCTGAGCATTGTCTAGCGAATTCCTCTGCGGTTTCATTTTCTATACCCACTGTGACCGAAATAAGACTTAGTGAGGGAAAGACTTGTATTCTCGAACTAGCTTGAAAGTCTTGAGAGAGAATAGGGAGGTTTTCAGTGCAGTTAAGCTTGCGCTACAGATGCAAATGCTCTACTCTCTCTAGCAATTCCTCGTAATATATGTAGCTCGCTGAGTAAAACTCAACTTTGTCGTCTTCCAGACGCTGCATGTTCAATCAGTATTGCAGACATCCGGTAGGACTCGGTTCATACCTTCTGATTCTGGGTGAAATCATTCCTAGGCAAAAGGAAAGTCGATTTCATATTTTTTTTCCGCAACAGGAATTCTCTTCTTATTGATCCTAAGACCAGAATCAAAAGACAGTCGGCGTGCAAAGTTCGTGTTGTATGATACTCCGAAAATGGCTTAAAATTGTAGTCCATGACATATATTATATATCAAGGGAAAATAGATACATTAGCGCGTCTACAACAGAGACAGGTGAAGTAGCGAAAGCCCCATATGCGGCAACAGACCGTGCTTTGTAGTCTTGTAAAAGCAGTAGTGTCGTATTTTAGTGAAGGTTTGTTCTAGCAGAAAACTGACGCATATAATATAATTCCCCTTATTTCAGCCATAAAGATACAAAAACCTTCTTTAGTGACACGTCCCATGTCATACCGACAGAGTATTAGGGGCTTTTATCGTAACGTGTTTAGTACAAGGAAGTTTGTTATCCTCAACTAACTAAGCTTTGTTGCAAACTCTGATGATGATGCATTGAAGCGCTAGATGAGTCAGACCAGTCAGCTTCCTCTTTTTTGTAAAAAGAACATTCGTAGATTTAAGTAGATTAACTCAACGCCCATTTGAACCAATCATCGATCATGTCTCCTACGCTCGCTTCCTTCGTGTGTGCTTAAAAAAAAAAATTCAAAACAAGCCCGATTGTAAAAAAAAACCCACAGTGTGGTGAAATAAATGACAAAAACAACAACAGTGCGGGTTTCCAAGCCTACCTACCCCTGGTCGGAGTAATATTGCTTGCACTCAGTCACTACCGTTGTTGTATTTCATTGTTTTACTGATTTTGGCTGAGTATACGTATAGCAACCGATGAATAGCAAGTTGTGAGGGAGAATTTTTTTTGTGTTGTTTCCTATGTATTGTTGTAAGGACATAACACTCACAACAATTTGATTCGGTAAACCAACAAAGAGTTTCCACTTCAAAGCTTTGCTCAGCATCGCCGGTGTTTGTGTTTTTTGTGTTTCCTTGCGATTATGACCAATATAGGCGGTCTACGAAGTAATCACTTTTCTACGTACGTTCATGTTTGTAAATATAGGCCAGCTGTTCTGGCACTTAGTGAAACACAAGTAGATCCACAACCACATCTCTCATATAACTCTGATCCAAAGCTACCTGGCTACAAAATAGTGTCAACATTTCTCACCGCGGTCTCGCCATTTACGTGCGTACTGATGTAGCTTACCAAACTCCACCATAATGTGATCCGTGTTCCAATCCGGAATATAACTTCCATCTCCGTCAGCATATTTTCCACTACAGAAGCCCCAAACTGGACAGCAATTTGACCCTTAATAAGGTTGATGCGCTGTCTGACTCTATTCAAAGAATTGTATCCCTATATCCTCACACAGAAATCGTTTGGCGATTGAGACCTTCGCTGCGGAAATCAAATCCTCCCAACTTATAAATGAGCCCACGCGAATACCAGGCAGCCTTAGCGCCAACACACTGGACTTGTTTTCAACTTCAGGTAATTTCTCGTACATCGATCACACAGTCAGAGAAATTCCTAAAGAACCGTATGATTCTGGCTGGTATATTTCCTCGTATAACGACGCGGATGCCGCTGCTGAATGGTCACTGACACTATTCTCTTTGGAATGAGATGCTTTATCCCTACGTATCAAACCAAAAAAAGGCATGGGTACGACTCGAACTGTAAAAAAGCTCTCAGGCTTAGAGAAATGTTTTTTCGGTCCTGCAAGACAAACCTGATAGAAGAAAACCGAAAAACCGAACCAGAATGACTGCAACGTCTTTCCTGAGCGTGGGGCAAAAATAAAGGGTGGGCCAGCAGATGGTGTGGATGTTCGCTGTCAATTACTGTCACTTACTGAGATCAATGTGATTGATATTTCTGGCAGATGTCAAACAATCTTCGGCAATTTTAACCATGAAATCGCTTATCATCCAACAGTGCATTTTTGTTATTCAATCTTATTAGGAAAATGGGCGATCTGTAAAAGTAACATTTCGTAAAATTCGTGAACTTTTCGGTCAACATAATCGTTCTAGTGAAGTTCTGAATTCGTGCAATTGTGAAGAGTTTTGAAGAAACTGATTCGGTATCGGGTCAATTTCCATATCAGCATGCTCAGCCAGCACGTACACGCCAAAACATAGCCACTGTGAGCGGAAGTATAAAAAATTGTTGCCGAAGTCAACAATTAAGTCTCACTTATGGCACTTTACGATGAATTTCAAAAGTTGATCTTCATTTGCACGCCTATAGAATCCAAATTACACAACAATTGAAGCCTTTGGACAATCTACCACGTCACCGATTTGTAACCTGGGTGTTGAATCGCCAGGACATCGATTTTCATCGAATTTGATCTTTTCAGATGAAGCCCATTTTTGGATGTATGAGTAGGTAAATAAACAAAATTGTTGTTCTTGGGGACCGAAAAACCCATACGAAAAACCAATGCATCCCAAAAAAGTCACTGTATGATGCGGATTATGGGTTGGGGTCAACATTGGCCCGTACGATACCTCAACATGTTGACTGGCTATTTTTTTTTCTTCAAAATTGAATCAATTAGGTCTGGACAATCTCTGTTTTCAACGGCTCACACAAGTCATTAACCACTTTATTGCACACGAAATTTGGAAATCGCATTATTTTGGCTAAAGAAGAAGATAATTGTCCTCCAAGACCATGTAATTTGACAACTTTAGACTTCCTCCTGTGGAGCTATTTGGTATATGTAAGGTTTATGCCAATAACCCAGCGACAATTCAGGACCTCAAATATGACATCCAAACTGAAATTGCGGCCATTAACCCATCTATTCTTCAATAAGTCGTCGATAATTTTGACCTTCGGATTTTGTTCTAGTTTAGGAAAGCTAGAACAGTAAGGATAAATCTTATAACTTTGTAATAGCTAGTCACAATATACACTTAGTTACAATTTAATTATTACAGAATGAGTAAACTATAGGGTGATTCATCGTGAGATTTGATTTTCAATTTTTTGACAGTTCACAAGTGACTCCTATCAAACTGCTCCGTCAT
Organism: Volucella inanis; assembly: GCA_907269105.1. Classification (NCBI taxonomy): domain Eukaryota; kingdom Metazoa; phylum Arthropoda; class Insecta; order Diptera; family Syrphidae; genus Volucella; species Volucella inanis. The sequence goes on from OU026154.1 coordinate 128,577,936, forward strand.
TTATGTTCAGTATCGTTTGGCAAGTCATAATGGAAAGACTCACAATACAACAACGTGCGATTTGAGGAACTTACGGTGCGCATAATCGACCTACCGAAACCACTATTGCCAATGCCATTCGCAAATTTGAATCTCAGTTAACATTAGTCGATGATACTCGACCGGTAAGACCACATCCAGCATGTTGTGAAGAGACTGTAGCAGCTGTAGCTGAGAGTGAACGCGAATATCATGACGAATCGATTCGTCGTCGTTCTCAGCAGCTTGGCTTGGCGTATTTTACGTGAGGATCTCGGCCTAAAAACGAGAATTCAACTTGTGTAAGAATTGAAGCCAGGCGATTTGAATTTGTGTCATATTTTCAGTGAATGGGGTCTAGAAAAACTCAATGAAAATCTGGTGTTTTGTCATGAAATTTTGTTTAATGATGAAGCCCATTTCTGGCTCAATGAATACGTTAATAAACAAAATTGCCGTATTTGAGCTGATGAGCAGCCCGAAGAGTACCAAGAGCTACCATTGCATTCAATAAAAACAAAGTTATGGTGTGGTTTATGGGCTTGTGGAATTATTGGTCCATATTTCTTCAAAAGTGAGGCAAATCAGAATGTTACCGTCAATGGTAACCGTTATCGCACCATGTTAACGGACTATGTGGTTCCTGAAATTCAAGCACATGGTCTCGGTGAGCTCATACAGGCATACAGCGCTTGAAGCAATGGACTTGTTGAGAAATCTTTTTGGTGAGCACTTAATATAATATCACGTTTTGCTACGGTAAATTGGCCGCCTTGACCGTGCGATATCAAACCTTTGGACTATTTTTTCTGGGTATATGTAAAGTCTTAAGTCTTCAGGAGTAAGCCAGCTAAGATTGACGCTTTGGAAGCCAACATTACTCGTGTTATCTGTGAGATACTAGTCGCTATGCTCGAACGAGTCGCCCAAAATTGGACCGTCAGACGTAATCGTGGCCAACATTTACATAATATCATTTTTGAGAAGTAAATGCCATGAATTGTTCTCTTAAACGATAATAAAAAATTTAAGTTTCCTTTCAAATTTATGTACTTTATTTTACATTATAAATCAAACCATACGATGAATCACCCCAAATAAATAAAAACAAAAATTTAAAAACAATTAAAGAAAAGTGGGATATGATTACGAAGGCTATGAAGAAGAATAAAAGAAAAGTAAAATAAATACTATAAACAAAAATTAGTTGTTTTGACATGACAGAAGATACTGTAATTGTTTATTTTGACGCCGGGAATTGTAAATTATTGTATAGGTAGGAAGGCCAGAGTGCGATATTTAAGATAGTTTTCCAAAGGCATACCTTAAACTTTTACTGAGAGATGTGACTTATGATCATATCTTCTTAGCCCATACCATAATACATGGGCTGAAAAGTCCGGGCCATTTTATAGTAAAACACAACATTTTTGCAAAATTCAACTTCATTTATCAATGTATCGCCTTCGAGGGCGATACACTAATTGAAACGATTTTTCAATCTTTCGATACCAGTTTAGTAGTACGATTTCGGTTTAGCCTCAAAATAGGCCTCTGTTTCGGCGATTACTTCTTCATCGGTCTTAAATCTCTTTCCGACGAGCATTCTTTTGAGGTCTGCGAACAGGAAATAGTCGCTGTTGCCAAATCTGGAGAATACGGTGGGTGGGGAAGCAATTCGTAGCCGAATTCATTCAATTTTGCCATCGTTTTCATCGACTTGTGACACGGTGCGTTGTCTTGATGGAACAGCACTTTCTTTTCCTTCAAATGCGGTCGTTTTTCTGCGATTTCGTCCTTCAAACGCTCCAACAACGCAATGTAATAGTCTGTCCCTTTTAGAGATAGTCGATGAAAATTATTCCATGTGTATCCCAAAATACGGATGCCATAAACTTTCCAGCCGACTGTTGAGTTTTTGGTCGTTTTGGACGAGGTTCGTCGCCTGCTCGCCACTCAGCTGACTGCCGACTTGACTCTGGTGTGAAGTGATGGAGCCAAGTTTCATCCATTGTCACATGCCGATGCAAAAATTCGGCTATATTGCGGTTGAACAGCTTTAAACACTCCTCTGAATCATCAACACGTTGTTGTTTTTGGTCGACTGTGAACAAACGCGGCACCCACTTTGAGCAGAGCTTTTGCATGTCCATATATTCGTGTATGATATATCCAACAAGCTCTTTTGATATCTTCAGAGCCTCAGCTATCTCGATCAACTTCACTTTACGGTCATTCGTAATCATTTTATGGACTTTTTTGATGTTTTCATCTGAAACAGCCTCTTTTGGACGTCCCCTGCGTGCATCATTTTCGGTGCTTGTATGACCACTTTTAAATTTTTCAATCCACTTGCGAATGGTTCGTTCGGCTGGTGCAGAGTCCGGGTAACACTTATCAAGCCATTCCTTTGCATCGGCTGCATTTTTTCCCATCAAAAAGCAATGATAAATCAACACACGAAATTGCTTTGAATCCATTTTTTTTCACAATAACAAAAGTTGCTTCACTCACAACGCTATATCTCGAGAACTAATCGTCCGACGGCTATCTTTTGAAGGTTGGTACTAACTGAAAATGGTATGAATTTAATTCAAGTGGTGCCCTCTCTTACAAACGGCACTGACTTTTCAGCCCGTATTATATGTATCGAATGGCACTGTTGAAGGCAACTAGTAGTTTTCGTGTGCACACTGAATCACAATTTTCATATATTTCATATCAATGTACAAGGATTGGATTTAAAAGTGTTTTTACCAATATGATTCGTGTATCCAGTGGTGTAATTGGTTAAGCTCACCACAAGGTTTGCAAATCGCCATAAGCCTTCAATACGATGATGTTAATATGGTCCCAGATCACCCAAATCCTTTGATGTATCCACAAAATCAACGGGGGAGTTATTTATTTACCGGAAATATGACAGATCCAATTTTGTTCTAGATGTAACCAGGCATTTGGACTTATTAGGGTTGAGTGTCAGCCCATTTTGCAAAGACCAGACAAAAATACTATTAAGATCCTGATTAGTTTCAAGGCAACAATTTTCAATGAGACCTAGCGTGCAGCTTCTATAAATTTGAATGTCATCAGCATAAATTTGTGTTGAGGAATGAATAAGAGAATAAGAGAGGACCCAGAATTGATACTTGAGGTACCCCTCGAGTTAAACAAAGAAAATGAGATAAGATATTGCTTAAATAGATTGAAATCAATTTAACAGCAGAAGGAGAATACCCAGAGTAGTGAGGTAGTTTTTTGCAGAGCAGTGCGTGGTCGACAGTGTCGAATTCCTTCGAGAAGTCTAGAAGTATCAAAAAAGTTATTTCATCCTTATCTAAACTAGTTCGAATATCTTCAACAACTTTTACCATAGCAGTAGTGCAACTGTGTTTAGTTCGGAAGCCCGATTGCATATGGGTTATCATTTTATTGCGAGAAAGACACTCGTCAAATTGAATTTCATCGACTTCAATTGCACTGGACCTTATAGATGGAAAGCTTTTGACTACCTCTGTACTGTCTACACATGCAAAGTCAAATGGTTGTTGCACAACAGGCGCATGGCGATTATCTATTATTATCTATTGGTTCTACAGATACAAACTTGTGGTTAAGCACATTGCTGTCAGTGTTATTTGGACAAGATGTCGTAGGTTACTCCACAGTTTTCGACTACCCAGGCTAGATTTTAATCTGCTAGAGACAATTTGTTCCTTTGTAGCGCTTATTTTTCGAACAACTATATTACGGAGATTTGTATACAATATATGTGGCTAAATTTAGCTATATGATATCGCTTCCACCAAATATTAACTTGAAAACGTTGCTTAATTATTTGATGATAATTTAATGAAAACCCCCACACTAGCTCTTGGCTTACCCTTTATGTCATGGCGTAAACATTCTGCTTTTCAGTTTCATTGTAGCCACTTATAGCGCTTTCTAAAGACGGTCCAAGCGATCCATCAAAAACTGGCAAATATCACAGTTTCTATTCGAATTTGCTGCGTAGTGTTGCTGATTGCTTATTATTATTGTCAATACAGCAAGACATTGTTCCACAAAATTTGGTTTTGCCATCTTTCTTTGCTGATTTACAATTTTATTTTTCCTGTCCTGATTGAAGTGTTGCTGCTTCGTGACTTAATAAGTTTTACTTTAAATCACTTTGAACACGTAAAGTTCGATTCACTTGTTTCTAATTCTACTGAACAGTTACAGTACTTCAGGTTGTTGATTCTTGAAAGACAGCAACATGAACGAAAATCGGTTAATGCGAATGACCGCTGTTTGTGTCATCCAAATTACCAAGCAAGTTGTTTTGTTGTACTGCTGCTTTAAAACCTTTCTTTTGTTGGGCATCTTCTTTCTGACTATCATAAGCCTATTGAGCCCAAACACTTCGATTTATCTCTGCCCTTAAGAAGGAACATCGTTCAAACAATCTTGGCCTCGTCGCATTACCATACTTCTCATGTGCTGGTTTCCTTACGGCAACTAGGTTCAATTACATCAAATAACGAGGCTGTATAGTATTACAAGCCTTTTTGTTTCCACAACAAGCTTTAGAACAATTTACAACTTCAAAGCCCATAGCAAAGCAGACGCCCCAATAAATGTAATTCCAATGTACCCACATGGTGTAAACAACAATCCCTGCACTCCATGTTAATCGAGTTAAGTATTCAACAATTTAGCAGCCTGGAGGTTCTAGGTAAACAACACTCAATGCTGTGAATTTATGTACATATTTTGATTTCTACATTTGCATGCCACAACCATTGTCGGATTCAAGTACATATTCGTTTTGCTACTCATATTCAAATTAGTCTTTCCCTGAAACGCGAGCATACTCGTATACATCCCAGATACTTTAATCCATCCGATAACCCAGCTCATTTGCTGAAATTTTCACTCTATAAATTTACAATCACGTTTCATGAATTTTCCAACTTGGAGAGTTGTTCTACTCGTATTCGGCGCGTACTTCTGCTGCGGAAAAAAAAAAAAAAAAACAATCGCGTCGTTATCGCTGAACAAAGTTTCCCGGACGAAGCGATTAACTCCAAATTAAACGCAAAACAATGCGACTTGGCGAACTTGTAATATTTTTTCAGACCTTCAATCTCACCCTCTCAGATGTTGTATCTTTTATTCAAATAGAAAACTTTTAAGAAAATAAAAAAGAAAATTCACTTCTCATCCGTTTATCTCATTTCAGATGGTTGCAACGGACGAAGCGCAAACACAGAATGCTCCCGATACAGGTGGAACTTTTGGAAAATTAAAGCAAACTTTATCATCATCCCTGCTTACGGCACAGGATAAAGGTAACAATAACAAAAAAAAAAAAAAAAAAAAAAAAAAAAAAAACGAAAAGGAACAACTCCACCAGATCCCATTTCAAATCCCACCTGGTCAGGTAGAAGGATTTTTTTTTTTTTTTTTTTTTTTTTTTGCTGCAGGTCAGATGCAGTGCAGGCATTCGGGCTTATGGTCGATTTGACGGGGACAACCGGACAGACTTTCCGGGTTCCATATGCTTTTGCAAATTAATTCTTCTGGGATTCCTTTGGTGGATTTTTAAAATTGAAAACACGAAATGGATTTTGGCGAGGAGCGGTTTAAAAGTTGGTCGTTCACTGAAACGGTGGCATTTTGTTAAAAGTGCACTTCATTGTGGTTCATTACGTTGCATACAAATTTCAGGAAAATTCTCTTGGTAATTAGGTCAGGGAGGCGTAAATGCAAAGGAGTACTTTTGGCAAATCTTTTGCTTTATGAAAGCTTTTAGTGTTGATTGCGTTGTAAACAAATGGATCCGCATGGATTTCGTCCGTAAAAATTGTGAATTGAAGATGCATGAGTAGTTCCGAATGCACTTTAGTTCAAAAGGGGCAGTTCCTAACAGCCAAAGTTTGGCGAAAATTTTACTTGGCTTTTTTTGGCAGGAATATACGGCAATATACGCCAAAAAATAAATCTATTAATAAATTCAATGATTGATGATGGTATGACCCAAATTAGAGCGGCCCCTAGAATGGTTAGCTCAACAAACTGGGCCAATACTACAGGCAGTAGTAACGCAGAAACGAATATATTGGAAACTTGGTAACTTTTGGATGGACCGCGCAAGAAAAGGATGAAAAACTGTGATATCTACTATGGAAACTGCTGAATACAACCGGAACGACATCGACAACACTCGCAGCATTTATTCGTACGCAGATTTGCCGTCAGAGGAGTCTTTGGGGACAAGGCTCAAGGTTCATTCAACATAAACTTCCACCAAAATACGATGACCTCCGGCAGCAGTTTTCTTCATATTAAAGTAATGAAGAAGAACTCCCCGCAAAAACACTTTTTCAGGCACAAAGTTCGACATATTTGAGTGCAAAAAAAAATTATTGTTGTTTATGCTTCAAATGAATGACATATACTGAAATGACGTACAATGACAGTAGCTTTCCAACGCATGTTCCAATGGAATAATATAAGTTACGCCATCTCTTAGCAAACCGCACAACTTAGCAAAGTTATAGACCCACTTATATAACTTTTCTTTAGCTTCCTTCGCAGTTTTGCCTCTCAATAGATAATGTTTTATAGTATGAGAGAACGAAAATCGTTTTCATCCATACTCAACATGATGTCAAACACGTCAACAACAATCAGCTGTCAAAACAAAACTAAAGATCTGTTGTTGACATTCCCTCTAAATCGTAGCGTCATAGCTTGACATTTACAAAAGTTACGTACCTAAGAGTACATCTATCTTAGTGTGTGTTGTCGATTTTTTACAACTTTTGAAATGGATTTAAATTTGCAACAACAAACTTGATTTAATGGTGCGCGAACGTTGGAAATATTGGAAGACTGTTTCGGAAACGATTCTCTAAAAAAACGGTCGCTTACCAGTGGCACAAGCGGTTCAAAAGTGGTCGTAGGTCAATCGAAGATGATGAACGCAGTGGCAGACCATCGACATCGAAAACCGACGAGAACATTGATGAAGTAAAAGAACCGTTGGTCAATAACCGAAAATTAACCATCAGAGAGATAGCGGAGGACTTGAACATTGCCTATGGATCCGTCTAAGACATTTTGGTTAATGACTTCGGTTTCATTCGTGTAGCAGCAAAGTTGGTGCCAAAAGACCTCAATCTCATGCAAAAATGAGACCGTGTTTACGTCGGAAAAGAGATAATTTACAAGGCTGAATCCGATTCCACATTTCATGGATTACAACGGTGTAGTGCATCATGAATTTTTGCCAGTAGGCCAGCCAGTAAAGAAAGAGCATTATTTGGGCGTTATGAGACGTCTGCGTGAAGTAATTCGCTGAAAGAGACCAGAATTGTGGGCAGAAAACTCGTAGAGTGCACAGTGCCATCGTTATTCGTAATTTTTTGACGAAAAATTCAACAAATACCATCCAATAGCCACCGAATTCACCTGATTTGGCTCCCTGTGACTTCTTTCTGTTCAATCGAGTTAAAAAACCAGTACGGGGAACGCGTTTCAGCAGCCGGGAGGACGTAATGAAAAAATCGCAGGAAACCCTGTTGGACATACCGAAAACCGAAAAAAAAAATGTTTCGAGGATTGGATCAAGTGCTGGCATAAGTGTGCAGTCGATGGGGATTACTTTGAAGGGGACAATATAGGTTTAGGTGAATAAATTTTTATTTTGAATTGTCTGAATAAATTCCGAAATTTTTTTGATCAAAGTAGTATCTATTATATTTGCAATTACATCTTTGTTGACGGTAACCAATAAATCTCCGACTTAACCATTACTGTGTTTAGCGGAACTAGTTCCTTTATCACAGAGCTCTTCATTTTTGTATGATGATAACGTAACATTCCTTACCACGTGAGGCGATTTCAGAAGACCTTCTAGTTGTAAGATCCTGGTTTCATGGAGAATTTAATAGAGAGATTACATTAAGATCCTTTATCCAACAGATCTTAGTTTGACTCTTCTGCAATTACTTATTCACGAGTGATTAGTAGAATATCTCATCTGGCTAAGTCTTTCCTTAATGCACTTCTTAGATACCACATGGCCACTTTTGGGACCTCTTTTGTGCTACCTACACAATTAGAGTGGTGTTTTACGAGAAGTCGTTGAAAACAATCCAAGTGTTAGTGATACAAACACTAAAACACTATGTCATTGTCATATCCCGTTACAAAATCAAGGACTTTAACGTGCAGTTAGCTGACAAGCTTTTGCAACACCTCATAAAACGAGCGACATGTGTGCAATATCACGTGGTTCTTATATGCTAGATACTTTTACATTTTAGCCCCACGTTGAAGAATTCGCATTTCCACCCACATACGAATACGAATACAAGTGCGATAGTGCATTATTCGTGCAATTTCCACAGAGAATAAGGATACCTTGTACTCCACCCAGCCGGTGGAAGTGTTTGTATAAAAGAAATCTAACTACCGGTAAAAATTGAACTGCACAAGTTTTAGAAATATTGCAAGACTTCTGCTAAGTGAATTCGCTAACGATGTGCTACCTAACTGCACATCCTTTGCAGATAAGATACTTACAAAATAACAACGACAATTCCTGTAGCCATCCCAATCTCTTTAGAGGATAGCCATAACCATCGAATTAAAATTTTGTATCTAGATGCAGGAAACAGAAAACAGACAACATTGTGTGCATTTACTGTTATCGTTGTATGTGTGAAGGTTCTTACGTATATCTGTTAGATCCTGATTCTGAAATATGACCATGTATACGTGGAAATCGATAAAGTCTGCTGTTCTGGTAGAACTGGTAGTGGGGGCAATAATTCTTATAACAGGGGTCTGACTGTAAACCCAAAGCAACCTACCTTCATCCGGCAAACGAAGGTATGAAACGGTATTAATAAAATATGTACATTCTGCATGAGTGGTAGTGGTTGGTGGTGAACCGATACTGAAAGTAAGGGACTAAGTTGTGGTAGCTCCTGGTTATGCAATACTATTGACGTCTTCTGCAGAATAGATAAATTGTTTCGATGGATTTTAGTGAAGACATACATAGGGATATGTGGGAATTACTTTGTTGTTAACATTGCCTCAAGGACATTCTTGGATACAGGTGAAGTCATAAAACAATGCACTGGGACCTTATAGATACAAAATACGAGTGTTTTCCATTTTCTCTAGGACACTTCGAGTTCAGTGAAGTGTTGGAAGGAATAGAAATAAGGAAAAGATGCTGTGTACATGCATATTTCAGAAAAGTTTGTCAATACAGTGTCAATAAATCCATCAAAACCTTCCTCAGAAGAATGTGAAGAAGGAAAGTTATGTTTTGGTAGATAAAAAACCGAAGACTTTAACGATGTGAAAAAAGTCTCTTTCATCTTTTCCTTTTATTTCCTTTGACTTCCTTTAATTTTCCATCGCTTTATCCTGACTTTCGTATGCAGACGCTGTAGGGCTTTATAAGAGAACCACTTTATGAAGATCAGAGTCTGAAACTGTCCTTGCATGTGCTATTACGGAATATCGCTCACTACCTCAAAGAGCATTGAAGGGGATTACTAAATCTCTTAAGAGCTTATGTGCTACAGCCTCTATAACCTATTAAGTTCTATAGATCCGTTACTTCTTTTCTAGTACGTGTATAATATGTTTAGTTCCACTTTTCTTCCGTTTAGGTGATTATGTCCAAATCACTGCTCTGTCTCTCGTTGAAGGATGCTAATGGGATCTTCTAATTCAGTTCGATGTTGAATATGGAATCCACCAGGACATTTTTATTGTGGGGCATGGATATATGTACATGGATGGATGGATGCTGTAGTAATAAAGTCGACACTCACTGTTGACAATTTTCCACGTTGATACTAAGTTGTAGCCTTAACTTAAACCCGGAAAAAAGGGAGCTGATCCTCCTAAAAAGAAAAATGAATACCCTCTGCATCATCCTACTCAAGATAATTGGCATACTTCGGAGTTTATCAGGAAGTGCAAGGCACCTTAGCCTCATCCCAGAGATAGTCAAGAAAGGGTCCGCAACCAACAGTAATCTACTTCGCCTACGCCACGGTCAAGAGTCCAGTTCTCATAGTTGGTTGGTTATGGTATGGTATGGCAGGTTGGTGGCCTGCACTGGAAATTGAAGCTAACGCGAACGTATTAGTAAAAAAGTAACTTTGCTTTTTTTTATATAATAAGCACACCCATAAAATCTTTGTACACAGTGCGGCCGAAGGAAAGTTAGGGAGGAAGAGAAAAGAGGTACCGATGTACATTGTTTTTAAATGTTTGCAAGTTATAACGATCAGGAAATAGAGAGCTCGGCAGGGCATTCCATAAGCGAGTTGTACGGCTTAGGAATGAACCACGATAGCTTAGAGTACGGAAGTTGGCTTGAGGGTATACTAATCAGCATTCACAGCGAGACGAGTGTTACGGTTGAACGTTTGAATGGGCGGAATGCTACTGGCGGTTTTAATGCAGCACTGTTGGTAAAAAAAATAATAAAAAAAACTGAGAAAGAAGACATTACGTCGGTGTTCGAGGGTGTCAATTAACTGAAAACCGAAAACCACGGGCATGAGTCCGGGAACGAATTTAAAAAGCAGAGAGTACTGTCACCAGCAAAGGAATATATTGGATTAAAAGCAGCAGACAATATATCATTAATGAAAATTAAAAAGAACAGCACATTAAATTAAAAAGCGGCACATCAACATTTATTTTGTGGATATCAGACTTGAAACCATCCAAGACAACTTGAATTGAAAGTTCGGAAAGGCATTTTCTAGGAGAGATTCATCGATGCCAAATGCACGCATTTTTGACAAAAGAACCTGATGCCAAGCTCTATCAAATGCTTTAGAAATATTAAGTCCAAAGATGTGGGTTTTCGTGTTTCGGTATATTTTATAAGCTGACGGTTTATCAGGGTATCCATGATCTTGAAAGAAAGAACTTATGTACAATGGATCTGTAGGAAGTGACAGTAGAACATTCACCTTTTTAGGGACGGGCTGGACATATGCAGCTTTCCATCTGCTCTGAAAGAGTCCTAAAGAGCAGGATTGATGAAAAAGCTTACGCAGTGGTTTTGCTTGCGAGGAAGAACACCTCTTCAGAAGAGTGGGGAGATAAACCATCTTGACTACCTTATTTGTGTAAACCTATATTAAAATCCTTAATTACTCTTGCTACCACATGAGTGCGAAAGTGGATTCGTCCCAATGAAGATTCGTCGCACTCAAGTGTAAGCGCAGACAAAGCACAATCTGGAAGTGTTGAGCTAAGCGCAATGTGTACAGTAAGCCGATTGGCCTTATCCAAAGAGCTAATAGCTGGAATGTCATTGTAATTAAGCGTTGAGATGGAGGCTGAGGCAGAATTTCTATTCTTTTTGACGAATGACCAAAAAATTTTATTACCATTGAGACATTTAAGTATTTTCTGCCTCAGATTTTGGTCGTATTGAAATCCTACTCGTACAAGCTTAAGAAAGACGTTTCAGTTATTCCTGGCTCGTTTGTACTTTTTTCGGTTTTCCTCATTCAGGTTGGTCTTGTTGGACAGTCTCTTTACAGCTCGGTCGTACCATGCCTTTTCTTTTGTTTTGATACACTTCATCCGATGAGGGATAAATGACCTCATTCCAAAGAGAATATTGTCTTTGATAATATAAGCAGCGTCCTTAATGTCGTTATCGACGAAACATAACGACCAGTTAGAATTCATAAAGAAGCTGTTAACTGGCTTTTTCGTGTTGCCAGATGGTTCTTTTGGGAAGATTTTGCTTTGCTCCATATGCAATGGGCTTTGCAAAAGAGTTTTACGTCCGTAGGACGGAGCGACGATTGCATCTAAGGTGGCCAATACAAACTGACGTAGACCTCAACCGACTTGGAATGTACTACAACTTGCGACAATTGGCAAGAGTCGTGCTTACTGGAGCCGTTCGTTGGTTGAAGTCAAGGATCACCCGGCGGTGTAGTTTCACTTAAATAAGTAAGTAAGTAAGTATGTAAAGTACACCCCAAAAACTACATTCTTCGTACTGTTAGAATGGATGCTATTCCGCAAGATGACCGTATTAATTATCAAAAGCTTTGCTCTACTGCTGTATTTCGGTTCCGCTCCTTTGAGCGCGCGCCGATTATAAAAAAAAGTGGTATTATCAACTTCCTCGCACATAGAAAGGGTATTAAATGCGCGTTCCCTTGTCGTTGTCTAGGACCCACTTTTTGCAAAGGAAGGCAGGCTTTTTTTGCTGGTCCATGATATCATTGGCATATAAGCTGTACAAAATGTTGGCCTTACGACTTTTTTTAAGGGCAGTAGTTGGCTTGTTAGCGTGCACTAAGAACTTAGCGTAGCCCCTGAAAAAATAATCAAGTGGTGTCAAATCGCAATGATCGTGCCGGAATATTGATGAACAATTGCTAGATTTCTTCTTAACAACTTTGAGCATTGCGTCACTTTTATGGCATGTAGCACCGTCTTGTTGGAATCACAGCCCGAATATATCGATGTTGTAGAGCTCTGGTCACAAAAAGTCGTTTAACATCGCTCTATACCTGAGACCATAGACGGTAACGGTCTCTCCTCCCTCATTTTGATAGATATGATGGCATCAAATGATGCCGCCATGCCATAAATCGCACCAAACAGTCAATCTTTGTTGATGCATTGATGTTTGGCCGAACACTTCTAAATTTGTTACGCTTCAATAACGGCAATTTTGCTTGCTGAGCCAAAAATGCATCTCGTCCGAAAAGTTGATTTTTTGTCAAAGTCCGGATCTCCGGCCAACAGCGACAAATTAGCGAACGCACGGTGTTGTCTATGTTCATCTGGCTTCAATTCGTGCGCCGGTACAATGTTATACGGATGAAGGCCCAAATTCAACAGCAAAATAAGCCGAGATGACTCTCTGGCAATGTCCAATTCAGTTGACTTGCTGAATCGACATTTCTGGATCTTCTTCGATACTGGCCACTACCAATTTTTGACTGGTTGGTGCTTAAGATTGCCTGCACACTGACGACCGATCTCACGACGAAATTCACGTAAGGTATGTACAACTGAGCTGAAATTTCGATATTTTTTAATAATTTCCGCGTGTTCGGCAAGCGTTCATCAGTATGCATGATGAAATGGCAAAATTTCCTGAATATTTTGACAGGTGAATGTCATTGGTAACTTTGACAGCTACTGAAACTTAACAATTGGTAAAACTGTCATTGCTATCTGGTCAACCTTTATAATGGAAACGAGTAATGTTAAGACCAGGAGCATCTTATTTGCCTGGTGGCCACAAATAGTAACCGGATTCCTTCTTAGAAAAGTACCTGTCCACGTATTGTAACGTCCACTGTCTTTGTTTCTCTGTCAGAGGCCCAAAGCCCAAAGTTTTATTGCAAGATGTTGCATAGCTTCAGATGAGTAGTCTGCTTACGTCTTTAATACCAGTTGCTGAGTATATTATATAGCTGGTTTGCACTCGTGTGATTCCAATATCCTTATTCTTATCTCGGATCATTACGTGCTCTTAATGTGGTTGCATGGCATAAATTAGAAAGAACAACATGGCATCAGTGTAAATTATCATTAAATTCAGACACAGTCCCATCACAATATAGTACAACAACATTCCCAAACAAATTGTCATCAATTGCTCAATGTAATTGATTGATAGCATCTCGGTTGGTTTAGACACATGGGCGTATTTGTATAAACTGCGCCCCCTCTACTGATGTCGGTAAATGACAAAATGACAACAAAGATAAACGACAATCAGATAAGTGTCTCTTTGGCAATGTTTTCTTTTCGACAGTGCCCTGTCTTCCGTCTAATCAAATCCATCAATCTCTTGCTTTTGCCACTGCGACCCCCATGATGCCGAGGGTCGATTGAATAAATACATCTTACACGAACACAATCATAACTAAATGCCACGTGTCAGAGACACTGGAGTTGCGGTGAGTGGTGAGTGATGGCAACGCATGTTGTTTAGTTGAAAGCATGCATTATGCCAACATGACATCGTTTGACAGGACCACAAAGGCATACCATTGTCCACATACCGAGAGTTCCAGGTAAAACGATTCTGATTTAATCTGGCTGCTATCTAACCTATATACCCTCATCACCCTCCTCCTAATTCACTCACTTTCTTGTATCCATAGCCTGACTAATATTTCCTTTGTTTCTTTGTAGTGAACAAAATGTCACCACGTCCATCACTGGTTCCAATGGACGCGGAAGCTTTAAGCGCATTCCAGGACTCGTCTGGTGGAGGAACACCTCAAAACCAACAGCAGCACCAATCGAATCAATTCAACAACAACAATAATAACAACAGCAAAACTGAACCAGGCAAGCCGCCAAGTCGCGCCGGGGCATGTCGAGTGTGTTTAAAGTCATTCAAGCCAGATGACTACAGCAAGACGTGTTTTGAATGCCAACAACGAGTCTGTGAAGACTGTGCCAGCTACAGTAAGCTGGACGAAAGCGAGGATGCGGTAAGTACCTTAGTGACATCCACAAAGGATGCCTCTATAAATCTCTAGGTTATAGGCTCTGAACGTGCTGGTTTAGTATATTCTTGCATGACTGACGGCGAATGCACAATCGGGTTTATGCCACGCGGTTATTTCGATTGTTGGCAGTGCAATTGAGCTGCCATCCCAACGTACACTTTGGGTTCTTTGTCGATTTTCGTTGTTGTTTACCATGATTTTGGGATTTGCTTAGGTATTACGATGCGAAAGGATGGTCTGCTTTCATACAGTGTTTAGCATTTTGAATGATATCCCGAGGAGAGGTTGCACATTCTCGGTTCACTCGGTTCACTATTAGTGGTCTGTTGCATGGAGGCATTTAGCAGAATTTATAATCAAAGAAACCCTTGTAATCATCCAGGCCTTTGAAGTACAATCAAATTAATTGGAATCCACTTGCTGAGATTTATCTGACGTGCAGAAGAGAAGGGATTTGTTCTACATGTAGTCGATTGAAATTCGCATGAATATTGTAAACTCGTGCACTCTTGTAGCTAATGCGCCGGAATTTGAATTAAATGACGTACCCAGAAGTCATTTGGTAATTAAGTGGTAGACCATTACGTGGAAGTTCATTGTCTAAATCTGGTACAACGTACAGTTCTGAGCATGTGAGGATGAAACGAAGTAACTTACTATATCTTTAATGACAGAACCGAATTTCGCAGTCCGGAGCTTCGACAAATGGTAAAAATATCTAAAGAACTCTATTAGAATCCTTGGATGTCAGCTTCATCTTCAGGAAGATTCCCAGTACTGGACGACGAGTGAAAAAAAAGTCGTTTCATCATCATCACATGGACATTACATTGAAAATCAGTGCAGCTTGAGCGCTGTAGTCTTTCTAACCATGTGCAATAGATATTGCGAACAAATCTCGTAATATAATCGTATACATACGCCTGCACTATTTTTTTAAAATCTTGGTGCCGTACATATAAGATCCTTCAGATTTCTGTCGAAAGCTTCTGGCATCTGTAACATTATCCGTTTAAATCACATTGTGACTTGACTTGACCTTTCACAAAGCCACGTTGATTGTCATGAAGCTGAACTTCTACATCGTTAAGCTCGCTGGTGAATTTTCATTAGGAATCACAGAAGCTTCGGCAGCCTTAATACCTCCATCTGAACTATATGGCAAGGCGTATTTCTTTATGGAAAGAGTAGACAATCTGATTCCCTGACAGCTCCATCGCATCCTTCTGAACAAGCTACAATTTTGAAGGTATCCTTGCCTAGGCCCCATAAACACTAAATTAGTAAAAAATTTGAGACTATCCAGGATTTCAGATCGTGTAGGATGCGAAATTGAAGACCTCTGCTTGTGGTACACTTATGGATCAAGAATGGAGTCTGGTGTTCGTGATCATATCAAGATACAAATGTCTCGATAGGGAACATTTATTGTGAACGGTCCTTATTATTTTTTTTTTCGTTTGGTTGCTATGACATCTGTCAAACATATTTAGTATACATCAAGTCATTGAGTCAACAACATTATTATATTGATTCATCGTGTTAAAAATGTGGAATTTTGTACCAGGAAATGATGTTTGAAGTTTGAAAACGCCGAATTGCAAACAATATTGGAGGACGACGACACTTTGAGTCAGAAACAAATTGCAAAAATGTTAAATATTGCACAACAAACAATTTCTGACCGTTTAAAAGCTATGGGAAAGATCCAAAAGTTTGGAAAACGGGTGCCACATTAATTGGATGAAAGACAGATGGAAATTACTTGTGAAATTTCACTTCAAAGACACGATAAAAAATGCATCGAATTGTTGCTGGCGATGAAAATGGATTTATTTTTAGAATCCTAAACGGAAAAAATCATGGTTAAATCCGGGACAACCATCAACTTCAACTGCAAAACCAGATCGATTCAGCAAGAAGACAATGCTGTGTGTCTAGTGGGACCAAAAAGGTGTTATCTACCACGAGCCGTTAATACAGATCGCTGCCGACAACAAATGATCAATTTGAACCATGCATTGATCGAAAAACGACCAGAATGGGCCAAGGCAAGAATGGTGGTTCCGGATACAACCAAAGCACTTGGCTGGGAGCTACTATCCCACCCGCAATATTCACCATACTTAGCTCCTTCCGACTACCATTTGTTTTCATCGATGAAACACGCTTAGCTGAGCAACACTTGGAATCCTACGAGGAAGTCGAAAATTGGGTGACTTTTTGGTTTGCTTCAAAAGACGAACAGTTTTGTTGGTGTGGAATCCATAAAATGCCTGAAAGATGGGAAAACCAGGTACACCTGGTATAGTCACTAACAATCAAGCAGAACTTTAGGTGCTGGGTTCTTTTTGTATGAACTCAATAACCTTAGAACACTGCTTCAATGTCCTGCAAAAATTCTTTGATGCAAACCAAGTTACAAGGCTCTCCCGAAACATATATAAGACGAAGACGAAGCTCAATAGCCTAATATAATCGACAAAAGGTACAAAATATCTAACATAGTTTGGTTTGAGGAATAAAGTTATCTTTTGAACAAGAATTTCCTCTACTACAATTGCTTAGAAAATATATCAGGAGGCTTCACTAATTCAATCTACGAACACTGTAGCCTATGATACATGCCTGTTACATGAAAATGAAGCTTTCATATGGAACTGAGTGCTGACACGGTTTAAGGAAAATCAAGAGAACTTATAGTACATGTCTATGTCACTATATTACATGGGCTGAAACATGCCGTTTCTAATAGAGGGCACCACTTGAATTAAATCAATACCATTTTCAGTTAGTACCAACCTTCAAAAGATAGCAGTCAGACGATTAGTTCTCGAGATAAGCGTTGTGAGTGAAGCAATTTTTGTTATTGTGGAAAAAATGGATTCAAAGCAATTTCGTGTGTTGATTTATCATTGCTTTTTGATGGGAAAAAATGCAGCCGATGCAAAGAAATGGCTTGATAAGTGTTACCCGGACTCTGCACCAGCCGAACGAAACATTCGCAAGTGGATTGAAAAATTTAAAAGTGGTCATACAAGCACCGAAGATGATGCACGCAGGGGACGTCCAAAAGAGGCTGTTTCAGATGAAAACATCAAAAAAGTCCACAAAATGATTACGAATGACCGTAAAGTGAAGTTGATCGAGATAGCTGAGGCTCTGAAGATATCAAAAGAGCGTGTTGGATACATTATACACGAATATTTGGACATGCGAAAGCTCTGTTCAAAGTGGGTGCCGCGTTTGCTCACAGTCGACCAAAAACAACAATGTGTTGATGATTCAGAGGAGTGTTTAAAGCTGTTCAACCGCAATAAAGCCGAATTTTTGCATCGGCATGTGACAATGGATGAAACTTGGCTCCATCACTTCACACCAGCGTCAAGTCGGAAGTCAGCTGAGTGGCGAGCAGGCGACGAACCCCGTCCAAAATGACCAAAAACTCAACAGTCGGCTGGTAAGTTTATGGCATCCGTATTTTGGGATACACATGGAATATTTTTCATCGACTATCTCTAAAAGGGACAGACTATTACATTGCGTTGTTGGAGCGTTTGAAGGACGAAATCGCAGAAAAACGACCGCATTTGAAGAAAAAGAAAGTGCTGTTTCATCAAGACAATGCACCGTGTCACAAGTCGATGAAAACGATGGCAAAATTGAATGAATTCGGCTACGAATTGCTTCCCCACCCACCGTATTCTCCAGATTTGGCAACAGCGACTATTTCCTGTTCGCAGACCTCAAAAGAATGCTCGTCGGAAAGAGATTTAAGACAAATGAAGAAGTAATCGCCGAAACCTCTGTTTCTATAGCCTCTGCCTATTTTGAGGCTTAACCGAAATCGTAGTACAAAACTGGTATCGAAAGATTGAAAAATCGTTTATTGATAAATAAAGTTTCTAGTTGAATCCGGTACAGAAGTTCTCAGAACTCCCAGTTTGCCCATTTCTCCTGAAGCAAGTATAAGAAGAGTTTAATAATGTGAAAGCAGAGGCTATAATCAGTCTTTGATGGCAAGTGTAGAGTCATATAAGCCAGTGAACTCCGAGTCGTTTAGCTCTATCTAAGGCGCGATAAAACAGCGTTTGGAAAAAATAACTCTACAAGCGTTGTTGTTATTTTATTCTGTGTGTCTAGGTAGAAAAGGCCCTTAATTAACTATAACTTCCAGGTAATCAAGGATTTGTGTGTTATTGTTTTTCCATGTCCTAATTCACAGACAATGCAATCTAGCACCAGGCTCTCTTGA
The DNA here is from genome assembly GCA_907269105.1 of Volucella inanis. Classification (NCBI taxonomy): domain Eukaryota; kingdom Metazoa; phylum Arthropoda; class Insecta; order Diptera; family Syrphidae; genus Volucella; species Volucella inanis. The sequence goes on from OU026154.1 coordinate 128,596,746, forward strand.
TCCTTCTTGTTGTCCTCTGTTCATACTTTGTTGGCCTGTCCTGTTCTTTTTACCCTCTTTGAAGTTTTCGATGGCCTTTTTTAGGTTAGGTTAGGTTGGCAAGTAGATGAGGTATCTACACTTAGATTTGTGTAGACCCATTATAATGATCGGATAAAGGCATTGTAAGGGGGTAGGGGTTTGATTGCGGATCTTAGTTCTGGTTTCCACATTCTGTCTTGCGTTGGTTGTCGTTTTGACCCTAAGGAGATCTACCATATGCTTGCATCCGCGAATCTGAATAGAGATATAAGTGAGGCAGAAGATAGTTCTCAGAGGTCGTGGAAGTAATAAATTTCTCAAAGTACTAAGGCTAGGAAAATGGCACAAAAAGTAAAGGCTATCCTCCCGTGAGCTTATGTTCCCACAGTCTTTGCAACAAGGGTGATTTTTTTGCTGTTTGGTTTTTTAATGTTCTTTTTTTGATAGCTCACGCGTGATTTGTGACATGTGTCAAAGTCAAGCATACTCAGTTAGCATTGCCATTTTATTATAGAAACAATTGCACCCGAACAAAGTTTATAAATCAAATGCTGAGGCAAGGAATTTAAGCCATAGTGACAAAATTTCATACTATTGGACATCAAGCCAATATTTCTGCTGTATTCGCCCACTGTTAATGAAGACCGTGATTTCTCCATTCACAGTAATGGGCATTGTGTTACTCGAAAACGTGGAAGATTTTACGCATGAATCTTGGGTAAGCCAAATTGTATTCAACGATGAAACTAATTACTGGTTGAATGGGTATGTTAATAAGCAAAACTGGCGTATTTGGTCCCATGAGCAATCTCAGGTAATTCAAGAACTGCCAGTGCACCTAGAGAAATGCACTGTTTGGTGCGGGTTATGGTCAGGCGGAACCAGTGGCCTGAATTTTTTCAAAGATGACCTTGAGAACAATGATTTCGAAATTATTTTTACCCAAAATGCACGAGCTGAACCTAATTCCAGCAAGACGGCGCTACATGCAACACAGCACGCAAATCGATAAACCAATTTAGAAATGAGTTCCGTGAGTAATTTATCTTTCATTTCGGACTGGTAACTTTAGACAATTTTTTTACGGGGATATGTCAAATCAAATCAATTGCTGCATTAGAAGACAACATTCCACGTGTTATTAGCGAGATACCAGAAATTATGCCCGAAAAAGTGATTCAAAATTAGACTCTTCGTATGGACATTTGAAACGTAATCGTAGTCAACAGTTACATAAAATAATTTTTAATAAGTAAATGGCAGGCATTTTATACACTTTTTCAATTTTCCTGTGTCTTTTTGACAATAAAAAACCAAACGCATAAAAAATCACCCATTAGTTCAGCTCTGCCTTTCAAGAGAATCCAACTTGTTCTAGATTTGCTGACTTCCGTCCAAGGTTGTCTTGAGATCTCCCAGGTTGGAAGGTTTTTCAATCTTTCATTGGCTTGGCTTTTATTTGTACAAAAGTACATCGAACGGCACTTGTAGTCTCAGAGTGAAGAGTGGAGGTTTGATACTTTGATCTGCGAGTTCCCTTCCTAGGGAGGATCCTTTTAGAGCTAGCTCGTCTTCTTGCTCATTGCCTGGCACTTCTTTGTGGTCAGAAACCTAGCAAAGCATATCCTTATGTTGAACATAAAGAACCTTAAGCACTTCGCGACAGCGTTTCACAAGCTTCGATTTGATTTCGGCTGCCAAGATGTTTCCAAGTCGTGATGGGGATTTATGAAGTCCGTATTAGAGTATAAGCCCTTTTTCAATTGTAAGAATCGGGTTGGTTTCCATCCATTGAGCTAACTCAATCTTAAAGCGCTTTGCGCTGCAGATTGCTACATGTATAGATCTAGGATCAGGAGTTCAATTCCAGCTGTTGGCGTCGTTCCCATGGCATGAGTTGTACCTATATACTTGAATGAGTAGGCAATACTCTATTTTTTTTTAATTAACCTAAGGTTGCTGGTTTTATTTGTCGATTACCACTATAATAAGCTTCTATAGGTTAAGATAGGTTAGGTTCCCATTTTCTACCGAAAATAAGGTTGCAAGCATTGAGCTGCTGACTCAGCTTACTACTTAGTACAATACCTAGGTTCGATACAATACCGGTTTGATAGCCGTAAAGTTGTTCCATCTATGGAAGGAACGTCAAATTGTGAAATTATCTTTTTATATGTGAAAGGAACAAGCTCTGTTTTTTGCGGGTTGGTTCCTAGACCACAGGATTCTAGAGCCTACTTTAGGATTTCACTGGTCGTGGGGAGAAATTTGCCAGTGGCCATAAGAACTACATCATCCGCGTATGCAGTGCCTTTTGTGACTTCGCTTATTAGATTCAGAAGTACCCATCTTCAGGAATGCTGCTCGAGATACTTATTCTTAATACCGTGTTACCTAATGTTCTTGTTGCGGAGCATACAGGTTATCAAATTCTTTATTGCAGGATGAACTCCAGTATTTCCTAAGTTGCTAGAGTGCGCTCTTTGTCGTGAAGACTTTTTCAATCGTGCTGACAACTTGATGTAGGGTCACTTTCATCCCGTTGCTTGAGGCTAAATTTTCTGGGTGCATATGAGTGTTTAACTGGTTTCCTAATTATTTTGAAATGTATGATGCCAGATCTATCCTGAGGTCTTTTAGATAGATCTGGCTGTGCTGTTCATACGTGATACTATAGCTGAATAGTCTGGAGATTTTTAAGCAAAGAATGAGTCTATAACTTTGCTTATTTTTCATTTTGGCTAGGGAAGAATGTGTCTGTATTTGCCTTTTTTGCCAATATTTTGGCGCAATTCGTAGTTCGAGGCTTGTTTGCTTCTTTCTAACTTTTTTTTTTTCTACTGATGCAGATTTTGTCCATCCTAATCTGGAGGATCAAGCCCTTTGTGAGGTTCTGCTTCAAAAAACCCTGACACCTGATTTTGAAGCCCCTGTGAAAGCAGGATCACCTGTTTTAATGACTGGATGCAGCCAACTCCGTATATTTCATCTGAGTTGTCCCCTTATTCACGATTTAGTCGAGGCTCACTCTTGTCACTTAAGCCTGCATAAAGGGTTATACATGCAGTTTCACGTGGTCACGACGAGGAGCTAGCATTCATTTAGTACAAAATGAAACGTTACACTACTGACCTAATCCACGGCTTAGATAGTTAGTAGTAACGCACCAACATCTAGGCCCCAAGAGTTGCTTGTCCATTGTACAATCGATCGCTCTATAGCGCAGAAAAGTCGTTCACCTTCGCTTTCCTAGAGGCCTCCGAATACTATAGTATGACGGGTGGAATATGTAAAGCAAATGAATACCAATGCCCGCTCGGATAAACTTCAAGGCCACTTTGAAACGAATATTATGACTTTGATCAAGCTGACGTGCATAAATGGAAGAGGAACTCAATCGATTCGATAAAAAAGATTGGATGCACATATTCTACGACGATATAAAGTACCTAGGCTCAATGTCATCCCAGTCGCGACGGTGAACACGCCCGTTCAATACAGACCAGACTTGTGCAATACAAACAAGAACCTCTGGAAAGTGCAGTTTTTCCAGAACCATGAAGACTGCAGACTACCATCCACAGGAAGAGTTTGTTCTGAGTAGAGTGTGTAAAGTTAAGGGTTTAGCATATTATTTGTCAGAGATACTGCATCTTTGGAAGATTAATCATTATACAACGACAACTAGTAGAGCTAAACTTTATGTTATCCCCTTTTATTAAATTATTTCCATTTCCCATCTAATTTTAGGGCACAAAAACAATTTTCCGATTCCTGAAGCCTTACAAGGTAATGTAACTCTAAACTTGAGCACAATCCCCTCCCCCAAACTAATCCATTACATCACAAGTTAATTAATAGCAAAATGCGGAAAACTTATCCTGTCACCCCCCCATCAGCTATTTGTATGATATTTCACCAATCACCACAAATCCAAGGGTTTCGTTCAACCTTGATTTATTTCCAAGGCGAACTCTTCTTTTGTATTTCGCATTCAAAGCAGTCTTGAATTACCGGTACCTTCTGAGGGTAGACTTTCCTCCACCTCCTCAATGGAACAATGTATCGAATTCCACTTTGGAGCATTCATTAAGGGTTATGCATAATACAGAAACAAACTGTAGCTGCTTTCCACCCTTTTAAGTAAATGATGTCTATCCTGGATGCCTACAAGTTCAGATATTGATTACCCAATTTAGGTCCCACTCATTTTGAAAATCCTTGAAATAGGACCTTGCTTTGCCTTCTCATATTTATTCATATCCCCGGGGGCGAAAGATAAAGGCTAAGCTAATGTATGGGTGTGTTGAAGCTAACAATAATGCACAGGAGACATTGTCCGGCTACGGCTTTTAATTAAAGGCAACCGAACATCGAGTGCTTATCCGTGCACCACAGCCACACAAATAGTCTGGGCATTAACTTGTAGCCCCATGTTTGCATTGTAGGGATGTTACTGTTTGGATGTTAACTCTTGTCAGTGTTGTTCAAATTATCCGAAGGATGTTACATTCATTTCCGATTTTTCCATTTACAGAATATGTGGCGATGTAGTGTTTGTCGACGGAAAATGGCATCGCGTGTGTGTATACCACAAGATTCAACAGACTCAATGCTGGACGTACCAGTGCTAGAAGCTCTACAACGACGTCATTCAGAAGCAAAATTAGGTTCGAGTACACAAACTTTGGCACCGAGTAATGGAGCAGCCCTAGCACCACCACGAAGTCCAGAATTACGAAGGCATTCTGATGTTTCACCAGCGTCACTAAAGGAATTGGAGAAGGTAAGTTGTATGTATGTATGTATGGATGGTTTACCGGATGATGGTTCCTTTTTGTTACAGTTGAAAGGTGCCAAAACTCCAGGTGGGGATGGAGATTGGCGAGTAGGTGGTCGTAGTATGGCACCCAGTCGGTCGTCCAGTCCACCTCGGCAGGGTGATATGGATGTTGGTTTTCAGCCACCAATTTCAAGGATAGCATCAAGGAGAGGTTCACGCATTGCTAGGCAACACAGTTACGACGATGATATGAAAGGTGGTGGTGCAGCTGTTGCGCCAGGTGCAGGTGGAGGTGGTCTGGGCGTTGGCGGTGGTGGACCTGATTCGGGACTCGGAATACCTGCAATGCCAAGGAGGTGAGCTCAAAATATATATTTTATTTTTGCAATTTAATATGTGAGACATTATTTTGTAGAAAATCTGCATATGACGTCTTTGCACCGGGAATTCTGCAAGCAGCAGCTCAATCTGCGCTGACAAGATCACCGGCTGAAGGAGTAACTCCACATATGGCGCTACCTGGATCGAGACGACCATCGTTTAGGGTGCCACATCCAACAGATGACATACCACAAAATGACGAATCACCAAGTCCTGACAAAGGCAGTCCAGTCCTGACAGTTGACGATGATAGACGAATGCGACGAAGAGGATCACAATTGTAGGATGTCTTGAACGATTTACTATCAGTCACACTTACAGTTTCTTGCTTCTTTTTTTTTTTTTTGTATGTAATTTAGACCCGATTTGGCAGCATTGCGTGACCGTGGTGCTTTGCCACCAACTTTAGCTGCGACCATTCCACCACCCATGGCTGCATTTACAGGACCAAATCTGGAGGATTTAGAGGCACCAAGACGGCAAACATCGATGGACGGAGAGGCAATTAAAATTGTTATTCACGATGTCGACTCGGGACCGATATGCTCATCGAAGCGACGCATTGTTCTTCGCAAGGATCCCACAGATAAGGCACATCGAAGTGAGTACTCTTTTTTTTTTTTTTTTTTTACTTTTACCTTCACTTTAAGTCCGCTTAAGGCGTTTCAAGAAAAAAAAAAAAAACGAAAAAAAGCAAAGAGATTTTTCAAATAACCGACCCTCATTAATTATTCGTTCCTTGTACCTGAAAGGTGTTTTTTTTTCGGTTTTTTTCGAATGAAGTCTGCCAAACCTTCGCCATTACTCATTTCCGCTTTAACTTCAAAATTAGGGTGTGAATTCCATTAGATATGGAAAGAGTTTATGCCAAAGTCAATATAACCCTCGGCATTTGGGATGACTCTAGAGAAGAGAAGCCAACCGGAGAGAGAAAAAAAAAAAAAAAAAAAAAAAACAAAGCAATTTATCTTTAAGGCAATATGGCACGTCATAAGGAGGCTGTTCATCAAAAAAAAAGTTGCAAGTCTGCTTAATAATCTCTTTCCACCCTTTCTCCAAAAAGCCGTCCATCTTTCCTCCCTCTGACTGTTTTTAAGAAAAAAGTCCTGTGGTGTGGGAAAAACTTTTCACTGAAGTCGATGACTATTCAATTCTATTCTTCTCCATCCCAAATTGTATCTCGTTTTGTGAAGAAGGAATATTTTTATTTTAGTTCACCTGGCAAACTCTGAGACATGGTAAAATATCAGTACGAGTCGGTGTAACCTTTTTACCCTTGAACTTCAATTATTCGATCGATTTTCGTTTTCTTTTCACCGTAAACCCGCTTTGAGAATCAGTGCCCCATGTCCTGTCTGCAATTTTTCAAGAGATTTTATGAAGAACTAGAATGAACTGATGGAAAGATGGTTGCAAGGTGTTAGGGTAAAGAAGTATACTGAATTACGGTTTTTCTGCAGTTGCTTTTCCGCTCCTTGCATTTGAGAGACCTAGAGGACAGATGGAACAAAGGATCTGCTGGAGAAGTTCAGTGAGCATGAAAGTTGGAAAAGCAACAGAACAAGAGAAGGTCAGAGGAGGAGTATTCAAGCAGATTCAAAGCTTTCGTGGATGCATGATTGAGAAGATATAGAAGTCCATTCAGAATGAAGTGATTAATATGTTTCAAGTGGTATGGACCTATCATCTAGAACATTTTTTAGAAATAGTTTATAGTTTGACTTGGCTTTTCGGATTTATTGAAGCTATTTCAAGAAGGTGTCTTGATTTAATGTTTGAAATTGAGTTAAAAATCACTCGTCGTTTAGGGTATTTTATTTCCAGTTTTGTCATTCTAAATCGAAAATTGTTGCTTCCTCAGTTGGAAAGATAAGTAATAAATAACACAGCTTGCCTTCCTTCTTTTTCAATCTAGAAAGCTTTCGAACTCGGTCAAGTCAACTGGTCCGTGATCTACTCAAAACCTTTGAGCCTTGTTGGGCAAGTTCATTTCCAATCCGATTGATTCAGGTTTTATTCATTCTCTGACTTGCCAAAAAGTGATAATAGTCTTCAGCAAGGCTTTAGGTGAAGTTTCGATGTAGCTGCATATGCAGAAAATGTGTTACCTTTACCGAATCTTCAAAATATCTTGAAAGATGGGTGCAATTTTTCATTACGGGGAGAATAGTCTAACGTTGTTGTTAAACAAAATGAAAACCGATATCGGATTCTAGATCGCTGAAGAACCAACCATCACAGTGTCATAACATTAAACGGCATGTCCATGAGATAAGTGTTAAGAAACAATCGTCCCGAAAGTTCATCAAAATATTCTACGAAAGAACTACTACGCGGGCTAAGAAGCAATCACTTCCCTGTGTACGTTTTGGCACTTAGTGAAACACAGGTATATCCCGGCCCACAACTCTCAGATCACTCAGATCTAAAACTACCTGGAATTATTCTTTTCTCACCGCGCTCTCGCCATTTAAATGCGTAGTGATGTAGCTTACCAAACTCAACCACAATGCAATTCCTGTTGCAATTCGGAATTTAAATTCAAGTGACTAAGATTCCATCTTCAGGGGCCCTAGACTGGGCAACAATTAGGCCTTTAGTGAGTTTGATGCGCTTTTTGACTCCATACAGAGGATTGTATCCTTGTATCCGAGCGATTTCAGTATACAAAACTCTGGGTAGTTTCGACATTCAGGACAGATAACACCCAAAGGACGATGTGTGAGTTCTTTGCTGCAGAAAACAACTTCACCGAGCTTGTAAATGAGTCCACACGAACACCAGACGTTGATAGTCATAGCGCCGAGACCCTGGACTTCTTTTTAACTTCCTACCCTCATCAGTACACTTTGATGTGCTCGCACCTCTAGGCTCTTGGGGCTATTGTGTCATATTAGCTAATATCTCATACGCTGACCACACAGTTAAAGAAAAAATTCCTAAAATAACTGTATGGCAATACGAATAAGCCAATTTGATCGGACTTAACAGCTTCTTTAGGAATTGTAACTGGTCGTTATGTTACCTCGATAACGACGTGGATGCCGTTTCTGGTATAATCACAGACACTATTCTCTTTCGAATGAGATCCCTTATACCTCATCGGATGAAAAGTATCCAATCAAAAGAAAAGGCGTGCTAAACACAAAATGTGCTCTGTCTCTGCTTTAACTTGATTGCGTCGCAATCTCTAATGGGACGAATCCATTTTCAAACTGATGTAGTTGGTCATGGAAAAGCTGATAAACCTTCAGTTCATGAAATATCTTGAAACGCGAAAACTTCTTAATGACCGACACTACAATAGGTCCACTGGTGATTTGATGGAAAGTCCCACTGACTAGTGGAACTAAAGGATATATCAATCTGCCGAAAGCAAGATATTTCTAATGTACTTGACCAAGTTTGGCATCAAGCTGTTTTGTCGAAAATGGGTGTTCTTGGGATCGATAACCCTCTTCTTCAATGGATTTACCTTTCGAAACGTTCTATTCAAATTGTCTTGGATGGTTTCAAGTCTGATGTTCACAAAATAAATGCTGGTGTGCCCCAGGGTTCCGTTTTGTCTCCAACACTCTTTTTAATTTTCATTAATGATATATTGTCTGCTTCTTCTAATCCAATTTATTCCTTTGCTGGTGACAGTACTCTCTGCTTTTCATATTCGTTCCCGGACTCAGGTTCCTGCTCTTTGGTTGTACAACAAAAACGGCAGCGTAAGTCAAGCACATTAAATTCCAATATTAACAGCATAACCAATTGGAAAACTATTAACAGAGTGGAATTTAATGATTCCAAAACACAATGCTGTCTGCTTTCATGAGTGGCACTTAGAAATGAAAAACTTTCCATTCTCGATATGTGTGTCAACAAAAACCTACGTTGGAACGACCACATATTTAATGCCGCCAAAAATGCTGAGAAATATCTTGGTTTCCTCAAGCGATGTAAGAAATATTTTACTTCCTTTGATCTGGCCTCAATATATAAGGAATTCATTCGCCCAAAACTGGAGTACAATGCCCACATCTGTTCACGTGCTTCTAAAATATCCCTGCACCTGCTAGATAGGATTCAAGGCCGTGCGATTAAAATCATTTACAACATCAATATTGCACAGCCAATTAACACCCTTGAACACTGACCTAAAATCTCCTGCCTCGCCTAGTTCTATTGTTATTTCTACTACGTTATTTGATCAAATGAAATTGCCAGCAGCATTGCGGTCCTTCAAATCCTCATCCGTTACAACCGTCTCGCTACGAATGCTCATCAGTATTCCCTCAAGCCAACTTTCGGACGTACTCTGTAATATTGTGATTCGTTCCTAATTCATACAACTTGCTTATGGAATGTCCTCCCTAGCTTTTTATACCTTGACCATTATAGCCTTCAAACATTTAAAACCAACGTAAATCGGTACCTCTCTTTCCATCCTCTCTAATTTTACTTCGCTCGCACCGTAGCAAACATTTTAAGAGTACTCAAATCCTTTGATCGCCCGCAGATTATGCAAGCAAAAAAAATTAGTTTCATTCGAGAAGTCAATGGTGTTGTCCTCTCGCCCTTGATAAGTCAGCAAAATCTTTTCTACATAAATAGAAAACAACTCAGTCCAGTCAGTCAGGATTGATTGAGTTTCTAGCGCATCAATCGTTAATCATGTCTAGGGGTTCCATTTGGTCTTTTTTCATGGTAACATCGCCGGCCATAATCCAATAGACATAAGAGCTATATCATCTGCATGTTCTTGACCATGGATTTTAGAATTATTGAGGGTATTAAGCAGTGAGTCCAGCAACTTGCTCAACGCAGTACAGTCAGAAAGCCAGGAAGCCATACAGGCCACCCTTGTGGCTGTTCACCAGCATCGCTTTCATCCAGAAAACAAATGACTGTTGTTGCAAATGTCCATGCAGATGCCCACAGCGTATTCCTTCTTGTCGAGTGTGTCTTCAATTCTGCCCACCAGGGTGATTTCATTTTTCGCTAAGGTTTCGGAATGTATGCTAAGTTAGCAGTACAGATTCACTTAAGAGTTATCAAAAGTTAGTTTGTAGCTTTCAGTAGCATAACTGGACATATGAATGAATCAATGAATTTTTTATTTCGGAAATAATTACTTTTACATTTAATTAAAATTAGTTGCATTATTTAAGTTCAAAATAAAATTATTATTTTTTTTAGAAGTAAATAAGTTTAACAGAAAGAAGGGCTTAACATTATTTCATTTTTAAACTTAACAACAAATTATTGTAATATTTAAGCCATCGGTGCCAGAGGATTTGAAGCCATCAAAAAACGTGACAGCTCGTTTGATGACCTCATCAATCATCACAACCGATGATAGATACTAGCTACTGCCTGTTGTAATATTCAGTTTATATACTTCCGTGATGGGAGCTTCTTTGATTGGATTTCATCGGAAAAGAGTCTCAATCATGAGCCAGACACTCTTAGCAGATTTTCTAAGCAATTCCAGTCTGCCTGATTTCCCCCTTTTGAGGATTTTGACTGCTGGTTTCACCGAATGTTTCCATCTTTTCGCAGAATTCTGATTCTGATTCCAATATTTCTCCAAATTAGTCTTAGGTGACCCGGTTATGAGTTTTCCTTCGGTAGTCGCTGAAAATCTGCATACTCCAATCAAACAAGAGATATTCAGTTGTTTTTTTGTACCTGCTTTGTTTTTTTAAAACGCATCCGCAGTTCTTGGTTTTCCGCGATTCCCTTCTCTTCAAAAGGGTTGAATTTGACTGACTTTGAATTCAAAAGTACATTGCATCCGGTTATCCAGGCGATAACGTTAAGTCGACTACTTGTCTATACTCATTTGGAAAAAGTAGCGAAATTAACCCTTCCAAAGAGCAGGTAAGGCAATGAGTTCTCTTAGATAGAGTTCATATCAGAAACTCTATCTAAGCCTATCATGAGACATTGTTTCCCGATTCGTGCTTCCTAGGGTATGAAGGCGCGTCAGCACATGCTCCATTCTACTGAGAATTTCAGTGGCCTGAAAACCACAAAAGTCTTAGTTTTCTGTGAGATTGGGGATGATTATCAGGCAAACAAGAGTTTGCTTATTTCACCACTTGACCTTTCAGCATATCTTAGGAGAGTGTAAACATCTTCTGGTTTATCTAACTCGACCTGCGACTTTCTGCTTGGGTCATTGCTGGTTTCACTTCTATTAATGGGCTTGGCTTGGCCACTGTGTTCATCGACAGAAAAGAAGCAGATTCAGTTCGAAGAGATTGATCCGTTTCCTTGTGTGTCACTTTTGCCGATTTGTTCCTCCTATCTGTGACCTTTGGAGAAGTAAGTGTTTTGGCACTCGTATTTCTCGCACGTCTTTTTCTTCTCTTTAACTGCCCATCTTCTAGAGCCCGTTCAACCAGTTCGGTTTTCCGGGACAAACCACTAGTAATTGCACCTTCGGCAAATACCTGTCTATTGTGATCGCGTACTATCTCTGCCGCTAGCAATTTCTGAAGTATAAACCTCCTTCTCAATACAATTTAACGTCTAAGCTTGACATTCTTGATGCTTAGTTTTACAATTCAACTACGGTCTTTTACTCTAAAACCTGTGAAAAGGAATCCATAAAAGGGACTAAAGCACTCTCGTAGCATCTTCCTATCTTCTTTTAGAGGACACATTGAAATATCTCAAAAAATCCGTCCGTTCTTATCGAACGTCGTTTTGGTATTTTAATAATAGGATATACAATAGTTGAATAAAACATATATATATGTATGTATCCATCTACGGTCGCTCAAGTCTGTCAAGTCCTCCAGTGTAAACTAAATTAAATCAATTCCAAACAAAACGTCCCATCGTAAATGAAGACTACTCACCTACTTTGTCTCTCACTTGTGACTGTCAATCATAAATAATATTTTCACTTTCCCAAGTTGCCGGCAATATCCATTTCAATATCTCATAAAACCAACCCCGTCCTCAAAGGACCTTTCATTGCCATAGCACTCTGTTCAGTATCGCCCACTTTAGAACCTTATTGGCGTAATAAAATAAAATTACAATACGAGAGTACACTACTGTGTGCCACTTATCCCCGAAAATGAGAGATACAAAACGGTTCTTATGGAAAATTCCCACTTTCTCTCTCTCCCAGGACCTTCTTCCGAAAGAGGACGACTTGAAGATAATGAAAAAAAAAAAAAAAAAAAAAAACCTGTTAATTTAATAAGAGCGTCCTTATTGGAAAAATCCTTATGTCTATGAGCCGGTGGAAATATGCTCCCGCAGTTGTTTGCCTTTGAAAATTAAGTTTTTGCACGTAGGGATGCTGATTGATGGTTCAAGGGCAGGAGAGCAAGTGGCAAGTAAGTAAGTGGATTACGTTTGGCCACTATTGTTACTGATTACTTGCTGCTGGTTGAAAGTGGCACCCTTATAGGCATCCTTGCAGTTGTTTATTCTAATTTCTATTGCGGGATTTGTTTTTTTGAGCACGAAATGATTTCATTTGCGAATAATTCAATTAATCTTAACACAAAATTGAAAACCATTGATTGCAAACAATAACAAGATTTGATGTACACTTGGCCGACAGTAGAGAGTTGTTGAGAAGGACAATGGTTAGGTATCGACTCCGATTTCCAGTTGCGATCAACATGTGAGTGAGTGATAAAAAACCCCCACAATCTTATAGCGCCAAAATCAGTCTCTTCTTAAGCTGATTCTTCTTCTTAATTCGTCAATTTTCGACTTAACATTATCCAAACTCATATCCGTTCCCTTCAGATACATATTCGTATACTCGTACTCGTAATGTATGCAATCCTCTTTCTTTCCATTTGAATGCAACAAAAGTAATTTCGTGGCGCTTTGCATTTTCATCCTCTGTTCGGTAATCGGATTGTCTGAGTAAACTCTAAGCACTCGAAGCGAACAACGATAACTTTTTAGCAGTTAACGCCTGAAGCCGGAGTTATTCTGGAATATCTCCGGGAAAGCACTTGAACCATGTCGATGAGCATCATCCTTCGAAAAGTGTGCGGATTGGTACGAGTATATCTGTGGATGCAGGCAACAAATCCATTTGCAAAAGCATCCGATCTGGCGGAGTCAGACCTCAGAGGTATGTATCCACCCTCTCAAATGTCAATTTTAATTATGGCCCAAATATGTACTGACAGGATTCCATTGGATCCCACGTACCTTTATGGTTCGTTTATGCCATTCCCACAGTTGAATTCCTTTGTGGAGTTGCAGTGGTAGTGGCATGTAGAGTATACATAAGCGCAGATGTGTGCTTTCTCGCATTTTAATTTGACGAAATTCAATTTGAAGAGCTTAGAGAGGAAGAAATCGGATTTCCATAAGGACGCTTCGTGTTGAGGATGATGAATGTGGATGGTGATAATAGATAGGGAACTCTGTGGAGGAAACTTTAAAGAAAGGACATACACACATATGATAAACACATCCATTCGTCTGCTGTGGATTAGTAATTTCACCGAATCTTTGAAGTGTGTAAAGAATATTGTTTTAGATATGAGATTTGTATCTCATCGAATTGCGTTAAGATGGAATTTAAAATTGGAAAGGATTTTGATTCGAAATAGACTATTAGGAAATGAGGAAATGGCATCTAATTATCTTCTACAGGATACAGTCTAGACGAACAATGTGATTACACTCGGTCTGTGTTTCTTTTTACAAGGTCCTTCGAGCCGGATAATGTTATTCTCAAATTCAAACATTAAAAGCCCGAAAGTGAGCAGTGTGTTGTTAATGAAAATCTATACGTGTTCATACGTTGCACCTCTGTAAAAGTAAAATGGCTCTAAAAGTTGGTTAAATTTCGCGACAGCCCTTATAAACGAAATTAAATCAACTTCCAGTCAAAATAAACTTGAATCGTGAATTTGCTTTTTAAGGCTATGGTGTAGCCTTGTCTTGTTTAAGAAACATATGACTGAGAGATGAACTTGACTACTTCGAAGGTCTGTATTTTAAAGCTTCTTCGTTTAGAGCAGGAGATACATGAAAGGCAATCAGAAGTAACTAAAACAAATAAATCACTTAATGCCATCTTTCGAATCGGAAGTCTGATTTCTAAGAAATATAATACATATTCGTGTCAAATACGTTTTCAATTAACCCTCCAGGGACTATGGTGACATCTTTCTGCGCAAACTAACGTATATGGGTTAGCTTATGTTTATAAGCAACCTTTCGATTTACCATCGAAAACAGCCATTCTATTAACATTTTTGGATAGAGTACAAGATAATCAGGCGAGACTTGTGAGCATGATTTTGTTTGATTTAAGATCCCAGCTGTCATTTATTCTCGAATGTCTCGCATCCTTAGTTTCACCTATCAGCAAAAGTGTGAATTTCAACGTGTAAGACTGGTTTACAGAGAGCACTGTCAATACGCTTTGGGTTAGAGGTAGGTCATAATAAGGATTTTTCGGCATCTAACCAGGATGTCAAAAAAGCGATGGTTTCAAGCGAATCAAATGCAGTGATAGACAGGTACAAAGCGAAAAGTTAAAGACGAACTGCTGGCAACTCTGAAGAAAATTTTAACTGCTTAACTGGCACTGGTATGCATACCAGTGAGAGTGCATAGTGCATAGTAGAGAGTGTCCTTTATACCGAAATTGGGAAAGGAGGACTACTCGTTTGCCAAGAGTTTGAGACCTATAAGTCTGACGTCCTTTATACTGAAAATCATCGAAAGAATGGTCGAGATCCATTTGTGCAAAACCGCCTTGCGAATACATTCTCTGTCGTCAATATAACACGCTTACCAATGCTTAAGATCCTGCGAAATTGCGCTTCAGAATTTAGTAGGCAGAGTGTAAGATGCACTCGGAAAAAAAAGAACATGCTTTGGGCATTTTCATCGACGTTGAGGGTGCTGTCGACAACGTAACTTTTGATAGCATGTGTAACTCGGCCAGACAACACAGCGTAGACGAGTCACTGGTCTTGTGGATAAAGGCAATGCAATGTGAATAGGACATTGATTGCGGATGTTGACCGCGGCCAATATGTGGTGGCGGTTGTGAATACAGGCTTTCTGCAAGTCGGCGTTCTGTCTCCACTGCTTTTGTCCATGTTGGTCGACTCACTGTTCAACGCGCTAAATAGTTCTTATGTCTATGCACAAGTATACGCGGATGATGTAGCTGTACTGTCTGTTAGATCGTGTCTGGAGGACAACAAGATTAGATTTAATTTCACGCTAGGAAAGCTTGCATCTGTCTTCCAAGCAGAAATTTACGCAATTCTGATGGCAACGAACTTTATTTTGGTAAACCGTTGGAAGAGCGAAGCATTTGTATCAGCAGCGACAGCTAAGCTGCACTTAGAGCCTTGCTGCATCTTCTTACGACTTCCAAGCTAGTTCGAGGATGAAAGAGATCACTGAACTCAGTCGGAAGGCTAAATTCATTGACCCTTGTCTGGGTCCCAGGTCACAATAGGATCACGGGAAATGAAATCTCCGATAAATTGATCATATTGCAGTTTACGCCAGGAATATAAGCAAAAGCATAGCCAGCAGTGGACTTACCCGCAGAGGATGTCTTGATGGGACTAGGGTCTTACTCACCCTGAAAAACATCTCTGCTGGTGGAACAACTAAAAGTTGTAGTTTAGGTGGACTAAATTATTTCCCACCAAGGAAAAACCCGGCACGCCAAATACGACAAAACCGAGGTAAGTATAAGGATGCCGCTATCATCTACTGAGTTTCGGGACAACTCAAGAAAATGGATGATGTGATGATGCGCCTTCTTTCCTAGAATACTGATGAAAGGAAAATATACAATACTTTCGCAAGGAGAGCATAAATCGGGAAAAAATGACGTCTCTTCTTCTGTTGTGGGCTTAGCCAAAACAAATTTAATCTCGGTATGACTCATGTACCTATCGGCAATTTGGAAGAGTTAATTTCTACGACGAAACAACCATCCCATGCCAATCTATTATATTAACTCAGATCAAAAAAACCAAGTCTGCTACAGCATTCCTATGTAGGAGTCACATTCGTCTTGTGGACGAATGGGTGTTTAATGAAAGCACCTATGGTCTCAGATGTTTATGGAGCTTCTATATGACAAGCAATCGGAAAGGCCTCGAACTGGTCTTTTTATGCCGAATTCACTTTCATCATCTAAACGTGGTAAATTTCGCAACAAGATTTATTTGTTGCAGACCTAAGGAATAAAGCGAATGCACAAATTGTTGTTGTGTCGGATTACTTTCCTATGATTCGGTATTGACACCAGTGACTTCAGGAAAATGAAACTCATCATATGTTGCAACGCTTATGATCAGGATACTTTTGAGGTAGTAACAAATGCCAATATTTGCTATAAGGTGAAGGTCCGGGGTGAACCTGGGCCTCAACCAACATACGTCTCCAGCCAGTTCAATGTTTAACCAGCTGTCTCCAGTTTCGCACCCCAAGGTGGCTGAGGTCCCAAGTGTAAGGAGTGAACCAACTTGTTTTACTGCGCTTTCCCTCGCGGGTCAATTCGAGCATTTTTCGGGCCGAAGCAATGGTACCAATCCGTTCTTTTTAACCCAAATAGTTGAACCTTCACTCTTCTGAGTACGTCGAAGTCGCTTGACAGCCCACTTGACAGTTGTTCATCCTATCTCCTCCACATACACTGTCTATGTAAATGGGACCGTAAAATTAGCAGCGGAATTTTCCTCTCAAAGCTGCCCAGAGAACCCTCATCCATTTTTGATAAAGTCCATGCCTCTGCTCCAGGGTCACTTTTGTTATTCGAGAGAGGCCTTTACTAGTCAATTGCCTTCTTAGCCCAAAACGGCAGCGATTGGCAAGACATATTCTTCGTTCGATCTCAGCGAAGGCGTCATTGTCTGAATTCATAACGGAGCCTAGGTGGACAAATGTCTTAACTATCCTAAACTTATATCCGTCGAAGATGATGTTCTGTCCGACAGCAGATACTTGGTCTTACCCTAGGTGACCCTTGAATTCATCTTCGCCCCTTCTGTCTCAATACTGACGAAAGTGCCACTGACATCACGCTAATTTCTTCCGATTTTGTCAATATTATCGGCGTATGCGAGTAATTGGATGGACTTTTGAAAGATTGTGCCACTGGTGTTCGCAAGTGAACTTTGCACTCTTGTTTCAAGAACGGTGTTAGATATATGGTGTGACAGCGCATCGCCTTGTCTAAATCATTTTTGACATAAAAAGCCTCGGTGAGTTCCTTACCGACATCGATGGGGCAGCATGCATTCTCCATCTTCATCCTGCATAAACAGATCAGTTTGGCAGGGATGCAAAAACTAAACATTGCTGTTATAGCTCGTCTCTATAGACGTTGTCATATGGAACTCATGGGTTTTCTCCGAGAACTGAGGGAGTGTGAATAGTTGGTCGATGGTGGACTTTACTGGGCTGAAATCGCACTGACATGCATCAATCAAGACGAATGACTTCAGACGTTCACACAATATGGCAGATAGGATCTTGTATGCGAGTAAGAAGACTAATGCTTCTGTATTTGGTGCAATTCAGAGGATCGGATAACAGTTTACAGATGAGTAGGTGTATGTCCCTTACCAAGTCATCGCTTGTCGCTTTGAAGAGTTCGGCAGTCAAGCCAAAATTTTTCCAAAATTTTTGTGTTTTCTTTGTTGGGTCGTGTACTTCTGGGACCGCCATCGTAAGCTTAGATATGCTGCTCGCATCTTTTTTCTCCTAAGAAGCCGGTGTTAGTCTTTCCTCTTTTGCTTGTAGAGCTCATGATCATCTCTAGTCTTTCTATGTAGCGCCATGTACTTGGTGGCACTCGTCATCAAACCAGGGGTTTCGTTGTATTGGGGGAGTTAAACTCAACAAATTAGCGGCGACATTTCTGATGGCTTTGTTAGAAAAGATGTTCCTGTTTTCGAAACTTGATACTTGGCTGCAACAAAGTAATGGTTCGAGTCGACATTGGTACCTCAGAAGGTTCGGATACCCATAATACTGGAGGAGTACCATGTTTTTTTGGAGTTTTTTTGGAAAATGGGATTGAAAGAAAGATATTTGGGCTCCGTGGTAATTTCGTGTCACGGGTGGCATCCAACATTTAATGTGGAAACTAAATTTATAGTAGAAGTTGGCTTAATGTTGATTTCTACATAGATTTCTAGTCAACTACTACCTTACTTGATTTTTGTTAAATAAAAAAAAAACGAATGTCTTTTGGGCGATTTAGGAGTCAATCCATTACCATTTGAGCCAGAGCCACCCATAATGTGGTCAATCTAGTTGATGGTTGATTGAACAGGAGTTTTCGAAGTTTCCTTATGAAAATTGAGATGTGGGAACAGCGTACTAGCATGTTCCAACCCACCGCAAAGTCGGTTAGCATGAATCTGTTCATGTGCCAGAAACACAAGAGTCCTTGTCTAAGTCTGTCTCAAACAACAAATCCGTATCCAAAAAGACGCTGTTTTGCCGCCGATAACAGGAATTCGGAAAGTCCGTCAATGCTCCGCCGAAATTTAGAGCGAAACAGAAGATAGGGGTAGCTGGTCATCACCTGAAAGTACCCACATAAAAAAAACTCAGTTAAATCTGTAGGCTAGTCGAGGTCCTCAAAATGGAGAATTCAGCTAGGATGAGATAACTAAGAATGCCTGATGACACCTTATCTGAGCCGAAAGCAGGAGGTTCTGTCTCTTGTTTCAGAGTCACATGGCAGGCAACAAATCAGCCATCAAAAAAAAAAAGCTACAAGTAAGCTGAGTGTTGTATCAGCCATAGCTGATATCTATTCTTAGCTGTGGTGGAAATGGGGTCATCAACTGTGTTTGATACCTTCAAGTCGCTGGCACCGATAGGGTATATCGAGTTATGATGCGAAAAGTTATAGACCACTTACTGTCAACGCTGGTGAGAATTTTCACTGCTAGAATGGCACATTGAAGCCCTGGTGAGGAGTAAGAGCAGCCTCTATACTGAAAATGGAAAAGGGGTCTACACGCTCGCGACTATCTAGAGGTGCCGACTTATCAGTCTGACTCTCTTCATATTGAAGGGTACAGATGGAATGGTCGACCTACATGTTAGTAAAACTGATTCACGAACATATCATCTGGTTGGCGGATTTGAAGGCACACCCGACTAGATGGAACACAGGCTAGACATTCTTATCGATATACCGAGAAGAAATAGGGTCACCAGTGTTGTGAATTGAAGCAATGCTAGTGACTAGTATCCTGATTGCTCTAAAATGCAGGCAACCGTAGACTGTGCACTAGAAATAGGTTTCAGTCAATCATCTCAAAGCTGAGTTTGTTTTCTTTATGAGAAGGAAGAAGGTAGCTCATCTAGTTCAAAAGGATATCGTTTTCCATTTTTCTAATTAAACCTGTCATAAACAGGCTTTCAGGAAGCAATGGAGCTTGTTACTAATGAGAGTCCCTTGAATCTACATGCATATGGTAACAAAGGTTATACGAGTACATACTCGTATACCCTGAGCGTCGGTTATCTGATGGGACAAGCTTTCATGCAAATATGTTACTGCTTCTTTGACCAGACTTTTAAGAACGGCATGTCTCGGCTGCATGGGGACTGTTTTGCCACTCCTGTTTCTTCTGCAGATGCACTGGTGAATCACCCTCTCAAAGCAATCATCCGTTTAAAAAGAAATGGTTTTTGTTACAACTAAAGTTCTCGCGTCGACAGTTTACGGCACGCCGTTTGATGCAGTTAAACTAGAACTCATCTTACTGCAAAAATAAGAAATCGACTTGCACAGGAATGGATTCGACGGGAATCCGAGCCAGGAAAGGAATTTAGTCAGATGGCTTAGAAGTTGATTTAGGATGTAATTCATGCATTTTTTTTTTGTTTTTTTTTTTTTTTTGAAAGTAGCAACAGTAAATTGCATTTCTTCTTGCCAAAACATGTGTGTGGTTTGGTTTCCAGCAGAAGACTTTCGTAATCTTGATGCTGAATCCTCTCAACACTTTCAAGCTAGTCGAAAAGTGCAAGGATTCTCCAATCGCAGTGGGAAATCTGAATTTACTGAGCCTTGTTTTGGTCCCAGGTCACAATGAAGTCGCGGTAAATGAGATTGCCAATGTGCTTTCTAGGCAAGGATTAGAAGAAGACTTAACAAGACTGTAGACTAGTTGGGACTCTCTGCATTCTTGTTAGAGATTTCATTCAGAACTGGGTCTCTTATTAGCGTAATTGGAGTGGCAGCTATCTTTCGGATGTCCTTTGACTTCTTACTTGCTTCTTAATGCAGCACTGCGCTTTTGCTTAGTACGTAAATCCACAAGGCGACAATTGCTGTGAGAATGATGATTACACCGCGAAGCCCTATCTACGAATTGGTTGTCGCTGGTGCTGCAGCTACGTCATCGCTTAAGTGATTGCACATATTGCATCGAAAGATTAAGGAATTGAATGAAAAACAAAATAAATAAAAAGAGTACAAAGGACTCTAAATGCTCCGTCTCGGCGGAAAAAATGTCCAACGCAACGCAAGTAACGTGGTCTTGTGTATGTCACTTGTTGGATTAATGGATTCCTTGAGAAAACTATCCCTCGGCTGATATTCTTGCTAGTTAAACCTCAGTAAGGATCCAGAAGTTGGTGTCATAATGATATCAATATTACAAAGATCCTAGTGGGAACTTTATCGTTAATTCATCGTTCCACAGCTTCATAAGACCGAAGAAATTGATGTCTTCCTGTTGGAGTCTTTGTGCTCACATCAGTGTTGAGCTAATGAAGTTTCCAATTAAGGACTGGTTTCAAATAATCTTATCCTCATCAAAAGCTAAATTAACTTTTCATGGACATCCAGTGGAATCCAGCAGGAAGTTTTTCACACGAACGAAATGTCATCCGTATTCAGGGCATTCTACGGATTCTCACACCAGTTTCTACCCCTAACAATGAAACTTCAAACCCAAAGTTTAATGAATTATTAATGCTAACTTCGTTGTGCCATAAACTTTATCATTTTAGCTCATTAATTAATTTACCATCACCGAAAGTACAAGTATCTGCTTCCGAAGTTTGCTCATCAGATCAGCAGTTTATTTCCGTCTCTCATCCCTTTATTTCATCATCTCATCCTGTGTTGATGTGAATAAAATTTCCAATTGAAAGAAATTCCAAATTCCGTTTTCTGAATTCAGGAAGACTTCTTCCTTCAACAACTCTGAAACACACGAATTCGAAGTGCTATGGATCCAAAGAAACACCAAAGTTGTCCTGTAATTTTGCTTTCAGCATCTTGGGAATTGATATTTGGTTCATTGATTCCTGACAGCTGCTATCCTACTATTGTGGGGGATAGGGATGCTCGTATATAAGTTAATATTATACAAGTACGCCCATAGCGAAAATCAACGACATACTCCCAACATTGCTTTGAAAAAAGGATTCCATTTGCAAGCACTTGAATGGCGTTCACAATCAACAGGTCTCTATCTCGAATGAGGTTTTCATGGATGACAGCGAAGGCATCCTTGAAATAAATTGCTTTCCAGTTCTTGTTTCCTTGCCATTACCACTTGAGATTTCCATCGGTTTGGTAACCTTTTATCTCTTTGTTTGTGCATAGTAGCATCTCTTTTGTGGATAACAAGGACATCTTCCGGCATGTCATGGGTAGTACGAGCAACAGCAGCAACGTGAATCGTGAATCTAATTTTAATAAGGACTCTGTCCTCGCGCACGACATAAAAAATCCAGCGAAACCGTGACATGCATGTGTGGGAGTATGTGCATGGCGTATGGCACAAGTGAAAGACGAGAAAATAAGATGTGAGGAAGCATATTAGTCGTACTTAAAGGCCCGCAATAAACTCACATTGGGTTGAGTAAATAATTTCAAGTAGAATGCTCGAGGATGCTTGCTTGTCATATGACATGCATGTGTTCGTATCCTTACTCTTGCTGTGTAAATCTGTGTCCATTATTCTCCTGTTATAGGTCTATGTATGGAAATCCGCAATAAGCTTATCCTGTTGCTGATTCTATATTACAATGCATTGAGGATGTGCCCCTCGTCATGCCGCTTATCATACTTTCATCCCCATTGGAGACATTAATAATTCTGGTGGAATTATTATGGTATAACTCGGCAGGATTATATCCATGGTGGCTACTCTAACTAACTGCTAACAAATTGGGTGCGTGGGTGCATGCAATGGAATCTTCCTCAATCCGCAAACATATCTCCACCCCCACTCGCCGCCTGGTTGTTATTGTGCAATTGCGCACTGTTTTTATTGTGTAATGATTTTTTGATGTTTCCCAGGTTGAATGGCGTGGAGCATCATGGAGTGGAGCACAGTGGAATGGAGGAGACACCAGCTGACGACGCTGTTTGTAGGTTAATTTAAGTGCAAACTGTTGTCAATATTTGCACTCTCTTTTCTGTGTGTTCGTTTTTCGCAGATGGCAAGGGAGTAATTTGTAAAGTTTGTTTATGGCCTTGTGATGATAAAGTGAATGAAATTTTACGCAGAGATGAATCTTGACCAAATGGACGGAGCAGGATAAATTGGGTCGGCGTTGACAGTCACACTGGAGCATGGATTTATTCTTAATTTTGTTATAACCACCACGTGAAGTTGTGACTCATTTTCGGAGCGAAATTCCTTAATTTCTTCGTAAGGAAACTAAATTAAGCAATTAGGGTCACTGATATTATTAGAACTGAGTGGGCTTCTGTGACGTGACTTTGTCGCAATTGCGGTGATTTCAGGTAATATTTTGACAAAGGTCTGGGTGTATGTGCTGGGAGGTATGTTTAGTAAGAGATACATTAAGTTGATGAATGTGTACTTGCTTACTACTACATCTAGAGGGTTTTCTGAGGTAAGAATGTAATGTTCAGAACTATGACTACATACCAATGTTTCGTGTATCATAGTTTTGTCATTTGTAAGAGATATTGTTTCTAATTAATTATTTATCGATGAATTCCATTAGAATCCTCCTTCCTTCTTGCTTTTCGGAAGTTGTTTTTAGCCCTTTTTCAAAGCTAATATTCTCATTTCCTCAGGTGGAATGACTTATGTCAAACCTGTTTGTCCTGGTCAACTCAGGTTAATTCTGATGGCATTTCTGACAGTTTACTGACAGTGTTGAGTGTTGAGTACTTGAAGTTGGGTGGTTGATAAGAGGTTGAAGGATATCAGGACAGCAAGCTCATATGCGATCTCTTGTGGCAGAAAGGATAACATTTTCTTTCTCATTGTATCTTTTTGCCCTAAAGAAAACATTTTACTTGACCTTAAAAATAAAGGCTTAAAGATAATCGACGCCCTTAATATACAGCGCAACGTTGAAGGCGAGAGGACTGCCACAAGATGCGTTCTCCCCCTTTTTAGGCTAACTTTCCATACAACCGAAAGGCTAGAAAAGATTTTTCCTATAAATTCAATTTTGGGGCTTGTCAAAATTGAACGTTCGCGAAAAAACTGGATTCTGATTCCCCATTGTACACGTTGTCAGGGATTCAGTCATATTCAGGCCTACAGCTAGAAGGAGCCTCGCTGTGTGGAATGCGCTGGAAAATATCTGACAAGAGAGAGTCCCCAGCGATATGCATCACTGCAGGGGAAAATATCCAGCCGACTATCGAGTATGCGAAGTCGTGAAGGAGTTGCAAAAACGAACGGGTCAATCCAAAAGGATGTCATCTAAAAACGCAGGTCCAGCGAGAACGAGAAATCATAACAGTGATCCAACTCCAAAGAAAGCAAAGATAGCAAACGTCGTAATGGCTGTTAAAATCACCAATAACAACAACGTCAAAAACAACAACACGCAAGTGAATAGTGGAAAAACTTATGCGCAAATAACAGCGTCGTCAAATAAGACCAACTGTGAATCACCTGACATCAACTGACTTAAACAAATAAGATAATAGTCCAACGGCTTCTTAACCTCGAGACAGATCTGTGTAACTAATGACAAAGGAGCTCAATTTATAGCGTGGAATGCCAACGACCTACAGAAAAGGCTTGATGAACTAAATATTTTTATTCAGGAAAAGGCAGTTGATATATGTTTAATTCCTGAAACTTACCTGACGAACCAATCACGCGTGAAACTAAAAGGTGACTGCGACTACCACGCTCATCACCCATCGGGAAACGTAAGAGACGGGTCATCCCTATATATAAAGGATTACATTGAATACTCTCTGGAAGCAGAAGTGGAACTAAAACACTAATTTTTAATGGGAAAGTAAAAAAACATTTTATTCAAAGTATTGGCCATTGCTAGCTACACATTTTTACCATCTTTCAGGCAATTTATGGATTCCACGTCAACGAGTTCCTCTTAGAATTCGAAGTGCTGTTCAGCTACTAGGTGGAGTAAAAAGTAACCGCATTGACTGCCAGAATGCACTGCTATTGCAAGAAAGGTTATGGTGCATTGAAGTCCGCTCATATTTAGGCAGACATGTCAAATTTCAGTGCGATACTGTCTTTAGTTTTGTTTTGACAGCTGATTGTTGTTGACGTGTTTGGCATCATGTTGAGTATGGACAAAAATGATTTTTGTTCTCTCATAAAACATTATTTTTTGAAAGGCAAAATGGCGATGGAAACAAATGAAAAGTTGGATAAGTATTATGGGGCTAATGCTCCGTCATATTACACCGTCAAATATTGGCTTACCAAACAAGAACACGTCCAGTTTTGTTTTCGAACTTGGAAATGTAAATGACGTTAACTTAGTATTATCGGCAACACAGAACTTGAGAAACGTCAAGATATTCATCAACAGAGATCTATCACACAATGAAAGAAGAGAGAAATACCACCTCCGACTGATCAAAAAATGGATAACTCAAACAAATCCCAACCTAAAAGTCGAGATCAAGCGTTGAAGTAAATGGTCATCGTTACAAATGCAGTCACGAAGGATCCATTACAGCTTTAGCGATGGAGGGGTGGCCGTGGTGTAGTGGTATATGCACAGACCTATCAAGCAGAGGGTCGCAGGTTCAAATCCCGTGCAAAGCAATTCTTTGAAAAAGTCTTTTCATAGAATTTGTATGTGGTTATATGTAAATCCCGTTGGCGTCAAACCTGACATGAAGGTATAACACTGATGTTGGAGTGATTACTGGGCTAAATGTAACAAACTAACAACTAGCACGTACTAAGACCCACTGGTTGAGGATGCACTGGTTCGTCCCGTCCAGTTTGACAATGACCTCTGGGAAAAATATCAAAACCAAACACACCTGAGTTTCAAACTACTACACAACCCGCCCGCGCCCTGGAGAAAAGCCAGTAAAACGGTATTTTTATTCCCTTGGTGCGCGCGCGTTATTATAAAAAAAAAAGATAGGGAATATATCGTGAGTTTATTAAGCAAAACAGAATGTAACTACATATACTATTATTTTAAATGCGCCCAACAAAAATATTTTAAGTTGAAGCAACTCTCCAAACCGCGCTTAACAATTAGGTGCCTGTCATGATTTATCTTTTAATAAATAATAAACCTTATTTTGTAATATTTTTAAATATAAATCCACCGCCTATTTCGCAACATTTTTAATACATTCCCGTTTCCTTCAAAAGGTCAATAATGTTTCCACTGTTCAAGAAAGGAAACCCTAATGATGTAGCCAACTACCGTGGTCTATCTTTTATGGACACTATATACAAGCTGTTCACAACCGTTCTTTTGAATCGACTTAATCTATGGGTTGAAGAAAATCAGATTTTGAAAGAGTTCCAAGCTGCATATAGGCAAAACTACTCAACTGTAGACCAAATCTTCAATCTCTCCTGCCTTATAAAACTACAACGAAGTCGAAAAAAAAAGAAACTCTATGCGTTTTTCATCGATTTAAAAGCTGCTTTCCACAAAATAAACAGAGAATGTCCACAAAAATGCTCTCAATCCTAAAGGCTATCTATCACAACAACATTGCAACAGTATGGAATGGAACAAACATCAGCGACTTCTTTCCTATCAATCAAAAAGGGATGCGTTTTCAGCGCTCTGCTATTTATCTTGTTCTTGAATGTCCTCGACTCTGATCTACCTAATGGAGTATCCATTGAAGACATATTAGTAAAAGTCTTACTTTATGCCGACGATATTATTCTTCTCTCCGACAGTCCCGCTTCCTTGCGAGCAATGATAAATAGCTTCGCAAATAATTGCTCAAAATGGAATCTACTTGTAAATTTAAGAAAATCAGAAGTAGTGATTTTTCGAAACGGCGGACGGCGGACGGCGGGCAGCTAAAGAAAAATGGTCTTTTTGCAATGATGTAACCAAAATATCTAACAAATACAAGTACCTAGGAGTAACTCTGACTTACAATATGTCGTGGACAAAACATCTTATGCAGAGACTTGCAATGTTCAAAAACTCAATAAATGCTAACCGGTCAAACTTCATTAAAAACAAAAACATTCAGCACTCAGCTAAGTACAAAATAAATGAAGTGGCTTCCAAATCAGTGATGAACTACCGCGCCCAAGTTTGGGGTTAATCGGAACACAATGAAGTCGAAAAATTGCAAAGGTTTTTTCATCAAGAGATGTTTTTCCTTAGCTAGTAACACACCAGATTACGTATTTTATCTAAAAACAGGACTTCCAAAAGCCTACTTTTCAACACTAGAACTCCAGTTCAAATATATCCGAAGGGTAAGCACCCTTTCCGAAACCAGATTACCGAGAAAACTTTCAGATGTCATCATAGAAAGCAGCTTTACTGTGGAAGTGAGTGGTCAAAACTCTTTAAAATGGAAAATACATACAAACAGAGCGCTGCAATCATGTTTCCACGACGAGTATTGTAATCTAAAGTATGCCGAGGTGCCAAACTACTTCGAGGACATTAACCCACGCGAGATCATTAGGATGATGTGAAAGTCCATGCGCGGATTGCTCAATCTCAACGCAAAAGCTTTTAGAAGAGATTCAATAGGCATTTGTACGATCTGCAACCTTGATGCTACTGAAAATACATATTACTTTGTTGGAGTGTGCCCTTGCTTTCAGACATACAGAAGACAATTCCTTGTAAGTGTTACCCTTTACCGTGAACGGTTCCTTGAAATTCTCAACGAGCAAAACTACACCATGCCTGACTAGAACTGCAACCAAATTCCAAACCGTTCATGACAGTAAGCTCAAATTTTGGCACATAAAAAATAATTTTATTATTTACAAGCCTTTAAAACGATTTGCGTCTCAGTTGTGTTGAAAAATATTTATCCGAGATGGAATTCAAACGTAATAGTATGATTGCTTTATATTTGGCTGGAAAACCACAAGTAGTTATCGTTAGAGCCCTCCAGCACCTCAACGTAAATAAATCAATTGTGTTTCGAACCATAGCTCGTTACCGTGATACTGGCAGCGTTGCAAAACGCCATGGAGGTGGTCATAAAAAAACAGCAACATCGGCAGAAATGGTTCGGAAAGTGAAAGCTCGAAGAAAAATAGCTCGTGAGCTCAACATATCGTTGGAACGAATGCAACACATACTGAAAAATGAGCTTGGGCTCAAGCCATTGAAGTTCCAAAAAGCACCCGAAAAAATTTAGAGTTAAAAGAGCGAAGGAGTTACTACGCTTGCACGAAAGTGATGAGTTGCCATTTGTTATCGAGCAATATGTCAACAAACAAAATGACGGAGTTTACTTGCCAGAGAGGTCCTTCAAAAACTTACACCTTCGGACGGCCACCAGAAAGCAGGCAGCACCGATGGTGATGTTTTGGGCCGCCATAACCGCCGATGGTGGCTCTCCGCTCGTATTTTTGAACTCTATACCGTAAAATTGTCTTAGAGGCAGTATTGAAGCCTTGGGCAAGAAATCATTTTGATCGGAGATTGTGGACATTTCAACAAGACTCGGCATCGTCTCACAAAGCGCGCGTCAACCAAGATTGGTTAAGAAACAATATTCCAGACTTCATTTCTTCGACACAATGAATTGCAAATTCTCCTGATGCAAATCCGTTGGATTTCTCTATTTGGGGTATTTTGAAGGCGAAGGTTGGCACTAAAAAATACCAAAGTTTGGACCACCTCAAGCAAGCACTTCGCCGGGAATGGGTCTAAATACCGCAGAGCCACTTGCGTGCAGCGTGCGATGCTTTCTCCGTCCGTCTCAAGGCCATTATTCGCGCCAAAGGTGGACATATTGAAATCTACTGATAAAATTTCAAAATTGATGCATTTTCCAACATTTTTTGCTTTGGCACAATAAAATTTATCGAAAGGTAAAAAAAAATTATAGGAGAGTCAGGCAGGGTGTATGTTCAACTTTATAATTTCTTAAAAAACGCTCTAAGATACCGTAATCTAATTATAAGTGAATATGCTTTAAAGTATAAATCAATCGCTAAGTTTTAATGAATTTATTACAGATAACACTTTAACCTGACAGACAACATAAAAAGTTATTGTCATTTAATTTATTTTTTAAAACATAATGAAAACCAAGCCTTTGTAAAAACTTTCTGAAAATAAAAAAAATTGTATCTATCCTTTTTTTATCTCTAAATTATATCATATCTCTGTAATGCAAAATGTGTGGTAACTATCTTTGGAAAAATTTGTATACGAAATAAAGATCTATTTATCTATCAATACCCGTCATTGAATAGTAACTTAGTTTCGTATCCATATCACGAAACTATCTCAAGAAACTGCTTAAAAAACAAACCGAAAATATCAACTCCTACACTGAAAGTGGGCAGAGTAGTTAAATATATGCATGTACTTGTACCTTCCCTCAAAAAATAAAATAAAAAAAATAAACTCACTTTCAATACAAATTCGATCCTTTTCATTATTCCGTCGACTCTGCATAAACTACGAGAATGGCGAACACGTTTTCGAAACTTCCCAGATCCCATCACCATAAAACATTGAAACGCCACCTCATCAAGTATGTAATGCGCCTCCATATAAATATTTATCGACTCGAAATCATTTCCTCATCCGTAGATCCTACCTATTCCAATTTCATCGTTGGCGAACTGTGCCTATCGAAAGGAATATGCACAAAAGGACACATATACCTATCAGAATGTCCAACCAAACCGAACTGAATCGAGTTAACCGTCTGTTAATTCAAAAAATTCCCCCAAGATTACATCGATAAAATGCAAATGACAACAATAACTTTACGGGCAGTTAATAATTTCGAAATCCCTCAAATCGATGGTCTTTATTCTCCTCCCGCCGTTCACTTTAGAGACGAAACCGATGCGGCATCAAGCTATAAATGTCCTTTGCCCAGAAGTAGGAATTCTGTATATCTTCTCGAACAGACAGACTATGAGCATCTACTATCAGTGATAATGAGATTTAACGTGTTTTTCTTCTTGTTCTTGTTCTCTTTACAGCGCGAGGCTTTGGTATGCGTGTAGTCGGTGGCAAGACTGGAGCCGATGGCAGACTCTTCGCGTACATTGTTTGGACAGTACCTGGGGGACCAGCTGAAAAGGGCGGATTACAACAGGGCGATAAGGTAATTTCTACTTCAATTGAATTAAATCCAATCTCTCTCTTAACGACTGAATGTGCTGACAAAAGGAATATCCATGCTGGTATTTGTAATACAGACCTATTCGTACCCGGTATACTCGTAACACCAATCCCCCAAAGGAGTCAATTTAATTTTAATGCGATTTCGTTGTGTTCCTTATCCTGATTTCCTGTCCACGTGGTGTGGTATAAAAAATAAAAAAAAAAAAATAAAAAATAGCTAAAAAAAGTTTAAGTGTTGGGTAGTGAATGCCGGTTGTCGACTGGCAATTGCTGGGATGCCACTCTATTCACGCCATTGAAGCTCAAAATAAATTGCTTTGCGGCTTCAATTGACATATAACATGTGCGTTACCACAGTCAAGTCAGGATAAGTTCTCTATACAATGTTCTTGGCGAAGTGACATTGGAATGGGATATTCTTTTTCCGCTCGTAGTCCTGTGTCAAGTAGAAAATGTTCATCCGCAATCGAACAAGACAAATTGTAGATTATGAACGTGTCTGCTGATGTGACTGTTCGCTCCATGAGTATCCAGTAAAGTAATATGGACTATGTTTCTAGAAAAAGATACTTAAGCTTATCGCTAATGGAGAGGAACAAATAGGCTCTACCGAATCTAAAATGACGCGAATCGTCTTCATCCAATTGGTTTCGAGATACCATCGCTTACATCGGTTACACAGGCGCTTACTTTGAGTCTACAAGTATGTAGATGCGGTCTTTTCATGTGCCGCAGAGCGTGAATTTACTTTTTTTTATATGAAAACGTGCCGTAAAAGTCGAAAAACATTTAATTTGTTTTTTTCTCTCTGTTTTTCCTTTTTTATTTTTCTATTTTTTTTTTTTTTTTGTATTTTTCATTTTCTAGGAAAACATACCCCCACAGTGGCAATTTCCCCTAGAATTCGCAATTTAATTTTGGCCTTTTCAATTCAATTAAAAGTTTCTGACATAAAGTGAAAATTTTATGTATCTATTTGTGCGAAAATTCATCTTGGCTGTTTGCTTTTTAGTGCATAAAAGCATAAAAGCAATTCCATTAGCTAAATATTTAAATACATCGAACTCAGAAACATAAACATTTAAATGAAATCGTTGCAGTTGAAGTTTGCTCCACTCGGGCGCCAATTTTCAAATTTTCAAATCAAAAGTGATTATACCTAAAGGCATCAATGGAACAAATTCTACAAGGAATTTATTTCTCTTGTATGGATACAGGGTCATAACTAAAGAGTGTTGTGAACTTTAATTTAAAGACTGACCACAAGAATTGAGTTTAAATCAATTATCTCTACTTATTACGAAGCCTTGTCGACTCCATCAGGAGTTTGTGCCAAAAATTTAGGTTTTTAAGCCACCGAAGATGAAGCGTACCTGTTTAATGCACTCAAACAATAAAACCTTCTAACTGCAGAATCATCGCTAGGGACTGTCTGCTCTAAAGCCCAGGTTCGTTCATTCAGTCAATCCTCTCAAAATCAAAAGTTTCCTCTCCGTGCGTAGTGATGTAGCTTACCAGACTCCAACAGAATGTAATACCCGTTTCAATCCGGAATTCAAATGTACATGCTTAAAATTCCATCCGTAAGCCAATTATCTGCAGCAATTCGACCTTGAACGAGTTCGATGCGCTGTCTGACTTCATGCAAGGAATTGTTTCCCTATATCCTCGTACTGAAATTACAATTTCCTAATATAATATTTTGGGTGGATACGATATTCTGGATAGATAACACCACAAGGACGACGATTTGAGATCTTCGCTGCGGAAAACAACTCTACCCAGCTTGTTAATAAGCCCACACGAATACCAGTTGCTGAAATTCATACCGTCAACCAGGACTTCTAACACCTCATCCTGATAACTACACTGTTAATGTGCTTTCCCCTATAGGCTGTATTCTCGTTCACTGATGCCGTTGCTGATATGACCACAGACACTATTCACTTATCGGATGAAGAGTATCAAACTTATCGAGCTGTAAAGAGGCTATCATATGTTTTTTCAGTCCTTCAAGATTAACCCGACAGAGGTTAATCGTCCCAAAACTAGTAAAAATGTATGGGCATTCAAAAACATCAGGAATTCTGTCTTATCCTCCATCCCAATGCTCATTTACAATGATATTCCAGCTGTCAGATGTTTGGACAAGGCTAATCCGCTTGTTGCACACTTTGTGGCCAACTCAACACTTGCACATTGTGCTTTGTTGTTGAGTGCGTATAATCTTCAATGGGACGAATCCACTTTCGCACTCGTGTAGTAGCAAGATGGTATATCTCCTCTTCTTCTATAGAGGTATTCTACTACGCTTTTTCATCAATCCTACTCTTTAGGAATATTTTAGAGCAGATTTGGGCGATTCTTCTTCTTTCTCCTCTTACAGACCCATTGCACTTACATCCCTTCTTTCCAAGGTCATGGAAACGCTAATAAACTGTTAGCTCATGAAATATCCCGAAACACGAAAACTTTTCAATGACTGGCAATACGATTTTCGTAGCAACAGGTCCACTGGTGATTTGATTGTATGTCTCACCGAAAGATGGAATCAAAACGTACATCAATCTGACGAAAGCAAGATACGTTCCACTTGTATGTGTGTCCATGTCCACTCACGCTGGAATGACTACAAATTCGGTGACGACACATCAAGTGATGTGAGAAAAATGTTACCCCTAAATTAGAGTGCAATGCCCACATCTGGTCAGATGCTCCTAAAATCTATCTGCACCTTTTAAGTAGCATTCAAAACCGCACGATAAGACTCAGTGGTGATGCTTATATCACCCCGTTATTTAAACCTTGAACACCGACGGAATATTTCTTGTTTTGCCTTACTCTCCCGCTATTTTCACCTTCAGTGCTCTATTGAAATTCGCAGTAACATTCCGCTCCCTCAAATCTTTGACCGTAATACGTGTCTCGTTATGAATGCTCATTGGTTTACCATCAAACTCACTTTCGGACGCACATTCGTAATGTTTTTTTAAGCCGTACAACTGGCTTATGGAATGCCCTACCGAACTCTTTATTTCCTAGTCATTTTAACCTGCAAACATTCAAAACCAACGTACATTGGTACCTCTTTTTTCTTCGCCCATGTTGTATGCAAATATTTTATTTGTATTAAAACCCCCTTAAGCACTCCCTTTTCATAAAAGAGGTGCTTAATGTAATCAAGCTTTCGGTAAGATCAGGGCTTGGCATTGAGAAGTGTACTTTGTAACTGCCAACCGTCAAATGAAGTTAACTTACTCCCATGCTCTGTTGAAACTGGTGCAAGAAGATGATTTCTTATCCAAAATCATAATGAGCGACGAAATGGTTACGTGAATAAACAAAATTTGTATTTCTAGAGCACGGAGGATCCACATGAAATGCATGAAAAGTCACGGAATGCATGGTGCGGCATTTGCGGTAAAAAAGTGATTGGCCCCAATTTTTTTGAGGACGCCGTTTTTGCTGCAAGTTGCTGAATTGGATCTCTCTTGTTAATTCCATCAGGATGAAGCAACTGCTCGGGAAAGTTAGAGATTTTAAATCATCAATTCCAATGTGATCTCCCGTTTTGGAGATATGAACTGACCGACCAGGTCGCATTTGGGCTTTGATCACTTTGCACGCCAACTGTCGTTTGAGACTGGAGTTATAGCTATACCGTCAATAATGGCACCAGAACGAAATTGATGTTTTGGTGTCTGATAACTTTTTTACGTAGTGTGCTGATATAGGGCCTTTGCTTTGTATTTTTCCATGGTATTGCGTCAATCATATACCAATTGCGTGCATTATTCATCGTAACGAACCTGATTCCATACTTGTCTCGTTTTGAAGCCATAGAAATCCGAAAAGGGCAGCTACCTCTAAAGCTTATCAGCTCTTCGTCAATTGTATACAGTTCACTTTGTATTGGCAGTTAGAAATAAGTATTTCTGGAATAGGGGCAAAGTTTTTACTTGTTTTCTTATGAATTCGTGTACATTTATCACCAAATGAAGACAGGAAATTAGAAACTTGAAATGAGGAAGAGACATTGTTGTTCTATACATCGAAATTCTGAATTTGTTCGACCAAAAATCATTACAATTTTGATAGACTTTCTTATTAATTCCAAACAGATACAAAAGTCCTAACAACGCCTTAATCTCCACAATATCTGTGGGACAGTGATAGGATCGCTACCCTGAAAGCGCTTCTACATGACGGCTAATTTGTTCGGTTATGTGAAGTACAATCAAACCAAGAATTGGTTTATTAAAAAGTAAATCCCAGGCTTCTAACGGAGTTTTAATGTTTTCAGCTGAACCTTTTACCCAAAGAAGACGTGTTGTTAGTTCAGCACCTGATTTAGGTCTTGCTTGCCCTTGTATTGGGTATGTAATTTAATTTGTGAGGTTTTTTTTTTAAAAATTTGAACGTTTATTTAAGAAAAACATGTACAATAGTATTATTCGAAGTATTGCCCATCTGAAGCTATGACTTTTTCCCATCTTTCTGGCAATTTGTGGATCCAATCCCAAAAGAATTGCGCCGGCTTGGAAGCCAAGAATGAATCAAGCCAATTTTTGATATTCTGCTCTGATGTGAACCATATTTCAGTGAGGGCGTTCTGCATCGACCGGAACAAATGGTAGTCAGAAGGGGCAATGTCTGGGCTATAAGGCCAGATACTACATCCACTATTTTACAAATAGTGAGGCCGAGCGTTGTCATGATGGAAAATTATTGCCTCGTGTCTGGTCGCATATTCCGGTCGTTTTTCGGCTACTGCTCTCTTCAAATGGAGTAACTGTGTTCAGTAGCGTCGTCCATTGATGGTTTCACCTGGTTTTAGCAGCTTATAATACAGTACACCCATCTGATCCCACCAAATACAGAGCATTACCTTCGCGCCATGGATATTCGGCTTTGCCGTTGATTTGGCTGATTGGCCGGGTTTCACATATGATTTTTTGCGCTTGGGGTTGTCGTAATGGATCCATTTTTCATTACCAGTAGCAATCCGATGCAAAAATGGCTTCCTTTTGTGGCGTTCCAACAGCATTTCGGACATAAAAAACCGCCTTTCGACGTCTCTCGACCTTAGTTCATGTGGAACCCAATTTCCTTGCCTTTGAATATATCCAGCTGCTTTTAAACGTTTTAAAATGGGTGCTTGAGTGACACCCAAAGATTCTGCGAGCTCTTCTTGTATTTGGAAACAATCTTCACAGAGTAATGCTTCCAGTTCTTCAACTTCAAACTTTTTTGGCTGCCCAGGACGTTCATCGTCTTCCAAGCCAAAATCACCACTTTTAAATCGTGCAAACCACTTTTGGCACGTTCGCTCAGCTAGCGCATGTTCACCATAAACTTCCACCAAAATATGATGACTTTCGGCAGCAGTTTTCTTCATATTAAAGTAATGAAGAAGAACTCCCCGCAAAAATACCTTTTTCAGGCACAAAATTCGACATATTTGAGTGAAAAAAAATTATTGTTATTTACGCTTAAAATGAATGACAAATACTGAAATGACGTACAATGACAGTAGCTTTCCAACGCATGTTCCAATGGAATAATACAAGTTACGCCATCTCTTTTCAAACCACACGACCCAGTTATTAACCCAATAGTAACACCAAATTCCATTTGAATCAATTTTTGCCATATAAAGTTGACAGCCGCTTTGCACGCAGAAGTCTCACAGTCGTCATTGCCACTGTCATTTTCGTGACTTTGGCATGACTTATCATCATCTCCATCCCCTGATGTTGATGCCGTTGTTGGTATGCTGTGAAAATCACCAAAACAGTGTGAAGACGGAAGGTTAATGTCATTAGGAAGTGATGATTCTGGCCACCTGACACTTGCATGTGCAAGTTGCATTTGTTGAGGTATTACAGAGTGCATCAAATTTATTCCTGGATATTTAAAGATTTTCTCATTCTGTTACTGGGGAACACTACTGGGAGCATCATGTTCCAGTCTATCATCGCAAACAGTTCAAGTATTAGGTGTGCAACTACCATAAGTTATCACTGTTTGTTTTGGTTGGAGATGCAACTTTATTGTGAAAAAAATGCTACAAATTCAAAGTATTACCCATCGCAACCTTTTCCCATCTTTCTGGCAGAGCTCGGATACCGTTATGGTATATGAGGCTATCCACGAATCAGGCCATTTTTTGATGTCTTCATATGAGCGGAACTGCTGATCAGTCAGACCATGTGCCATCGATACAGGTAGGCTTTAACGGGCTTGGCATCGTGAAACCGGGCTCTGTTATGCTGTAAAATCATTTTTTCGTGCCTCTGCTCGTATCTCGCGCGGTGCTCGGCTCTCGGTGGGACACCATCCTGGTCCCACTAAATACACAGCACAACCTTCGCAGAGTGAATATTCGGCCGAGCCGGCGACATAAAAGCATGGCCAGGCTGTCCCATGACTTCCTTCTCTTTGAGTTGCTGTAATGAATTAATTTTTCATCACTTGTCACGATGAAGAAAACCCTTCCTTTTCCCCGCTTGAGCAGTTGTTCACAGGAAGTAAAGTTTCTTGTTTTTGAATCATTCCCAACGCATGCAATCGCTTGGAAATTGCTTAGCGGGTAACTTCTAATGCTGAAGCAAACTCTTCTTGGGCTTGACGCGAATCCTATTCGAGCAACACGTCCAATTTAGCATTTTCGAAGGATATTGGTATTCCTTCACGCGGACGGTCATCAACATCGAAATCACCAATCACGGCACGTTGTTTCACTTAGAGCAGCATCTCCGTAAACTTTTTGGAGCTCTCGATGCTCCTTAGCCGCCGATTTCTCCGAATGGAAGAAATAAATCAACGCTTCTCGCAAATGACAATTATTTGGCACAAAAACGGTATGTTAACCATATGTCTAAGTTTGATTCATGACATTTTTGATGTGTCAAAAACGACCAGCACTTACTGCTGGAGCCATCTATTGACATTTTGACTTAGTTGTGCACCCAATAAGTGGTATTTTATGTCCGTGTTTTCGTAAGTGTGGAGATTCGTTATAAGTTTTGCTTTTGAGCCCAAAACTGATTTTGAAATCTTAAAGGCTATTTGTGGTCTAAGAAGTTCAAATGCAATTCTAATGCGACGTTGACCTAATCAGGAGAGCTAGAATTTTTCGGCTCAGATTTATAGAACATGTTGGGAAAATGAACATATACAGGGTGACTGACACGAACTGCAACTTTTTAAAAAGCTATAATTTTTTTATTTTTTGATAAATTTTTTTGTCCTAAAGCAAAAAATGTTGGGAAATACAGTAGTTTTCAATATGTCCACCTTTGGCGCGAATAATGGTCTTGAGACGGACGGAGAAAGCATCGCACGCTTCACGCAAGTGGCTCTGCGGTATTTAGACCCATTACCAGCGAAGTGTCTGTTTGAGGTGGTACGGATTTGCATCCGTAGAATTTGCAATCCATTGTGTCGAAGAAATGAAGTGTGGAACATTGTTTTTTAACCAATCTTGGTTGACGCGCGCTTTGTGAGACGATGCCGAGTCTTGTTGAAATGTCCACAATCTCCGACCAAAATGATTTTTTCAATACTGCCTCTAAGACAATATTACGGTAAACAGTTCAAAAATACGAGCGGAGAGCGACCATCGGCGGTTATGGCGCCCCAAACCATCACCATCGGTGCTGCCTGCTTTCTGGTGACCGTCCGAAGGTGTACATTTTCAAAGGACGTCTCTGGCAAGTAAACTCCGTCATTTTGTTTGTTGACATATTGCTCGATAACAAATGGCGACTCATCCGAAAAAACGAAATTCGGCAACTCATCACTTTCGTGCAAGCGTAGTAACTCCTTCGCTCTTTCAACTCTAACTTTTTTCATGTGCCTTTTGGAACTTCAATGGCTTGAGCCCAAGCTCATTTTTCAGTATGTGTTGCATCCGTTCCAACGATATGTTGAGCTCACGAGCTATTTTTCTTCGAGCTTTCACTTTCCGAACCATTTCTGCCGATGTTGCTGTTTTTTTTTATGATAACCTCCATGGCGTTTTGCAACGCTGCCAGTATCACGGTAACGAGCTATGGTTCGAAACACAATTGATTTTTTTACGTTCATGTGCTGGAGGGCTCTAACGATAACTACTTGTGGTTTTTCAGCCAAATATAAAGCAATCATACTATCACGTTTGAATTCCATCGCGGACAAATATTTTTCAACACAACTGAGACGCAAATCGTTTTAAAGGCTTGTAAATAATAAAATTATTTTTTATGTGCCAAAATTTGAGCTTACTGTCATGAACGGTTTAGAATTTGGTTGCAGTTCGAGTCAGGCAGGGTGTAGTTTTGCTCGTTGAGAATTTCAAGGAACCGTTCACGGTTAAGGGTAACACTTCCAAGGAATTGTCTTCTGTATGTCTGAAAGCAAGGGCACACTCCAACAAAGTAATATGTATTTTCAGTAGCATCAAGGTTGCAGATCGTACAAATGCCTACTGAATCTTTTCTAAAAGCTTTTGCGTTGAGATTGAGCAATCCGCGCATGGACTTTCACATCATCCTAATGATCTCGCGTGGGTTAATGTCCTCGAAGTAGTTTGGCACCTCGGCATACTTTAGATTACAATACTCGTCGTGGAAACATGATTGCAGCGCTCTGTTTGTATGTATTTTCCATTTTAAAGAGTTTTGACCACTCACTTCCACAGTAAAGCTGCTTTCTATGATGACATCTGAAAGTTTTCTCGGTAATCTGGTTTCGGAAAGGGTGCTTACCCTTCGGATATATTTGAACTGGAGTTCTAGTGTTGAAAAGTAGGCTTTTGGAAGTCCTGTTTTTAGATAAAATACGTAATCTGGTGTGTTACTAGCTAAGGAAAAACATCTCTTGATGAAAAAACCTTTGCAATTTTTCGACTTCATTGTGTTCCGATTAACCCCAAACTTGGGCGCGGTAGTTCATCACTGATTTGGAAGCCACTTCATTTATTTTGTACTTAGCTGAGTGCTGAATGTTTTTGTTTTTAATGAAGTTTGACCGGTTAGCATTTATTGAGTTTTTGAACATTGCAAGTCTCTGCATAAGATGTTTTGTCCACGACATATTGTAAGTCAGAGTTACTCCTAGGTACTTGTATTTGTTAGATATTTTGGTTACATCATTGCAAAAAGACCATTTTTCTTTAGCTGCCCGCCGTCCGCCGTCCGCCGTTTCGAAAAATCACTACTTCTGATTTTCTTAAATTTACAAGTAGATTCCATTTTGAGCAATTATTTGCGAAGCTATTTATCATTGCTCGCAAGGAAGCGGGACTGTCGGAGAGAAGAATAATATCGTCGGCATAAAGTAAGACTTTTACTAATATGTCTTCAATGGATACTCCATTAGGTAGATCAGAGTCGAGGACATTCAAGAACAAGATAAATAGCAGAGCGCTGAAAACGCATCCCTTTTTGATTGATAGGAAAGAAGTCGCTGATGTTTGTTCCATTCCATACTGTTGCAATGTTGTTGTGATAGATAGCCTTTAGGATTGAGAGCATTTTTGTGGACATTCTCTGTTTATTTTGTGGAAAGCAGCTTTTAAATCGATGAAAAACGCATAGAGTTTCTTTTTTTTTCGACTTCGTTGTAGTTTTATAAGGCAGGAGAGATTGAAGATTTGGTCTACAGTTGAGTAGTTTTGCCTATATGCAGCTTGAAACTCTTTCAAAATCTTGATTTTCTTCAACCCATAGATTAAGTCGATTCAAAAAAACCGTTGTAAGCAGCTTGTATATAGTGTCCATAAAAGATAGACCGCGGTAGTTGGCTACATCATTAGGATGTATTATCTGTCATGAACGGTTTGGAAATTATAGCAGCCTGAAGTTGGTTGCAGTTCGAGTCAGTTAGGGTGTATTGAGTAGCGCTAAATTTAAATGGGGCGCTCAATTATAAAGCGACCTCAAGCAGTTTAGTGTGCGCAACTTGAGACTAAATAGAGAGAGCCTTCGGTTTGGGGTTTAGGTCCATTTCGGACTGTAGTGCCACCTCAAATAAAGTAAGTAAGACTGAACTGCTTACATGAAAAAGAAAGAATCGGAATCAAAATCCGAAAAAGCCAATGAGAAAGAGACTTTCCCACTCCTAAGGATTAGGTCCCCATTTCCTATAATCCCGAATTATTTATGGTCAGCAACAGATACAATTGTTTATTTCTTTTATGCACTTAATTACGACTAAATTCTAAGATAAAATTTTTCTCTAACTAATGTTGGACCTTTAGATCCTTGAATGGAACAGTATGTCTCTGATTGATCGCAGTTTCGAAGAAGTTTGTTCCATTATGGATCGCACTGGTGATATTGTCGAACTACTCGTCGAACATGCAACTGACTTTCGTATGTGTGATCTTTTCGATGAGAATCTACCGCCCGGCAACAGTGGCGGCAATCAAAGTGGACCACGTAAATCTGGTGATGGACCTGTTGGACTAGGTCTAGTTGCAGGTAAGTTTTGTGTTTTCTATTGTATCCTTGTCAAAATGAAACACTCATGCCATACAGAAATGTGCTTGAGCCACAAAATATGATATTATCATCGTAATATTTTTTTGTTTTCTTTTTGGTTTTAATTTTTTTATTTTATTACTCTATACTTTGTGAACAGACCCAGAAACAACAGACAAATCA
This sequence comes from Volucella inanis, assembly GCA_907269105.1. Classification (NCBI taxonomy): domain Eukaryota; kingdom Metazoa; phylum Arthropoda; class Insecta; order Diptera; family Syrphidae; genus Volucella; species Volucella inanis. The sequence goes on from OU026154.1 coordinate 128,637,120, forward strand.
CCGGCATCACCGACAAGACGGAAACTACCCAAAACTCCGGTATAAATTCAAAAAAAAAAAGAACAAACAAAAAAAAACATCTAAAACATGAAGTGTTTTTTCGTTTCGTTTCGTTTAATTTCTTTTTGTGTGAGATTTTAACACGAAGAACTGTTGTTGCATACATTTGTTCACGTTTAATTAAAAATTTCAAATTTTTCCTAGGATACAGTGGACTATTTTTAATTTGTTATCCCTTCCGCTTAGTCCTGATGATTTTAAATTTACCGATTTGTTTGCGTAGCTTTATTGGGTGGTATTCTTATTCTTTTTTTTAATGATTTTATCTATTGTTTTCTTTGTTTATTTGCAAATTAAAATAAATTATCCTTAAATGATTTCCATTTATATTAAGTAGATTAGTTAGTTGGAAGTTGTTTGTACTTTATTTGGTCATTGGCGACCATTTCACGGGACAGAAGAGGTCAATAAGTACACTAATTTTAGAGTTGATATTGATATTAAAGTTAAATTTATGTTTATGTATTTTTGGTAAAAAAAAAATTGTAATATACTATAAATTAGCCCTTATAGTCGCTCATTAATTTTTGAATTTATTGATTTTCATCTAAGACTTCTTACTTTAAACTCGATCGATTTTGTGCCAATGATTTAAAAAAAAAAAGACATGATTCTATACATTTCGCATTTTTAAAACAGCGGACATCCTTTTTTTAAGCTTTGGAGAAACATATGGGTTTTAGAAAATTGTTTTCTGAATTTTCCCTCTAAAACGCAGTTTAAGAAAATACAGAGTGGCTGATGAATTTTGTTGCACTAAAAAATCAATTTTTTTTATTTTTATTTTTGTTTGAAATGTTTGGATGGTTTCTAAATTTGTTTTCTTTGTACATCCCCATAGTTGGATGCCATACGTCCAAACTAGCTTCTATAGCATTGTTTTCTTCTGGATAGATAGTTCTGAGTATATTCCCAGTAACCATTATATTTCTGAATATTTAAGATCTAGTTCTTCATTTTTCTTTTTGGTGTGATCTTTTCAGTTTAGCTTTGAGTCCAAATTCATTGCAAAATATTTGGCAGAATTGTCGTACTTTATTAACTCCATCTTACGATTTTCCTGTTGCCCTTATAATGTTTTTATCAGGCACCAATATTGCAGTATCATTTGCAAATGTGGCCATGCTAGAACTGTTGTCGACTAGAATATTCCTAGTTTATGGCGAATACAGGTATGGTCCGAAGACGCTTCCTTATGGTACACCGGCTTCAATTTGCTTGAGTTTCGAATACCTTTGTTCATACCGTACCCTTAAGAGTCGGACTTCAATATATGATTTCAGTAGTCCCTTGCTTAGGTCCTTGCCTGCTTAGGTCTCTAAACAGTTTGTACTCAAGTCCCAAAAGCCATACCTTGTCAAAGACTTTAGCAACATTTAAAAATAGACCTGAACATACTTTGTTTTCCTTCTAAAGCTTTTTTCACATCATCAGTAATTTGTTGTACTCGTACTTGGTCTATTGTGGAGTGTTTACTTCTAAAATCAAACTGGTGGTTTGGGATAAGTTTTCTTTCGTCTGTTATTGTGCTAATCCTTTTGAGGAGTATTTTTTCGAATACTTTTGCCATAATTGGTAAGATGTAATTTTTTTCGGTGGCATGGTACTTAGGTATAACTATAATTTCTGTAATTTTTCCATGATACGGCATATATTGCTTGAGGCATTCGTTTATTATCGACTGGAATTTTTTGTGGGCTACTGATGGCATTTCTTTCAAAACTAAAGTCGTACACCGGTGATTTTTTATTTGATAGCTTGTGTTGGCACATGCTAATTTCTTCTTTGAGTGTGACTTTGGGAATTTCACATTCGTCATTTCTGTCAAGAAACTGTTAGTTATCTGTAGTTGCATTTACTTGGAATGGCTCTAAAACCTTCGCAAGATGTTCTGCGAAGATGTCAGCCTTCTACCTCTATTCATTGTTTTTATTCAGCTGCTCCTGACATGGAAAACAGATGCTGACTAGAGAGCCATCCAATATGGGTCTCTCCAAAGAAGTATCCTTGAGGCAAAGAAATTAAAATGATTTTTTTAAAATAAAATTGAAAATAATTTTAAGTGCAAGGAAAGGTTATGTCGTTTTTCTTTTAATTTTTATTTACTCGGTTTTAAGCCATTTCTGATGCCCCACAAGGCAGCCATCTAGGTCCCCTATCTTTCATTTTAACTATAAACAATCTTGAGAGGATTATCAAAAACTGCCCCTTCTCCAAAACCTTTTCTTTATCCCAAGACTCTATTCTCCTTCAAGAAGACCTCGATAAGTTTCCCACTTGGTATCTAAAAAATTGTTTTGAGCTTTATGTCTCCAAATGCCAACCTATAACTTTGTCACGTAAATCCAATCAGTCTCACCCTCCACTGTATTTTCTGCATGACCAACCTATACCGTGACCTTGTAATATCGTATTATACGATAGAGAGTTAATCGTTCGTTTGCATATTGATAAGATAATCCTTAAAGCCAATTCATCGCTTAGTTTTACCAAACGATGGTCTATAGAATTTTGCAACTCTTATGTGACAAGGTCACTTTAAGCTACCCTTGTCCTTCTCTTTCGGATATGCCAACCAAGTGTGGTCCCCGTTTCAGCGAGTTTACATATCCTGAATCGAGGACATTAAACGTCGTTTTCTTCGAGTTGCCCTCCGAGGATTTCCCTGGAATGACCCCTGTATCTTGCCTCCCTATTGTGACTGCCTCAAACTTCTTAACCTGAGTACCCACGGTTCCCTTTCACTTACCTGAGCAATTCGAGTCTTAAACTAGTCGCCTCCACCGTTCCCTTACTTCTTGTTGTTAGTTTTTAAGTCCTAATTTTGAAGTTAGTTTAAATTTGTATCAAGCGAAATAAGTGGGGGCGTTAGCCCCCACCAAAATTAAAAAAATATTAGGTAACCTATATTCAGTCAAAGCCACTAGGCACAGAGGCCTCACAGTTTAGAAGTGAGAGTAGAAATTGAAGGGTAGTGGTTTAAGTCTAGACGCTTCAAAAACACTTGGCCACCATTAACAAAAACACAGATAACACTTTTTTTGGTAGTAGCGCGTTTCATCAGACACCCTATAGATTGATATTTCATAGAAAAGACCTAGGGACTACTTCAGGCATCTTAAATTCCTTATTTTGTTGTTCAACTTCTCACTGACTAAATTGTATTTTTATTTCTTTAAATGAAGTCCTGTTATTTAAACTGCTTTTATTGTTCACTGAATGTTGGAATTTAGTTTTTTCTTTTTTTTTTTCTTAAATATTTTTCCTTATTCTTAAATTTTAAGTTTATTTGTTTGTGGTGGTTTTTTTTTTCTAAAAATAAAAATTAAAAACAATAAAAACAATACTTTCTACGTCGGAGAGAACTATGACTGTCTTTTATTCTTTGACTTTTTTCGTATTTTGTATTTTCTGGAAAAATTAAAAAAAAGGAGATATAAAAATATTTATTTTATACAATTGTTATAGCAAAAAAAGAAAGAAATATCTTATAAATCTGTACATCTATTGTATTGTAGTTGGAAAGGAAATAAAAAGAATCATGTAAATTAGGTAATCCTATCATTGATAATCATTTTATCTAGAAGATACTTATATTCAAATGTAGATTATTATACAATATTTACAAGAACTATTTGAAAGAAAATTTAAGAATAAAAAAAAATTATTTAAATGGTATATCCTTAGGGTTAGGACTGGTTCTTTTTAAGACAAAAATAACTATTACATCTACTGAAATATTATTTATATCATACTTACGTACATATGGCTAAAAATAAAATTATAAATATGCAAAACCTTGTATAGGAAATATACTAAAGTATTCTATGTAATAAATTGTACAGGAAAATGTTAATATTATTTTCTTTTATTTTTGTATTCGTTTATAATGCAAATTTCTCTTTAAATTGTATGATTATATCTTCGTGAGATTACCACTAACATTCCAAATTTTCTTATTATGAATTGGCTTTTGCTTTTCATTTTTTAATTAAAATTTAATAACTGATTATCCTATAGAACTGATTGCGGCATCACTCTGCCCATCCATCGCTCATAAGTCCATCTGTTGCCAAATGTAATATGCATGGTATGTGACGTTATACCATCATTTCGTTTTACGATCAGCTACATCTTTATAGTACTTATGTGCCTGCTCCTCTTCTGCCTTCTTATAACATTTTTTAAATGGGTAAATAGAAACGAGTCAACTCTTCTGACGAAAAGAGATTATAACGTCTTCGAGATAAGACCTGCCAACAGATTCGTTGCTTTCGCCACGGGATCTAACGAATGGCAGTCAATTTAGGCTGCATGAGAATCCAGAAATCATAGTTTCAAAGCAAGGATTAGGTATCAATGCACACTCTTGTCTGGCGTTCAGAATCCAATACATAGTATTCCTTCCTTTGTTGACGACAGTAGTCTCTGCTTTTCTTATTCGTTGCCGGACTCTCGTCCCTGCTCTTCAGATGTAGACTTTAATAGCATAATTCAATGATGAATAAGAGAGAGCAAACCGGTGCGCCAGTAGAACCATTTATACTGTTATCAAGAGGCCTTCAGCACTAAACAGCATCTTGTTAAAAACGTGCAAGGTTCCCTACTTATAGCAGAGGAAAACCAACTCAGAAGATGGATTGAACGTTGGTACTTAACCATTTAGACGACAACACGTATATCTCGAACCAAAATGAACCTTCTGAAGTAACAAACTCCCGATTTTATACTGGCCTCCCTAGCAATACAGATTTTATAATTGCGGTAAAGACCTTCAAGATAAACAAAGCGGTAGGCATTGATAGAATTCTCTCCGCATTTTGCCAAGCGGCGCCCAATATATCGGCCCACTTACGGAGCATGAGAAAATTAGTGATGTAATCTGATGGGTTACGAAAATCAGAGCTGAGACAATTCTGAACAACTTTATATTGCCGAACAAGAGGTCCCGAAACTGTAGACTTTTGTTACCTGGGAAGCACCATCTCGGCTGGCGGCGACACTAGGCTCGGTGTTAGTAGCAGAATCGGGAAGGCAAATGCTGCATCCGAAGTATTGTTTAAGGTGTGGACAAGCAATGTTAACAGCACTAAAACCAAGCTACGACCGTTTCACTCCAATGTCGAGTCATAAGTGTATGGTGTAGCACATAGAAGGTGAGAGTATTTTGAAAGTATTTTTCCCCAACCGAATCTTAAACTCGAAGCTCCATATTAGAACAGGGCAGGAGACAATAGTTTTCGCTATAAGAAGATGGTAATGATTCTGAATTGACCACACTTTTAGGCGAGAAAACAATTTGATTACAAAGCACGCCATACAAAAGAGCCCGGATACCCAGTCGGGAAGAAGAACTGTTGACACTTGGAAATAGTTAGAGAGAGCTGAAGCACATAGCAGAAAAGCGAACAAGAAAGTTCGGGACCCAGAGGGGTCACAGAAATTAACTAACTAACTAACTATGTCAATCTACTGGTGGAACTAAATATTACATTGTTGTATCAATGTCCGGTGATGTTGGACATTGGAAAGTAATAAGGACCGATGATGCCGCCAGTGTTAAGACAAGCCGAAACAGTTTCGATTTCTGAGAGTGTGATTGAATATCATGAGCATTGAACATTAATTTTGTTTGTTCCTAAACCATTGAGCCTGATGGTAAGTGCGATTCAAAAGCCAATATTGCGAAAATGTCTCCCGCCTTATCTAGTTCTAACGCTACTCTCATCACCAGTGCTCCAATGAAACTGCCATTCGCAATCTGATTTTCAAATCTTCAACCGTAATAACCGTCTCGCTATGAATGCTCATTTGTTTATCCTTAAGCCCACTTTTGGATGTACGAGTACTCTGAGATATCATGATTCTTTCCAAAGACGTACAATTTGTTTTTGAAAAACTCTGCCGAGCTCTTTGTTTTCTAGTCGTTATAACCTTCAAAAAACTAAAACCAATGTATGTATATGGGCATCTCGCTTTTTGCCTTCATCCGCGCTGTTTTGCAAGTATTTGGTACTAAAAAATCCCTTAAGCGCGTGCCTACTTATTACAAAAAATGACTTAATGGGCAGAGTAATTTACTCGCAGACTTTATGTTTTTAAAAAGCAGCCTCATACTTAAATTCGTCGTTCTCTGATTTGACTGGTCCACACAGCTAAGAGTAATTTTTGTATGAGATGCAATCTTTTCTGCCACCGGTTTTTGTAGCCACATACAGGAACATTGGACTTTGTCCGCAAAATTGCCATCGGAAGAAGATTGCTATAAACTATTGCCCATGTTAGAAACAGTAGAAGATCGGTGACTTTGTCGGCATCTTTCTTTTTAATATGCCCGCTAATGAAGTATTGCCTTCAACTCTGTCTACATTTGGAAGAATAGATAATGTTTACAGCTAAACATGCTATGACCGCTTACCTTTTGACATGTAGCATCCCAAGCTGTGAAGTCTCAGTCTGCAACATCTTGTTAAAAGATACCAAACTCGAGTGTCATATTATCCTCCTGATAGACGAAAGTCTGGATTTGGTGACGCTTGAGTGTCTTGGACAAAGCTTTTGGTATATTGATTGGTTAACTTTAATAGTTAACATGTGGAGATTTAGTTCTGGCTGGTTATGATTTCCAGAAGATTTGTCATTTCATACTGTAAACAGACATCTAAGCGGCAACACAGTCTGATGCTGGGATTTGATGATGGAGGATGAAATCTTGTATTGTCATCGACAACTGTAATTTGGTCCTGAAAACAGATCACATTATTCCATTAGGAACCTAATTTCTAGGTAAAGAGTATTAGATTTACTACATAAGTAAGCAATTTCTGAAATCTTTCAGCAGGAAAACTAAAAAAATTGATTCTTGCGTTGCTCAAGCCTAGCGCCCATAAGTACATTTCTAGCAAAACCGAAGCAATACACAAACCAGACAACTCTCAGAAAATTAGGTCATTACCCTATGACAAGGTAGAACAACGCAGATATTTTAGTATTTCTGCATCTACAACCATTAAGACTTCTTATCTATTAGCTGGAACGACATTTACACGATCATATGCCAAAGTTTGTCGACAATCAAGAGCGGCAAAATCTCAGTGCGAATTGTAAATGACTGATGGCTTTAAGAGTGCAGCAGATGGTACGAATATCATGAGCAAAAGATTCATAAATACATTCAAATCCAGAAGGGGTATACTAAGCAAAAGCCTATGTTCAGCTTAGACATAACAGTCTTTGAAATCTTGGGAAAGCAGGAGTAATACGACAAGTTTACGTGGAAACTTATGCCACCATACAAATGACACACATTTTATGCGACAAAACTGACATCTTAGCAGTGTTCAACTCAATTTGTTTAGATTAGATTAGTCTGCTTACTCTGTATACCATTGTGGATGATGCATTTAAATGCAAGCTGAGTTAGATCATTCAACTTGCTCTATCTATGAGAGCAACCTTCAGACTGCCCGCTCTCTATAACAACATAGTCCTGTTTGTACGACATTGCATCACATACCCTCTGATACTCAAAAAGACAACCGAAATTAACACCACCACCACCATCGACATAAACCATCAACCAAGCAGAGTGCCCGGAAACCAAAGTCGAAACTAGGCATAGGGCATCAAAAACACCTATCTTATTGCGTAAAATGATTCCATTGCATGGGCTACTTCGCCATGGACCTGTCTTTACGCTAATTTCGCCTATGTCAAACAGTCTCAGCTTAGCTTTTGTGCTGAAAACATTGCTGCGCTTTTCGGTACAACCATCTTCTGAGAACTAATTTCCTTGAAATAGAAAGCTGCTTATTTTTCCAAATTTGTTGCGTAGCAATATTGATTTAGACAGTACTAACATTATGCTGAGAAATTGCAGTGATTAGAGCCTTTGTTTTAGCCGTATTTTTTGTAAGCCCTTCTTTGCCTCTGTCATAGTATATCTCAGCTGAAAATTTCCTCCAAACTGAGCCCTTCGGATCACATCACTTATTTCCACATGAAATATCGTAGCATGAGAAAAGAATGCAACCCTGTCGTTCTTCACTGCGAACTTCGAATTAATCTGACAACTTGCTATTGTGCAAGACATAACAATTACCATCTACATAGGTAGGGCTGATATGGTAATAGAAACAAGTTTTTTCTGGTTTACATCTTTTGCGCAGAGATCTATACTCGGCGCATTGATCAATCATGATCTGCATGTTGTTGATGTAATCGATATAGGAGGTTCAAGCTCAAAAGTCTGCCTGGTCGATGTCGAGCATTGCTTTTTCACTCGATCGAGAATTATTTAAGCCTTCAGCTTAGCCTTAGCCTTAACAATCATTGACTTCTCCCAACCTTCAAGGAACATTTTCCTGTTGCCCTATTTAGTGGCTTTAGGTTTTTGGTTGAAGTGAGGATGCTGTCTATACCAACTGCTTTGTTGTTTTGTTGTTCTGCCCTGCCTCAAAATGATCCCGCCATTGGCAAGCTGCTTCTCATCCGAAGTAAGTAGCTGTCCATCTGGAACTCTAATCAAATGTAGTTTGGAACTTTGAGCACCAATCTACCGTCGTACTTATTTGTTGCTTCTCAAGATTTGCTAGGAAGGACGTTGATGTCGCTACACTTGTCTTTTATCTTCAAACAGCACTGGACTCTTAGTTCAAAAGGCTCTAGATTCTAAGGCTCCTACAAAATATGCTTTGAGTACCATATGTCCATCGATCCGTCTCCAGGTGTCTGCTGTCAGCCTTGTGTTTTGGTAACGTTATCTGCGTCGTGGTCTTCGATGCTTTCAGGACGGAATTTGCTGTTTTTTTCAACATTTGTGGTGCTCTCTCATCTGTTGACGCACTTGGAGATCTCGGAAGGTATCCTCAGCTAGTTAATTCGGTTGATGTAAGCAGATGCAGGAAGAAGATGTCAGTTGATGTCACCTTTGTTACTAATATCTTGGATACAATTTCTAAAGCGGCATAGTTGAAGCCCAGCTGATCTTGTTGCAGTCCTTGTGAGAATAGTATGCCTTCGGTGGCCTTACAAAATCCAACACACCATTCGTTCTTGTCAACCTTATCAGGTTAGTTCATCGAGTTTGAACAACTTGTCTTTATCCAGCTCCATGGGGCTATACTATTCAAATCATTTGCAGTTCGAATAATGACTGCGTGAAAAGAAGACTTCAAGGCTGTCTTTGTATTCGACTCAATTTTTGGGTATTTCACTTCATCAGCAAATCCATTGGTTTAAAGCTGAAAGCTACGGTATAGTCAAAATTAAGAAGGTAAAGAGGTATTTGTCCAATAAAAGGTGTATCAATCGTGCCACCTGTACAGACTTGATAGATTTCCTTGGCTCCAATTTCAGCCAGATTTGAGGAAATCCCTCCTTTCGTGGGAATTCAAAACAAGCGCTCTAAAACTCCAGTGCGGATGCCACTTTGTCCAAGCCTTTCATTTCAACATATGTAGTTAGAAGAGGTATTGCTTTATGGCTTAAAAGGATGGATTTTAGCGTTTGTTATCAGAGTATTAAGACGTCTTCAGCTAAATTAGTAAGGACAAGGACTGTCCATGGAGAGAAAAAATATCAGGCTGTATCTTGTTCCTTTTGTTATAGCAAATTTCATTATAATTCCCCATCTCACCAAACATGAAGGACATATTCTGTAAATCTTTTGTCTCCTGCTCACAAATTAAATTGAATTCCACAGATTTATGCAAATTTTGTTGCAGCAAAATACACAGAGCAGTGTCCTTCAAACTGACTTGACTAATTTCCTTTCATTCAGAAAAAAGTTACACAGAAAATGTATTTCAATGATATTCATGAGGAAATTTAACATTCCGCCAAGGGAATCCAACTTCTGTCCTCATTCCAGTCAAAGTGACTTAATCAAATCAGATTTTAAGTGACAAAAAGTAAGAAAAACCAATGACCATGCCAGACAGACTTTTGCAAAAAGTTCCCCATTCAATTAGTTGCAATCTGGTAACAGTCTCCATTCTATTTCAATTCATTGAAAATGCAACGATATCCTACTCTCCTCCCATTGTAGATACAATATTTAGGAACTTTTAGCCCATGACCAAAACTTTTCCTGTGGAAAAGTCCAAAAATTCACCAGTCAGATAGGTCAATCTGTCTTGCAGATACTCTTCGCGCCACGGTAAGATGAGGAAAAATTTTGTTTGCTTTGCAATTAGGTGAAATTGTTGATTACACCAACAGTAACCGTGGTTCTGATGGCAATGGATGCTCATGGTGTGGTCCCAACCACGGTGAACATTTATCCTTTGATTCAAAAAGTTTCCATATACCACGTGCCGCACGTTTTGTTTCAAGCAAATTGGTTCCGTAAACGGTTGTCAAAAGCAGACCAATCCAACTCAAAAGTTCCTTTTGAAATATTCTCACTTTGAAGATGAAATTTAATTTAAGTTTTATTAATTTGAAGAACATTATTACCTTCGTAACTAGCATCTAGATACTCGTATTGCTTTCAAAGTTAATCTAGCTTTTAAGTTGAACTCTGTAAATATATTGAGAAAAAACTTTTGAGAAATTAAAAAATAAAACACAGTAAGAGCCAAAGCACCAGAATCAGTCTTAAGCAAATGAAATATTCTAATGTGTATGATAGATACTTAATTATAAATATAAATTAGTTGGTAATATTTAAGTAAAACATTTAAAAACTAAGCAACTTCTCGCCATTTACGCTTTTAAAAAATGACAAAGTGCTGAATGGGTTAAAAAGGGAAACGTACATCTTATGAAGGATACTCAAAACTCAATCTATTGTCTCCCATCTTAACTGTACCGTTGTTTGCACTTGATTACTGCCGTTGCTGTATTTATCACACGGCACGGGCAATGGTTGGGTACATGTAACAATCTATGGACAGCGGATAGCAGATGTGAATTTTGTTGGTGCACTGTTGAATATGGTTGTAAGGGCATAACAACTACAACAATTTGATTTGGTACTCTAACGTCAGAATTGTCATTTCGCAACTTTGCTTAGCAACGTCGGTGTTTGTGTTTTCTGTGACTAAGACTATAGAAATCAGGGTTGACGTAGCTTATATAGGCGGGCTAAAAAATAAGTGTGGCCCTTAGTGATGCACACCTCAAATCCTTCTGATCTAAAACTACCTAGGTACGAACTAGTGCCATTATTCTTCTCTCACCGCGATCTCGCCATTTACGTACGTATAAATCCCTGTTTTAATCCGGAATTCAACTTCATGTTGTTTAAATTCGGATCACTGTGGACTACATCGGACGACTACGGATGCCCTACTGCTGATATAATCACAAACATTAATCTCTTCCTCATTGGATGAAGAGGCATTGGTTACGACTCGAGCTGTTAAGAGGGTGGCAGGTTTAGAGAAATGTTTTTTCGGTAACTTAAGATCAACCCGACAGAGTAAACCCGAAAATAGTTCAAACAAGTCTACAATGACTGCAACGCCTTTCTTTAGCGTGTGAAATACCAATATGACCAAAAACTAGGCAAAAATTATTACAATGTTCAAATAATAGTAAAAAATGTTCGTCGCTCGTCAAAAACATTAGAAGTTCTGCCTCATCCTCATCCCAACGCTCATTTACAATGAAATTCCAGCTGACAGCTCTTTGGTCAAGGCCAACATGCTCGCTGCATATTTTGCGTCCAGTTCAACACTTCTAGATTGTGTCATGTCCCCGCATACACTTGAGTGCGTTGAATCTTCAATGGGACGAATTCATTTTCGTTTACTTAAAGATCTCAATATACACAAATCTGCTAGTCCAGATGGTATTTCTCTCTTTCTTCTGAAGGGGTTTTTTTCCTCGCTGGAAAAACCACCTCGAAAGCTTTGTCATCGATTCTACTCTTCAGGTTTCTTTCCGAGCAGATGAAAAATGCGAATCTTCTTCTCTCTCATCCGACAGACTCATTGCACTTACTTTTCTTCTTTCCAAGATCATGTTAACGCTGAAAAACCTTCAGCTGATGAAAAATCTCGAAACGCGAAAACTTCTAAATGACAAGTCCACTGGTGATTTGATGGATTGTCTCACCGACTAGAAGAACCAAAGAACATATTAATTTTGCGATATTTCTAAAGCATTTGACAGAGTTTGGCATCACGATGTTTTGTCGAAAATGCGTGCTTTTGGAATCGATAACTCTCTTCTTCAATGGATTAGAAATTACCTTTGGGAACGTTCAACTCAAGTTGTCTTGGATGGTTTCAAGTCTGATATTCACAGAATAAATGCTGGTATGCCCCAGGGCTCCATATTGTCTCCGACATTCTTTTTAATTTTCATCATGCTACTTTTAATCCAATATATTCCTCTGCTGACGTCAGTACTCTCTGCTTTTCATATTCGTTCCCTGATGGCACTTGCATCACTTGCATTCCATTCTCGTCAGTGACAACTAAGACCACACGTTCGATGTCGCCAAAAATGTTGCAAAATGTCTAGGTTTCCTCAAGCGGTATAAGAAATATTTCACCCCCTCTGATTTGGTCTCAATATATGAGGCATTCATTCACCCAAAATTGAGGTACAATGCAGACATCTGGTCAGGTGCCCCTAAAACATCTCTGCTCCTGCTAGAGAGGATTCAAACCTGTGCGATAAAACTCATTGGTGATACTAATATCAGTCAGTCTATTGACAGTTTAGAGACACCAACTTCGTCAAACTGGGAAAATATTCGTCAGCCCAGGAACAACTCCAATAATAGAAAGATAGATAGGTAGATACAAATTTTTATTTCATATTTATTAAAAATACATTAATTCATTGTAGTTCATTCTAGTTTTAAAAAACAATATACGATAGCAAAAATTTAGAAATAATAAAAATATAAATTTGCAAAATAAAAATTACAAAATAGAAAGTGCAACAGGAAAATCTTTACGCCAGAATGTCAGAAAAAATTGATTCGAAACCATCATAACCAAAAGTTAAAAGTCAACTCTTCACACATTCTTCAAACTTTCAAGGGTAAATGCTCTTATAGAAAGTGGAAGCTTATTAAACAGGCGACAACATGTAACCAAATAAAAATTAAGAAAAGCAGTGGTACGATACATCGGTACAGATACAACTTTCAAAATGTTTCTTCGAAAATTGCGATCAAAAATCAATCTGAAATTAAGATTACCTGATCTCATAAAAAAGGTTTTTAACACTTTAAAACAATACACATGACGGACTGGAAGCATTTTCATATCACAAAACAATGAAAAACATGGGTGTCGACGGTGTTTTCGGTAAATTTTTCTCAAAACATTTTTTTTAAGAGAAAAAGTAAACCCCCCCCAACACACAAAACCATATTGAAGCTTCGAATGAAAAATACCGTAATAGATAGTTTTTAGTAGTTTATTTGAACAAACATCTTAGAGTGCAGATAGAAAATTTTTCTTTAAGGACTCCGTTTTGTTAGCAAAGCTCATTCTATAATCGAGGTGAGGCCCAAGTACTTGATCTCAACCACATTTTCGATTGAACAACACTTATCTCTGCGAAAATTGGAAACACATGTGCAACCCGCCAGTTTGATACGATATTTTGGCACTCCGGTGCATGAAAGTAAAATTCTGAATTTTTACTAAAGTGGGTAGATACTATATAATATATTAAAAAACATAATTTTTATTTTAAAGCTCATGTTCGGCGAACCACATCCTTCATAAATGAAGGTCCCAGTTTATATCAAATTCCAAATTCAAAGCACTGTGCGAAAGCAGTAAGGGTACTTTTAAATTTTAATGCAAACAGAGGGTTGATACACCATAGATGAGGAAGAGAATGGGTCCCAAAACAGTACCCTGAGGTATTCCCAAATTAAAAAAAAAAAATTAATTTCGCTCCTGGTTGCTACAATCTTTACTCGCTGAGATCTGTTTGAAAGCTAAACCAATGGAGCATGAAACCACGAAATCTAGGTTTCTCAAGTTTTCTCAACAAGATAGTGTGCTGAACTATATCAAAGGCCTTTGTAATATCTACAAATAAGCCTGCAGTGAACTTTTTTCCGTCAAGATAAGAGAAAATACTCGAACAAAAATGTTAAATGTTAAAGGGCATCTTCTGTTGATTTTCCTTGCTGGAAGCCAAAATGTAAAATGGCAGTCCAAATGCCATTACTACCTCTCTAAAATAAATATGCCATTAGATTCTAAGATTATTTGAAGAAATATGCGTAGTATTGTTGTTAGCAAACAAAATAACACTGATTGAATCTGACAGTTTAAATAATTCATTCTTATCGAATGTAAGAAGTAGTTATCATTTCTCGTACTCCGGCTACAAAAAAAAAAGGAAAAAATGTTTATCATGTCTAAGTAGTGCGCTTCATTGGCCGTAATGGCTCGATGTGCTTCTTCATTTTCGAAAAAGTACCGCCCTATGACAACTCTGGTTCATAAACTGCACCAAATACTTACTTGTTCTGAGTGTATTGGCAGCTCAGCAATTTTGTTTATTAACGTAGCCGCCAATGTAAAAACATGATTTTCTTCCAAAAACCAATGTCAGTATGCATGTTTTTCAGGGCCCAATCCGAGAACGTATGGCGCTGGTGGTCGGATAGCTTCATTTCTTATGTTAATTGGACCTTTTGCGCACGGAGAGCCGAATCTTTCGTCAAATTTCGATGAAATGTATCTGTCGAGAGGTCAACCTGCTAAGAACGATGATGAATGGAGGTGTTTGGGACGTTTTCGGCACTTTCCTTTATTGCGGAAATATTTTTCTTTGATCGTCCGAAGCAAACAAGTTTGAGCATCTGCACATCTTGTACAAATCTTGGAATTTTTTCGATTATATTGCGCTCATACGTCTCGGAATTCACATGAGTACGTGCAAAATTTGCACGAGTTTTTCGCATCATTTACGCGAGCCATCAGCGAACCTTAAAGGAGATGTAAATGACACAGCAGATAGTCCCAAGAGGCCTTGGAAGTAGTAACCTCCTACAGTTCTTTGTCTCAAAATCCTGAGGTTGGGACAGTGGAACAGAAATCGGTGGATATCCGCCCTTGATCTCAAAGTGGTCAGTAGCTTTATTGCATGTTCCAACAGAAAATTATCTAACAAACATAGATAGATAGCCTTACCTGTACTAGATCTGCTGAGTGCCCACCAAGTGCCCACTGAGAGTTAGGCTTTCGGAGGTTCGAAGGTTATTTCATCTTTCATTGGCTTTGATTTGTACTGTTTGCTCCACTTGAATTCTTAGAGTGTAGAGTGGAGGTTTGATACTTTGATCTGAGAGTTCCCTATCAAGAGAGGATCTTTTTCGTCATTTCGTTGCTAGGCACTATTTTTAACCTTATCCTGGTCATAAAAAGCCTCAAACTCCTTTGGACAGTGCTTCACAAGTTTTGATTTTATCTCCACTGCAGCGATGGCTTAAGTGACAACCTGGCTGTAAAGGAATAAGTAATATCCTCGTCGGATAATAAATTTACTGTCTCAAGTCTGGATGCTTCTGCAGTAGAATATAAAGGGTGATTCTTCTAGAGCTACTTTCTTCAAAAATATGAAAGAAAAACAATCAAAAATTCAACACTATGGGATAATATCTTGAAAAAGAGCATTATTTCCATTTATATTTTGAAGATTATTTCTTCTTATTGTTGCTCGTAACTGCTGCTAACATGGGTTATTCGGAAGTCCATTCGGTGTTTAACTAATGACTCGAGTAATGTTGGCCCCCAATTCTTTAATCATAGCCGGTCTATCCCTTTAGACTATTGATTTGGGACGTGACCAAATTATCATGGCGTGATAAAGGGCGCCAGCCTCAGTTTCAGACTTTGGATTTGGGACGTGACCAAATTATCATGGCATGAAAAATATGAACCGATGATTCCACCAGCCCATAAATCACACCAAACCGCACCAATTCACATTTTGTCTGAATGAAATGGTAGCTCTTCAACCTCTTCGGGTTACTTCGGATCCCAAATACTGCTGTTTTGCTTATTGGCGTAGTAATTAAGCCAGAAATGGGCCTCACTATTTTGGTCGAAACCAATTTATCTTCTTGAAGCTTTTCAAGAGTCCAACGGCTGAAGCGGTGAGGTGGCTCGACTGCAGTTCCTGCATGAATTGCATTTTGCATGCCTTAAAATTAACATCCTCACGTAAAATACACCAAGTTGTTGCATACACCAAGCCAAGCTGTTGAGAACGGTGCCAAATTGATTCGTCATGGTCATCGCGTACACTCTCCGCTACCGCCGCCAAATTTTTTTTACTATGTGCTTGATGTGGAATAATTGGTCGCGTATTAGCCAATAATAAAAATTTCGTTTCAAACTTTTCGATGGTAAATTATGCGTTCGGTAGACCACGCGCACGAAACCATGTAACACATTCCTCGCAGAACGCTGATTTTCGTAATACGCTGAATAATTTGTAGACGCTGTGCCGGGCTAAGTCTCCCCATGATACTGAAGAAAAACACCACGTCAGTGTGATACGACGCATGCGTGATTCTAAAAGAATCGCCCCTTATCTCAGCTTTTGAGACACTGCCATAGTTTGAGAGGCGACTTAAGAAGTTCCCATCGCCGCGTCTGTTCCTATTTCCATCTTTGAAAATCCATCCGTGTAAATGGATATCGTCTGTGCCATGCCTCTCTGCTTGCAAGAATATGGAAGAATGGTATTTCAAAGACATTATGGGATATCCTATAGCCTGCATTGGGCCATAAACCTAATTTGAAGGAATTATTAGGTAATTGAGGAGTGGCCCTTCGGGTTTAATTTGCACCTAGTAAGCTGATCTGTAGACACAGAGATTTAGGAAAAGGATGGCAAGTAGGAGTATAGCTTCCAGTCGTCATTCTCATGGCATGAGTTGTGACAATACGTGAACTCATCTTTTTTTTTTTTTGTCTGCGAATTGTCACCATCCTAAGTTACTGTGAGTTAAGATAGGACTGACGATAGCCAAGTACATCCATAGGATAGTCAAGTGGTTAGGTTCCCATCTTCTTCGAAAAATACAACTGCAGTCGATGTATTGTCCCATCTATTCAAAAATGGTGAAATTATGAAATTTCCCTCTTCTGTGTGAAGAGGACAATTGTTGATTAATTCCTTCCCCACACAGCTTGACCTTTTCACTAAGGATTCTAGGGGCATATTTTAAAGTTTCACTAATTGGGGCAGGAGCTCGTCCGCGAACATAGGAATGGCATTATCCTCATTCCGTCACTATACGATCGACAATAAGGCTCTATAGAAGAGATACCACTCCACCTTGAGGGCTGCCTTTTGAAGTAGTGACTCTCAATTCGGTATTGCCTACCGACTGCAAATCTACGACTAATTCATACTTTGTTGCTCTGGCAGGTTCATATTTACATTTTGACCACATTTTCAAATCTCTGTGAATTTTCTAGACCTAACGTACTCCTTATTTGCTCGGAGAGCTCACAGACCCTTCTAGTTCTGCTTTTCAGCACCGCTCTATATTTTTTCAGTTTCTTTGCACGGATTTCGCAGTGGTGGTCGGACGAAATCTGACACGTCTGGGCAGGTTTTCCACTGGATTCCAGTGGGATTTCAATGTCCTGGGGATGTCTTGCAATTGATGCCTTTCAATGCCAAACATTCTTTAGTATTTCCTCTTCTCTTCGTGGTAGTAGTCCAAGTCAATTTTGGTTCCTTGGAACGTACGGACATCAACAAATCTGGAAAATCAATCTAGGTGGTGGTAAATTGATCAGAAAACCTTCAACAGGCCTTATGAATCTAGTGCTTGCTACGATGACATTTCTTCCCAAGCGAAGTCTATAAGCCTGAATTGTTGGAGGCGGTGTCGTGCAGACTATATCTGTCGACTGTGCTACCAAAAATGTCCTCATTTCCTAGCTTTTCATATAAATTGCGAATAGTTTCAACATCATGGTAAGGAAATTGAGCATACTAGAAATACACTTTTTAAAAAAATCACTTTCCTCCTCCCTAGATGAGTGCTTGATGCCGATTGTCAGGAGGAGCTCATTCACATAACAAAAACTCCAGACGTTTGTCCTAAGCTTCTGATAACAAATTCATATCTTATCGTCATTTGTTTTATCCAGTGTTAATTCCATCGCAGTTAAAAGATGACAGTTAGATCTAGTTTATTGCAGGCTTCACATGGTCTGTTCAAGACTTTCACTTTCACTTGTAAATCTTTTGCCTACTTATAATTTTCCAGAAATGAACCGATGAGAAACCCAATACTTTAGAATGCCTCATGGCAATTTTCAAATATCTGCTTTGTATATAACAAAGTCCCCTAAAAGAGGTATTAACCAGGTTATAAGACTGGATGCAAACAAAAGGATCGATTCCTTTTTGGGAGTTCTTTCGCAATTCCCTAATTCAACGGTGAATTTAGACACGCGCCCGCGAGCAAGCTTAAGCACTTAACGCGAACTTGAAACGTTGCCTAAAGTAGTCAATAGTTTTCTCTTTTAATTATCGTCCAGCCCAATCATCATCGGACCTACGTTTATTTAACCCATTCTGGCTCAAAATACGAATGTGAGTGTTTAGAGATTTTTCTAATTTAACCCATTTCCTTTGTCATTTTGCTTAAGTCCGCATATTTTATACTTTTTCCTAATCACTATACAAACAGATACCAAGTAAATCTTTAAAATTAAAATAAAATATTAAAACAATTAATTAAGTTTCTCGGCATGTCTTCGAATTTAGTACAATAATACTGTAGTTAAGTCAAAATAAAAATAAAACTTAAAATAATTTGTAACGTGTTTGTGGAGTATCTTAAACAAAGGTAGTTGCAAAAAATCTAATAATTATCTAGAGAAAAACGTCTTTAAATATAAAATCATTTTAACTGAAATAAGAAAGACATTCAAAGTTAGAAAAAGAAACTCAATACCCACCAATTGTCTAAGTAGATGACTATACCAAAATTTTACACAAATAAACTAACTAAAAAACAAAACTTAAAGATAAATGTTTCAAAATTTAAAAAAAAAAAAACCAAAATTGTATACATAATCAAAAGGATATATATATTTTTTCATAACTCCTGTCAGATGGGTGATCTGTTTTTTATTTATTTTCCATTTATTTAATTTTTCTACAAAACATATTTGTATAAAAGGAAAATGTCTTAAATTAAAAAAAAAAAACAAATAAAATAAAAAATACAAAACATTTTCGAATACTTACACTTTTACTGGGGGGACAAATTTTACGCTATATTCACTCTATACCTAAACATATGACTCTATATCAGTAACGAAAAAATTCAAAATAAATAAGAAAAAATAATTGTTGTCTATTTACATATTAACCAACATATGTTACATTATAAATAAATAAAAACAAAACAAAACAAAATGTACTTAAATAAAAAGAGAATTAATTAAATGAGACCAAGTTTGTGAAGAAAAATGAATATTAATCAAAAATTCTTAGTAAAAATAATTTGATTGTAACTTTATTGATATAAAATGAAAACTGTTACACAACTATATAAATGAAAATTCAACAAATAAATAAATAAATATTTAAAAGTTATTAATATGAATATATTAGTGTTTCTCTTTTGTTTCGTTTAATTTAAAAATTACAAACAAAAAAATAAATAAATAAAAAACAAAATACTTCCCTTTCCATTGGAATAACAACAAGGACAACAAAAACGCTGTCATCACTTAACAAACAAAATGGTAAAACAATTTTTTATTTATATATTTATAATTTAGAAGAACAAAATCTTAAAAAAAAAAAATAAATAAATAAAACATAAAAATAAACTGTAATTTATAATAGAGAAACAAACTATGGTTGAATAATGAGTTTTTGGAATGGGAATGTTTAAATATACTATGAGTATATTTTGTCTATGAATAACTTTAAGTTTTCTCCTTTTGTTTTTGTTTTTTTATTAACTTTATCTAAATATGAATACCCACAAACAAGATTTTTTTCTTCTTTTATACATTTTTTTGTTTTTTCTGTTGGTCAATATGCATTTTATGTTTTAGTTTGTTTATATCTTTGGACTCTTGTTTGCATTTATTTGCCTATTGTTGTAAATACATATACAATTACCTTACAACAAAACTATCCTCCGAATATAAATATGTGTTTTTCTTCTTTTTATTAAATAAAAATACTAAAGCTTTATGTTTTTATCTATACTTTGACAGAAAAAAATACTACACATTCACCCAGGTCCGAAATATCTACATATATAAGCCGATGACTTAGAACTTAACTGCGTAGCTAGATTTATTTTCTGCCGGAACACACCTTGAGAAAGAATTAATCTGTTAAGCCCCTTGTACCGTAATTTCTCAGTTTTTCTAACAAAACCGAGTTAGCCCACCATTAAGACATTTGAAGAAATCAGGAATCATTCTTTTGGTCTGCCGTTATCCTGATAAAGTTTTTCTTCAGATACTCTTTTGTGACATTCAACTGTTAATGGAAGTCCTAACTGAGGACGTCGGCAGACTTGCCTAGCATCTCA
This sequence comes from Volucella inanis, assembly GCA_907269105.1. Taxonomy (NCBI): domain Eukaryota; kingdom Metazoa; phylum Arthropoda; class Insecta; order Diptera; family Syrphidae; genus Volucella; species Volucella inanis. The sequence goes on from OU026154.1 coordinate 128,657,701, forward strand.
TTTTCGGTGAGCGTATTGTAACCCAGAGACCCTAACAAGAAACAGAGGATTCACTTTTTTGATTGCAATCACAGATGCCCTGCATACTCGAACTAGCTTGAAGGTAGTGAGACAGTTCAGCAAGACCTCATCGTTGTTGTCTTCCATAAAAACACCATAATCGTCGGCACTACTTTTCTGGCTCGGATTCTAGACTACACCATTACTGAGAACAAGAAATGCCGGTTTCATACGAGGGCTATTTGATGATTTTGACAATTAATTTTTCAATATAATCGCCTTTCAACTCGATACACTTTTTCCAGCTGCAACTTTTTTACCCCCTCCGTATAGTACGACTTTTGTTTGCCTGCAAAATACTCCTCTTCCTTGTTCGACCCGTACTATTTCCTGGCGAGCGATCTTTTAAGGTTTGGGAACATAAAAAAGTCACAGGGAGCCAAATCCGGAGAATATGGAGGATGGGGGAGCAATTTGTGATACAATTCGTAATGCAATTCGACCAATTTAGATGGAGCGACTGCGAAAATGTGAGCCGGTACCTTCCCCAAATGTGGTCGTTTTTTTTTTAAATCGGCGTTGAATCGACCCGATAAATCGACGTAGTATGCTCCTGTGAATGTTTTTTCCTTCTTTAAATAGGCAACCTCGTGCGTTCCAAAAAAACGGTGGCCATCACCTTTCCCTCCGAATGCACGTTCTCCGGCTAAAACCCACTGCTTGGATTGTTCTTTGGTCTTTGGAGTGTACCAATGAATCCGTGTCTTATCGACGGTCCCGAAACGACGCAGAAACTCCTCAGGATTTCGATTAAACAGGGCTAAGCACGTCTTTGAAATGGTCTCACGATTGGTCACATCACGCGAACAGCTTTCTCATGCCCAAAATCTCGTTCAATTGTGATGTCTGTTCTCTCAGCCAACTCGCGAATTTTCACCCAATGGTCCGCCAATACGAAATCATGGATTTTGTCCACGGTTTCCTCTTGGTAACCGTTTTTAGACCACCTGGGAGCGGTTAATCAAAAACCGACGTGCGGTCATGGCGAAATTCTGCGAATCAATGGTAAACGGTTGTACGGGAAGTTGAATGGGTCCCATACACACCATCGAAAAGAGGCTTTATTTCCTTGCAGGTCTTGCCACTCAAAAACAAGAATCGGATCACGGAGTGATACTGTTCTTTTTCCAAGGTCGCAAAAACCCTAGCACGATGTTTTGAAATAGTTTCCAAAAGAAAACTAAGCTTCGGATTGTCAGGCGAGCTAAAATAGGTTACATAGGAATCGCCACTCATCAAACAGCCCTCAAAACTAAATCTGTATATTGTGACATTCTGTCCGATTTTTCGATGTTGGGTGCACCTTGGTCCTTTTTGCTGATATCATATGGTTTACTTACTTCTTTCACGCCTAAACCCATTTTTTTCCTCGTCTTTGGGATTGGGATTGAATTTTGATGCTTGCACTCTTTTTTTTCCCTCATAAAGCGTTGTATTCTATGTACCTTTCCACGATCTGAAGGTTGATCAGTTTTCTTGGCCGCTTTTTTTTTTAGTAGTCTCAAGGAATTTTACTATGGCTGACCTTAAAGAGCGCCTGAAAGTGTGTCATTAACTTAGGTTAAGGGATTGGTGAATTGTAACCTTATATAGCGAAGCAACTCCCGGGGATGTTCAAGTCTCCCGAAAACAACAGATTGTGTTTTGTGCTCCTAGGTGAACTCACTAGACATCCGCGGCAGTATCTACTCACTATCCAATTTATTTTGTTCGGAATTAGGGATCAAGTCGTTGCTTGACTTTCTATACAATATCCGAATATAGTCAGAGTCAAACAGTGGTTGGATGAATAGCTAAGATTTCAGTTTGGAAGACGTTACAGTTACATGGAATGATTGGTATATAAAGAGGCTCTCCGAAAAAAACACCTTCGACTGGCTGAACATAAGCATTTCGAAAGACAATTCACGTTCCTTTCAGGAATGGAGCACACGATCTTGTAGGGTAGGATGGTATATCCAACATTTATCTTCTTCAATCTCTAATTATCATTTAGTCTCAGGGTATGGTCGAAAACACGGAGATAATCACAAGGCATTGGCCAATTTGAGCCCATGCTGCCAAACTACAGCAGTTGGTGGAATGAAAATGATAAGGAAACTCTCTCTCATTTCCTCTGCAAAGGCACGGCGCTAGCAGGAGACAGATTACGTTCACTATACCAACCATTACCTTAACGACATCTCGGGTAAAGGAATACGAGATCTAATCTGTTGAATAATCCACAGGCTGGATCTAGGCACGGACTGTCTCACATCCTCAACCAGGTCCCACAAGCCGTGGTAACAGAAAAGCACATTGTAGTGCTACTTAGGTTCATGTTGAACCGCCACCTATACCTACCTTAGAGAGCCGCTCTTTGCGTGCAATTGATGGTTAATGTTAGTTCATATTTCCAGAACAGGCCCCTTAAATGGCTATACTATAGGGTTTTTTAATAACGACTTGACAACTTTCTTTTTAAATAAAAGGCGAACCATTTGAGCGGTCGATTCGTTGGACGCAATTTTCAACGACTCGGCCACACATTTCGGCCGCTATTTCGCGTTCAATGTTGGCTCTGAGCTCTTCCGACGTCGTCGGACTGTTGGCATAACCCAATGACTTTACGTAGCTCCACAGAAAATAGTCAAGCGGCGTTAAATCGCACCAACGAGGCGGCCAATCGACTGGCCCATGTCTTGAAATAACACGCTCACCATACTTACTCTTCAATAAATCGATTATAGCGTGTGCTGTGTGGCTTGTGACACCATCCTGTTGAAACCACATGTCGTCCAAGTTCATATCTTCCAATTCGGGCCAAAAATAATCGATGATCATGGCGCGATAACGCTGATCATTCACAGTAACGTGACGATCATTATCGTCGACGAAAAAATATGACCCAATAACGCCGCCGGCATGCAAACCGCACCAAACAGTTATTTTTTGTGGATACAGTGGTGATTCATGAAGCACATGTGGGTTTTCATCCGACCAATAACGCATATTTTGCTTATTGACGAACATATTGGGCCAAAAATGAGCTTCATCACTGGAGATGATTTTGCGATGAAATTCATCATCTTGGCGCATCTTCTCCTGAACCCAATTGGAGAACGTACGTCGCTTCAAATGGTCCATCGGCTTCAATTCTTGAGTCAGCTTGATCTTGTTTGGGTGTAAACCAAGATCTGAGCGATGTCCAATTCTTTTGAACGCCGTGGAATTAACTGATTTGGTTCGTTATTTACCGACGTCTGAACGGCAGCGATATTTTCGACACTTCGACCAACCCTTTGTCTCACTGACACGGCAATTTTTGTACTAAACTTGTTATTGCCTTTCTACTAGGGCGAGAATTACGACCGAAAATTGGAGTTAACGCTCTTAAAGTTGCAGTCACCGACTCTGTGATATGTAGAAAATTTTTATAATTTGCAGACTTTGCTCGTTAGTGTACTTTATCATGACAGTTTGATGATTAGTGAAAGAGTGCGTTCACAAATTAAATTCAAAGTTGTCAATAGCGACTTGAAAACCCTATATAAGTCAAAATTGGTCTTATGACCGTGTATTTATCTTAACAGCAATCACTGCAGTATAACATATGTCCAAGCTAAGAGGGCTTAAACTCGGTCTGTTCCATTCCACCTATTGGATGAGTCAAGCGAGTTGTTCGGGTGTTTATTTTCAAGTTGCTTGCGTCATAGTATCATTAGATCAGAGCAGAGTTGACCCGATGAGTAGCCCTCAACCAGAAGAATTATGCTCTCAGTGGCACGCACAATCTTAGAAGCTCAACCTCAGAAACTACTAAAGCTAGTTGTGAAGCGCTTTTGAGGTCTGGGCCTTTAAAAGTGGCCTCGAAAGGAATCTCCATTTCAAGAGGCTGGATCCAAGTAACACTTCATTCCACGTGGGTAGTTCTTCCGCCATTCTTTAGTCAGACATTGTCTAGCGTTTGCAATGCCCATCACGAGAAAGCCAACGAAGTGCTTGATACAAGCTTCAAAATATTTGCATATTGGCCTAATCAATGTCCTACGCAGTCGGTCATGCTGCTCACTGGCCCTGTTTAAGATTGAGGTATACTTTAGAAACCCCCAAGAGAAGCTAAGCTCAACCACAGCCTAAACTTGTATAGGTTTTTGGGAATTTTTTGATTGATTTCTCAGTACACCGTGTAGATTTCCTATTTTCTGTTTTAGAACACTAAAAAAAACAACCTAGAAACGAACACTTTTAACCCAAAAACACGTCCTTTTTAGCTCTATCTCTCTTCGTTCTCTTTATGTTTATGTTTATTTTAGTTTTTGGTTTTAATCCTTGTCTACTGTATGAACTTTCGTTTCCTTCAAATAATTCAAAACCAAGTAATCCCAGCTGGCACGAGTTATGCTATGACAGTCATTTATTTTGCATATGAAAATTAGTTAATTAAAATTCAATTGTAATATACGTTCTAATAGATGCAGTTGCTAATCAAAACCAAAAAAGTAAAAAAAAATAAAAAAAAAAAACTACTTTTTCAATATTTCCCAATGCATACATACCAAGCCATATATACTTATGCTAATATTTTATACATATATGCCTTTATATAAAGATAATGTTGTAAATTTTTTATTCAAAAAAAAAAAAAAAAAAAAAAAAAAACATCTTAAAATATTTTTAAGGAATGTGAGTTGTAGATAGTATTACATATCATGATTGTACATTTATTATTATTTTTTTTCTTTACTTTTGTTTGGTTTATTTAAATTTTCATTTGTGTTCTCTGTCTCTTGTTGCATTGCAAAGTGAATGCGAATGTACATATAATAAAGTTTTAAGTGTCGTGTTACATAGCTATTAATCATTTAGAATTACTACTGCTACTTTTTATGTAATTTATGCGTAAAATTTAAATTAACTTGTTGAAAATATAATAGCAAAAATGATGTATTTATGTCTAACTTAATAGATTAGTAGCTAAGCTTCTTGCTTTGTATCTAGATATGTATAATAAATTGTGATTCTCTAATTTATTAATATTAAGTCGGTGATTGTTTATCAACAAACAAAAATATTAACAAACATTTGCACGTAATTTTATTGGTTGAAATACGTCAAAAGTTTTGTAATTGTTAAAACAAAAACTATCCTCAGTAATTCTCTTGTGAAATTATCGTCCTTTTTTATTTATTTTTTTCTTAATTTTTTTATATATATTTCTAAATTATTAGAAATGCACAAAAACAAAAGGAAAATATTTCTGAAATTCCCGAACCATTTTAAATCTATGTAAGTTCTAAACAAAATAATTTTCAAAATAATTTTGTATAAAAATCAAGAGCTTCTAATTTTTACCTTCTTTTGTTGCCAAATAAAATTTTAAGAATCTCTAATAATTGTTTGCAGGACTGTTGAACATATCTACAAGGTTGCGCAAAAGTTGCCACCCGATGTTCTTTGGCTGTAATTTTTTTTTTTTTAGGAATGAAAAACTTTAGTTCCACTTTCGGATTATGTTTACTTAATGTCATGCTTTTTTTTCCTATTACTTACTTATTTACTTAGGCAGCGCTACAGTCCATGGTGGACTTGAACCTCAACCAATAAGCATCTCCATCCATTTGCGCGCGCCACGTAAAGCGAGGCCTTCCTCTACTGCGTTGTTCATCTAGATTGGAGTTGAAGATTCTGATGTTCATTCACTCTACATGTGCCAGCCAAAACACTCAATACACATTATTCGACCAGGTCGATGTCGATGTATAGTTCGTAGAGTTCATCGTTGAATCGTCTTCTCCAAAACCCGTCAACGCATACGGGACCAAATATCTTACGAAGAATTTTTCTCTTAAAATGACCAAGGGTATCTTCACTTGCTTTAGAAAGGGTCCATACTTCGGAACCATAGAGCAAAACTGGTATTACAAAGGTCTCTTATAGAGTTTCCTTGGTTTTTCGGATTGTTCGGTACTACCTCAAATTTAAAGCTGTCGATTATGACATTCTGGCCGATTCGTCAATGTTGGTTGTTTCTTCTTGTCGATAGCATATACTTTGTTTTGCCCTCGTTTAACGCTAGTCTCATTTCTGCCGCTTTTGTTGCTATACTTGCAAACGTACCAGTGACAACTCTCTGTGTTCTACCAAGCTTGTTGCCAAACACAAGAAGAGTTCGCAGAATCTTTGGGTGTCACTGAAACAGCCATTTCAAAACGTTTAAAAGCAGCTGGATATATTCAAAAGCAAGGAAATTGGGTTTCACATGAACTCAAGCCGAGAGACGTCGAAAGGCGGTTTTGCATGTCTGAAATGCTGCTGGAACGCCACAAAAGGAAGTCATTTTTACATCGGATTGTTACTGGTGATGAAAAATGGATCCATTACGACAACTCCAAGCGCAATATCATATGTGAAACCCGGCCAACCAGCCAAATCAACGGCAAAGCCGAATATCCATGGCGCAAAAGTAATGCTCTGTATTTGGTGGAATCAGATGGATGTGCTGTATTATGAGCTGCTAAAACCGGGTGAAACCATCAATGGACAACGCTACCGCACACAATTAATCCGTTTGAAGAGAGCAGTAGCTGGAAAACGCCCGGAATATGCGACCAGACACGAGGCAATAATTGCTATTCCGGTTAAGAACTATTTGGAAAATAGTACCCCACCCGTCTTATAGCCCAGACCTTGCCCCCTCTGACTACCATTTCTTCCGGTCGATGCAGAACGCCATCACTGAAATACGGTTCACATCAGAGCAGAATATCAAAAATTGACTTGATTCATTCTTGGCTGCCAAGCCGGCGCAGTTCTTTTGGAATGGGATGAAAAAAAGTCATAGCTTCTGATGGGCAATACTTCGAATAATACTATTGTACATATTTTTCTTAAATAAACGTTAAAATTTTGAAAAAAAAACCACACGAATTAAATTACATAACCAATAGACATGGCTTTATATAGCTCGTCTCTGTAGATGTTTTCAGATGCGGTTTTAAAATCGATAAAAAGGTGGTGAGTATCGATTTCAACTTTTTGGGTTTTCTCCAGGATCTGCCGTAGTGTGAATATTTGTTTAATTGTGGACTTACCGAGCCGAAAACTGCACTGATAGTGTCCAATCAGATTGTTGACAAATGGATTCAAACGCTCAAAAAATACGGCAGACAATCTCTTATATGCGTTTAGAGAGTCTCCTTTCTTGTGATCCGGGCAAACGATTCTGACGTTCCATTCATCAGGAATACATACATCCGACCAAATCTTTGAAATAATCTGTTGTTTGCTCTCTACCAAGTCATCTCCTACTGCCTGAAATAATTCTGGGTGTAGGCCGTCCACCCCGGTAGCCTTGCTCGATTTCAGTTTAGATATTGCTATCCTGACTTCATTTTGATCGGGTGGATGGAATTCTTTATTTGCATCGTCAATATTGAAGGGTTTTCTATGCCTGACATCGGAATTTGTGTCGTCTTCATCGTTTAGCAGTCCGTAACTCTAATACAAGGTTTCGTTGTTCATCTTTACAGGTTTCCGTTCGGGTCTTATCACTCTGACACGTTCTTTTTACTTCTTGGTCAAACTTTCGAACATTTTGGCATCCTTGACGAATGCTCTTTTTAAACTTGTTGACTCGTGACTTCAAAAGAAGCCGGGAATGGTTAAATCAGTCGATCTTGCCGACAAATCGCAAATCGCCAAAACGAGAGATTAGGCGACCCGGAATGCAGCCCTCAGAATTTCGAGTGTGGTTCGTGCTCCATTGCTCCATTCTGTTGGAACCACATGTTCTCCAGAATTAATTTATTCAATATGGAAAGAGAAAGTCAATGAACATGGGTCTGTAGCGCTCCGCCACAACTGTCGTTATTTTAAGCGGGTGTAATGGCTCTTCGTGGATTATACACGGATTTTCACTGCCCCAGAAGCGATAATTTTGTTCATTCACATATCACACAGAGATGGAAATGGGCCTCGTCGCTCATAATGATTTTCGATGAAAAGTAGTCTTCTTCGTGTTCGAAGTTAACATGTTACAATCTTTCACTAAAATTCTCTGTAAAGACAGCCAATTGATGCCCAATTGCTTGGCACGTCATCTGTTCAATACTCTGGGTTCTCTGCGACATCTTCAACAACAGCTGCGACATTCTCAGTAGAACGGCTGGGGCAGGGCAGTCCTGACAGCATCTCATGTTGTCCCATACTCTTCTAAGTGAGCGGCTTAACTTCGTAGTATTTGCCCAGTTGATGACGGATGCACATTCTGCGTTCTTAAGGAGTATAGCGAGTATAAGAGTATACACGAGTCCTATTCCACCATTGAAGCTGTTTTTCTTTGGTAAAAAAATCTTAACTCAATCTTCTTGGCTCCTAATCAAGGGTTACCAACGTTTAGGTTCTAGAACATAGTGACATTGAAGATAATGAATAGACAGTTGCATTAGCTAGGCGGGTGTCGGCTCCTGGTGAATTATTAACCGAAACAGTCAAAATTCTGCTTGGAGTTGTCAAGGGGAATATATTATACAAACACTTACTCATCCTGCCCAACCAAGTCTATCATAGATTAACAAACTGCTTATCAAGAAAAATGTGACCGGCTTGTAACTAGGTAAGGACAGCAGAAGTACTAACCAAATGAAGACAAGAAATTGCTACAACCATAGGTCCCTGGCTTTTAGAGGAACATGAAGTTAAGCTAGGTATACTCTTACCCATTTGCTCAGCTCCAGTGGGCACTTGATACTACGCCTTATATAAACATCTATCTTCGATGATCTACAAGAGATATCTAGCAAACGAATCGGAGAACTAATCCTTTCCTAAACTCTGCTGGATGGTTTCAATAAGCTATCTATAATTAAGAAACAAAAGAACACATTAATACTCGCCGACAACTAAGTTTTTGAGTTATGTCATCAAGACGGCACTACAATTGCTCATTGAGCTTTCTCCGAAAAAGTAAGCTGGTCGTTGTCGTGATAGAACAGCACTCTTATCCTTGTCAAACGCGACTGTATTTCTATCACTCGAAATTACTTATTGTAGTACTACCTTGTGATAAAACGTTTCTTCTTCAAAAAGTCCATAAGGACTGTTCCCTTCGAATCCTGAAAAATAGTAGTCATGACCTTTCCAGTCGATGAGATCGACTTTCTTTGTCTTCTTCAGAGCAGACTCGTATTACCGCTTGGTCTATGGCGTATTGTAATGGTTTGACACGCAAAAACTTCTGCGGATTTCAATCAGAAAGCTCCAGACACTGTTTTGAATTTGACATTCGTGTTTGCTTGTCCATTACGAACAATCGCGTCACCCATCGAGCCGTATATGAGGTATGTTCAAAGTTCCCTTCAAAGTAATCAAAATAAATAAATAAATAAGTGGCGCGACATCCCGGTTTGGGCCAAGGCCTAGCTTCTCGCACTCATGTGTGTTTCTCACTTTGTGAATTTTTACACTCTTGAGGAGGGCCCATTGTTTATTTTCTGTTCCGAACGGCTCTCCTGAGAAGCTTTTTCATAGGCAGAATTTTGACTTACTAGGTCAAATATACGCCAAAAGGTTGATGACGATTTTGAAGAATTTGCTGTTGTGCTCCTACTGGGAGTCGAACCAACTATAACGCCATCGCCACGCTTTTTCCAATTATCGAAGCACTTCTCTTAAGTATTTTTTGGTATAGTCTTGTGCTCTCCAGCGATGTAGTGTTTTTTCCTCAATCGTTGCAAATCTTTGTCCTTTCATAGGTTTCTTCAGTTCTGGGAACAGGAAAAATTCGCATAGGGCCAGTTATGATCTTTTGAGCAAGTTAAGATCATCATTGACGTCATTCAAGAGCTCCTGAGTGATACTCATCCGTCGCATTCTCCTGATCAAAGTTAAGAAGTTTCGGAAAAAACTTCGCTAACATACGTCTCATGCTCAAAACATCCGAAATAATTGCATGCCACGAGCCAACCGATATGTCAACGTCCCTATCAACTTCTTTTATGGTAATTCGCCGATTTTTCAAAACAGTTTTCCTAACAGCTTCGACGTTAATATCATTTTGTTGATGTGAGGCGGCGTCCAGAGCGAGGTTCATTGGCATCTTCTCGGCTATCTTGGAAGAGCTTTTACCACTTGCAAACATTTCTTTTACTTAGAGCAAACTCGCTGTATGTCACTGTCAACATTTCAAGTGTTTTAGAGCAATTCATTCCACTTTTTATACAAAATTTGATGCAAATCCTTTGCTCTATTTTTTGTAATAATTGAAAATTGTCGAGCACACCTTATCTTTTCTATCTGTTAAAAACAAAATAAGTATGCTATGCCATATACTTGAAATATGAACAGTCGCACCTCGTACATTAACCCAAATTTTCCCATAATATACTAACTTGATCAAAAAAATTTCAAAATTTATTCAGAAAATTAAAAATAGAAGTTTATTTATCTAAATCTACATATACTGTCCAATTCAAAGTAATTCCCATCGACTGCAACACACTTATGCCAGCGCTTGATCCAATCCTCGAAACATTTTTTATAATCAGTTTTCGGTATATTCATCAGTGATTCCTGCGATTTTTCCATTACTTCTTCTCGGCTACTGAAACGCGTTCCCCGTAGTGGTTTTTTAACTCGATTACATTTTTTTTTTTTATAATTCCACGCGCGCAACAAAGGGATATGAAAACGGGCTTTTCACCATGGCGCGGGCGGGTGGTGTAGTAGTTTGAAACTCAGATGTACTAGGTTTCGATATTTTTCCCAGAGGTGGTTGTCAAACTGGAGCCAGTGCATCCTCAACCAGTGGGCCTTAGTACGTGCTAGTTGTGCATGTTGGAGTAGTTGCTGGCTGGGCTAAATGTTAGTTTGTTACAGTCTTATGGCAGTGTTATGCCTTCATGTCAGAGTTGACGCCAACGGGTTTACATATAACTACATACAAATTGCATGAAAAGACTTTTTCAGAGAATTGCCTCGCACGGGATTCGAACCCGTGACCCTCTGCTTGGGGAGTCAATGCATATACCACCACACCACAGCCACCTCCCACATCAATTGAACAGAAAGAAATCTGGCTCCCTGTGATTGATTAAATTGTTGCATTTTTCGTCACAAAATTACGAATAATGATGGCACTGTGCGACGGCGCGTTATCATGGTGCAATCCACGAGTTTTCTGGTCTCTTTCGGCGATTTGCTTCACGCAAACATCTCATAAAGCCCAAATAATACTCTTTGTTTACTGTCTGACCTTCTGGCAAAAATTCATGATGCACTACACCGTTGTAATCCACGAAAACCGTGAGCATTGCCTTCTTTTTTTGACTGAAAACCACATGGTTTTTTTGGTCTCGGTTCATTTGGTGAACGCCATTCACTTGCCGGATGTCTGGATTGCGTGTCGAACTCATAAACCCACGACTCGTCTCCAGTTATGATCCTTTTGATGAATGTGGGATCGGATTCAGCCTCGCAAATCAACCCTTTTGCGACGTCAACACGGTCTCTTTTTTGCATGGAATTGAGATCTTTTGGCACCAACTTTGCTGGTAAACGACGGAAACCCAAATCATTAACCAAAATGTCTTGGACGGATCCATAAGCAATGTTCAAGTCCTCCGCTATCTCTCTGATGGTTAATTTGCGGTTATTGACCAACATTTATTCTACTTCATCAATGTTTTCGTTGGTTTTCGATGTCGATGGTCTACCACTGCGTTCATCATCTTCGATTGACTTACGACCACTTTTGAACCGCTCGTGCCACTGGTAAACGACCGTTTCCCCTAGAGATTCGTTGCCGAAACACCTTTTCAATATTTCCAACGTTCGCGCACCATTAAATCCGTTTTTTACGCAAAATTTAATACAAGTTCGAATTGTAAAAAATCGCCAACACACACAGAGATAGATGTACTCTTAGGTACGTAACTTTTGTAAATGTCAAGCTATGACGCTAAGATATAGACGGAATGTCAACAACAGATGTACCAACTCAACAAAAGAAAAATAAACAGAACTCAAATCGGAACAATGGGAGCCCCACCCGGTGGTTATTCCGTTTTTTTGTCAGGATGGTATTTTCGCAGACCCAGATATTAAGCCGCATTCAGCATGAATGCTAGCTAGCTACACATTTTCCCCATCTTTCACGCAATTTATGGATTCCACGCTAGCAAAACTGTTCGTCTTTTGAAGCAAACCAAAAAGTCACCCAATTTTCGACTTCCTCGTATGATTCGAATTGCTGCTCAGCTAATGCGTGTCCCATCGACGAAAACAAATGGTAGTCGGAAAGAGCCAAGTCTGGTGAATACGGCAGGTGGGGTAGCAGCTCCCAGCCAAGTGCTTTTTTTGTATCCTGATCCAGTTTTGCTTTGTGTACAGGTGCATTGTTTTGGAGAAAAATTACCATGCCGTGTCTTCTGGTCCACTCTGGTCGTTTTTCGATCAATGCATGGTTCAAATTGATCATTTGTTGTCGGTAGCGATCTGTGTTAACGGTTTCACCAGGTTGTAGGAGCTCGTGGTACATCAGACACACAGCATTGTTTTCTTGCTGAATCGATCTGGTTTTGCAGTTGAAGTTCATGGTGGTTGTTCCGGATAAACCCATGATTTTTCCGTTTAGGATTCTGAAAATAAATCCATTTTTTCACAAGTGGTTTTTCGGTTTACCGTCTGTCTTTCATTCAATTCATTTGGAACCCATTTTCCAGACTTTTGGATCTATCCCATAGCTTTTAAACGATCAGAAATTGTTTGTCATTGACTCGAAGTGTCGTCGTCATGCAATATTGTTTGCAATTCGGCGTCTTCAACCTTTTTTGGTGGTCTTCTACGTTCTTCATTTCTCACATCAAAATTGTTATCTCTGAACCGTTGAAAGCATCTTTTGCATGTTGCTTCTGATAGAGCATGATCACCATATGCCTCGACAAGCATTCGATGCGACTCTGTAGCACTTTTCTTCAAATGAAAACAAAAAATTAATGCTTTCCGCAAGACATCATCATCACGATGAAAAAATATGATGTTTGCTCAATGACTTGACGTATACTACAATAAATATGTTTGACAGGTGTCATAGCAACCAAAAAAAAAAATAAATAAAAATTAAGGTCCGTTCACAATAAATGTTCTCTATCAAGACATTTGTATCTTGACGCTCACTTCACACCGGTACACCTGGTATATAAGACATTGTGTGTAGGTAATGGTGTAATCACTGCAGCCTTAATAATATATTTCCTACCAGTTACTAGACTCGTAAGGCTCTGTACATCTAAGATCCTTTTTTATATTCACAGCAAAATTTAAAATCAATATTGCTTCTCTCCCTAGAAATGCAATATTTCATCGGCTTAGAAATTAGTAACTTCTTTAACTATCTCCATTTACAGTCCATTTAAGATTGTCGAAGAAACTTTTAGAAAACTACTTGCACGCAAAGAAAATCGAAAACTCCTTCCCAGGTATATCGATAGTTCACATAGTTTTCTCACAAATTATTGGTAAAATATTTAATACTTTTGCCATCTATTTTTATGCCAATTAAAAATAAAAGACCCTCCAGAATGACAGGCACTCTGTCAATTAGTTTATGATCGTGGTTCTATTGAGAAACTATCTTCGTGGTAGGTTAGGGGACCATAGGAAATAAATAAGTTAATATAGCTGCTTCTGATGTCAATAGTCTTTGCAATCAAACTTTGATAATTATAACCGAAGTATCCTTGTCGAACTACAAAGACACATTTGTACTGACAGTTGATCAGAAAAAAGGAGAGTCATCGAACCAGAGGTAATGGAAATGAGCCCTTGATCAATCCCAGAATTTTCACATCCATAAAAGGATTCCAACTTTTTCATTAATTTTTCCGTGGACTTACAGTATATGTGTATGTGTGTTACTAAGATATATCTCTTATAGCCAAGGGGATACTATCATACATTTTAACACATATTTTTATACTCATTTCAGCTTCCTAATAACAGTACTGGAATCCGAATGGAATATCCCCGTAAACTTCCGATTGTTGAAGTGGTTACTGTGGACACCCTCTTCAGAACTCATACTGAGCTCCCAACAGTGAATTAGGGGGAGCCAAAGTAATTTACGTATTTTTCTTTTTTTTTTTCTCATAACCGCAAAGGATATCACAGGATTGCCACCTGGATGGAAGAGTTTTTTGAAATTGTTTCTCACTTTTTTACTTCGTTGATTTTCTTCTTTTTGTTTACTGTGTTGCTCCATTCATTTCCTGCCGACAAAGTTTATATCTTTTGTAATTTTATTTTACTTTTAGCCCCCGCTATCTTTAAGAAAAAGGAGGAAAACTTTTGCTACGATTGTGCCTGTGTAGGGGAGACTGTAAGAAAAGGGAATATATGAAAAGAAACGGTCAAGAGGGAATATAATAAGGCCGGCCGGATCGATTCCTGTCATTTTTCTTGATGGCAAGGATATTCATCCATAAGTTGTATATGAAGTTGAAAAGTTTTTTTTTTCTTTTTTTTTTTACCGTTCTACAAACGACACCCGGAGTACACTGGAGAAGTGGACAACTTGTTTTGTGCGGAAATTGCGTTTGAGTTGTGAAAAATTAGTTTCCTTGAAAGTTTTCCCCCTGAAGCTGGCGAGAAGAAAAAGAGGATAAAGATGTTACTATTTGTTTGTGGGGGCTGAGAGTACTGGTGTTGGAAACTGTCTTAGATGACAGTTTGACAGAAAAAATGTAAAAGATTAATGAAGTGTTAAGGAGCGAAGATAAAGTTAATTTGGATGGTCGACGCAGAGATGTACTGAACCGAGATAATCAATGAAATGCTGGGATAGACAATTACTTTGATTAGGAAAGTTATATCTGCATAGCGGAAGCTTTATAGATAACCGACACTTAATCTGTGAAGTAAGATTTTAAATTAGTTTCGGTGAATTGTCTCTTTGTTTGAACATTGTGAACATCGTTACATGGTACATCATATCTACAATACTAGCATAACTCTGTTAGCGAGTTTACAATTTTTTTATTCTCGTAACAGAGTATACTCATTATACTCTTCTCTTATGTTCCTATTACTGTGACTTTTCAGTCATTCATAGAATGTATTAGCATCTATAATGTCAGAGACAGCAGAGCAGTTGCTGATATCTATGAGCTGTTTGGAATCATTCGTTTGGCCTACCGCCAATCTAGAGACTCATGTCATCTGCAGCTTTGTTCACAGCAAACGCAATTGTTAATGGAAGCTCTAGTCTAAAACGAAAGCAGTCCCAACTCAGATTCGCTTCCTGTTAACTTTCCTCTGAGATTTGCTCTTCAAGTTCATCGTCGATTTTATTTGTAACCTGGGACCCAAACAAAACTTGGTTAGTTTAGCCTTCCAATAGGCACTTAGATACGTCTTGGGATGTGTTTCAATCGGGTTTAATAATTTTATTTATTTAATACCTCACCAACTATTTATTAATTAATTCACAATTTAAACAAAGTGACAAGTGGAGGCAGAGGTCTGTGAACAATTGAGATAATTTTCAATATGTTTTGAAGGTGGGATTACATCGTCCTGTACTCTACAACGAGCTAGGAAGTCCTGGAAGTTCCACCAATTCTTCATACTATGTAATAGTTCATTGTCATCAGCATTGCGTATATCTTCTCTTGGATGTTTTTTTTTTTTTGACAAGGGACGAGATATTCGATCTCGTACTTTCGCAACAACTGGTATTCTGGCCACCAAACCTCAGTACATGTTGGCTTTTAGAGCGCAGCCTTTACTTACTTACTTAAGGTGGCTCTACAGTCCGGGGTGCACCGGGCTTCAAACAACAAGCGTCTCCAGCTAGCTCGATTTATAGGTAGCTGCCTTCAGTTTCGCACGATAAGTTGGCTAAAATCCCTTTTGCACTTGCACCTCAGTCGCCGATTCGAAAACCTTTTGGACCAGAGCATTGTTGTCTATCTGCAGTATGACTTTAACTCTTATGAATAGGTCGATGTTGCTGTACAGCCTGTACAGTTCATCGATGTACCTCCTCCTCCACTCAATATTGTTGTTGTTCGTAAGAGTGCTTTGCTAATCAATTGCCTTCTTAGTCCAAAGAAGCAGCGGTTGGCAAGAGTTATTCTTCATTTGATCTCATCGTTGATGTCGTCGTCTGAATTGATAGCGGAGCCTAGGTAGACAAAGTCCTTAACTACCTCAGAGTTAAATCCATTGAATGTGACATTCTATCCAAGACGTCGATGTTGGGTTTCCTTTCTTATCGACAGCATATACTTGGTTTTGCCTTCATTGATCACTAAACTCACGAAAGCGCCACTGACATCACAGTGCTTTCTTGCGATTATGTCGATATCACCGGCGTATGCAAGTAATTAAACGGACTTTTGAAAGATTGTGCCTCTTGCATTGGAGCGTAAATTTTACAGAATTGCCTTGTCCTGTTTTTCGACATCAAAAGTCTCGGTGAGCTTTTTGCCAACATTTATAGAGCAGCATTCATTCTCCATCATCATCCTACTTAAACGGAACAGTTTGTCAGGGATGCCAAAACTAGATTGCTCTGTATATCTCGTACGCGGACTTACAATTGATGAATAGGTGGAGCTCATGCGATTTTTCCAAGATCTGGCGTAGTGCCAATATTTGGTAGATTGTGGAGTATTCTGGCCTGAAGCCGCACTGATATGGAAACATCAGGTTGTTGATGAATGACTTCAAATGTTCACACAATACGGCAAATAGGATAGGAGAGGATATCCTTTCTTGAGGATCTGACAAACAATTTTTATCCGACCACATTTTACAGATGAGTTGGTGTATGCTCCTTACCATGTCATCGCCTGCCGCTTAGAAGAGGTCGGATGTCAGACTGTCCACTACAGCAGCTTTGTTGGACTAAAGTTGGATTTCATCCCGGTCGGATGGACGAAATTGTTGGTCTATGTGGTCCAGGTTGAAAGCGACTGCCGATTCTTCTACTATGTTCCCTTGTTCATTTTTACAGGCTTCGGTTCGGGGTTTGTGTTCTTGGCAGGTTTTTTATTTTGCCTTTTGGTAAAATTTCCGAATCTCATTCCTAGAGTAGCATTTCTCAATTTCCTCGACCGCGTGCCTGTAGTGCTCCTTCTCTTTCCTGTTTGTCTCTCTTCTACTCGTAGAGTACGTAAGCGGCTCTAATCCGCTTTGTATACACATTGCTTGCCGGCACTCGTCGTCAAACCAGGGGTTTCATTGTAGTGGCCGAGTGAAACCCAAAACAACAGAGGCGGCATCTCTGATGGCTTTTTGGCAATGTTCCCACTAGTCTTCGATACTTGATGCTGGCGGCATAGGACCTCTTAAGAGATTTAGGAAAACTCTATCGGTAAATAATTTGGCGATCTCTTGTGATTGTGGATGTCCGACGTCGATCTTCTTCACAGTATTAGCTTGATTTTGCGATACTCAGTATATCCCTAGACATAACTTGGCTAAAACAATGGAAGTCCAAGTCGATGTTGGCCCCTCGGAATGTTCGGATATTTATAATACTGAAGGCGTACCTTACATCGACCGCAATGTTTTCAATCTGGTTGGCGGTTGATTGATCTGAAGTCAACTTGTGAATATCGAGATGTGGGAATCGCGTGCTAGCTACGACAATGTTTCGCCCCGTGGCGAAGCCGATTAGCCTGAATCCGTTATCGGAGGTGTTGTCGTGCAGGCTATATGTTCCAAAAGTACTACAAAAGATGCCCTCTCTTCCTAGCTTTGCATTAAAACCGCCGAGGACACTGCTCATAGGTATAATCCAGTAGCTCGTATAAGCCATTTTTAGCGTCGTCGTCTTTCTCGTCTGTGGGCCATGCGCCCATATAAGGCTAATGATGTCAAATTTAGCCTCAATACGGAGTGTTATGAGACGCTCGTTCATATGCCGAAAACTCAAGACATCTTGCCTAAGTTTTCCTCTAACAGCGAATCAGCATCAAAACAACTGCTGCTTTTGCCGTTGGTAACAATCGCCGTAGTAGATGTCAAGGTTCTTCAGCGTCGTTTTGTCGGGCCTATCCCGTCAAATTTCTTAGACAACGGTAATATCTGCTTTACAACAGTTCAGAACCTAGTTGTTCGGCTGTACATGACCTATTAAGGGACTTAACATTCCACGTAAAGAAACAAAGTTCGTTGTCTAACCCCCTACATTTGCTGGGGTTGTCAAGAGTAGATTAGTACGTATCCGAAGATTGTATTTGCTTCGTATCTACATATTTTTTCATTGGCCATGACGTTACCCCGGCAGCACAATCCCCAACCTGGAGGGGACTGAAGCTAGTTACTTGTTCTGGAATATGAGTGTTGCCGTTGTTCCACTTAGGACTCATCCGCCACTATCTCTTTTCCCTGACCCTGACTTAGTTTCGGAAATCTGTACCGGTTTCCAAACAGGTCGAAGAAGCCCGGATAAGATCTAATTTCACCGTTAATTCATAAAGTGAACTATATAGTGCTGCTATTTTTGTGGGTTGGTCAGCACTCGCGCTTATAAGTTTGACAAGTCGAGGAGAATATTCTATAATGTCCCAAACGTAGTAAGAACTTTGGTCGCTCCCAAGAGACATCTGAATTTCTGTTTCAATTTCTATCCCATCGCTCATTAATAATGACAATTGCGGCGAGCTTAACACTTCCAGATTGTGCTTGGTCTCCGCTTATACTTGTGTGCGTTGAATATTCAATGTGACGAAAACACTTTCGCAGAACCTTGGTATACACAAGACCGCTGCTCCAGATGATATTTTTATATCCCTCCTTCTTCTGAAGAGGTGTTCTTCCATGCCGGCAAAACCACTGCGTAATCTTTAGGATTCCGTAAGAGTAGATGGGTAAATGCATTTTTCCAGTCTCCTTAAAAAAGGGGAATCTTCTCCTCTCTCCTCCTACAGTCCTACTACAGACAGAAATATCTCCAGACACGGAAACCCCTCAATCACCGTCTGTATTACTTTCGTAGCAACATGTCCACCAGTGATTTGATGGCATGTCTCACTGAAAAGTGGAACCAAAGCCTACATTATCCTGGCGAAAGCAAGACAGTTGCACTTGATATTTCTAAGGCATTTGACAGAGTTTAGCATCAGGCTCTTTTGTGCTTTTGGGATCGATAACTCTCTTCTTCATTGGGTTAGAAATTACCCTTCGAAACGTTCAATTCAAGTTATCTTGCATGGTTTCAAGTCTGATATTCACAAAATAAATGCTGGTGTGCCCCTAGGCTCCGTACTGTTTTCGACACTCTTTTCAATTTTCACCAACGATCTCTTGTCCATTATATTCCTTTACTGACAATTCGTATTCGTTCCCGAACTCATGTCCATGCTCTTCGGCCGTAGAATCGGAACGGCAGCTTATATATATATATAAGCTCATCCGATATAAACAACATCACTGAATGGGGAGCCACCAACAGAGTAGTATCAATAACCACGTGTTAGACGTTACAAAAGAATACTGCTAAATGCCAAGCTTTCCTTAACCCATGTGAAGCACGCTTTTCCTCCTCTGATCTTGTCTTAATGTATAAGGCATTCATCGGCCAAAAATTGGAGTACAATACCCACATCTGGTCAGATGCCCCTAAGGCCTCCTCGCACTTGCTAAATAGGATTCAAACGAATGTAATAAAAATCATGACGCTAATATTTCTCAGTCAACTGATACCCTTGAGCATCGACGTAATCCATCCTACTTTAAGTAATTCTATCACTATTTTCTCGACTAGTGTTGCATCGAAATTTCCAGCAGCATTCCAAACCTTCAAAACTTCAACTGTAACACCTGTCTCGCTTTGAATGCCTACTTTCGAATGTATCATGATTCTTTTTCAGCTTTCTTATATAGTCATTATAACTTGCAAACATTCAAAACCTACGTACATCGGTATCTCTCTTTTTGTCCTCCGTAACTTTCCTCCGCACGTAATGTGAACAAACCCCTTGAGCGCGCGCTAATTAAAAAAAAAAAGCTGTAATACGCCTAGCCATGTTAATTCCCATAGTTCTCTCGCTCCTTTTTCAACTAGGCTCTAAGCCAAGAATAGTTAAATCATGGATTTGTTGACTTGCTTCTCTTTTTTTAATTTGGAACTATTTTTCGATTATCACCCTTTCGGAACTGTCACCATCAACTGTTTCTTCGTACTGCGATATCTACAGGATAATGACTTTGTTTTCCAGAAATCCGCATTAGAAATGTAAATAAATCAACTCTGAATGGTTCCTTTACTTGTTTCTATATTCAGGCCAGATGATATTCTGGAAATTGTGGCCAAATGTAAGAATTAATCGGATTCGTAACCCTTCTCCTTAGCAAATGTAATTTCACCGAGTACATCTTATATTGACAAAGACAATTGAAACCCTATGTAGCTGAAGGATACTTACTTCCGATTATTTCCTACGAAATAATTATTCTCCTGAATCCTGAAAATCCCAGGTCTTTCTGCCGAAGTAAAGCCCTTTAGAAGCCATAATGTCGACCAAAGTGGACAAAGAAGGATACCAATTAAATTCAAACTTACCTCATCCTCATCATATAACCTTATGGTCATCCATTTAATGGTTCCTCAACTTATCCAATAAGTTGAACCACTTCATCACATTTAATATCCAATCCTCAAACTACGGGAGAATCGCATAAAATACACTTCTCTCACGTTCCCTAACCCAGCTGGACAGGATTTCTCAATAGCCGCTGTACCTTCGATAAGGTAAATTGGAAATCAGAACTTTTTTTTTCGGACAATTAAAATTGATTTCTTCCCTTTGCCACCCCGATTTGGGGGTAGTGAGGGTAAATAAAATTTTCAGTAAAAGCCAGCGACCGGCAGGATCCTCTGGCTTAGCAGGTGTTGTGAGATTGTGAGACGGGTGTTGCGGTAGTGTGGTGGTTGGGTCAACGTGATTCACCATCTCCAAGGGCACCGTACTTATCCGACTTACACGTAAGCTGTTCGAAAAAGTTTTTCATTTCATTTCTTTATCCTTTGGGATTCATTCAGAGGCAAGTGGAACTTGGTAATTGCTTTTGGAGAAACCTTTTCTAAACTCATTACTTTTAACTCTTTAAAATGAGAGTTTTGTTTCCGATTCTGTTTCAAGGCAACAATGATTGGAATACAAGATATCCAATCAAATCACTTGTCCTTAGATCACCACCAGCACAAGGGTTGAATATATGGTGGTGACGGATATTAAATTGCTCCTCCTGTACCGGTTACTTTTTGGAGTAAGAAAATGAAACGGAAATGACAAACGAACTTTTGATTTGAGTTAAGACATCCCTCAATAAGGTAGTTAAAGGACACAAATTACACATATCTGTTGCAGAAGGTTTCGGTATCTACGTAAACCCTTTTCTCGGTTGAAGGGCTTGGCCTGTGAAAAGTTTTGATAAAAATCAAATTTGTCATTAAACTTTATGAGAACAGATTGAAAGCGGCGGGATGAGCCCTTGATTTGATTTGATATTTTGACACGTTTTTAATTCAAGTTCTGCTTTTGATTTATTATTATTATTTTTTTTTTTTTGATAGAAAAGGGCTGACACACACACTTTTCATTAAAAGTGTGAAAGCAGCCACATGCCTATCAGGCTAGATGATTAGATATCTTCGATCTTTTGCCACACATTCGTTAGTTTTTGTAGAAAATGTAAATCGGCAAACTTTGAATAGATATATACTTTGGCATGGAACTAATACTCCTGCTATATTAAGCTGGTCCTTGTGCATAGCTCAGAAAAGTCGTAGCATATACACTCGAATTCATACAAGAAACTTCATGTCGGGCAACAATATTCCACATACCCTGACATTCAATGTTATTTAAGCTGTTCAGTCCTTCTTTTCTCTTTAGTAACCGGAAGGTAATTTTACACGGCAATGTCAGAATCTTACACTCTTTCCTTACTTTCACCAGTTTATACCACGAATCAGATTGTCCGATTCAACGGCCATCATTGGTTACGTTTACAGCACTCTTCATCCGCTTTTTGGAGCATCAAGTGTGTTATAACACATCGGCTGAAAAGTCTGAATTTTTGCAAAATTCAACTTCATTTATCAATATAGTTGCCTTCGAGGGCGATACACTGATTGAAACGATTTTTCAATCTTTCGATACCAGTTTTGTAGTACGATTTCGGTTTAGCCTCAAAATAGGCCTCTGTTTCGGCGAATACTTCTTCATCGTCCTTAAATCTCTTTCCGGCGAGCATTATTTTGAGATCTGCAAACAGGAAATAGTCGCTGGGGGCCTAATCTGGAGAGTACGGTGGGTGGGGAAGCAATTCGTAGCCGAATTCATTCAATTTTGCCATCGTTTTCATCGACTTGTGACACGGTGCATTGTCTTGATGAAACAGCACTTTCTTCTTCTTCAAATGCGGCCGTTTTTCTGCGATTTCTTCCTTCAAACGCTCCAACAACGCAATGTAATAGTCGCTAATGATAGTCTCCCCCTTTTGGAGATAGTCGATGAAAATTATTCCATGTGTATCCCAAAATACGGATGCCATAATCTTGCCAGCCGACTGTTTTTGGTGGTTTTGGAGGAGGTCCGTCGCCTGCTCGCCACTCAGCTGACTGCCGACTTGACTCTGATGTGAAGTGATGAAGATTCATCCGCTGTCACATACCGGCGCAAAAATTCGGCTTTATTGCGGTTGAACAGCTTTAAACGCTCCTCTGAATCATCAACACGTTGTTGTTTTTGGTCAACTGTGAACAAACGCGGCACCCACTTTGAACAGAGCTTTTGCATGTCCAAATATTCGTGGATGATATATCCAACACGCTCTTTTTATATCTTCAGAGCCTCAGCTATCTCGATCAACTTCACTTTACGGTCATTTGTAATCATTTCGTGGACTTTTTTGATGTTTTCATCTGAAACAGCTTCTTTTGGACGTCCACTACGTGCATCAACTTCGGTGCTTGTATGAGCACTTTTAAATTTTTCAATCCACTTGCGAATGGTTCGTTCGGCTGGTGCAGAGTATTGGTAACACTTATCAAGCCATTTCTTTGCATCGGCTGCATTTTTTCCCATCAAAAAGCAATGACAAATCAGCACACGAAATTGCTTTGAGTCCATTTTTTTTCACAATAACAAAAGTTGCTTCACTCACAACGCTATATCTCGAGAACTAATCGTCTGACAGCTCTCAAATTTATACACGTATCTTTTGAAGGTTGGTACTAACTGATGGATTGGTATGGATTTCAAGTGGATTTCACTTTTTGACCTCCTTTATCATCATGGAACCCTGGGCAAAGATAATATGTTCCAGGTCTTTGTTGCATCCAAGGCATGCTTAATATTTTGGCAAGTTGTTAAGTTGTTAAGTAGTTAACTATGTGACCGGACAAGAATTGTACTAATTATTGGATAAATCCTCCATGAAATTTGTTGATCAATGATTCTATCTTGGTGATTTTTTTTGTAGAAAGAAGCTTTAGAAGCTCATTTTAATGAAATCTTTCAGTTTTTCCACGAAAGATGAGTAAGCGTTTCAGTGATAAAATGTTCACAATACCAGCACCCACCATGTCAGTACTTGGGGCCTAATGCGAACGGCGAGTACTTGTAACCCGATGCAAGCTTCAGCCGGATATTCAAATAGGTAGTGCTACGCGATGTTGTCATCACTTTCACAGAAAGCGTCGCAGAATCTTGTACCACTTATGCCCAGCACATTTAAGTGCCTAGAAAAAATGCAACCTACAGGCTTTCATGCTGAAAAACAGCAGGATGACCGCAGACTTCTTAGAATTGTCAAAAAGCATTCGGGCCAGTAACTTGGGTAGTCATGCCATCTGCAGATGTGCTCATATGAAACCCAACTATCAATGGAAGCCTTAAACGAGGACATAGGCAGCTCTACTCTGAGTCTTGCCTGCAGGTTCATCGGCGATTCCATTTCCTGAATCCACAGAAAATGGTTACTGAATTTAGCCTTCCGACTGCGTTTAGTGATGTCTTGCATTCTTGAGGGTTTAGCAAGGCTATGCGAAATGCATCATGTCATTGCAGATGCAAATGCTTCGCTTCCTCCACCGGGCCTTCAAACATTCACACATTCGTTGCCATTAGGATTGCGTATATCTCTCCTTGGAAGACAGACGCAAGTTTTCCTAACGTGAAGTGAAATCTAACGCCGTCGTCCTCCAGACAGATATGAGTGCCGCGTCGTAAATCGGTTATGGGGCCATCCATGACGACCCGAGTACATTCTTCTCCTGGCTCAGATCCTGGCCGAAACTAGTCTTGGACACAGGGAAAGCATTCTTTGTAGTCTGGTAAAAGCAGCAATGACGTATGTTCGTGAGAGTTTATTCCAACAACTTACTCATAGGATAATGTTGAACTTATGATAGCCGTGTATATCCAAAGGACCCTTCCCTGTGACAGGGCCAATGTCTTGTCGATAGCTTCTCTGCATTGCATAAGGCCGACAGCTTTAAAGGCTTTCGACGTAACCTGTTTAGTCCAGAGGAGTTTGTTATCTAAAATAACACCCAAATGCTTAGCTTCTTTGGAAAATTGGATGGTGATGCCTTTAGGCAATAGATAAGTCAAACCAATCAGCTTCCTCATTCTCGTAAAGAGAACAACCTTCGTTTTGAGAGGACTGTCTAAAAGCCCATTTCTAGTGCACCGATCACGGATCACGTCTAGAGCTGGCTGCGCTTTCATACTGTCCAACAGACAGTACAGCTACATCATGCTACGGCATGCTATGTTATTCAGCTCACTAGCATCCTCGTTAATAGGAGCTGGTTCTGATTAGGTTACCTAGGAAGTGAGCCTAAAGCATGAAACAAAGAGTCTCTTCTTTCGGCTCAGTGTAGGAACCATCAGATTTTCTGAGTGATTAAAGCCTGGTTGCTCTTCATCTTTATATTCTTTTGCTTCAATATGTAAAGTTTCCAATATCTTACTACAAATTATTCGTAAGTAAACTGTTTAGAAATTTGCTAGATTCTTTACGAAGACGCTGCAAGTCTGCGTTCCATAAGGAACGGCCGATCTGCAGGATTGCTTACTAACTGGCCATGCCATTTTAAAACACTTGGTGCGGTTTAGCTTCCTATAGCTTTTGTTTTGGCCTTACTTTAGGGGGAGCACTGTTATAGTTGCCGAGTTCCTCCTTAAATCATTTCCAGTTGGTTTTCTTCGGATTCGATTATGAATTCGATGTATGTACCTGTGGTCTGACCTGGAGATATCCGGTAGCACTTTCCAGCCAGTAATCTTCTTGACTGATCTGTTGGATGACTGTGGGATACTCTCAAAACAAAAGTTGTCTTAGAGCCAGCATTGTTGACAGATAAGTCAGACTATAGTATGAAATCCAGGAGAAGATCCCCTTTCACGTTGCATTTGCTACTGCCCCAAAAAGTATTCTGAGCGTTAGCAGCGCAGCAAGTGATAAGTTTCGTCTTCTTAGAATCACAGTATTCAATGAGTTTGACTACCACCTTCAGTGATTGTAGCAATAACGAATACGCAACAACAAATTTTTGCCATTATTCGTTCGTTACGTAACTTATGCCTGCAGCAACAAACTCTTGACTGGGAAATTGACTTAGGTGGTGAATGTGAATTTGACATAGAAAGACAAGTTCTCCGCCTTTTCGATCGCTTGTCCAAACCACAGATGCGTTTATTCCGCACCCATACATAGTGCGTATGTCCACCTGTAAGGCGTCAAATCTTTGTTGGCACATTCTTAGTGAAACCGTCTTCTTAGTTTTTAGAGTCCTTATTCTCTGTTTTTCTTTATTAATCAAGGTATCCGAACTTTTAACCCAATGTATGTAATTTGAGGAATAGTAAACACTATACGTAGTCCACTGTGCATAACCTTTATGGCCTCCAAGCAGATTGGGAAAGTGTAAGGCATCCTTAGAATTACAACTTTAGGCAGTAGTATTATTTTGTTACTTCTTGGGCACCCAATCAACATTTGATGATTTCTCTGGTACGAGTATGTACACCATATGTTAACCGTTTATTCAATGCAGTTTCCTCGACTCTAAGTTAAGTTAAGTTTAGTTCTAGCTGGTCTTGCTTTGCCGTTTTGAACTTCGTCGTGAACTCGCCAAGAAGTCCTAGGATGGAGCACCGTGGAACTCATGCCATTACGGAGTACTCTTTTATTCCTATGCCGGTGTCTTGCAGAAGTATCGATCTTTTTTCAGGTTATATCCTGTTGTAATCATATTTTCCAGCGCAGCCGTTGGGTGTATTGAATGTGTCTTAACATCTAGTGTAATATCTCTGCAGATTTTAGATAATCATCTCCCAGCAATCCTGTATCGTTTGCTTGGTCATATCCATTGAAGCTCTTTGAGCCATCTGAGGAGATCCGACTTCATTCTCTATTTGGGTCAAATATTAGCCGGAAACATGTATATGTAGTATTGACACAAGGACTTTTATAGCAACAGAAGTTCTAGTGTCACTGCATGACAGTTTTAAGAGCATGTTCTACAACACTCGTCTTTTAACAGGAAGATGAGCTTGAGGGTGCAGCATTCATGCAATTTTGCCATTGCGACTGCGGACTTGCGCATTTCCAGGTAGAAAAGAACTCTTTTTTTCGCCAAATGCGCTGGTTTTTGCTTCTAATCGGCATCGAATCGATCCAACAGCTCTGCATAATAGGCGCCGGTTATCGTTATCGGTAACAAGGTCGCCTTCTTCGGCTTTAGTTTGTTAGGAGAAGCCCACTATATCGACCACTCCTGGGCTTCTGGTGTATTGTGATGAATCCATGTTTCGCTCACGGTTACGCGAAACTTGTTCGGATTATGATTGAGCATCACCAAACACTCCTTTGAATTTGTCAAAGATTGCGTTCTAAGCAAACGCGGTACCGATCCGATAGATAGCTTTTTCGTATAAATATTTATATTTTTCCAAAACCTTAATCACTAATTCATGTGATAAGCGTCTTCAAGTTCGCGCACCTTCACATTTCTGGTGTAGTTGAGGTCACTTGGATGACCAGAGCGTTTGAAATTGAGTAAACCATTAGTGGATGGTTCCAATCATTATACTTTTCGAGCTTTTTTTTAGCTTGTGTGATGGTTCTTTTGCTCACAAAATAGTGTTTAATGAGCACACGAAATCCACTTTTTCGTGGATCTTTCTTTCAAATGGCTGTCACAACAAAAGTATTTGACAGATCTGTCTGAAAATTTGGGTGCGTTCTTCTAAAAGATACTTCTTGATAAGAAAAATGTGGGATTTGAGGGTTTTAGTTTTCTGGGACTTATTGACCCACCCTCGTACGCCTGTTCCACAGTGATGATTCTCTCTAAAGTTGGCGCGCTGTACTTTTTAGTCCCGTAGTAGCCAGGTGACTTGAAAACATCATCATCACAACCGATGAGAGATGCCAGCTACCTTGGGTTTTACTACTCTACACACTCTATATACATACTGGGAGGAGTGCCTCGTGAATGAAATAGAATCTCTAATTTCGACTCAATGTGGGTGCAATCAGATCATCTGGATGTTTCCAATCTGACTGACTATCCCATTTTCAGGATTCTAACCAATCTTCTGGTTTCACTTAGTGTTTTAATCTTTTCATGAAACACGAAAATCCATGTTCTTTCTACCATATATTCGTTTTCTTTGAATCTGACACCTCACATCCGATTATGATGCGGAGCTCTTCAATAAAACGTGGAAATGGGAAAAAGTCACAAAGAGTCATGTGAGGTGAATACGGAGTTTGTTTAACGGTATGAACGTTGTTTTTGATCAAAAAGTCGCGTGCAAGATGAGATATCTCTACACTCTCTGCACAAGCCGGTCTTCAACTCGTCTCATGCTCAAGACATCGTGCATCACCGTTCCGAATGAGACACCAAGATCGGCTGCTATATTCCTGATGCTCACACCCTGATCTGCGAGCACAATTTTCATAACTTTTTTGATGTTTACGTCAGTCATACGGATGGATGGACGACCGGAACGAGGTAATCATCAAAAATACCATAGTACGGCCCGCTTTAAACTCTCTGTACCACTTGTACACTTGTGTTTTTTACATTGTCGAGTCAAACTCTTTGTTCAACAAGCACTGACTTGTTAACAAAGCCATCACCTAAAAACTCCCGAAAAATGATGCTCAAACAGATATTTGAGCGCCAGATGACAGATGTGCCAACCTAAAAAAAAAAAAAAAAACACTTTTGACAACATCTAAAGCGCGGGTACTATTTGATCAGGTACATATGGTCTCATATGGAACCCTCCAGCCTGTGATCGCCTTAGCGTTCCTGTTAGATATTGTTAAGACGGCCACGGATTCACTGTCGTTTTTGACTTTACGATCCTTGGTCTCCATACCGAGGTATAGGGTAATCCATCGGGAGATTTGATTTATAATGTAAAATAAAATACATAAATTTGAAAATGAACTTAAAATTTTTATTATCGGTTAAAAGAACAATTCATGGCATTTACTTCTTGTAATTGATATCATGTAAATGTTGGCTACAACTACGTCTGAGGTGATCCATTCGAAAGGTCCAATTTTGAGAGACTCGTCCGAACAGAGCGACTGGTATCTCGCGGATAACACGAGTAATAAGTCCGAACAGAGCGACTGGTATCTCGCGGATAACACGAGTAATAGGGGCTTCCAAAGCGTCAACCGTAGCTTGCTTTTTCCTGAAGACCTGAGACTTTACATATTCTCAGAGAAAATAGTGCAAAGGTGTGATATCGCACGATCTAGGCGGCCAATTTACCGTAGCAAAACGTGAAATTAAGTGCTCACCAAAATGATTTCTCAACAAGTCCATTGTTTCACGAGTTGTATGGCTCGTAGCGCCGTCTTGTTGAAACCAGGGCTCACCGAGAAAATGTGCTTGAATTTCAGTAAGCAAATAGTCCGCTAACATGGCGCGATAACAGTTACCATTGATGGTAACATTCTGATTGGCCTCATTTTTGAAGAAAAATGAAACAATGATTCCACCAGCCCATAAACCACACCATACCGTTATTTTTAATGGATGTAATGATATCTCTTGGTACTCTGCGGATTGCTCATCAGCCTAAATACGACAATTTTGTTTATTAACGTATCCATTGAGCCAGAAATGGGCTTCATTACTGAACAAAATTTCACGATAAAACACCGGATTTTCATTGAGTTTTTCCAGAGCCCGTTCACTGAAAATATGACGCAAATTCAAGTCGTCTGACTTCAATTCTTGCACGAGTTCAATTTTGTACGCTTTTAGGCCGGGATCCTCACGTAAAATACTCCAAGTTGTCGAATACGCCAAGCCAAGCTGCTGAGAATAACGACGAATCGATTCGTCATGGTCTTCGCGTACACTCTCAGCTACAGTGTCTCTTCAATTCGTGCTGGATGTGGTCTAACCGGCCGAGTATCATCCACTAATGTAAACTAAGACTCAAATTTGCGAATGGTATTGGCAATAGTGGTTTCAGTAGGTCGATTATGCGCACCGTAAGTTCCTCAAATCGCACGAAAAACATTTCTCACAGAACGCTGATTTTCGTAATACAGCTGAACAATTTAGAGACGCTGTTGTGGTGTGAGTCTTTCCATGATAACTTGCAGAACGATACTGAATAAAAATGACAAAGCAGTTTGATAGGAGTCATGAGTGATCTACTTCGGTGTTCTACGTATGAAGACGCATAGCACATTCTAAAGTCTGCGATAATACGAATATGGCGCACTTCAACTTTGAAGAGCTGGAAACCTCAAAAGTCTTGGTTACTAGGGTAGGAACTTTCATAGCGTTGTTGTTTAAGGGTTTTCTGTGTGTAGGATTCCTTCCTGAGAGTTTCATTTTTCTACAACAGCATTTTGCTTGAATGTAAACATTCTCTACTTAGGCTAGCTTTCCATAGCTAATGAACGCAATATTTTCACTTAGCGTAGGTTAGAAGGATGAAGATTACGTACTTCTAACTTACTAGTTACGAGCGACCTGGAGCACTTTGAAGTGCTTCTTTAGAAAACTTTTTCGCTGATCTTTAATGCCCCCTTTGTTTCAAATACCTGCACTTGTGAGAATTCGGTCGAGATAAAGTTAATAAGGCAAACAAAGTACTGGAATAAGATCGAAGCACCTCTCTATTGTATTAATTCCCAAGTCTCTTGTGGAAGACTTTGCATGCACCCAATTAATCCTTGCAAAGTTCTTCTTCTTTGAATGAATCCATCCAACACTGTGGTAGAGTCCTTTAATTAATCAGTGTCCTGCTCCTCGTTATGGTCGCAAATTCATCTCTACGTACGGCATCACAAAGGACAATCAAAAAATGCTTGCTTCTAAAATTTTTCAGTAGATACAACGCGATGATAAATTATCTAAAGGGCGAAATTCATAGGCAAAGTAATTAATTTAAGATCCACTTAAAATTGTCTAAATTGCAAAAAATAAACATAAGACATTTATACGCAGCCCAGCAGCCTAAACATCTAATTTAATAATAAAAAATAAAAAATAAAAAAAATGAAAGAAAAAAATCTCCCAATTAAATTTATCCCACCAGCCACCACACAAATCCAAGAAGCCAAGAAGCACAACCCTCATTAGCAAAGTAAAAAGAAACAGAAAGTGGTCTCATTCTACTCTGCCTCGAATTATATCATTAACACCTAACACCTAATTGTGGTTCAAAAAGTTCCCATTTTTGTTTGTTGTTTGTTCATCGGCTTAACGATAATTACCTTCACAGATACATTTTTGGTTTTTTTTTTTTATTTGGCGCCCTCATTTCATTTTGACAATAATTTCACAAAAGTAAACGAGGGTAGAAATGCGAGTACTCGTAGCTGTTTGCATGTTGGCTTGAAGTCTTGATATCTACATATCACACCCTGTTGAGTATTTTTGTATTTTTGTTTTGTAAGAAAATATATATAAAAGAAGAAAATCCTTTATCCTTTTTAAAATCCAATTAAAATGACACCAAACCCTTTGTCAAATCCCCTGTGTGTAGGAGCAAATTGCACGCGAAAAGCAAGTTAGTGGACGGGTACAGATTCAAGTCTGGTACCATGCCGAACGAAATGAACTCGTGGTTTCCCTGATGGCAGCCGATGACCTGGCACTCAGAGATGACGCCTATGGACATGGAGTGCTTCCGGAGGCATATGCCAAAGTTAGGATTCTACCAAAGACGTAAGTAAAAGATTGACCATTTTAAGACACTTTTGAAATGATTTACTGTAGCGGTGATGGGTGTGTCCAGCAAACAGAAGTTAGTCGTCCAACTCAGAACCCCATATGGAATGCAACACTCACATTTGGTCATGTCAAAGGGGAGAACCTAATGGATCGGTTTATTGAGATCCAACTATGGGACTTGGTACCACATACTGAGTCAATTTTTTTAGGCGAATGCAATATCGAGTTGCAACAGGCATTTCTAGACGATCGAGCACTCTGGTGTCGACTTGAAGATCCTAAGGGGCTTAGAGGTATCAGCATGTCCAAATCGCCCAGTGTTTCTCCTCGTGGCTCAATTGCTGGTGGAGATGTTTCCCGATTACTTCGTCGTGACTACAATATGCAAAGGTCCATATCAGATGACGTTGATTCCATCGGCGATGGAACCTCTCTCCTTCATCCTGATCACGCATGGATTGCTGGCTCACGGCGAGGATCCTCACAATCCGAGACCCTAGAAGTCGAAGTATATCAATTGGGTAAAGACTTCTCACGATCTCTACCTGGCTCACGCAGATCATCCTTCCAAGACCGTGATGAAAATAAAGAAGACGAAATGGTACCACCTCCACAGTCTTACATGCAAGGACGACGACGATCATCTGTAGCTCGCCGTGATCCAGATGAGATCCTCAAGTCCCTTAAAGCCGTTCGAGGTGAGCTCGGCCGAGCTATGAGTTTAAACACCGAACCAAAACGATTAGGCTCAAGACGTAAGTTGACATTTGATTCACTCATATGCTTTTCTCCTCTTTCTATCGCTTAATACATCTGTAATTGTATACTCTTTCATTTTATCTTTCTTTTAAATGATATTAAAA
Source organism: Volucella inanis (assembly GCA_907269105.1). Taxonomy (NCBI): domain Eukaryota; kingdom Metazoa; phylum Arthropoda; class Insecta; order Diptera; family Syrphidae; genus Volucella; species Volucella inanis. Next base: position 128,689,855 of record OU026154.1, read on the forward strand.
ATAAAACAAAAAAAAAAAAAAAAAATAAAAAAAAAATAAAAACTTGTGTTGAAATATCCAAAGCACCGATCTCAGTGTCTCAAAATCAAAGCTTAGACTTACCTCACTCATGGATGACAAAATAATTCGAAGCACTAAATAGAAAGTTAATCTTACGTCAAAAGTAATTCAAAAACATAAAAAAAAAATCCAAAAACAATACTAAAATACAAAAAAACAACAATTTATAAATTAAATAATTAACAAAAACAAGAAAATTCCCAAAAAACGCACCACCCCTCCTTCACATAATCAGACAAAGTAAATAAAAAAAAATTTTAAAATATCTAAAAATGTTACAAAAAAATTAAATCAAAAACAAAGTTTGCCTTTGAAAGTATTCGTGTTTGCCTTTTTTCTAAATTCACGGTAAGATTTTGTTCGTTGAGTTTTGCTCAGTTTCGTTCAGTTTCTTTGTTTAATTTTTTTCTATTCAACACATTCTATTGGCACTTAATTGTTATACAGTTCAATTTAAAATATTGTTCCTGTCTTTTGTTATTCTTAATTTTTGTGGTTCTAAAGTTTCTTGTTGCTGCGCTGTGTTTTTTTTCTTTTTTTTTTTTTTTGCATGAATTCGTTGCAGTTGCAGTGGAAAATTATGGTCTTTTTAATAACAAATTTATCAATACATATTTTAACTGACATAAAAAAATTTTTAAGATTTTTTAAATATATTTAAAAACTTTTTTTTAATTATAAGTATAAATTTAATTATAAAAAAAAAAAAATATTATTTGTTGCAGTTTTCGTAGATTTGTTATATTTTTCTATTGATTATAAATTTTCTTAGGAAATTAGTAGAAAAAAACTTCACTCGAAGCACAATTTGTAAAATTAATTTAATATCAACGGAATCTGCCCGTTAGTCCTTCTAAAAATCGCAAGCTCGTGCTCATTGTAGTCTGGAATTTTGCTCACTAAAAACACTTCCCTTAAACAGCAATGTATTTGTTACTGCAATTAAGTTTGTTGGCTTCCAGACAACATTTGCTACCTGGTGGAAAGCCCCATCAAAGATTTCTATGTCAGACAATAGTGGTATCGAATACAAAATCGGATGTGTGATCTCAACCTTATTGAAGAGCACGAGTTCTCGGAAAAACAATCCAACGCTCTGTAAAGGGGAAAATTTGCATTAAATTTTGTGTAACATATGGAATACTTGAAATGTTTACAGTGACATGCAGCGAGTCAGCTGTAAGTAAAAAAAAAAAAAACTAGTGGTACAAGCTCTCCCAAGATGGCCGAAAAGATACCAATGACGAGCTGAGGCGTGTGTCAGCGAAGTTTGTTCCGAAACTTTTTCATTTTGATCAGAAGATCTGTCGTATCGTTCAGGAGCTCTTGAATAACGTCAATGATGAACCTGACTTGCTCAAAAGGGTCATAATTAATGACGAATGGAAGAGCCCAGGAGAGCCAAGACCGAAAAAAGCACTCCAAGTTCGATTTAATGTCAAAGTTTTAATCACTCTAGTGCATCAGGAGTTTTTACTCCAAGGTCGTACGGCCAACTTACTTTAAAGTTATTCGCCGGTTGCCGGAAGTAATACGAAAAAAAAACGTCCGGAATTTTGGAAAATCAATTCATGGCTTTTGCATCACGATAATGCACCTACTCATTCATCATTGCTTGTAAGAGATTTTTTGACAAAAATTTTGCCCCCATGCTACCAAAACTGAAGAGAAAACTAAACGGACGGAAATTTGGAACGAGTGAGGAAATAAAACAACAACGGTGTGGAATATAAAATTGATTCTGGCTTTATTTTGAAGCTAAATTTATGCCATTATATGCTGCCTTGGCTTCGCTGGCAATACTTCAAGCGGTCGGTCCAATTTTTGATGACTCGGTCCAATATGTACGGCATTATTCTGGCAATAGCACGTTGAAGGTTGGCCTCGTGCTCGTCCAAAGTGTTTGGCCTATTAGCGTAGACTAACGACTTGACGTAGCCCCAGAGAAATTAATTAAGTAATGTCGAATCGCATAATCGCTGCGGACAATTGACGAACATTCCATTTACATGTAGAGCCGTCTAGTGGGAAGCACAGTTCGGATATATCGATTTTGTCGAGTTCTGCCCAGAGAAAGTCGGCTAACATCGCTCTTTACCTGAGACGATTGAGGGTAACAGTGTTTACTTCCTCATTTTGAAAGAAATAAGGTCTGATTATACCACCATGCCATAAACTGCACCAAAAAGTCAATCTTTGTGGATGCATTGATGCTTATCCGAACACTTGTGGATTGTGTTCACTCCAATAGCGGCTAGTTTGCTTGCTGAAATAGCCGCTGAGCCAATAATGAGCCTCGTCTGAAAAAATGATTTCTTGGCCAAAATCCAGATCCCCGGCAAAAATTTTCAGCGCCCAATTAGCCAACTCACGGCATTGTCTATAGTTGTTTGTCTTCAATTCTTGCGCCAGCATAATTTTATATGGATGTAGGCCCATATCCAACCGCAAAATAAGCCTGGTTGACTCTCTGGCGATGTCCAATTCAACTAATCAGCTTTGAATCGACATTTCTGCATCTTCTTCCTAATTTCGCACCAATCTCTGTCTGATTAATGGCTTAAGATCCAAAAGAATACACTAATGTACAAACCTTTCCACGGTGCGACGAATTGTTTGCACCCTAAAGCCATGATGACGACAATAGGGTGATGAGCTTTTTATTGACAGATCACGCGTGACTCCTATTAAACTTCTTTGTCATTTTTGCTCAATATCGTTCGGCAAGTCATCATGGAAAGACTCACACCAAAACAGGGTCTAAAAATTGTTCACAATGTTCTTGTGCGATTCGAGGAACTTACAGTGCGCATAATTGACTGACTGAAACCACTATTGCCAATACCATTGGCAAATTTGAGTCCCAGCTTACATTAGTGGATGATACTCGGCTGGTTAGACCACATCCAGCACGTAGTGAAGAGACTATAGCAGCTGTAGCTGAGAGTGTACGCGAAGACCGTGACGAATCGATTCGTCGTCTTCTCAGCAGCTTGGCTTGGCGTATTCGACAACTTTGCGTATTTTACGTGAGGATCCTGGTTTAAAAGCGTACAAAATTCAACTTGTGCAAGAATTGAAGCCAGGCGACTTGAATTTGCGTCATATTTTCAGTGAATGAGCTATGGAAAAATTAAGTGAAAATCGTGAAATTGTGTTCAATGATGAAGCCCATTTCTGGCTCAATGGATACGTTAATAAACAAAATTGCCGTATTTGGGCTGAGGAGCAACCTGAAGAGTACCAAGTGTACATTAGATCCATTAAAAACAACGGTATGGTATGGTTTATGGGCTGGTGGAATCATTGGTCCATATTTCTTCAAAAATGAGGCAAATCATAATGTAATCAATGGTAACCGTTATCGAATGTTAACGGACTATATGCTTCCTGAAATTTAAGTACATGGTCCCGGTGAGTTCTGGTTTCAACAAGACGGCGCTACGAGCCATACAGCGCTTGAAACAATGGACTTGTTGAAAAATTATTTTGGTGAGCACTTAATTTCACATTTTGCTACGGTAAATTGGTCGCCTAGATCGTGCGATATCACACCTTTGCACTATTTTCTCTGCGGATATGTAAAGTCTCAGGTCTTCAGGAATAAGCCAGCTACGATTGACGCTTTGGAAGTCAACATTACTCGTGTTATCCGCGAGATACCAGTCGCTATGCTCGAACGAGTCGCTCAAAATTGGACCTTCCAAATGAACCACCTCAGACGTAGTCGTGGCCAATATTTACATAAAATCATTTTAAAAGAAGTAAATGCCATGAATCGTTCTTTTAACCGATAATAAAAATTTTACGTTTGCTTTCAAATTTATGTTTTTTATTTTACATTATAAATCAAACCTCACAATGAATCACACTATATATCACCTACCACGAGGGTAATACAGCTTCCATTGTTTCACTCACACCTCCGTCATCATCTCTATTTAAAGATCCCGCCTGGATGACAAAAATCCTTTCCACACATGAGCTAAGCTCCGGATAGGTCGAGATACGTCAAATGATTTTACCGCCGGATTTGTCTCAGACCTTGTAATCGACTATGTCTTGGAAATTGCTCCATTAAAGTGTCTTTGTTGTTCTGGATCATAACTATCACCCACCTGAGCTTGCACACGTTCGTTTGTTTAGCTGGGATGTTATTTTTGGCAACTGCTGTCCGACTTACTCAGTAGGGACGGATGTACGTGCAACACCGTTGAAAAGTGCGTCATTTGGTCACACTGGTGAACTTACACTAAAGCGCTAACCCCAAACGTTGAAAAAGCAGCAGGATGACAAGTTTTTAGTGGTCATCAATGATGTATTATACTACCCGCAGCATACTATACTTGTGACAATGAAATACACAGCAATTGTATGCAAATCAGGAAAACTGACCTACAGTGCTAATCGTAAGCTGAAAATCTTTGCAAATAGGACAAGGACACTCCTGTGGGCGAACCCAATTCCGATGGAAAAGGATCTAAAGGTTTTATTTTTATCATCAACGAAACGTCGTATACACTTTAGTGAAAAAAGACAGACAACCTTAACTTGGTCAACTACCTTTCTGTAGAGTCAACTTCTGAAAAGAGAAAATTACACATATCTTCAAAGTTTTTCTCCAAGTTGACATCTTTATGTTGCCATTTACTTAAGTCTAGCCGTTTCGTACATTTCGTTATTTAAAAGTTTTGCTCATTCAACGTTCAAATCATATTGTTGAATCGAAAACAAAGAAAAAAAAAAAAACACAAAAACTTCGCCACTTAACTAATATGTCAACAAGGGTTCCAAAGTATGAAGAAAAGTTTTCCACTTTTGTCCTGCGACATACCATACTCGTATATATCAGACTTCCAATCCATAAGAACTATCTAAACTTTTTAGACAACTTTTTACTTTAATCCGTACCTCGTTTCGATTCATTGTTGACCATTCAAATAAAATTTTTGAATTCTTAAAGAAGAAAACACAACTTTGTGTTGAATTAATTACACCGGATACGTACGGAATAAATAATATTGAGGAAAGTAATAAAATTTCCCACACGCAATGGTTGTATCCTTAAACCGCTACATAATTCGAATATTGCGTGCTAAAATTAAAGGACTATGAACTCCACAGTTCATAGAAACATGAGTGTCCTAGCGATTCCACGGTTAAACGCTGCAGGCATCTAGCCATTAAGTGCCTGTGAAGTCATTAAATGTCGCTCCTGCATTAAACTTGCTTTTATTCAGGTAATCCATCAAGTTTACAGATTGCCCTTTCAACGGAATTGCAGTCCTTTCCTTCGAGAAAGAATTGCAATTTATTTTCATGTTCTCCCGCAAACAAACTACGCGCAAAGAAGGTTAATTAAATGATCGTTTATAGTTGAAGCCCGGTAAAGGTGGGCTTTATAGGTCATATGTGTGAAAGTCTTGCAATTTTCTCTAATAAGGAAGTTGGGGGGTGGTCAGTAGGCGTCGAGTTACCTTCAATGCCGGATATAGACTTAACACTTTTCCATACTTCTGTGTTGTACATAGTCAATTTGAAAACGCGAACCGTCAAGGATAAATTTGTCAAATGACACTTTCTTTTATAAATACCATATACTACGCTACGAGGTAATTTACTAGGGCTGTGTGACCTATGTACTCTTCAATAATGGCGTTTAGTATTGTAGTAAAGGACAGTTAATGATACCACCTTGATGATTATATTCAGAAAATTAAAAATACAAGTTTATTCCTCTAAATCTATATTGTCCCCTTCAAAGTAATCCCCATCGACTGCAACACACTTATGCCAGCGCTTGATCCAATCCACGAAACGTTTTTTATATTCGATTTTCGGTATGTCCATCAGTGCTTCCTGCGTTCCCCGTACTGGTTTTTTAACTCGATTGAACAGAAAAAAGTCACAGGGAGTCAAATCAGGTGAAATCGGTGACTGTTGGATCGTATTTGTTAAATTTTTCGTCAAAAAATTACGAATAATGATGGCACTGTGCAACGGTTTTCTGCCCACAATTCTGGTCTCTTTCGGCGGATTGCTTCACGCAAATGAGACGACCAAATAAAACTTTTTTTTAACTGTCTGGCCTTCTAGCAAAAATTCATGATGCACTACACCGTTGTAATCCACGAAAACCGTGAGCATTGCCTTCTTTTTTGACTGAAAACCACATGGTTTTTTTGGTCTCGGTTCATTTGGTGAACGCCATTCACTTGCCGGATGTCTGGATTGCGTGTCGTACTCATAAACCCACGCCTCGTCTCCAGTAATGATCCTTTTGATGAATATGGGATCGGATTCAGCCTCGTAAATCATCTCTTTTGCGACGCCAACACGGTCTCTTTTTTTATGAAATTGAGGTCTTTTGGCACCAACTTTGCTGCTGCACGCCGGAAACCCAAATCATTAACCAAAATATCTCGGACGGATCCATAGGTAATGTCTTAGTCCTCCGCTATCTCCCTGATGGTTAATTTGCGGTTATTGACCAACATTTCTTCTACTTCATCAATGTTTTCATCGGTTTTCGATGTCGATGGTCTGCCACTGCGTTCATCATCTTCGATTGACTCACGACCACTTTTGAACCGCTCGTGTTACTGGTAAACGACCGCTTTCCTTAGAGAATCGTTGCCGAAACACCTTTCCGACACACATAGAGATAGATGTACTCTTGGCTACGGAACTTTTGCAAATGTCAATCCATGACGCTAAGATATAGAGGGAATGTCAACAAGAGATGTAACAAATTAACAAAAACAGAACTCAAATTGGAACAATGGGAACGCCACACGGTGGTTATTCTTTTGATCAGGGTATATCAGCGAAGCCTTTAACGAAAACAAAATTATATTACAGAATCAGGCAGAAGTGGGTACACTTAAATTTAATTTCTTTGATTCAGAAGGACATCGCTCTTCGATCGGTACAATGCAAAGCATTCAGTGTTCCAGATATCCAAGTCTTATACGTGACTATCGACACCGAGTCTAAAGTAGAAACTCCCGCAGCTACAGCAAGTACCAAGTTACAATGATGTCAGGAAGCCACCCAGAACAAAAGAAACGTGATACTTTCTTCGACCTGCCACAGCAATTATAGCTTCGTTGGTTAAAATTGCGATTGCTCTAAACCTGGTGAAGTGAGGTTGGCTTAGGAGGCATTCTTTCGCACTCACCATGAGTCGCTGGTCGAGAGCACATACAGTGTCCAGGTGCAAGGATTTTGACAAGAAGGGACAATAGCCGCTAGAATTCCTTTGTTACCAACAGCGTCATCATGTGACAAAAGTTTGTAACAAAATAACGCGGAATAGGGGCTTCTACTGAAAGTTAAAGTCGGAACTGAAGTTAAACCAATTCAAAATCCGAATCATAAAGAAGAATAATGCTGGAACATTTTCGAACAGCAGGAACGCTGTAACGAAGCGATTGTTACAAACATCTAATGTTGTAAAACATCTAATGGACCTTGCCTAAATTTCTCGTGGACAAAAATAATAAGTGCACATGAGGCAGTTAATGTAAACTAGCAATTCGCATTACTAAATCCCTACAACTCACGAAACGGATTTTTGTCTTTTATACTCAGAACAGATATTTTTTATTAATCGTTTTAGGTGCGCAACTAAGTTCTGTTTGTCAATAGATGGCTCCACCAGTAAGTGCTGGTCGATTTTGACATATCCAAAACGTCATTTAAGGAAAACGGAGGGTGAAGCACATCGAGCGCTCAAAAAAGTTTACGAAGATGCTGCTCTAAGTGAAACCACGTGCCGTGATTGGTTCCGTTGCTTGTAAGATTGTGATTTCGATGTTGACGAAGGAAGGCCAAAATCCTTCGAAGGCGCTGATTTGAAGCCAACTTCTCCGGCGGCAGAAAAGAAAGGGTTTTCTTCATCGCATCGTGACGGGTGATAGAAAATGGACTCATTACAGCAACTCAAAGAGAAGAAAGTCATGGAGACTGCCCGGTCATGCCTCTACGTCGTCGGCTCGGTCTAATATTTACACTGCGAAAGTTTTGCTGTGTATTTGTCGGGACCAGGTCGGTGTTATTTATTATGAACTGTTGAAACCTAATGTAACTTTCACTGGAGAACGATATCGACTTCAATTGATGCGATTGAGCCGAGCACTGTGCGAAAAACGGTTACAATACCAGCAAAGGCACGGAAAAGTGATTCTACAGCATGACAACGCTCGGCCTCACGTTGTTAAACCCGTTAAAACTTACCTGGAAACTCTCAAATGGGAAGTCCTACTCCACCTACTCCACCCGCCATATTCTCCAGATATTGTGCCGATGGCACATGGTCTGGCTGATCAAAAGTTTGGCTCATATGAAGACATAAAAAAAAAAAGTGGATAGCCTCAAAAGATAAACGATTTTACAGGAACGGTATTCGAGCTCTGCCAGAAATATGGGAAAAGTTTGTAACTAGTAATGGCAATACGTTGAATGATTCAATTGTAACCATTTTTCCAGAATAAAGTTGCATTTTTATATTGGGAATCTTCTCTTACTTACTTAGGTGGCAATATAGTTTCGTTGAACCTAGTCGTTAACTAACAAATCTATCCAGGTAATTCAGTCATTAGCTAAATTCCTCCAGTTGCTCATTCCAAGTCGGTTAAGGTCTTCCTCTATTGCGTTGTCGCTCTTTGCCGGAGCATTTGTCTCCATTCACTCTACATTTCCTAGACATCTCAGGCGAATGATGTGGAGTTTTCGGACTAGGTCGATGCCGCTGTACAGGTCGTATAATTTATCGTTAAATCTCTCCTTCCAAAGCCAGTCAACTTAATCTAAACCGAATATTTGTCAAAAGTTTTTTCTCGAAACAACTGAGGATATTTTTATTGGCCTTCAATTGAGTCCAAGCTTCCTCGTCATAAAGTACGACTGGGACGATCGAGGTCTTATATACATAGAGTCTCCTAAGTTGTTCAGGGTAGGACCTTACTACTAAATTAGTTCAAAGAATCAGCGATTGACTAGAGTGATTCTTCTTCGGAAGGTGTAAGCAGAATTCATAAAGAAAGTCCTTTATTACATATATAGGGTTTTCTAATAATGACTTGACAACTTTTTTTTTAAATAAAAGGCAAACCATTTGAGAAATTTCAAAAATTTTATTATTGACTTGAAGTACAATCAAAACATTTATGAATGGAACTTGACTTCGTTCATATGGCTACCGCGGGCACGTTTGCAGCGGCCGATTCGTTGGACCCAATTTTCAACGACTCGGCCACATATTTCGGCCGAAACGGCCGCTATTTTGCGTTCAATGTTAGCTCTAAGCTCTTCCAACGTCGTAGGTGTGTTAGCATAAACCAATGACTTAACGTAGCCCCACAGAAAATAGTTAAGCGGCGTTAAATCGCACGGACGAGGCGACCAATCGACTGGCCCATGTCTTGAGATAACACGCTCACCATACTTACTCTTCAATAAATCGATTTTAGCGTGTGCTGTGTGGCTTGTGGCACCATCCTGTTGAAACCACATGTTGTCCAAGTATATATCTTCCAATTCGGGCCAAAAATAATCGGTGATCAAGGCGCGATAACGCTGACCATTTACAGTAACGTGACGATCGTTTTTGTCGACGAAAAAATATGGCCCAATAACGCCGCCGGCATGCAAACCGCACCAAACAGTTATTTTTTGTGGATGAAGTGGTGACTTATGAAGCACATGTGGATTTTCATCCGACCAATAACGCATATTTTGCTTATTGACGAACTCATTGAGCCAAAAATGAGATTCGTCTCTGAAGATGATTTTGCGATAAAATTCGTCATCTTGTCGCATCTTCTCCAGAACCCAATAGGAGAACGTACGTCGCTTCAAATGGTCCATCGGCTTCAATTCTTGAGTCAGCTTGATCTTGTATAGGTGTAAACCAAGATCCTTACGCAAAATACTCCATAATGTGGTCTGAGCGATGCCCAGTTCTTGAGAACGGCGTGAATTTGACTGATTTGGATCGTTTGCTACGGACGTCTGAACGGCAGCGATATTTTCGACAGTTCGACGAACCCGTTGTCTCACTGACATGGCAACATCACACAACGAATATGTAGACTCCAATTTTTGCACTAAACTTGTTATTGCCTGTCTACTAGGGCGAGAATTACGACCGAAAATTGGAGCTAACGCTCTTAAAGTTGCAGTCACCGACTCCGAATATCTTTAGAAAATTTTTATAATTTGCAGACGTTGCTCGTTAGTGTACTTTACCATGATGAAAATGTGGAGTTTACTAAATAAATTGACAGTGACAGTTTGATGATTAGTGAAAGAGTGCGTTCATAAATCAAATTCAAAGTTGTCAAGTCCCTATTGAAAATTCCTATAGTACACACCATACTTCGAATTATATGGTATCTGTCGATTGTGAGATTCTGTGCCCATTTTCGTTAACAGCAAATACTTGGTTTTGCCCTCATTTACCGCTAAACCCATTCTGACAGCTTCCGTTTCAGTACTAACGAGTTCTCCCAATTATGGCGATACCATTGGCACCACAGACTTTTGAAAGATTGTGCCTTCAGTGCTCATTTGTGAGTTCCGCACAGTTCTTTCAAATGTGATGTTAGGGAGGTCACATGATTTGTTTAAAACTTTTTTTTGACATCGAAGGTCTTAGTTAAATCATTACCAACGTTACCACCGTCGTCTCTGTATATACTATATACGAGTATCATAGCTTGTCTCTATAAATGCTGTCATTTGCGGCCTTAAATCGTTGAAAAGATAGTGGATATCGATTTGGTCTGCTTGATTTTCTGAAATCACACTGATAGGGACCAGTCAAGTTGCTTACGAAGGGAGGAAGCTTATACTTATATAGTGTGCAGTTGAGGGGGTATCCTTTTTTATGGATTGGGGTAACAATACTGAGATTCCATTCATCAGACATACGCTTATTTCTAGCAGGTTTGAATACTTGCTGGATTTAAGCGTAGATATTGCTATACTTACGAGTAATTCATTCTGGTCAGGTGGACGGAAGTTTTGGATATTATTGTCTGAGTTGAATGGTCTATTCTGCCTGACAGCGGGATGTTTGGCTTCTTTGTCGTTTCACCGTCTCCAAAAAAATGTTTTCCATATTCTTAGCACCAGTTGTGACTCCACTACGAGTTTTCCTTCTTCATCTCTACAGACTGCTGTACGGGTTTTGTTGCTTTGACACCTTCTCTTTAACTGTTAGTAAAACTCCTGTTTGTTTAACCTGGAGTATAGTACAACCTGTCACTATCTGTCAATATCGATCGCTTACTTCTCGTGCTATTTTTTCTTCTTCTGGAGAAACCTATGTTCTTCCAAGCTCTTCTGCTCGTAGACCTCATGAGCGATTTCCGTCCCTAACTAGGGATTTCTTGGTTGTGCGCGAGTGAAAACAACAGTTGCGGCTTCTCTGAAGTCAGGTTGGCAGCGTGCCACTTGTCTTGGGTACTTAATGCAGGCGGCTAAGGAGTGGCTAATCGATTTCAAGATATGCTTTCGAGGAAGATTCTGGCGGTCTCTTGCGATTGCAACTTTTTTACGTTATATCTTCTCACAGTAAATCTTGTTTATTGTGGCGCTTGGGTAATCTGCATTCGCACTTTGGCTGCAATAAAGTGATGATCCGAGTCAATGTTGACTGCCCGGAACGTTCGAACGTCGTCCAGAATAATGGAGGCATGTTTTACATCTATCACAATAGCGTTTGATGATCCGGAGATCGCCATGTCGCCGTGTGTATCTTTAGATGAGGAAACCGTGTGCTTGCTATAATAATATTTCGTACCGCCGTAAAGTCAATAAGCCTAAGTCCGTTGCCGGACATAGTTTGGTGTGGGCTATGCTTGTCAACTGTCCCACCGAAGATGACCTCCCTTCCTATCCTGGCATAAGATTATTGCTCATATGTCTGATCGAGGAGCTTGTAGAAACATTCTTTGGTTGCGTTGCTCTTCTTTTGCGTAAGAGCATGGGCGTATGCAAAGCAGTCCTCAACTAATCTTCTCTACCCAAGTAATAAAGAAAATAATTGTACCAGAGACAGCCAAGATATAAATACGACATTTTGGTAGAAAGCAAGATGAAGTGAGATGAATTCAGTAAAGCCACCGCTGAGCCTGATCCCGTCAGGAAAGACCAACAGCATCACCGTTAAGGAATTTTAATAGCCAGATTCTTAATTATAGCAAAGAAGTGTATGCTGACAAGTAAGGACGATAAAGAGCACCACTAGATGGCCGTTACAATAAGGAATCTATGTCCCTAGATAGGCTCAGATATATGGTGGGCATACAAGACCTCGTAGACCAGAACAAAAAAGACCACATCCACTCAACATTTTTCTATTGCTTGGATCAGGAGCTCGCTTTTCTTCATTGCTTCACTCTACCATCCCCGAAGAAATTCTTCAATGGCATGACGATTGAGCATGAATAACCATTTGATGACATAACTTCAAATTCTTCGGCTGCAAAAATTGTTTCTTTTGAAGGAATAGAAAATTTTATGGCTACAAAGACTTATATTGTACAAGGGCTTACAAATTCTTACCAAATCTTGCTTATAACAATAAAAAAATTCAAAGTCACTACAATCACCTTCACGAGGAGGACTTTTCCGACATATTTATCTCATATTATGGATTTGTTAGGGGTGTTGGTGTTGTCGGAAAGTCACAAATATCATAAAACGACGACGCCGAAATTCTCTAGAATGTCCTGTTCTCATGTCTCTAGTCCTTTCAACAGTCCGAGTATTGCCCTCGTACATGAATAGTAATACTTTCTATATTGCTGCAACATAAAATTATTTATCTTGGCTTAGGCTTTTATTATGATTAAAAATCTTTTAAGACCTCAGAGGCTCCTGGAAACACCACAAACTCATACCACATACCCTGAACTTCTTCATTTGTTTGTTCTGGCGTCCCTTTATGACTTGAAGTCACCTGGCTCGGACGGTGTATTCTCATATGACGAGGAAAAAAGCGGCCTGATAGTAACAGCAAACCATCCGCCGTTTCGGAAACTATGAAAGTTACACCAAAAATCGATATTGACGATTAGCTGATAGCCACAGATATGTATATCCGTCTGAGTCTCCCTACAGTTCCTACAGACATGGAAAAACGGGTTTAACTTCGTATGTCGAATACACTCTGTATTCGGGTTGGAGAATGCTTTGACAAAGATAAAAGCCAAAAGAAAAGAAGAAAAATATACATTGTTACGGCGGAATGATGAACCTGTCGGAGGAATGATTCCCCAGAGTACAGGCACATGACACGAACAATTCTTGGCATTCTTAAGAGGTCTGCAGCATTCTTGCCGTCATTGCAAAAACTTTACTGGCATGTGAAATTTCTTTATTGTGCATTCATGCCAGACATTCTTCCAAACGTTTCTTGTTAAAAAAAAAATAAGAATAATAATAACAACTCTCTTCCACAAATTTGATTTGAAGTCTGCCTAAAGGTATATGTGTACTTCTTTGTTCCACCACAGTTCAGAGCTGAAAAATGTGAACACCGCAAATGAAAACCATAAAACCTGCCGCACACATTTGCGGTATGCCATCTAGGTTCATGGTCACAAGAAACCCTGGGGAATTTCCTAAAAATATCATGTCACCATAATAGTAGGAGTATATGCTCCCACGCATAGTACTACAGAAAACTCATTTACGAATAATTTTGTTAAATAAAAATAAATTATTACAATACCTCACCCACTAAAATTCTAACCGCAATACGTATCTATACGGACGTCACATTTATGCCCCAGTGACATGCAATCTCTTGCTATTAATTCAATAAATACCAACGTCATTAGTAACCTTTCACTGATTGAGTTCCTATGCTAAGACACGATTAATCCTTTGACAGTACCTCATACACTCAGATGTCGTGTAAAGGACACAATCAATTCCCAGCAGATTTATATAGAGAAGATACAAATCAATCGGAGATATTTTTATCCCAGTCATCCTTCTATTCCAAAGGATTTTACATCTCCTGTAACTTAATAATCCGTACGGTCTATTCTTTTATTTTTTTGGTTAGGATAAAACAACTTTGCCCACGACTGTGATATGACCGCCACCAAATTCAAGGGAATCAAGACGTAATCTTAAGAAATTTTATAGCAAAGTTTTCCAGTCAATAAGGTACACATTCAGGGTTAATGGTTTTTCTTTTCTAAGTCCTTTTAAAAGTATGGGAACAGATACACATGACAATACGAGTATACCAAAGGCAAGCAGGCACACATGTTAGGTATTAGAAGGATCCTTTTAGTTCAACCGAACTTAAACTCACATTTTCATTACAAAGTCAAACGGAGTACGAGTACACGTGCGAGGATTTACAATTTTCAGCCTAACAGAAATAATGGGAGTGTGTACGAGTATCGTAAGTTGTTGAATATGTATGGACGATTATCTAGAAGATATTTTGGGTACTTTTCATATACCACATCGAATCGACATTGAAAATCTGGAGTTTCAGATATCGTTCTTAAACTTTGAAGAGTTTTAGAGATTACGTGTGCTTACATACGAGTATGCATGTAGTTAGATGGCAATATTAAGCCAAATGCTTTGACCGCAATTCACGTGTGAAATACTTTGAATTCTTATTTAAGCATGCTTAACTGCCGTTCCTAAAGTTTAGGTCGTTAAATTTTTTTTAGACTTATTGAACCAAGTGCACCTCATGCCGTGCGGCAATGGCTTACAAAATATTGCCGCAGCTTGATCCCTTACTTATCGCAAAAGACGGATAAATGGGGAAAATTATATGCAGATACTTTTAGACATAAGATGAGTCTTAGACACATTAACGCGTGATCAAGTTGTTACGTCTGAAGACACTAAGTGGGAAAAAAATAAATCGCACTAACATTCATATGTTCATGGATACCACACGGATAAAGGAAGAGTATGATAGTATGTACGGCATCATGAAAGGGAATATATGCAGAAATAAAGAGCAGGAACGTTGGCGCATCGGCAGGCAAAAGTTCTATAAAACGTATCACTGCGTTCGAGAAGTAATACGGCAAAATTTCTAATATATGTCCCAATACTTGGTTTTGGCGCAACTTTGCTAAGTTTTAAAAGCCTATATCAAAGCGGGAAATGGCTTTTTTATAGTGTTAATTCGTAGACTTTCGTCTAATAACATATCAAGCTCAGTAAGATTACCATCTATACTAAAACAGCGATGATATGATTCCAAAGTGAACTTGGAGAAACCACAAGCACTTCAAGACTTTTGCTGAAAAGCCGTACAAACAATATAAGAAAATCGCCATCAGTGGAGAAAATAAACTGGCACATCTCAAACAAGGAAAAAGGCCACCTCATGGTGCTAAATTTGGAAAATGTCTGCAAGTCATGGGTAATACTAGTGCAAAAATTCTGTGGGGTGTTTCGAAACCGACCGAAGCCGACCCCACGTCGAACTATGGTGACTGATAAACAAAAGGCATGTCTTTAAAACGTGAGCTAAGAAGACTGGCAAAAACGAAACCAATTAAGCGTGTCTTGAGTAAGACCATTGACATCACGAAAAAGAGGCCCAACAAGCTATGTTAGCTATGACGGTATTCAAAAGAGAAGAGCTGCACATCGTTTTCAGAGAAACATTTGATAGATTTTTCAGTGATCTTAAATGAACGGCACTAAGAACTAAAGTGTACCCTAGACGTATGGGTTTACGAGGTGTGTTCAAAAAGTAAGGCGACTTTAGGTGAGATAAGCACTCAGCCTTGAGCTCTCAGCGATTTCGGTCTTAGATACATTTGATGCTTCTATTGGGACGATTGGGCTTTGGTTTCGATGTCAGTTATGACCCTCTTAAGCAGTCAGAGCTCCTGAGGGATGCTCATGCTACGGTTCTTCTGATCAAAATTAAAAAGTTTCGGCATAAACTTTTCTGACACACGTCTCATGCTCAAAACATCCGAAAAAATTGCATGATATCCTCAGCAACTTTCTTATGGTAATTCGACGATTTTCCAAAACAATTTTCTTCACAGCTTAGATGTTATCATCTTTTGTTGACATGCTGGGGCGCCCAGAGCGAGGTTCGTCATTGGATTCTTCTCGGCCATCTTGGAAGCTCTTCTATATCACTTGTAAAACTCACCATATGCCACCGTATGAAATGTCAACATTTTAAGTATTTTCGAAGACTTGATTCCATTTTTTACATAAAATTTGATGCAAATTCTTTGCTCCATTTTTTATAATAATTGAAAATCGCCGAGCAGACGATTCTATCTGTCAAAACCAAACTAGGCATACTATATACTTGAAACTGTGAACATATGTTCGGGACATGTGACCAATACAGAAAAAAACAAAAATCGATAATCAAATGTACGTTTTCCGTGAAAATTATCAGCTTACTCGTATTGTAAAAAAAACTGTTTCTGCTCTCGATAGCAACCGCCAACGATAGAGAAGTTCTTCATCCTATTTTTTCCTGGCCCGATCATGCAACAAGAACTTTCGTGCTTATCTCGCACTGCTATAGTGAATTTAATTTTTAAATTTGAACGTCTCGATTAGATTAGTAATTTGAAGACTCCAACTCGTGTTCGTCCGGTAAAGTGTAACTGAAAACTTAAGCGTGTCCATTTCGAGACGAACACGTGAAATGAGTCTTTCCGCAACCTATGATCCTATCCTTCTCCAAGAAAAGTTACAAAGTCTCAATGATTAAGTTTTACTTGGGCGAGACGGTCTTGCAGCAATATCCCTCAAAAAGTGTGCCTCCAATCTTTCGCACCCACTTACCTCCCTATTTTATCTGTTCTTCACAAAAAAGGGAATTCCCCTAATTCCCCTTTGCAATTCCATTGCAAACTTTTCTCACATACTAAAATGTTCGAAAGTTTTTTATATGAAGTTTTAAGCGTTCAGCGCAAGTCATTTATACCACATTTGTATCCTTTGCACTTTCAATCCTCGAAAATGGCAACAAAATTGATGTCATTGCTATAGATTTTGCTAACGCTTTCGATAAAATATCTCGTCAATTGATCCTTTTCAAATTGTCTTCCTTCGATTTTGACCCCATATCGTTAAATTGGATATCTTCTTATCTGGAGAATCGTAATTATAGCGTTCGTTTTAGGTCGGTCACTTCTGGTGTCCCACAAAGCAGGCAGCTAGATCCCCTTCTTTTCATTTTAATATTGTGAGGATTATTAAACACTGCCTATCCATTTATGGTACATCGACGACAATTAGTTCTCCAAAACTATTTCTTCACGCCAAGATTTTATTTTCCTTCAAGAAGATATCGATAGGTTTCCCCCTTGGTGTCTCAAAAATTGCCTAGAGCTTAACGTCTCCAAATGTCAATCTATGGCTTTGTAACGTAATTCCAATCAATCTCTTACTCGACCTTATTTTTTGCACCGCGAATCTATACCTCAGGTTCAATCCCTTCGCGACCTAATAATATTATACTTCCAATTACATATTGATGAGACTATTCGTAAACCCAACTCATCGCTTGGTCTTAGCATACGATGGTCTATAGAATTTTGCAACACTTATGTGACATTACCGGACGTTACCCATGTCCGGCCCTTTTTCGAATATGACAGCCAAGTGTTGTCCCCCTTTCAGTGAGCTATATATCGAATCGAAAACATTCAACGTCGTTTTTTTCAGTTTTCCATTCGAGAATGACCCTGGTATGACCTGTTTATCTTAACTTCCTACCGTGACGGCCTCAAACTTCTTAACCTGAGTACCGTTGAAAAACGCAGAGATGTAGTTGACATTAATAATTCTATTGCTGCTACGAATGGATTGCTTTATAAAACGATGCCTGAAATTGATGTAGTGGATGTGGGCAACGTTTATTTTCAGCAAGATGACGCCACATCCTTTACACCTGATGAAACAATGGCTCTATTCCATAACAAATTTCCTGGATGAAGAAATGAAGACTTATGTTAAATATATATAGTCCCCTGTTAGTTTGATTAACTTATTCCAGCGATTCTCCAACTTTTTGATCCCGTCCGAAAAGTAATTTTCCGGAAGGTCTTCAAAATACTCGTCCGTGGCGTCGATGATTTCCTCGCGTGAGCTGAATTTCTTACTGATAAGCCATCTCTTGAGGTTTGGGAAGAGATAATAGTCCGAGGGAGCCAAATCTGACGAATATGGTGGATGCGACAGCAATTGGAGCCGTAAGTCATTGATTTTAGCCGTGGTTGCAATGCCTTTGTGCACCGATGCATTATCTTGCAAAAACAATTTTCTTTTTCGCTTCGTGTGTGGCTGTTTTGCAGCGATTTCGGCCTTCAATCGCTCCAATAATGCACAGTAATACTCGCTGTTGATGGCTTTTCCATGATGGGATGCCATGACAATCCCAGAAAACCGACGCCATAACCTTTCCGACCCACCGAGCCTCCCTCGGCCGTTTCGGAACACTCATGCCGGCTTCAGTCCATTGCCGGGCAATCATTCTGTTCTCTGTTGTGTAATAGTGGATCCAAGTTTCATCAACAGTTACCAATCGACGCCACAAGTCCGCCCGATTCTGCATCAGCAAATCCAAACACTCTTTCGAAGTGCTCTCGCGCAGCACCCAGCGCAGGATAACTTTTTTATATGCAAAATATTGCCCAAAATGTGGCGTGTGCGCTCAATACTAATCTTTGTGGTACCTGCTAGCTCGCGCACCTTTACTTTCCGGTCAGCCAACACCATTTCATGCATTTTTTTTGACATTGTACTCTGTAACCGCATCGGAGGGCCTGCCGCTGCGGACTTGATCAGTAATGGAGTTGCGGCCACCACGAAACTCTGGAAACCAATATTTGACGGTGTAATCTGACGGAGCATTAGCCCCATAATATTTATCCAACTTTTCTTTTGTTTCCTTCGCCGTTTTGGCTATCAAAAAATAATGTTTTATGAGAGAACGAAAATCGTTTTTGTCCATACTCAACATGATGCCAAACACGTCAACAACAATCAACAACAAACAGTATCGCACTGAAATATGGCATGTCTGCCTAAATATGAAAGGACTTCAAGGCACCATAACCGTTTTTGCAGTAGCAGCGCATTCTGGCGGTCAAGGAGGTACTAGGTACCCCACCGAGTACAGACGCAATTATTTGAAAACATTATGAATGATTAATTATTTGTGGGCAGAATTGTGGCGGAGATTTGACCAATATTGTACTTCGTTACTAACCTTGGAACTTTTACTTTAAATTAAAATAAAAAGATTGTCCCTTTTCTTGAAAATGTTGTCTTTTTTTACTGATTTAAAATCACACCTCTTGTTGGATTACTCTATACATACTCATACATGCTTTGTATTATTCTAGTATCTCTGCCAGTAGTTGGGCCGCGTGCAGTCTATAAAAAAGACTTAAAATCCCGTGGAAGAATCTTAGACTCCGTTGGTTTTTTTTTTTTTTTTTAGTTTGCATGGGTTGTCACCAGTATATTCGTCGTTGATTTTGGTTTTGGAGGACATGGACCTGCCTGTAACGCCATGAATTATGGGAGCTGTCTTTGGCACGTTAGGGATTGATCCTTAGATAAAACCAGTATCTAGTATCAAATAGGGCTAGAATAATAAATAGAATAGAATAGAAGTATAAATAATATAATCGATATGTAGTCTTTATTAATGCAATTAGTTTTGCCGTCACCTGGTACCCCAATCAATGCCCAGCCTTGTTCGATCTATTGCATACAAGCAAAGCCTGGTATGAAGCAGATAAGGACAGGAATAAGGAGTAATGATAGTTGGCTAATCTTTAAGTTAACTCCAAACTAGTTTAAGGCTGTTCTTTCCGGAGCTGTGGTGTCCATATGACCGACATGGCTCAGCTAACTCAGATGTTGGATCCGTAGCCCTCTGACTTAATCAATGTCGCTGTACAGCCCGTATAGTTCGTGGTTGAAACTCCTCCTCCATTACCCGTGAGAACAAACGAGATTAAAATTCACATGCAGTATCATTCTTCTAACACGTCGGAATACTTCTCTATTCGCATTCGACAAGGTTCAAGCTTTAACGCATAGAGCAGGAGCGGGGTATAAGGGTCTTGTATAAAGTTCCAGAGTGGGCTCTATTACTAAATTGATTCCTCAATCCAAAGAAACATCGATTGGCAAAAATAATTCTGCATCTTATTTCAGCGCAGATATCGCTGCTACTTATATCTGTGGAGCCGAGGTATTGTAGACAAGGTTCTTAGCAAACATTGAATTTTTTTTTGCCAATAGTGTGACGTTCGGTGTTGTGCGTCCTTTTTTACTTTGTTTAGCCCTTTGTTGCGGTAAACTTTCCCTTTTGGTTCCTCTTTTCTTTGAGTGGAAACACCGAGCTCTGACGGAAGTGGAGGGCGGCCATGGTCCCATCTGTGATCCACCAACCCAAGACCTCGGAAAACAACCCAGATAGGTCTTACCGGTGGTTTTCCCCGCAGAGGAGAACGAGGGGGTTCGGTGGATGAGACTCTAAAGACAGTAAGGTGACTCTCGACAAACCAGGCGTCAAGATGCGACAAGATGTCCACCAGGAACACCGTTGTTGGAGCCCGTAGAATAGACGGGAGAAACGCAACGGTCTGCATCAGACACGATGTTTGAAGGTCGCCGACACGATGTAGATGAGAGGGGTGGGAAAGACGATCACTAGAGCATATACCCTAACGAAAGCCAAGTAACATTAGGCTTAAGGAACACCTTATCCTGCAACCGATGTATCCACACCTTGTTGACTATCAAACCTACTCTATCCGCTTCTACCTCAATACTCACCGAAGCAACATCAATATCATCCGCGAGTGCAAATAATTGAACGGAATTATTCAAGACAGTAGTTTTTTTGTTGACCAGTAAGTTTTGCACGATGTTGTCTAGAACGATGTTTAAGATCTTTTTTGATATTAAAGGTCTTGGTTAGTTCATCGCAGACCCTGGTTGGTAGCGTGCATTTACGAAAGTCATACTGCATAGCCTGACAATTGGAGATTACATCGTATGCCTGCCGTATATGCGGCTTTTCAGTTAATAAATACTACAGACTACAAATTAGGTGCTCAAATAAGATATCGCTGTTTTTTTTTTATGAAAATGCAACTTTATTGTGAAAAGATGGTCAAAAATGAATCATTCAAAGTGTTGCCCATCTCTAGCTACAACTTTTTCCCATTTTTCTGGTAGAGCTCGAATACCGTTACAGTGTAAAAGTGTTTATCTTCATATGAGAGAAACTGCTGATCAGCCAGACCATGTGTCATCGAACGGAACAAGTATTTTTTTGTATTTGTATTTTTATTTGGCAACAGAAGACCGAGCATTGTGAAGCTGTAGAATCACATTTTCGTGCCTCTGCTCGTATTGTGCTCGGCTCAATAGCATCAATTGAAGTCGATACTGTACCCCAGTGGTAGTTTCGTTGAGTTTCAACAGTTCATAATAAATAACACCGACCTGGTCCCACCAAATACACAGCATAACCTTCGCAGCGTAAATATTCGGCCGAGCCGTCGACATAGAAGCATGACCGGGCAGTCTCCATGACATTCTTCTCTTTGAGTGGCTGTAATGAATCCATTTTTCATCACCCGTCACGACCTTCCCTTTTTGCTGTTGAAGCAGTTGTACACATCCAAAAAAATTACCCCCAACGTCCCCTGGCCAACCCAACCCAAGTTCCTTGTTTTTGAATCATTCCCAACGCATGCAATCGCTTGGAAATGGCTTGGCGTGTAACTCTTAATGCTAAAGCAAGCTCTTCTTGCGTTTAGCACGCATCCTTATTGAGCAATGCCTCCTATTCAGCGTCTTCGAAGGATTTTGGCCTTCCTTCACGCGGACGGTCGCCAACATCGAAATCACAATTTTTGAAGCAACGGAATGAATCACTGCATGTTGTTTCGCTTAGAGCAGCATCTTCGCAAAATTTTTAGAGCTCTCGATGTGCTTCAGCCGCGATTTTCTTCAAATGAAAAAAGAAAATTAACATTTCCCGCAAATGACGATTATTTGGCACAAAATCAGATATTTTCACACAACCAAACGTATATGACGTCAAAACAAAATCACTGATTTGTCAAACCGTTTTGACATATGTCTAAACTTGGTTCATGACATTTTTGATATGCCAAAATCGACCAGCACTTACTGCTGTAGCTGACAAACAGCGAGAACTTAGATGATGAGTGTTCGTCTGAAATTCTTGGTCCTTTTCCAAAATTTGCCTTTCTGTTGGTGGACTTTTCTGGCCTGAAATAGAACTGATATACGATATGTAGACCATCAATGTTCATAAATGTCTCTAGACTCTCGCATAATAAGGCAGAAAACATGTTATAGGCGATGCTTAGGAGACTTATTTCTGTGTAATTGGCAGGTGTCCTGAAGTGCTGAGATTCCATACTTCGGGAGTATGTTCATTTTCGTTTCATTTTCATTCGAAATAATAGCACTCCATTTCCACGATCGTGCGCTTCTCGTACCCTATCGTTTTCTTTCCGCAAAGCTTACGCTCCCCCTATTTTTCTTCTCGTAGAAGTCGCGAGTAGATTTCGTCCTTCGATGCAGCGCAGGTTTATATGTTCTTTTTTTGGCTGCACTTACCTGCTTCCATTCATCGTTAAATCAGAAGTTTCTTTGCGCAAAGCAGCTTCTCTGATAGTCCGTTGACAACATCCTCATTGCCGCTCTACATTTTTTGTATGAGGTCTAAAATTTTTAGAGAATTTGAGGGAAATACAGTCTATTGATACTGCAACCTTACTTGACTACGTTGTGACTATGATACGTGGTTGATACGAGTTGTTGTTGGATCCTTGGAAAGTTCAGTCATTTAAAATGCTAGAGAAGTGTATGTCCTGATACAAGTTCTTAAATTGTTGGACATAATGTTATAAAGACTGTATTTCCGCCGAACCGCTAAAAGGCATCTTCCTTGCATTAAGGTTTCCTAGGTCAATTTTTGGTGTCATAACTGCGACCCAGAGCATATATTCATTCTATGAAGTCTTAGATGTCGTCTTTGACGCTCTTATTCTTATCCTCTGTCAGAGCATGACCGCAAATCATCAATCAATTGTACTTTCGAATTTGGCCTTAACGTGGAATATTATGAGGCGTTCGCTTACATTCCTAAAGCTTAAGGCTTTTTCCCTTAGCCCCCCTCTGTAAATTTACATCCAAATAAGAGTCGGTGTTTGTTTTTGTAGCAGCCGCTATAAAAGATGTCGTAGTGTCTCATCCTCTGTATGCCCAAACCTTCGCACTTCTTATATTCTGGTATTGGCCGTAACTTAAGTGTCAGTGTATTTGCTTCCAGTTGTATGGTTCGGGGCTTAATGCCATCCGTGCCAGAAAGACAACAAGTCAATTTACAATAATAATTTAACCTCCCCATTAAATTGTGGATGTTACCACTGAGCCCAAACTTCTTCCCCTCTCTATCTATCTAATTTTCCGGAAAATTTAACACGTGCTCTAGCATTTTAAGAATACTCACACCACCTTGAGTGTTAAGTTCTTTTAAAAACAAAAAACAAAAAAATAATAATAATTTTGCTTTTTAGAAATCTAGGACCTCGGCGAATGTTTAAGCAGCACGTGGTATACAAAGCCCAAATCCATTATTCTTAAAAAGTTTGCTGGCGTCGTCAATATTACATCCACACGTATAAGAAGCTGTTGGTTATCTCTGAATTTTGCACTGTGGGGAAGTTACCTCCACGCGCAATCCCTAAACTTGAAGGCCAGATCTCTAATAAAATCTTTGGAATCCGAGTAAACAGTCCGGTGCCACTAGTCTCACTGGGCTTATGATAGCCATCGTTGGTATATTTAGTATTCTTGCGCCCCCATCCCTACTACTCCATGGTCCCGACACAACCATGGAGCTACCTTAAGACCTGGACTCCGAATACATCGAAGGGAAATGTACATTAACAACCGTCGTGCTGGTGAAGGAGAAGTGCCCTAGTTCGAGCAGCAGTTTGGCATCCTACTTTCAGTCACAGATACTGAACTCGCAGGCTTTAACATTTGAACATGGAACCAAGAATTCCTAAATTTCATCTTAAGTGCTGTTATGTGAATTTCTTTCATTTATTCGACTCATATGAGTTAGTACCATATATAGACAAATAAAGCTTTGATGTGGCCAAGTTAAGAATTCTAATCAATCCAAGTACTCAGAAGTGTTGCCTTTCTTTCTAGTCAGTTTGGTCAGCCATGAAATCTTGTTTTCCAATAAGTTAAACGTTAAACTAAAGGAACCCAAGAAGATTAGTAAAAAAACGTTAACCCAAAGCACGAACAAATGCAAAAACAAAAAATTTCCACAAACAAAGCCACCACTTCAAAGTATCTTATCTGGGGAATTCTCAGAACGTCATTACCGAAATTATTCCCAAACAATTTCCCTTTTTGTAGTTTCAGTTCACTCACTCGAAGTCTTGTGTGGTTAGTTTTCGCTTATTTGAAGTGGCATAACGTGCCTTACATATTCTAACCCAAAACGATTTTTTCAATTCAAAAGTATACCAGAAACGGAGACCAAAACGACGAAAGCTATTTTGGAGGGTAAAGTCTGCATCTGAAGTGTGGTTCGGATTTTGTTTGCGACAACGAACGACAAGGAGATTTCTCGATAGAGAATCTCAAAGGAAAAAATAAAAAATAAAAAACGATATCTCAACGAAGCAAAAAATAAAAGTATCTCTGTATCCGTTTTTTATACGATTACTTCGCCACAAAGTTACATTTTACCCAGACCCATAGCCCCTTCTTTTTTTCAAGTTCTTTCTTAATACAATAAATTCGCAAAGAAACAGCGGTGAGTTATTAGATGTTAAGGAGATAGCAGATATGAAATATTTAAATAAAAACGCTTAAGATGATGACGATGATTTTAGAAAACTCCTGCACGAGAAGGAGTACGAGTATATCTAATGACAAAGGTAGCATTTAGAACCTGGGAATCTTAAAACGTGTGTCAATTTGCAATACTCCTCCACGTCGTAGGAATAGCAAAAAAGGCAAAATGTGATATTTTCAGCGGATAATCAGCAATTCAGCAAAGGCTTTACCATGGAATAATAAAACCTGCAATTACAACTTACGTGTGGGGAATTTCCACCTCAAGAGCAGCTGGCGGAAAAAACTTGTTTCAATTAAATTCGAGTAGTGCTGCTAAGCCTTCATTAAAAATTATAATAACTTGCTGATGTGGTGGTATTTCAACTAACGGTGAAGTATCGTAGCGACCCACTTGTACTCGTAAGTGCTGGGAAATTTGTATTAAATTTGCAACACTGCTGGATGTTTCAAGAATTGTCTATGAGGCGATGACTTTTGTCCAGGACAGATAGTTTGAAACAATTTAATAGTCCTCATGGATATAGTTTGAGCTATTCAACAGCAATTTTAAGTTTACACAAGTTTTGGCAATAATTAACAGTACATTGCAACTGAATGTAGCTCATGAAGTGGAAAGTTCTATCGACTGGAATGTGTTCATAAATTTTGATAAAGCCATCACAGTGTGGTTGCCATTGTTTGCAATAAATGTGGCAAACATATTTTTCTAATTTGGTCATTGCAATGTGAAGTGCCCCAAGAATGTGATGGTTGAGTAGGTATTTTGAGAAAAAATTTTCTATTCTATTCTGTACTGCACCTACAACATAAAAGCCATTTCATGAGCATGGAAATCATCATCTGTATCTGTGTGCCGTGTAGAATAGTCAGGAGTTTGTACACATAACTGTTTATGAAAACTTTGTATGATAGGTCCAACATTACCATCAAATCTACAGAAGTTTGTAATGTCTGTACATTCGACGTAAGGTAATTGGCTAGATAGTATCTGATAATGTTTCGCTAACTGATGATCGTTCCACTTCTTCTGTGGTGATACTAATGGGTCTATAACTTAATTCATGCAGTTTGCCAAGAGATGGCGTAACTTGTATTAATCCATTGTTATTATTCCATTGGAACATGCGTTGGATAGCTACTGTCAGTGTACGTCATTTCAGTATATGTCACTCATTTGAAGCGTAAACAAAAATAATTTTTTTTTTACTCAAATATGACGAACTTTGTGCCTGAAAAAGTGTTTTTGCGGGGAGTTCTTCTTCATGAAGAAAACTGCTGCCGAAAGTCATCGTATTTTGGTGGAAGCTTATGGTGAACATGCGCTAGCTGAGCGAACGTGCCAAAAGTGGTTTGCACGATTTAAAAGTGGTGATTTTGGCTTGGAAGACGATGAACGTCCTGGGCAGCCAAAAAAGTTTGAAGATGAAGAACTGGAAGCATTACTCTATGAAGATTGTTGCCAAATACAAGAACAGCTCACAGAATCTTTGGGTGTCACTCAAGCAGCCATTTCAAAACGTTTAAAAGCAGCTGGATATATTCAAAAGCAAGGGTTCCACATGAACTCAAGCCGAGAGACGTAGAAAGCCGGTTTTGCATGTCCGAAATGCTGTTGGAACGCCACAAAAGGAAGCCATTTTTGCATCGGATTGTTACTGGTGATGAAAAATGGATTCATTACGACAACCCCAAGTGCAAAAAATCATATGTGAAACCCCGCCAACCAGCCAAATCAACGGCAAAGCCGAATATCCATGGCGCGAAGGTAATGCTTTGTATTTGGTGGGATCAGATGGGTGTGCTGTATTATGAGCTGATTAAACCGGTTGAAACCATCAATGGACAACGCTACCGAATACAATTAATCCGTTTGAAGAGAGCAGTAGCCGAAAAACGCCCGGAATATGCGACCAGACACGAGGCAATAATTTTCCATTTTGACAACGCTCGGCCCCACATTGCTATTCCGGTTAAGAACTAATTGGAAAACAGTGGATGGAAAGTCTTACCCCACCCGCCTTATAGCCTAGACCTTGCCCCTTCTGACTACCATTTGTTCCGGTCGATGCAAATACGGTTCACATCAGAGCAGAATATCAAAAATTGGCTTGATTCATTCTTGGCTGCCAAGCCGACGCAGTTCTTTTGGGATGGGATCCACAAACTGCCAGAAAGATGGGAAAAGGTACAATTTTCTTCTGTTGCGTTTTCACTTGGTGAAAACCGATGAATGAATTCTGACTCTTTTAGCTAAGTCAACGTTGATATGCAGTCCGTAAAGTTTTTGGTTAAATCTCCTCTTTCATTTCCTAACTAAATGACCAAGCACATCCTTATCTCTTCTCGATGAGGTCCATATTTCTACTAGGACTGGAACGATTAATGTTTCATGGGTGCTATTTTGATTATACAAGAGAGGAATCTATTACTCAGTTGCCTGCTGATCCCAAAACCACAACGGTTGATGAAGGATAACACTTCTTCGTGGTGTCATTGTTCATATTAACCTCAAAATTTATGAAGTCAAAGTCCTTGACTACTGCGAAGCTTTACCTGTCCATTTTGACGTTCTGTCTGACTCTAGACGAGTCTTTTCTCGATGGCATAGTGTACTACTTTTACTGCATGAATTATCTTGGTCGCTTCTAATTCAATATTTGCAAATGCCTCGTATAAAACTTGCTGTGGCAAGTAGTTCTACACAGCTTGCAAGATTATATTTTTAGTGTTGGCTCACAGGTTTCGTATTGTACAATAATCTCAAGTATGATCTTGAAGAAAAATAGTGGATCGCTTTGTCCGGAGACCTTGTTGAGATTAGCGATCTCCGTTAAAACATAACCAAACCTCCTGGATCAGCAGGCTTTCTTCATGTTCATTACTCCAATTTATTCTTTTATTTTGGAATCTGCCGTTAGAAGCAACATTTTAGCTCCGACTGAAGCATAGGGCGACAACCAGGTCTTTCAATCCCTCTCTATTTGCAGCTCGATACCTCAACAGTTTCCACGTTCACAGTCTTTGGAACTGAACTTCCGTCATAAGAGTTGACCTCCATGTTGTTCTTGGCCTACCAATTCGCCTTACACCATTGGAAGCACTGCTTCGCTATTATGTCCTCTGGTTTCCTCAGTGTATGTCCAATCAAACGTCGTTTTCTCTGATTGATGTCAATTTTATTTTTCCAGTCCTAAGCCACAATTCACTATTGGAAATCGTTTGTGTCCACCAGATCTTTAGGATGTAACGTAGACAACGATTGACGTTGATTTGAAAGGCGGTGGTTGATTTGAAAGGCGGAGGGAGAGGTTTAGATTGAACTTATCTGAGAAAACACCGCCACACCAACATCCATATCAGTCTTAGATCCAACTGCATAGAATAAGATTGCATGATGATGCTTACATGAAAGTCTTTGCAAACCAATGTTGGGTTAGTGTAGTAGTGTAGTGTAGTGTAGTAGTGTAAACGATGTTGTTTAGAAGGATTCCTAGTGCACTGAGAACATAATGTATTTGTCGACAATGTAGTAGTGTCAAGGCGAATAGCTGCGTTCGCTGCTTGAATGTTAGGCTTCTAGTTTAGTTTCCTGACAGAAATAGGACCCAGATATTTCGCTCAATCGGAGAAGACTGAACTGGTTCCGTCTATTGAGGGAGAGTCTACGATAGGATTTTTCTATTTCCCGTGAAAGAGGACAAGATCAGTTTTATGGAGGTCTACTCCAGATCTACAGCGATCGGTCCAACGGTTTTTATTTTCAGTCAGAACATAGCACTCAGACAAAGAATTAGTTTATTGTACTCTTTGTAAGTTCATTTTAATGAAATCTTTCAGTCTTACGAAGAAAGATGAGTAAGCGCTTCAATACTAGTGTCCAACACGTCAGCGTCGAATACCTGCAGCCTGATGCGAGCGTAAGCCCAACATGCACAGAGATAGTATTCCGTGGTGTCGTCATCGCTTTTACAGCAAACATTGCAGAATGTTGCGTCACTTATACTATGTCACGACGCCAGTTAGAAACCTGCAGTTTTTCCTGTTAAGGGACAGCAGAAAGACTGCTGACTTCCTAGAGACGTCGGAAAGCATTCGTTTTGTCTACCTGCAACATGGTGAGTTATGTCATCTGCAGTTGTGGTCATATGAGACCCAACTGTCACTGATAGCCTTACCTGTGGAAACAGGCAGACCCAACGCAGGTTCAGGTCCTGAAAAACTCTCCTCTGCACCTTCCCTGGCGAGTTCATCGGATATTTCATTTGCCATTGTGACCTGCGACCCATACGAGTGTCACTGAATTTAGCCATCCGACTGCGTTTAGTGATATTTTGCATTCTTGAACTAGCTTGGAAGTCGTATGAAGGATCAGCAAGGCTCTAAGCTCAGCTTGGCTGTTGCTACAGATGCAATTCTTCGGCGTCTTCACCGGTTCTGCGCAATATAGTTTGCCGCCATCAGAATTGCGTAAATCTCCGCTTGGAAGACAAATGCAAGCTTTCCTAACGAGAAGTGAAATCGAGCGTAGTCGTCCTCCAGCGCCACATCCTATATTTGTTTTGGAGCCGTCCGTGAAGAGCCTACTGTATTCCTTTCCGTTATTTTCCGTAACAGGAGTTGTAGTGTCATTGCATCGGACGACATGTCCATAAGACCAAAATTATAATACAACCGGAACGCAAGGTCAACAAAGTTGCAGTGCGTGTTGTACCAAAGATCATTTCTTTTTAAATGGAAGATGGCTTTGAGAATGCAACCCATGATATGAACATAAAGGAAAGGTATGCATTGATAAAATGTCTTAAGCGGAGTCAGGAGTGCTGGGAAATGCCTCTGTGTATTCGAGACAAATCTTTCTTTGGATTCTGCTAAGGGCAGCACGTATTTTTGCGAGAGCTTAATCCACTAGACAACCGATGCATAGGATATAACTGGTCTTGTCATAGCCGTGTAGATCCAAAGGACCCTTCCCGGTGACAGGACCCATATCTTGCCAGAAGGCCGACAGTGCCTTAGAGGCTTTCGACGTAACATTTTTAGTCCAGAGAAGTTTGCTTTCCAGGGTGACACACAAGTACTTAGCCTCTATGGAGAATGGGATAATGACACCTTTAAGCATTAGATGGGTCAAACCAGACAGCTTCCTCCTTCTCGTAAAGAGAACAACCTCAACTTTGAGAGGATTGACTGAAAGCTAGTGTGCCAGTCGTCGTTACTAGTGCACTAGTCGTCGATCATGTTTAGGACTACCTGTGCTTAATAGCAGACGAGTCTCTACTTTCATCTCGGTATAGATACCGTCCGATGTTCTGAGTGGACTTTCGATCTTTTCGCAAAAAAAAAACTGTATAAGAAGCGCTCTTTGAAATTCAAATAAGCTTGGATAATCTGAGGACTTTTGTTGCTCCGTCCCGACAATCAGACTTGAATGGTTTAAAGCTATGCAGCACCCACAGCAGCTTGTCTTTTGTGATCAGACCATGCATTTTAATTGCGGTTACATTAGTTCTGCTAAAGTTGTTACTGGCGTGAATAGAAATGTGGCAGGTTGAGTGATTCATCACTTAAAGTCGTCCAAGAGCCATCGGTTTTTTTCAAACAACTAGTCATCTGAGGTTTCTGTTATTTTATCACAGAATGACCTCCAGAAATGTCGCTTTGCCTTCCTTAGTTCTTTTTTTATATATTTTGAGCGATTCTTTTTATGAGTCCCAGTCTCCAGAGCCAACATGGTGGTGACCAAGATATACCGATACCAGTCAGTAGGTGCTTTCGACAATCTCCAATTTAGCTAGGGTTAGGAATACATTAAGGTTACGTTTCACTAATATACAAATTCTAATCTTGCCTTTGTCTCTTCTATAGAGCGGAAAGTATTCAAGTGATCCAAGTCCTCTACAATCCATAGTTCGTAGATGAGGATGATATCTTCTAGGCTTTTAAATATAGTTTACGCAGAAATAAAGCGGCTGATACCTTTTTGGAGCAGTGGAGATTAATCTGAAGAAACCGTAGTCACTGCTATAATCTACAAAGAAGCCCCCACCACGATGTTGTTCGAGTCCTCCGATTTGGAGCATATGCCCAAAAGCTCATCTTCATCATCTGATTGAAAATGATATCTTTTTAATTCGTCGTTGGTTTTTATTTCCAACTGGTATCAGTGATGGAGACCGTCGGCTTAGTTATGACCTATGATAGATTAGAGTCGTCGCTTTCGATTCAGGAAAGGAAATCAACGCTACTGGATCTGAGGCTGAATTTAAAATTTTAGTTAAGGGAGGGGGGAGTTGCTTATCAGCATCCAGCTCATTCTTTTTGTAAAGCCTTAGGTTTAACGACTCAAAACCGTACCGAATCTTACCTTTGTTTTGGGTTTGAAGGTGAAGGGATTACTTATTGATCACAATTAACGCGCATCTATAAGGGTTTCTTAGTTCTTTTAGTTACCGACTTTGGGGTCGGGTTAGTGAGCCTAATGGTCTTTTCTTCGTCTTCTGGATGGGAGGTAGTTTCCTCATATGATGGCTAAGAAGCCGTCCGAAAGCTTTACCTTAACCAACTGTCTCCGTTCAGGTGTTATTGATCCATCTGGGTCGCTATTATCGATCACCACGATCGTTATTGCGTCTTTTTGGACTTCTCTAAGAGACCTCAGAGATGTAACATTGGAAGGCCCAAAGGGGGTTTTGACGATCTCTTTCACTTGTAGGAATCTTTTGGCATCTGCCTTGAAGGATGTTATTGGACAAATCTATTTTGCATCTTGGATGCGGCTTACGGACAAGTCTGAACTTCTGATTCCTCTTTTGAGGAAGACATTTTAGAAGCAGCAAGAAGGCCGTAGCTTGCAACAAACCAGCTGCCTCTGGGTGACTGGGTAAGTGGTACGACCATGGCATGCCACAGTCTTGTCACACTTTGACCGCTTGAGATTTGGCTTGTTGCGTTTGCTTTTAAAAGATGCACCATGGCCTGTCATAGTTTTACATTTGTTCAACGTTGCAGGAGCTTTGCTGGTATTAAAGATATGCTACTCTCGTGTTTTGTTTTATTTTTTGAGAGATGAATATCAAACGAGAAACTGAAAAATGGAGGTCTAGCTTTGCAGAGATCTGCTGTATACGGAAAAGGCTAGCTAACACGGAAGTTACTCCGGATACAACGTTTAAAACTGAGCTACTTTTGGAGACACTGATTCTCGGCACGATTCGTATGACACCTTGATTCAGCACAGGGGAAAAAGGAGTTGAAGGGAAGGGAGAAGGGTTTCTATCCTTTAGTTTCAGGACTGATCTGGAGATTCAGATTCATTGACCTTACTCAACTTTTAAGCTAGACAAGTTCGATGCTCAGAGTAGGTAAGGACGAAAATTGTATGAGGAATTTCGGCAACTACAAAAGTATTGAATGGTGATAAAAACATAACCAAGTATCGACTACACCAACTAATAAGCATATTCTATTCCCTGAAACCCTTGAGGGAATATTATATCCAAGCAGTTACAGAATCACATTATTTAAGGGATTTACTGCCAGATCAAGGACGTCAATTTCGTTTTTCGTAGTTAGCCACCCTAAACATTCAAACCGAACTCATCAGATTTGACACTTCTGACAAGGATTTACCCCAATACGAGGTGGGCTACGTTGGTTTCAAAAAGAAGTATTCATATTATATTGAGATTGTTACTGTTTTTTTTTTTTTTTTTTTTTTTAATCTATTCATTCGTTAATCTATTCAATTGTTAAAAGACTCTTACAGACCTCCAAGATTTGACTGCTCGATTTCGGAAACACAAAATTTTTATTTTCACGCTGCGAAACAACCAATTGAAAAGTTTCAACTACAACTTTAAACGATTATCCTGTATATTCCTGCAATTAACATGTAGCTTTAGAAGAGCACTTTCCAAAGAATACAGTTGCAAAAGTTTCTTCATAGAAACTTTGTCTTCTCCTGGCTTCAAACTTAATTTAAATTCGTACAAGAATTATTCCGTCATACAATGGCATTCCTTCTACCAAATGATGTTCAAAGAAAGCAAAATAAAATTCTTCTGCGTATAGTAGGTGTTCCTACATAGTGTCCTTGCCATTCCACTAAAAAAAAAAAAGACAATTAGAAAAACTCATCCTAGAACTACTCTCTTCATATGTACTCATACCAAAGAACTTGTAAATGGTACAATCTCTCAGACACCCAACTGGGATTAGACAAAGTGTCCTGGTGTCTTTCATTGCGAAAAGTTAAGGGCAAACTTTATCGTGATAGGTTCAACGTGATGGAATAAAGTAGAGCAAACAGAAAAAAGAAAAAATAACTAAAATAGCAAAAAGGACATTTTCATATGTCAACTTGTAGGTTAAAATATAGGGTAAGTCATTAAGAGTAATTTTTATGATAAGCTTAGAAAGTTTTGTCCAGGTGGATAAGTCCAATTCATCTGTGTCTATATGTGGATCCTTTAAAATGAGGATAGAAGAAATCTCTGTTCATACTGAACCTTGTGTCATCAATCAGGCAGGTGCTTATCGCTCATTCAAAGTTGTACTTAGCATTTGAAGTACTAAGGAAGCAAACAAATGGAAACAGTTTGATGTCTTTTGAGGACATCATTTGTAAAAATTAGATACGATTTACAGGAGTGAGTTTTTTGTTACAGAAGGAAATCGTTGCTCGGACGTTGATAGGCGAACAGAGATGGTAGTTTCCACTGGGATAAAACGAACACTTAAGTAGCGCTGTGGTGTTCCAGATGATAAGTGAAAAAAAGACCCATCCAATGGGGTTAAATACTCTTATCCGGTTTCTTGATAACTCTTCTCGGTCATCAGAAAGGAGTTAACCTTATAAAAGTATAAGTGGATTGGCGATTTTTTGTTCTCGTTGATGTCCCTGCTGACAGGACAAAATATGTTATAGATGACACCTAACTCAACTGCATATTTTACTGTTGCCCATTGGCTTGTAATAATCAGCTGTGTCAAGTTTAGATTTACTTAATAGCTCTGTTGTTTAAGGATTGTCATATCTGAGTCATCTTTCTATATATATATAAGCCTTTGTAAGCTATGGGAAAGTTGATATATGTACATTAATCTTAGTTACTAGTTACTTGGTCTAATACTTTCTTTTCCCTTAAACTTTCTGAAGTCTATGGTAACTATTTTAATACGTTGAAGGACGAAAAAGTTGAATTAATGGTTCTATGTGCAGAAAAAATATCGAAGGTGAAGGTGGGCGTTGATAGGTTTCGAAATGAGTTGCAGTCTCCTGGGGTTCACTTAGAAAACGTCGAGATTAATCGATAGGCAAGGGGACCTTAATACTTGTTTAGATGCTATTCACGGTTAACAGCCATCCGCTGATGGACTGTCTGGACTTTTTTAGAAAACACCTTCAAGTTTTTCACAAAAACGCTCAGCAGAGACGTGTATGTCATGTCATGAAACGTTTCTACACGTATCCACATACGTGCAAATGGGCCACGTCAGTCATGATTATTTTTGACGTGAAATCGTCCACTTCGTTGACAAGATGAGGGTACTTTAGACGTGTTTCCTACACTTTATGAAGAAACATCTTCAAATTTTTCACCAAAATGCACCACAGAGATGGCCAATGGTCAATTACGTGGCACGTCGTCTGATCGATGTGGACGGAGTCTCTACAACATCTTCAGCCACGACAACGAGGTCTGCCAGGGCTTTCTCGGTCTTGCGTTATTCCGGTCTCTAAGAACCGTACGGCTTAATGCCACATTTACCGACCAGTGGAGCCGGGCGGCCAGGAAAACGGGCACGAATTTCACGTTTCGTTAAAATCACTGGCCAACTATTTATCAAAAACATCAGAGGTACAGCATTCCATTGCTTATTCACACTAATTCGAATTATGTTTGCTTCACAAATATCAAAACCGAATTGACATTCGACGACATTTGTCAAATCTGTGGCACTTTCCGATAAGGTCATAAATTATGGCCCACCTATATATACGCAAAGACTATAGCGCTCATATTAGATAAGCGAAAAACATTAATCGCGCCCATTAAAACACATGTAACCCACTTCTAGGGTATTGACAGCAAAATATCTGCATGTGCAGTGATAACCAAGATAACCAAGCCCAGAACCCCTTCGCATTAGTTTGAGAATGCAAAGCTGATTGGAAGACAGAGTAAAGCCTAAATTCACTGAAATTTGGGTCCTCATCACCATGAGGTCGCAAATAAACTTGTTAAGCATGATTTAGAGGAGGACTAAAGTGCTCAAATTAGACAAGCGAAAAACATTAATCGCGATAAATAAAAAAAAATTAAACAGGACATTTAAAAAGAACACGTCGCAAAATGGTGACCTCGACGTGTTAGTGCACAAAATATTATTCACAGAAAAAAAAAAAAAATCTGTAAGCAATCAAGGAATGGAATCCGTGGCCGATGTTCTACTAAATCTTCCAGCACAAGAAAAATGCGAATTCCTTAAAAAGGCATTTTTAGAAAAGAGTCGTGATAGTGAGGAAACGTGGAACGCTTAATTAAATCGTGTCGAGTTAGGAGATCAAAGAAATGTATAGAGCTATGGAATCCTTGACGAGTGGAAAAGATCTGATTGATCTTTCACTTTAAAAAAAATTGTTTCTTAATAAACTTCCACAATCGCTCCGAACTTGTCTTATAGCAGTAGAAGCCTCACAATCTGCAGATGAGTTGTTCAGATTGGCAGATCGTATCCCTAACTCAACAAGCAAATTTCAAGTCTCTTCAGTTCATCTTCCCTAAGGTAACGTATCGCAACCCTTAAATAACACATGGGCTGAAAACTCAGTGCGGCTTTATAGTAAAACACAAAATTTTTACAAAATTCAACTTTATTTATCAATATAGTTGCCTTCGAGGGCGATACACTGATTGAAACGATTTTTCAATCTTTCGATACCAGTTTTGTAGTACAATTTCGGTTTAGCCTCAAAATAGGCCTCTATTTCGGCGATTACTTCTTCATCGGTCTTAAATCTCTTTCCGGCGAGCATTATTTTGAGGTCTGCGAACAAGAAATAGTCGCTGGGGCCAAATCTGGAGAATGCGGTGGGTGGGGAAGCAATTCGTAGCCGAATTCATTCAATTTTGCCATCGACTTGTGACACGGTGCATTGTCTTGATGAAACAGCACTTTCTTTTTCTTCAAATGCGGCCGTTTTTCTGCGATTTCGTCCTTCAAACGCTCCAACAACGCAATGTAATAGTCGCTGTTGATAGTCTGCCCCTTTTAGAGATAGTCGATGAAAGTTATTCCATGTGTATCCCAAAATACGGATGCCATAACCTTGCCAGCCGACTGTTGAGTTTTTGGTCGTTTTGGATGAGGTTCGTCATCTGCTCGTCACTCAGCTCACTGCCGACTTGACTCTGTTGTGAAGTGATGGAGCCAAGTTTCATCCATTGTCACATACCGACTCAAAAATTCGGATGAATCATCAACACGTTTTTGTTTTTGGCCGACTGTGAGCAAACGCGGCACCCACTTTGAACAGAGCTTTCGCATGTCCAAATATTTGTGTATGATAAATCCAACACGCTCTTTTGATATCTTCAGAGCCTTAGCTATCTCGATCAACTTCACTTTACTGTCATTCGTAATCATTTCTTGGACTTTTTTGATGTTTTCATCTGAAACAGCCTCTTTTGGACGTCCACTGCGTGCATCATCTTCGGTGCTTGTATGACCACTTTTAAATTTTTCAATCCACTTGTGAATGGTTCGTTCGATTGGTGCAGAGTCTGGGTAACACTTATCAAGCCATTTCTTTGCATCGGCTGCATTTTTTCCCATCAAAAAGCAATGACAAATCAACACACGAAATTGATTTGAATCCATTTTTTTCACCATAACAAAAGTTGCTTCACTCACAACGCTTATCTTGAGAACCAATCATCCGACAGCTGTCAAATTTATACACGTATCTTTTGAAGGTTGGTACTAACTGAAAACCACTTGGATTTAATTTAAGTGGTGCCCTCTCTCAGAAACGGCCCATGTATTAATACTCACGATCAAATATCTACAGGGTGACTGACTCGAACTGCAACTTTTTAAAATGCTATAATTTTTTTATTTTTTGATAAATTTGATTGTGCCAAAGCAAGAAATGTTGGAAAATACATAAGTTCTCGAATTGTATCAGTAGTTTTCAATATGTCCACCTTTGGCGCGAATAATGGCCTTGAGACGGCCGAAAAAAGGATCGCACGCTGAACGCAAATGGCTCCGGCGAAGTGCTTGCTTGAGGTGGTCCAAACTTTGGAATTTTTTAGTGCCAACCTTCGCCTTCAAAACACCCCAGACAGAGAAATCCAACGGACTTACATGCGGAGAATTTGCAATTCATTGTGTCGAAGAAATGATTGTTTTTTAACCAATCTTGATTGACGCGCGCTTTGTGAGACGATGCCGAGTCTTGTTGAAATGTCCACAGTCTCCGACCAAAATGTTTGTTTGCCCAAGGCTTCAATACTGCCTCTAAGACAGTTTCACGGTATACGATCGCATTAATTTTAAAGGACCCCTCTGGCAAGTAAACTCGGTCATTTTGTTTGTTGACATATTGCTCGATAACAAATGGCGACTCATCGAAAAAAACCAAATTCGGCAACTCACCACTTTCGTGCAAGAGTAGCAACTCCTTCGCACTTTCGACTCTAACTTTTTTCTGTTGCGGTGTAAGATCGTGTGCTTTTTGGAACTTCAATGGCTCATTTTTCAGTATGTGTTGCATCCGTTCCAGCGATATGTTAAGCTCACTAGCCATTTTTTTTCCACTTCGACGCGGATTTCGTTCAATTCGAGCCTTCACTTTCCGAACCATTTCTGCCGATGCTGCTCTTTTTTTATAACCACCTCCATGGCGTTTTGCAACGCTTCCAGTATCACGATAACGAACTATGGTTCGAGACACAAATGATTTATTCACGTGGAGGGCAATCACACTCTCACGTTTGAATTCCATCGCGGATAAACGCAAACTGTTTAAAAGGCTTGTAAATAATAAAATCATCTGTCATGTGTCAAAATTTGAGCTCACAGTAATGAACGGTTTGGAAATCATAGCAGTCTGAAGTTGGTTGCAGTTCGAGTCAGTCAGGGTGTAGAAATAGACCGATCAAAAAGTTTTAACGGACCTCGATATCGTTTACGTGGACGGTCGAGCAATTGGTATAAAACGAAAAGTAAAAATCGCAGTAACCGTGACTCAGTGTGCTGGTATCACAAACGGTATGGCAAAGAATGATGCAAAGAATTGCACTGCTCCTTGTACTTCTCGCATCGAACTTTGTGTCTGAAAAAGTGTTTTTGCGGGGAGTTCTTCTTCATTACTGAAAACTGCTCCCGAAAGTCATCGTATTTTGGTAGAAGTTTATGGTTAACATGCGCTAGATGAGCGAACGTGCCAAAAGTGGTTTGCACGATTTAAAACTGGTGATTTTGGCTTGGAAGACGATGAACGTCCTGAGCAGCCAAAAAAGTTTGAAGATGAAGAACTGGAAGCATTACTCTATGAAGATTGTTGCCAAACAATCAAGTAGCCATTTCAAAAAGTTGAAAAGCAGCTGGATACATTCAAAAGCAAAGAAATTGGGTTCCACAGGAACTCAAGCCGAGAGACGTCGAAAGGCGGTTTTGCATGTCCGAAATGTTGCTGAAACGCCACAAAAGGAAGTCATTTTTGCATCGGATTGTTACTGGTGATGAAAAATGATTCCATTACGACAACCCCAAGCGCAAAAAATCATATGTGAAACGCGCCCATCCAGCTAAATCAACTGCAAAGCTGAGTATCCATGGCGCGAAGGTAATGCTCTGTATTTGGTGGGATCAGATGGGTGTACTGTATTATGAGCTGCTAAAACCGGGTGAGACCATCAATGGACAACGCTACCGAACACAATTAATCCATTTAAAGAGAGCAGTAGCCGAAAAACGCCCGGAATATGCGACCAGACACGAGGCAATAATTTTCCATCATGACAACGCTCGGCCCCACGTTGCTATTCCGGTTAAGAATAGAATAGAATAAGAAGTCTTCCCCCACCCGCCTTATAGCCCAGACCTTGCACCTTTTGACTACCATTTGTTCCGGTCGTGCAGAACGCCCTCACTGGAATACGGTTCACATCAGAGCAGAATATCAAAAATTGGCTTGATTCATTCTTGGCGCAGTTCTTTTGGGATGGGATCCACAAATTGCTAGAAAGATGCGAAAATTCATAGCTTCAGATGGGCAATACTTTGAATAATACTGTTGTACATGTTTTTCTTAAATAAACCTTAATTAAACGCATGAATTAAGTTATATACCCATATATTTCATAGGAAAAACTATCAACGGCCAGTAATCGATTTATGCAAACTTATTGCAACGTTTGAGCGAAGAAATCAAGCAAAAACGGCCGCATTTGGCTAAGAAGAAAATTTTGTTTCATCAAGAAAATGCACCAGCTCAAAAATCCGTTATTGCAATGGCATGAATTAAAGTTTGAATTGCTAACTCATGCACCCTATTCGCCAGATTTAGCCCCCTCAGATTATTTTCTGTTCCCAAACTTGGAAAAATGGCTCAGTAGTCAAAAATTTTCCAACGATGAAAAAATAATGTCCGCAGTTAATGGCTATTTTGAGGAGCAAGACAGTTTTTATTATAAAAAGGGTATCGAACTTTTTGGACATCGCTGGCAAAAGTGTACATGTAGAGCTGAAAGACGTTTATGTTGAAAAATAATTAAATTTCTTTCCAAAATTTTTGTGTTTTCTTTATTGGGTCGGTCACTTCTGGGACCGCCATCGTATGTTCTTCAGCACAAATCTTCAAAACAATTCGCACCTATGAAAAATTACGGTCTATACATAAGCGTGCCATGACAAAGTGTAACTTGCTATGGCGAGCTGCATCTCGCCCCTAGTCGGCCGAAATCCTAGAAGATCTGTTAAGTCACACTCTCATAAGACCGGGTGAACTGGAACCGGGTGTTGTAACTCGCTTTATGACGCCTTAAAACAAATATTGAAATGGGAACCAAATGCCGGCAGGTTTTCCAAGCCTTTAAACTAAAAACTACATTTAGTTAGGATGAACTTTCATATATTGAAAAGCATTTGACTTGTACGGAAAGGTTACGAAAGCGCTCGACATACTTCAGGGTGAACATCATACATACTATGGTTCAATAACACCTGTGATATTGTCATTAATATCTAAGCTCGAAAACATATTTCATCGAGAATTAAAGTTTTGTAGACCTATCGTAGTAAGTTTGTTGAATAGTGTCCGCCGTAGATTCCGGGAGCTTATCGATTGTTCTACCACACAATCTATGGAAGTAGCAATCGCGTCAATTTCACTGTATCTGCAGAATGGAAACCAACAGAAGTAGAGACACGAGAAAACGTACACACACTTCATTCTGATTTTTCGCTTTTGGAGGTTAAATAAGCTCCACCATACAAGAAGCTGAAGTCCAAGTTGTACAGTGCTCAAGAGACCGCCGCCACACATTGAGTATGCTTGAAGCTTACCCTCAAGTAAAAAAAGTGTTTGTCAAGTTCAATTCACCGCTACCATCTTTTGCTCCTGTGGAAAGGCTTTTTAGTTTTGCTACGATGAAGAATTTGCCCAAAGTGAATAGACTTTCAGATAAACGT
This sequence comes from Volucella inanis, assembly GCA_907269105.1. Taxonomy (NCBI): domain Eukaryota; kingdom Metazoa; phylum Arthropoda; class Insecta; order Diptera; family Syrphidae; genus Volucella; species Volucella inanis. The sequence goes on from OU026154.1 coordinate 128,730,547, forward strand.
TTCGAAAGTAGGGTCATTTTAAAAGCTAACTCACGCTCTATTTTCAATGACAACTAAGATTTTATTTGCAAAAATAGAAATTTTCAATTAATTTCAATAATAATGTAGAAGTTAACGTTCAGTTTACATTTTACTTTGAATAAAGGAATCATTTTCATTTCAAAAGAACTTCATTTTTACGAAAAATCAATTTAGGCCTTAGTTACGATTATTTGAGAAGGTGATTGACTCTTTTTTTTTTTTGGAAAATTTTTAAAAAATTCCTCTGACGTAATAAATGGTGATTAATGATTGTCAATAGTCAATAATCATTGTTGTTATGGATGACTAATGAATAAATTAATTATTAGTCACTTGAGTCCAGGATTAACGACTAAATTAGTCATAAGTCATCAGTCGACTAAAGTTTGGCCAACTATGATCTACAGACAATTGAATGAATCAGTCAGGTCGCACGATGACAAAACTTACTGGTTCAATAGCTTACCTTGGACTCTTCTCGGTATACGTTCATCCACGTTCTCTCTTGATATATCTCTCTGTCATCATGAGCACGCCCAACAATAATTATTAAAAAAAAAAAAAGGACATACTTACATGCGTTTCATTTATTTAAAAAGAACACGTTACAAGGACCAAAACTAAATTTAAACTGCCTGCGATCTCGGATGAGGCTTCTATTGGAAATTGAGTTTCATATGAGCAGATCTTGATTCCTTATTTTGGAGATCATATGCTGTTTTTAGCCTCTAGTGAAACTGTTATATCTTCCCTGAGGCTCATCACTGTTTATGCATTTGCTTGAAGTTCTCTTTGTACCCTTGTGGAGTCTGTAGGCTCTCTGCCTCCTGGTTGCTTTCATTAGCTGTATTATTTTCGATATGGCTTGCTGGATATTGACTTCTTAGAAAATCAATCAATTTCCCACGGAAAAAGAACTTTTCAAATTCAAATTTCAAACTCTATTCGCTCCCTTAACAATGGGAAAAGCCCATTATACAAAATTTAATGCAAATTCAATCACAAAAATTACACTCCTTTGTGGTCGGTTAGTTTCCAATCAAAACAATTAAGCAAAACCGAATTAAGCGATTCCAATTCAATGGAACTTAACAAATCCATTTGGCACAATGTGAGTACGGATATAAAAGCGATTTTCTGCTCAAAATTTTCGTAAATTCATTGAAACACAACTGCACATACCCGGCATAAAGAGCACAGCTGTGCCAAAGCACAAAAACATCCCCAATCCTCCATTCAAACCTTCTTAATGTATGCAGATATGCAACGAGCTCTAAAGGAAGGTGGGATTTAATAATAATCCTTAACAACAGCGAAAGTTTGCTGCGTGTGGATTTTTTTTCCCTTCCTCCACCCCTCTTGAAAATCCATTTTCCAACCGATAAAACTCATACCTCGTGTGTATCGCCCAAAACAATTGACAGGGTGAAACAAGTGAAAAAAACAAACCTTTGCCACGGCCGGGGTGTCAAACAAAGAATCAAACTCGTACCTACATACTCTAATACACATATGTGAGTGGTTTCTGATAGTCGCTTCGGAATGATGATGCCAAATGTGAATGAATCAGCAGATCCCTGAGGGCCTTGGCAACGACAAACACACATCATCGCATACGGTGTCGTACCAGCAGCTTCCTCCGTTCGGATTCATGAATTTGCAAATTGTGCTTCGAGAGCTATGTTAGGAATATCTGTTCCTTCTTCGTCATCGTTTTTTTTTTTTTTTTTTTACGATATTCATTTGTACCCTGCCTCCTCTTTCCATTCTTATTTTCCGATTCGTTCTATTCCTTTTTGGTATGTTCATTTATGCAGGAATACAAGTCAAATTGCCACTTTAGTTGGCAACAAGTGTTATCCCTGCGTTTACATTTTGCTGCCAATTGCCTACTTGCGTGTCGAAGGTGTGGCATTGACTTTTGTTTTTTTGTTTTTTTGTGTGTGTATCTTATGAATAAAATAAGATATATAGTGGGATACTATAAAACCACCATCTTTACCACCCTCGAATTAGGTAAAAACCAAATACTGACACCAATATACCCTAAACCACTTTTAGGAGCCAGTCGAAGTCGTAAGGATAGTGTAATGGAGATTCCAGAGATATTGCCAGTTGGTATTGGCACAAATGCAACAAGTCCACCGTCAGATGATGAAAGTAAAAAGATTCCACCACGTTGGAAGGGTTCCGGTGGCATAATGCCACCCCAGACACCGAAGCAGATATTGTCAGCCCTGAAGCAGGCTTCATCGGTTTCCAATGTCAATAAACTCGGTCCCGAGAAGATTTCCCTTCTGACATCAGTGGCAAATAGCAAATCGGAGCCATATTTGAAATTGGGTCCTGGACAAATACATCCAAAGGGTTATCGATTGACCTCAGGTCGATATGGGGAGCTGAAGATGGGATTCTTAAAGATCAAAGGAACTGTTGAGGTTGAGGTAAATTCAAATAGATTGAATTGGTTCCTTTGCAGGATTTTATTTTATTTGTTTGGGTAGATTATTTGTGCTCGGAATATAGTGCCAGTTGATTGTGAGACACCACCAGATACTTATGTGAAGTGCTACATTAAGGATGGTGACAGACTGCGCCACAAGAAGAAAACTAGGGTTGTTCGGCACTCTGCTGAGCCGATTTACAAACAAACGATTAAATATCAGGTGAGTGAACGAAAGTAGAGTTAAATTTTTGGTTCAATTAGTAGTAGCACTTGGTTGTGATTTTTGTTTTAGCTTTTTGACTATTTATCCAATTTTCGAAAGGAGAAGCTAGCCATGTAAGTATAGTGCAAATTAAAATTTAATTTCCTCCTCTTATGATTATATTGATATTGATTGATATTCGATCAGCCTTCTTAACCCGTTGTTGAACTAAGAGGCTGAACGATTGCACCACCTGCGGCCATCTATCTACTTGCCTTCTGACATTATAGATCTTACTCCTTCCATACAGATTGTGTTACCAGAACCAATCGAAAGGTTTCCTTACAACAAGGTGGCCTTTCTATTAAACCGTCCAGGCCGTTGCAAATATCTGTCTGACGTCATAGAAGTTCTACCTATTCTACATTATCTACTGTCACATTCATCCTTCAAAGCCAATCGAATCCTGCCAGCCAGTCGTTTATTAAGTAGATACACCCTCAAGACGTTACTATTTTATTTATGCTTTTGTCCTGGATCACCATGTGGGTTATCTAGTATCTACGTCATCATATACAGTGTCTGACAATGTGGTTAAAAAATCACTAGCCTGATTTGTCCCAGGCCACGCATGTCTAAATCAATCTGGTCTCACCACCCACCACCACCAACCACCCACAAGAATCAGGGTGGAATTTGTCATTTCCGTCCTTGAATCCCGATCTCTGTAAGATCTTGTCCTCTCGTGGAGCTCTACAGAATTCGTCAATATTAAAAAAGTTAGCTCTAATGACATCCTTCTGAAGTTTTGTGAATAGCTATCCTGCAGTGTTAATTTGTAAGTGAAATTGATGGTATTGCTCTTGATAATGTTAATCTCCGGTGGCGGCGTTTGTTTTTTTTTTTTTTTTTTGCTAAATATTCTTCAGTAGTCGCTAGATTTTATACGATTATGATGGCCGCCGCCGAGCTGACGATGCCCAGTACTGGAACTGTAACTACACATTAATTTTGGTCAATTTAATTCCTCTTGGGCACTGGTGTCATCCAATCGATGTTGACTTTTAAATTGTGTTCCCATGACTGAATCAACGGCGACATAAAGAGTCAGTGTGGCTTAACTTCTTATGTGAGCTTTTGCAAGATATTTGGAGCCGAGGCCAATAGGACTTTTTTCTAATCGTATCAGGTTCCTGAAATGTAATAGATATGAATGAACCCCTAATGAATCAACGACTGCTCTAATATCACTAAATCGGTCACTGGTGTCAGAATAGGCATCTTTTTAATAAGAACTAATGACGAGCGAAACGACGAAAAACGAAAAAGATCAAAGAATTGTCGTAACTTGAGTAGACTTGAGTACAGCATAACAACAAGTGGAGTCCTAAGAATGATGTAAAGTAGACATCACCGCCATCGAGAGAGCGCAATAGGGTGGGTCGCACGACAGCCAGGAGAAAAACTCTTGCAAATACAATAGTAATAGCAAATGTTTTAGTACAACTCATCTATTCCAATTTAAAGTCTATTTGACAACTGACATTTATGCAAAGTTCCCGCGTAGAAAGTTTTAGATGTCAGTTGTTTGCAATCATAGAATGGAGCACGCTCGAAAATCATGTTGTCGTAATTGGCCTTCAAAAATCTTTCAGATGTTGCGGTCACTGAAAAACACACGAAACTTTGTGTATTATTCCGCAAAGTTATTTGAGGAGACTAGTGGAATAGTCGATCGTACAAAATATGGCTGTCCGCGTACTGTTTGAACGTCACAAGTCATCAAAGCCGTGGAGAATCGAAACAGCTAAGACAGCATGTTGCGTATCTTAAAATGTGATTGGAGACTCATAAGATACACCGGCCACTCATTCACAGAAGCATTAAAAGAGAAACGTAAGTCAAAATCGAGAGCCTTGCTTCGCTGGATCGCGAAGAACAGTCACAGACGAATTCTCTTTACTGCCAAAAAAAAGTGTTCATCCTTGAAGAATCGTTCAACAAACCGACGGTAGAATGTACGTATGCTCTGTCATCACGACATGCATCTGAACTCGTTCTGAGTATTCAACGTAGCCACCACTCAGATTCTGTCATAGTTTAGACAAGGATTACCTATGAGCTCCATTTCTGAAAGAAAGATGTCAAAACTTCTGTGAAGGTCTATCAAACGGACGTTTTAGGGGACCTTATTGAGCTTCTCAACAATATACTATCCGTAAATAAGCCGTGGACCTTTCAACCTTTCAACAAGACTCCGCTCCAGCTCATAACGCAAAAATGACTCAAAATATGAGACAAAAACCATATTTCGAACTTCATTTCCACGGATAATTGGCCATCTGGCAGCCCAGACCTCAATCCATTAGACTACAAGATTATGCTCTGTTCTGGAGACTATGGTTTGCACTACTTGACATCAATGTACTATATTGAGCAAGTAGAAAATTTTCCAATGCATGAGGTGGATATTACAATCGATGAGTGGCCAGACCGACTATTCTGGAAGGCAAGTTGGGGCCCATTTCGAATAAGCTGTTCTACATTGAGTAACGCAAAAAATGGAAAATATTCTCGTTTTCATTTTATAATCCAAAAAACGCGTACCAAAACATTTGCTAGTATTTGGTATGATACTATCGTGACTAATGCAGAGATACGAACCACAGGTTATGTGGGTGCAAATTTGTTATAGGCAGCAAACGACGTGATCATACCCCCAAAGGAAAATATAGATTCTCCTTCCAAAGAATATTTGTACGAATTCCTGGACAAAATCTACAAGCAATTCCCTAAGCATGATGTTAAAATCATTTAAGAAGATTTTAACTCCAAAATAAGAAAGGAGTGCATCTTCATAACCTATAGCATACACGAGACCACGGCTGAAAGCGGACTTATGCTAATGAACTTTACTGCGGGAAGGAGTGTTATTTAATTAAGGTTCTGGTTTCCTTACCTAAATTTTCACCGAGGAACAAGGTGCGATCAATAAACAATCTACCAAACTAATCACATGGCGGTCGACACAAGCCTAAGATTCCTAGTCCAATGGCATAGACTAATTCCTTATTATAGTTAATGCACATCTGCGGATATCTGTGATGCTATGAGGAGGTTGAATGACTTCAATCGTGATAGCTACCTGCACTAAAGGCTGGGATCTGCAGAATCGATGCCAAGAAACCGTCGGAAATTATGTACTGCATTGCAGCCGAAGACCTAAACGAATCCCTCGACTTAATTAAAAGTGCAGGCAAGGAACTCGCGTATAAAAACTATATAAAACGACGACAGCTTATGCATTCAAAGAAGAAAGAACCTTGGTATCTTCACAGAAAAGGGAAAGAGCTTCAGAAGCCACCAGTTATATAAATAGAGATTTGCTATTCTAGGAACGAAATTCGGCATTCTATCAAAATGTAAAAATAAAATGTCAAGCTTACAAGATACCTGTCGATATTAAGTACACAGATCACAGTCGGTGTGACGACATACAAAATCACTTCTACGGAATGTTAATCAGCGGAAACCACTTCAACGCCGATATAAAATCAAGTAAATCAAGTAACTTTAGCGGCGAAATCCAAATTTCCATCCTTCCGACCAAAATTGAACTAAGATAGTAATATCTAAGCTTAAGTAAGACGAGGCTGTCGAGCTATTTAGGATAGCAGGAGACGACTTAATAGAACGTAGAACGTCAAAATAAAAACCTTAGGGGTGATTCATCGTGAGGTTTGATTTTCAATAGGCTCTTCTTGACAGATCACGCATGACTTCTATCAAACTGCTCCATCACTTTCGTTCAGTATCGTTTGGCAAATTATCGTAAAAAGACTAACACCACAACAGTGTCTTCAAATTATTTAGCTGTATTACGAAAATCAGCGTTTTGTGAGAAATGTTTTTCGTGCTCATAAAATATTAGTGGATGATACTCAACCGGTTAGGCCCCATCCAGCATGTAGTGAAGAGACTATGGCAGCTATAGCTGAGAGTGTACGCGAAGACCGTGACGAATCGATTCGTCGTCGTTCTCCGCAGCTTGGCTTGGCGTATTCGATAACTTGGCGTATTTTAGAGTACAAAATTCAACTTGTGCAAGAATTGAAGCCAGGCGACTTGAATTTGCGTCATATTTGGGCTCTGGAAAAACTCAATGAAAATCTAGTGTCTTATCGTGAAATTTTGTCCAGTAATGAAGCCCATTTCTGGCTCAATAGATACGTTAATAAACAAAATTGCCGTATTTTGGCTGATAAGCAACCTGGTACCCAGAGATACCACTACATCCATTAAAAACAACGGTATGGTGTGGTTTATGGGCTGGAATCATTGGTTCATATATCTTTAAAAATTAGGCAAATCAGAATTTTACTGTCAATGGTAACCGTTATCGCGCCATGTTAACAGACTATGTGCTTTCTGTAATGCAAGCACATGGTCTCGGTGAGCTCTGGTTTCAACAAGACGGCACTTCGAGCCATACAGCACGTGAAACAATGGATTTGTTGAGAAATCATTTTAGTAAGAACTTAATTTCACGTTTTGCTACCTTTGGACTATTTTCTCTGGGGATATGTAAAGTCTCAGATCTTCAGGAATAAGCCAGCTACGATTGACGATTTGGAAGCCAACATTACTCGTGTTATCCTCGAGATACCAGTTGCTATGTTCGAACGAGTCGCCCAAAATTGGATCTTCCGAATGGATCACCTCAGACGTAGTCGTTTTGATATTATTTTTAAAAAGTAAATGCCATGAATCGTTCTTTTAATTGATAATAAAAATGTTAAGTTCACATTTAAATTTATGTGTTTTATTTTACATTATAAATCAAACCTGACGATGAATCACCCTATATAATACTGAGGTAGTTGCAGATCTTTTCTAACTCCAAAAGGGCAATTGAGTGACGAAGCTGTTCAAAGAACCCTACAAAAACTTTATTTAAAATCCTAAGTCATGCCAGTGCTATCCTATGTCGCAGAAGCATACACGTTAACGAAGCTGGATGAACATATCTTTGAATTCAATACAATTCGAATGATTTTTGGTCCCGTTTGCATTGAAGGACGATGGCATACATATAACTGGTTCAATCTTCGTTCGCATATCGATAAGATGATCCATAAAGCCAAATCATCACTTTTTTTTATTTAACGAGTGGACAAGGAATTTTCAAACCCGTATGTACCTAGAGATCTCTATGCTGCCTTTGTTCGTCCCCTACTTTAGTACGCCAGTCAAGCTTGGTTTCCATTTCACCGAATTTATGTTTCCCGAATCGAGGGTAATTAACGTGGATTTCTTCGATTTACTCTCCGTGGTCTGCCCTGGAATGCCTCTTTAATCTTATCTCCCTATCAAGATCGCTTCAAACTTATTATTTTGAATTCCTTAAAAGACCGTTGGAATATAGCGAACATTTTTTTCATTCATCGACTACTCTCAAGTTGCATAGACTCTGCATCCCTTCACAAATTTCTTTCCTTCAACACCAACCCACGTAATTTTCATTGTCCTCGTCTCTTCTATCTACCGGTCCTCCGCACTTCTTACAGTTCCAACGAACCAATCTCTCATATGCTCCGAAAAGTCAACTCAAACCGCTTTTTATATCAAACTGAGCACTTTTCGTCTCTACGCGAATGAATATGTCCCCCCTGGATGTAGGAAAATGAACAGTTTAGAAACCAATATCGGATATGGACGGGCGTAAGGTTGACGACCACAGCAAAAGCGTTACCCAAAACGAATGTTAGCTTTGTGCATAGATTATAAGGGCATGTGCTGCAAAAAAATTGCGATAGGACGGGTCGAGCACAAAACAGATGAGAAACATCTAAATACTACGGCGACTACTGCAAGGAAGGAAGACAACTCTTATTTACATTTGGATTTGATTCGGTTGACCATATTTTACAGATTAGTTGGTGTATTCTTATATGTATGTTGCCAAGTCATCGGATGCCGCGTCAATTAGGCTACCTCCTCTAGCAGCCTTTGGACTTAAGCTTAGTTTAGGCTATCTTCACAACAGTCTACAGAAATGCACTTTACAAATCTTCAGCATCGATTGCTACTCTACTACTATGTTCCCGACTCTACAGGCCTAAGTTCGGGGTTTGTATTGGTGCCATGTGTTTCTTACCTTTTGGTAATGCTTCCAAATCTTATTCCTGGTGTAACATCTCTTAATTTCCTCGACCACGCGCTTCTCATGCTCCTTCGTTTTGCTCTCTCCTTCTTCTGCTCGTAGTGCTTGTCACCACTCGTAATCAAACCAGGAGCTTCGTTGTGTGAGCCGAGCGAAATCTAGCACATCAGAGGTGGGATCTTTGATGGCTTTTTAGCAAAGTTGCCACTGATCTTCGATACTTGATGCTGGCGGCATAGAACCGCTCAAGAGATTAAGGGATACTCGATCGGAAAAGGATTTGACGATATCTTGTGATTGAAGCCGTCCAACGTCAAACTTCCGCACAGCTTACCTTTGAGATGTTCGGTATATCCGCTATCATAACTTGGATACAATTAGGTAATGGTCCGAGTTGATTTTGGCCCCTCGGAGCGTTCGGACATCCGTAACACTGCAGAGGTGCCTTGCGTCGATCACAATATTGACGGTTAATTGATTAGGAGTTCTCCAAGTGCCCTTATGAAAATCAAAATGTGGGAACCGCGTGTTAGCTACGACAATGTTTTACCCCGTCTCAAAGTTGTTAGCCTGAGCCCGTTATCAGAGGTTGTATCTCGCCGGCTATACTTTTCGACCTAGCTTTGCATTAAAATCGCTAAGGACAATTTTAAACTCAGTGATGACAATTGTCATCATTGGATGGGGCCAAAGAATTTCAGGTTGACACTCATCACCTATTTGCCGACCTCAAAGCCACATTTTACTGCATTCTATTCAAAGGGACGAGCTATGCACAGCCATATCTAGATTTGAAACCCCGCCGATGATATTAAAATGTTAAGACAAAAACAGCGCACCAAAATGAATTTGTCGGTAATCATGTCCAAAACAAGGTACATGCTATCATCAAAAAAGGGCGCTCACTACTGGCGGCTTCGGCAGAATATAACCTAACCTTCGAGTTAAAAAAGTACTTCGGTTACCTTGGCTCCAAAGTTACAAGCAGCAACAACATCAGCGCAGATGTCAGATTAGCAGAATTGCTCTTGCCAATCATTGTTCCTTTGTGTTCAGAAGACTATTGAATAACAGACCCTCACTCGTAAGACCAAACTGGCAGAGGCTTGGACCTTGTCAAAAGCGCTTAGCTATTTCGAGAGAAATATGGTATATTTCGTCTGAATCTTAGTTTCGATTGTATCAGTGGAAATAGAGGAGAAAGTTCAACCACGAAATGTATAGGTTGTACAGCGAGGAAGCGTCATCGGCTTGGTTCCGACATCTGAGATGGCTGATGTACGAATGGAGGCTCTGACCAAAAGATCTGTAGGTTCTTACCACGAGGGATGGAGCATACAAGAGCAACCGCATCTAAAGTGCCGGACGAAAGTGGAAATGAATTTGAATTTATTTGGAGTGCGGCACTGGCTGGAGCTAGCAAAAGATCTTGCTAGCTGGAGAGCTTTATTAATTTAGGCCCAAGTTCAACCTAAAGTGGAGTGCTCCCTGTGTACATTAATATAATATATGTACTGATTCAAATAAGGTAGTTCATAAGAATTCCCCTTTGAAAACTTTAGTCAAGCTGAGTGCTATGTATGCTTAATATCTCGTCTCAATCACGTTGAGACAAATTTGGTTAGCGATTTAACTTTGTAATTTCACTAATGTTTACTAAAATATGAGTTCCTTTGCACATTATCATTTTAAACTCGCCCTTGTTATCTCTCAAGCTTCCTGATAGCGAGTCCCAAAGTCATTATCCTTTAAATACGCTGGCATATGAATTTTTGTTGATCCATGACTTTAATATTGTACAACTTAAAAGAGCTTCACTTTAACGTCCGACCCAACATACATCTGGCCCTAAGATATTCGATGACTACTAAGTGCCTATGCATAAACACGAGGTGTGTTCAAAAAGTAAGGTGACCTTAGAAATTTCGCGAGCAACGTAGATACATTCGCTTATAGATTTTTTTTTTTTTTCTGTGTTGGTACACATGCCCCGAACATACCACTTTGATAACCACCGTGTGGCACTCCCATTGTTCCTATTTGAGTTCTGTTTGTTTTTTGTTAAGTTGGTGCATCTGTTGTCCCTCTAAATCTTAGCGTCATGGCTTGACATTTGCAAAAGTTACGTAGCCAAGAGTACATCTATCTCTTTGCAACAAAGAACTTGTGTTAAATTTTGCGTAAAAAGCGGATTTAATGGTGCGCGAACGTTGGAAATGTTGGAAAAGTGTTTCGGCAACGATTCTTTAAAGAAAACGGTCATTTACCAGTGGCACGGGCGGTTCAAAAGTGGTCGTGAGTCAATCGAAGATAATGAACATAGTAGCAGACCGTCGACATCGAAAACCGAGGAAAACATTGATGAAGTAAAAGAAATGTTGGTCAATAACCGCAAATTAACCAGCAGAGAGATAGCGGAAGACATTGAGCATTGCTTATGGATCCGTTCAAGACATTTTGGTTAATGATTTGGGTTTCCGTCGTGCAGCAACAAATGACCTCAATTTCATGCAAAAAAGAAACCGTGTTCACCAAATGAGCCGAGACCAAAAAAGTCCCGGAGACGTTTGCGTGAAGCAATTCGCCGAAAGAGACCAGAATTGTGGGCAGAAAACTCGTGAATTTTTCACTATGATAACGCACCGTCGCGTCGCACAGTGCAAAATGATAACGCACCGTCACGTCGCGCAGTGCAAAATGCAACAAATACCATTCAACAGTTACCGAATTCACCTGATTTGGCTCCCTGTGACTTATTTCTGTTTAATCGAGTTAAAAAACCAATACGGAGAACGCGTTTCAGCAGCCGGGAGGAAGTAATTGAAAAATCGCAGGAAGCACTGGGGATTACTTTGGAGGGGACAATACAGATTTAGATGAATAAACTTATATTTTTAATTTTCTTAATAAATTCCGAAATTTTTTTGATCAAGGTGGTATGTTCAGTTTCAAGTATAAATGTAGTATACTTAGTTTGTATTTGACACATAGAGAGGTTAGACGTTGTTTGGTGTGCTCGGCAATTTTGAATTATTATAAAAAATGAAACCAAGAGCTTTAAAACACTTGAAATATTGACAGTGGCTTACGCTGAGTTTGCTCTATGTAAAAACAAAAGTTTATAAGTGGTACCAACTCTTCCAAGATGGCTGAGAAGATGCCAATGACGAACCTCGTTCTGGACGCCTCAGCACATCAACAAAAGATGATAACGTCGAAGCTGTGAACGAAATTGTTTTGGGAAATCGTCGAATTACCATGAGAAAGTTACTAAGGATATTGGCATATCGCTCGGCTCGTATCATGCAATTTTTTCGGATGTTTTGGGCATAAGACCTGTGTCAGCAACGTTAATGCCGAAACTTATAAATTTTGATCAGAAGAACCATTGCATGTGCATCGCTCAAGAGCTCTTGAATGACGTCAATTATGATCCTGACATACTTAAGAGGGTCATAACTGGTGACAAATGATATTGGGTCTATAACTTGCTAAGAGATGGCGTAACTTGTATTATTCCATTGTTATTATTCCATTGGAACATGCGTTCGAAAGCTACTGTCATTGTACGTAATTTCATACAACGTATATACAAAACGTATATGTCATTCATTTGAAGCGTAAACAACAATATTTTTTTTTTTCACTCAAATATGTCGAACTTTGTGTCTGAAAAAGTGTTTTTGCGGGGAGTTCTTCTTCATTACTGAAAACTGCTCCCGAAAGTCATCGTATTTTGTTAGAAGTTTATGGTGAACATGCGCTAGCTTAGCGAACGTGACAAAAGTGGTTTGCATGATTTAAAAGTGGTAATTTTGGCTTGGAAGACGATGAACGTCCTGGGCAGCCAAAAAAGTTTGAAGATGAAGAACTAGAAGCATTACTCTATGAAGATTGTTGCCAAACACAAGAAGAGCTCGCAGAATCGTTTAAAAGCAGCTGGATGCATTCAAAAGCAAGGAAATTGGGTTCCACATGAACTCAAACCGAGAGACGTCGAAAGGCGGTTTTGCATGTCCGAAATGCTGATGGAACATCACAAAAGGAAGTCATTTTTGCATCGGATTGTTACTGGTGGTGAATCCATTACGACAACCCTAAGTGCAAAAAATCATATGTGAAACCCGGCCAACCAGCCAAATCAACGGCAAAGCCGAATATCCATAGCGCGAAGGTAATCCTCTGTATTTGGTGGGATCAGATGGGTGTGCTGTATTATGAGCTGCAAAAAACCGGGTGAAACCATCAATGGACAACTCTACCGAACACATTTAATCCGTTTGAAGAGAGCAGTAGCCGAAAAACATTCGTTTCGGTCGATGCAGAATGCCCTCACTGAAATACGGTTCACATTAGAGCAAAATATCAAAAATTAGCTTGATTCATTCTTGGCTGCCAAGCCGGCGCAGTTCTTTTGGGATGGGATCCACAAATTGCTTCAGATGGGCAATACTTTGAATAATACTATTGAACATGTTTTTCTTAAATAAACGTTCAAATTTTGAAAAAAAAAATTATTATTAAATTAAATTAAATTATTAAATTAAAATATGGTTTTGAAGCTAAAACCGAAAAAAGTACTTCAAGTTCGATGGAATATCAAGGTTTTAGTGCATCAGGAGTTCTAACCTCAAGGCCGTACGATCAATAAGGGGTATTACCTTGAAGTTATGCGCCGTTTGCGAGAAGCAGTATAGAAAAACGTCCGGAATTGTTGAAAAACAATTCATAGCTTTTGCATCGTTGCTTATGAGAGATTTTTTGGCCAAAAACAACACGACAATCATGCTTCAACCACCATATTCAAAAAATTTTACCCCATGCGACTTTTTAATGTTTCCAAAAAGATTTCGAACCATTGAGGGTATATACCATATTGGTAAAGCAAGAACTCAAGGCTATACCAAAAAGTGCTTATAAGAAGTGCATTTAGAATTGGAAAAAGCGTTGGCACAAGTGTATTACATCTGAGGAGGATTACGTTGGGGGGACAGCATAAATATTAATGAATAAATAAATATTTAAAACATTTTTAGTTTTTGAACACACATCGTACAATTATCAATGGTAGCCTAAGATCGCACTCTTAAATCTCTAAAATATTGTCCCTTTATTCCTCAGTTCGAGATGTACAAAATCATCGTTTTTGGATTGTTATGAAGAATTGTAGCCAAGTTCGTGTACCGTTATTTTTTAACTGATTTTGTTTTTTTTTTTTCATATATTACAGAGTTCGGATGTTTTTGGTCGCAACATAGTCATTATGGTCTGGCAGCGTTGTGTTGGCTTCGAACACAATCAAGGACTCGGTGGTACCGAGGTTAATTTGGACAAAATAAATCTAGCCCAACACATCGGCGGTTGGTATCCGCTATTCCCAATGCATTCATTTGGTGGGTCTGATTCGGATAATTCTCCTTGACCGATCACACGATCATTTACTCTTTTATCGAATCATGACAATTTATATGACGAAAATGACCTAACAAAATTTATAAAACATCATTCTCAACACCAACAAATTTCTGTTTACTAAAATTAAAAACTTATAAAACATCATTAGCAATTTGATGAGAAAAAATCTATCGCAACTGTTATATTGTTAAAAAAATTTTTGAAGTGCAACTAGTTTTAATATTATTTACCAGAAAATAAAAACAAAACGCGTAAGATTTGTAAAATACATTGAAGAGAGCATTATTTTTATTAAGTTTTTACTACATTAAAAAATTATATAAAAAATGAAATTAATATTTCAATAAGAAACAAATAAACAAAACAATAATTGGAAGGAAAAACATCAATTTTTATGTACAGACATTTTATTATTAAAAAAAAAAAAAACATAAACACATATATAGAAATGTTGGTTTTTCATTTTTTTAAACAACCACGAGTATTTAATTATTTAAAATTATACAATATAGAGCATCGAAAGAAACAAAGTTACGAGATTTTCTATTGTGTTTTTTGTTGAATGGAGAAAAAAACAACTATACCATATATGTATTTGAACAAAAACATTGACGGTCCTTTATAAATATAAGAAAATGTCTTTTAAAAAAACTTTACTGTATGAATTGTTGTATAGAATAAGTTAAAAAATACCATATATATCTACTCTCCATATGCCGTATGTTGAGCCAAAAGTAGTAATACAAAAAAAAAAAAAATTGAATATTAGGAACCTAAAAGAACAATTGAGCTTTGACGTTGGGAGCCCCAGACAAGGAAATCCTTACAAAGGACCTATCACAGAAACAGTGATTTATTTTTCGAATTACTTTAAATAATTTATAAAAAAATTTATAAGTGTTTCCCATTCTAAATAAACAGCACATGATGAGAATATTGTCAATATATAAAAAGGAGCTATTCAGCTCTTTCGGTCGAAGGGCTCTTAGAGATACCGATAGACCCTAACTTTGTTTCAAAGAGTCCGAGAGGGGTATATTGCCAAAGGCAATAAGAAAAAAAAAAAGACAGCTTAGTAGTGTATGTATGTATGAGTTTAATTTTAGTCTTAGTTTTAAAATTTGCAACATTTTTAAGATACCAAGGGTAGGTCTTCTGGTGTTAACATCATATTCGATTGGCCTTTTAAGCCGGTTTTCATCATAATATTCCTGTACTTATGTCATCTTTAAGATATTTAGCACCGGAAGTACCTCAAAGCTCCTTTCGTCAGCAACATTTCTGTAGCTTATTGTCCTTAACACATTATTTTGTAATTTTTGGAATTTCAGAACAGTATTCCTTAACTTTACTTCAATTCAATCGGGGCGTAGTATACCATTTTTAAATTTTGTGGTGTGACCTGATGACTTAAACGCGCCTATGTAAATGAAGCCTTCCTTAAGTCTGAGCGTATCTTGTCAATTTTGTTCTGCAAGATGAAATGGCTATCAATGATGACTCTTAGATATTTGTAGCTTTTAACGACTACAACTAACTGTTTGCTTGATTTAGGGTAGGCACCATTTTCAAAATATACTCGCTCCTGCGTGGCTTTATACCGTGGACTTCGGATGTGAATCATCTTGGTTTTCGCGGCGTTGATCACCAAGCCGTTGTCATGACACCATTCGACTGCATTGTTAAACTCCGTTTGCATTATTCCAGTAGCAGCCTCCACAGCGTCAGCGTAAGCAAACGGAAAACTGTTTTTAAACGAAAAAAGATTTGGACCTAGTTTCGACCCTTGGGGAACTTAATTATCGTTAAGTTTTCTTATCATTATTGATTGGATATTCTCAGCTCTTCTTGACAGTTTTTCCCAGCACCCTCCCAAACGTCGAGCTAATATAGGAATATATACTTGTTTATGCCACGTTTCAATATACTTCGATTCAAAATTACTTTTCTTTACAGTGTCGACTGTGAACTAAGAGTCGGAAATTCATTTCGCAAATCTGATTGAAGATAGCAGAAAGATAGTTGAAACAGAATTCTTATTACCTGCTGCCTTCACATTCCGGCTACAGCTTCAATTTACCAAATCTTCAAAAGTCTTATTATTAAAGTCATCCTATAAACGTAATGTATGTTACCTCGTATAGCCTAATTCCGGCTTACACAACTATTTACCAGCTGCCTTCAGTTGCCCACACGAAGAGAAAGTACTTCGTGTCACTTCTTTAATTTTACTTCTGTGCGCCACCTAAGATGAAGTTGTCCTCTTCAGCGAAGTACCTATAGGCTGGAATTTAAAACTAGTCAAGATGACCTACCCATCTAACCCGGGTTACTCGGGCTTTTCTGATGAGGTTGCCATCGCTGTCCAAACCGTACAGTTCGCTACTGCAATGTTTCCCCCTTTCTGTATAGATGCAAAAGGGACCAAAAATCATCCAAATCTCGTAGCATCAGAGAGTATTTTCATCTGGCCAAGCTTCTGCACCATAAACGAAAACTGTAATAATCCGAGTCCTGTTTAAAGTCTTTTTGGTTTTTTCTAAGCGAAAAGAAGTAGGAATTATCAAAAGAGATACTTTACATTATTTCCACGCTGGTGCCGTTATCGGAGTTGAAAGCATAGCCAATGTGTAAATAAAGTCCTTAACCATCCCAAAATTGTAACTGCCTATTGTGACATTCTGTCCTAGTCGGCGATGTTGTACGTCCCTCTTTGTTTACAGCGTATACTTTGTTTTTCCTTCGTTGACCGCTTAACCCATCTTGAAATGTAACCTGCATATGCGAGTAACTGAACAGATTTTTGAATGATCCTATCTCTTAAGCTGACTTGTGAGTTTCATACAATTCTTTCAAGAACGATGTTGAAAAATTCACATAACAATGCATAATTTTGAAGGTCTCGTTGTTGTAGACTTGGGAATAATGCATTATTTACTTAATACATTAATGAATGTAATGAAAATCCAAAATTGCCTGATAACAAAAAGCTGCTTAAGATGTTTATCTGATAATATTTCAATGCAAATTATTTGTTTGTATTTAACCAAATGATAATGCAGTGTGTTTTGCATCAGCATTGATTTTTTTAATGCTATTGCTTGTTTTTTTACATTAACATTTAATTTTTAAATGAGAATGCTAATGCTTAAGTTCGTCTGTATGCAGTTTTACCGAGCTTAAGGGAGCAGCTTCCATTAATTGGTTGTAGAATTCATTCTACCTGACGGTAGGATGGTATTCATCATCACTGTGAAAAAGTCTGCGGAAATAACCACGACTACTACGACTACCACGACTACTTCTACTATGAAGTTTCGTTTTAAATCCTTGCATATCTGTGTTCGGGCTTTACAACTGTGGCAAGTCCGTTTTATTTTTGGGCAGTCCAATTAAGAAAAACAGCTGGTACACAGAATGGCCTTACAGGAAAGAAAATAAGGTAAGGATATAGGTTCCTCAAAAATAAAAGGAGGTCTTAGAGAGGTTTTATTAGAACAACAAACGAAGATCAATAGTTTGAGCAACTTTGAGAAGTTTTCGGCTACGAATATTTAGGACCATTATGGAAACACCGACCTTCTTAAATAATTATAAACAAAAAAAAAATTGTGAAACAACAATATGCGACAACTTACGTTTAAAGAAAAAAAAAAGCCTTTTTCAGTTTTCCAAAGCTGTCTTTTACCCTTTTCCAATTTTCTAATCCAAATCACTGTTACTTCCTTTGAAACTATCCCATGCAGAGGATTTTCTTAAAAAAACAAAACCTGGCTGCTACAAAAAAGAATTAAAAATATTAAATTAATCAATATTATGCAGTGTTAAAAGGACAACACCCGTACTTTTAACAATAAAATAAATAAATTATAAAAAAAAAATTATTCAAATATTATAACTTGAATTACCTTCTCCTTTTCGCCCTTGTTTATCAATCTAACTTTAATATTGACAATCTTCTTAAAAATTTAATATACTTAAACTAAATGTTTTCATTTAAAAGCTTAATATTAAAATGAGATCTTAAAAATAATATTACAAAAAAAAAAATAAAAATCCAGATCTAAGCTTTAGATGTAACCCTATACAATCTTTGCACTATGAAAAAATTTAATTAGGGACAGCAATTGGGATGACTGAAAATATTTATTTCGAATTTAAAATAAATGAAAAATAAAATTTTAAAGTTTTAAAAATCTTAATAAACAAAAACGAAACTATGTATTATAAATTATCAGTATATATCATTGTTGAACGAATTTTTCTTACTTCAACATAGATAGCTCTTACTGTTCTTTCATTTTAAAGATTAATTAAAAAAAAAAAAAAAACATCTTTCTAAAACTAAGAAAAATCTAATTAACACATTTAAATTCCATCTATGGTTTCAATGGAAACATTTCTATTTAAAAAATAAAAATAAAATAAAAACAAGTAAAGCAAAACCAAAAGAAGAAGTACATTTCATAAAAAAAAAAAACACGAATAAAATTGCAGAAAAAATATAAACATTTATACATTATAAAATATTTTCACACATAAGAAATAGATTTATAAACCTGTTGTCATTGTTAAGATAAAAGATTTAAACTTATAAAAAAGATATAAAAAAAAGGTTTAAATTAAAAAGATATTTATAATCTGCACACAACTATGCATTCTTAAGACAATCTACAAAATAAAAATGAGAAATAAATAATAAAATACAATATATTTTTAAATAAAACTAATTGCATAACTTGAACATTTTTCTATTGGAAAATATTACGCTTTGAGTACTAACTCAATTCTCTTTCTAGCGACACCTTTTTAAAAAAAAATATGCAACCCACAGACACTTTTAAATATACATCTATACTCGTATGTAGAACACTTATAATTAGTTTTAAATTTAAATATAAAAAATATATATATATACTTACATGAATATATGGATTTGTTATAGTTGTGATAAATTAGTCAGAAAATAATTGAAAAAAAAAAATCACTTTTAAACTTTGTATTATTATTGTTTATATATGGTATACAAGAGACATATATCTATTGTACTATTGTTAAGTTGTTTATACTTAAAGTTATACACACTTTCTAAGATGAGCCGAACTATGGGGTAAAGTTGGTGAAGTAATATCACCAAACAAGTGAAAACAAAATATTAAATACAAAATATAAATTATTATACATATATATATGAAGGAAGTAACTTACTAATAATAAATGGTTGTGCAATATTGTTTTGTTTTATATAAAAAACAAAAACCTATCTTATAACGTTCTATTTAAACTTTAATTTATAGTTTTGCATATGATTTTGTATTTCTTCGTAGTTCTTTTCTATACTATACCTTAATGAACTCTTTTGATAACTCTTCTTTTATTAACCGTTGTAAAGCGATATAATTATCCAATAATATGATACATATTTCTCCAACATATCTGCACTGCAGCTGTGCCTCTTGTGGACGTGGCTAAATTTGGGGATCTTGGAACCATTCCAAAGGATACTCTATTTAGGATAACCTCATTAGTAAGGCCAAGAATTTGCTAATATTGGGTTGTTCGAAAAGTAAATTTTTTTATAAAAATGAAAGACGACCTTTTTATAGTAAATAAATAAAGAGTTTTCTAATAACGACTTGACAACTTTTTTTTTAAATAAAAGGCAAACCATTTGAGATATTTCAAAAACTTTATTTTTGGCTTGAAGTACAATTAAAACATTTATGAATGGAACTCAACGTCGTTCATATGGCCACCGCGGGCACGTTTGCAGCGGTCGATGCGTTGGACAAAATTTTCAACGACTCGGCCACACATATCGGCCGAAACAGCTGCTATTTCGGGTTCAATGTTGGCTCTGAGCTCTTCCAACGTCGTCAGCGTGTTAGCATAAACCAATGACTTAACGTAGCCCCACAGATAATAGTCAAGCGGCTTTAAATCGCACAAACGAGGCGGCCAATCGACTGGCGTATGTCTTGAGATAACACGCTCACCATACTTACTCTTCAATAAATCGATTGTAGCGTGTGCTGTGTGGCTTGTGGTACCTGTTGAAACCACATGTCGTTCAAGTCCATATCTTCCAATTCGGGCCAAAAATAATCGATGATCATGGCGCGATAACGCTGATCATTCACAGTAACATGACGATCGTTATCGTCGACGAAAAAATATGACCCAATAACGCCGCCGGCATGCAAACCGCACCAAACAGTTATTTTTTGTTGATGAAGTGGTGTTTCATGAAGCCCATGTGGGTTTTCAACCGAACCAATAACGCATATTTTGCTATTGAGCCAAAAGATGATTTTGCGACTCCGAATTTTTATAATTTGCAGACGTTGCTTGTTAGTGTACTTTATCATGATAAAAATGTTGTGTTTACTGAATAGACTGACAGTGACAGTTTGATGATTAGTGAAAGAGTGCGTTCACAAATTAAATTCAAAGTTGTCAAGTCCCTATTGGAAAACACTATAATATCTATTGTCAATTCTGGTCCAATAACTTTCCCCATCTTTAGCACTTTGAAAAGAATCGCTAGCAAAAAACTGATCCAAGTGATTTTTGACCTCTTCATTTGAAGTAAAAATTTTGAATGGTTAAAACAGGGGTGTGATGGATATGGTATCACACAAACAATAGGCAACAAAACAGGCCCATTGCGTTCCCTGTGGAATCAGTTGAATTTATATTCAAATGGCAAAAACCTGAACAGTCTCCCTGGTGAAACATGCCTTTGTTTTCTAGGTTTTCGAAAAAGTTTTTTCGGTTTTTTTTTTGGTAAAAGAATACGTAATTTTCTAGGGAAGTTATTTTTTTTTTTTTTTTATTCAAAATGTTAGCTTCAACACATTTTCCCCATCTTTCTGATAATTTATAAATAGCATTCCAGAAAAACAACTTGTCTTTTGCGGCAAACCATTCGTCGAAATCAAGCGCATATCCCATTGATGCGAAGAGGTAATAGTCAGATGGCACCAAATATCGGAGTACGTCGGGTGCAGAAGGAGGTCCCATCCAAGAGATTTCAAGATGTCTTTCACTAGTTTTGTTGTGTGAGACGGCGCGTAACAAAATCACTTTGCCATGTCTTCTGGTCCACTCCGGTTGTCTCTCGATTAATGTGTTGTTTAAATTATAGTATTCATTTGTTTGGCGATAGCGTTGTGTATTAACGGTTTCGCCGGGCTTCAAAAGTTCATAATACACAATATACTGATTCTGATCCCCCCAGACACAAAGCATGGTCTTCTTGCCGAAACGATTTGACCTTAGTGTTGAAGGAGCGGCTTCACCTTCTGCTAGTTAAAACATAAAATTACAAAGTTAAATTGAATTGGGTGAATAACTGAGATTATTACAGAAAGTCATTACGGTAGGTGAGAGCGTGATTGCAGTAGTTATACAGGCTTAACCATTCTTCTGTTCCATTCAAAATTTCATAAAAACGCTGCAAAGATATCTGACTTTCTTGAAAGTGTAACTTTCGAATTTTCTGAAAAAATAGGACAAATGGCAAAGAAGTGGTAGATATCTTTGTTTTTCCTTCTGTTGCATAGCCCACAAATTTTTGGGCGTTAATATGAAATTTGCTCACAAAATTGTCTCACAAAAAGACGGGTGTCTGTTAATTTGCAGTTGCAATGTGAATTGGTTGTCAGTGAGCAAAACCAAATCATCAGCATATAGCAAGACTTTAACCAATATATTGGGAAAAAGAACTCCGCCGGGAAATAGGTGACTGATTTCATCGATGAACATGGCAAAAATGAGGGGACTTAGAATACACCCTTGATAAACACCGGCTGTTTTTACAAACCAGTCAGAGAACTCGGAACCATCCCAAACAGTTGCCTTCGATAGGGAAAAAAAATTTAAATACATCAGCAGAAATTAACGCAACAAACCTAGACATGATAGTTTATAAATTAAAGCCTGCATATTCACTTTGTCAAAAGCAGCCCTAAAATCTACAAAACACGTATATAGTTTGCCTATATGATCCATTGTCGAAAAGCCTGGGCGAAAACCGTCTTGGAAACTGCTAAGACGATTGTTCACTTCCATCCATTTGGAAAGTCTATCATACATACTCGTAATAGAAGTAAAAATTTTTCTTATAGAATTCAAAACAGAAATACCCCTAAAGTTTTCTGCGAAGCTTGCATCACCTTTCTGGAAAATAGCAAAAATAACTGCTTTGTTTAAACTACTGGGGATACATGCTTCACTATAGAGTCTATTTAAGAAACGAAGAAGATAATTTTTCAGTTCGAGAGTGCAGTTTTTGGAAAATTTAACCGGGATAACGTCAATGCCTGGTGCCTTGTTGTTTCTCATTTTTTTTTAAGTGTTACTTCAAACTCAGTGAGGGAAATTGGGGCATCAAGTTCACTGATAGAAACGTGGGGCAATGCGTAGTCAAACGTAAGCAAAAGAGTTTAAAAATATGCTGCTAGTGTTTCTGCATTGAAAACGTTCTTCGTCCTTTCACAACGTATACCTAATTGACGAGCATACATCCAAAATGATTTTGAAATTATGCAGTTACCTTATTACGCTGTCAGATTTTTGAGGTAGCTAGTTTTTTTCAACAAGCATAAACGTTTGTTCTCCTAGATAGAGAGTCAGTAGATCCAAAGAGTTTCAGATAGACGAAAGACAGTTTGCGCAGCTTTCTGCAATCTTTATCAAACCAGTTGTTAACGGGTATAGACTTAAAATTTTTATTTATTACAAATGGAGATGAAATTTTGATGACTTTTATTATTGTGGGGTAAGAAAAAAGCAGTTGCGATTTAAAAGTGCTTTGAACTGAGAAGCGCTCACTGTCTTTCATATTGAAGCCATCATTTTTAATTTGTCGCAACCATGTCTCACATGTTTTATTTGATGGAGCGTGTTCACCATATTTTTTTACCAGCAAACGATGACTTTCAACAGCCTTTTTCTTTTAATTAAATAAGAGAAGCAATGCGTGCCTCAAATTTTCTTATTTCAGGCACAAAACTCGACATGATCACTGAACGATAAAAAAAAGAAGCTAGTTTTTGGCTTACTCAACTTGTGTGTGTTTGTAGTTAAATGTCAAATGAACAAAATGACGTATGTGCCATATTAATACACTGCGCACTTTTCGCTATCTCTTAGTTAAAACGGAAAAAACGTATGCATACACCTGGTATTTTCTTCGACTATGCGATGTTGTTTTGCATTTACACAATATGTGTGTTTTGTCCTCAACAGCTTGCAGGTTACCGCAAAATCTTTGCGTTTTTCCACATGAGAAAGTATCCTGTCAGGATACCTATTATTGTCTTAAGCTTAACCCTGTTTGATTTTATTAATTCCCCAAGTCTTTTACCATCAAAAAATAGCCAGAGAGCCTTGGATGCCCTATGTCCTTCAAGAATTAACAACTTGAGTTTTCAGTTGATGATTTTGTCCTCCATAGTGCCCCTTACTATACTGATTTGATGTTAGGAACCTCACTATTATCGAGTAGTCCCTCTATTCTTGCAAGCTCATCCGCTTGGTCATGTCCTGACACCCAGCACTGTTTCATCTTATTTTGACTGCATAACCCCTGATTATATCAGAATTGATGTTGTTCGATTCCATTGTCTTGAGTGCGGCCTGTCTATTGATGTATATAGCGATATCTCTTTCAGATACCGATCTCAGCTCAGCCGCCCTGAGGACAGCCAGAACCTCTGATGGGAAGTCACTGCTTGTGTCCGGTAGGGTTATAGACACTCTTAGTTCTGGAACTACTAAGAAGATACCAGAATCTGTTCCTTACTCTATTTTTGAGCCGTTTGTGAAAATTCCAATTTCATTTGATTGGATTATTGCATATTTTGCCAGTCTGCTAGAGCGCTTTTATGTTGTTTAAAGCTCCTCCTATAGAGGAAGGCAAACTCACCGAAGTGTAGACTCTTCTCTATTTTCCCCATCACCTCTTGTAGGGTGGTTTTTACAAAATTTCCTTTCATATATGCATACTGTAACTCAATCAAAAAGTCATTAACGCATCTGTTTTTAAAGATCCTAAAGGTTTAACAGTCAAAAAAAATAAAAAATTAAGGGACCCGCAGATCTGGAGGATATGGTGGATGCAACAATATATCCCATCCATCCCATATGTAAAAGGTTTTAGAAGATTACCAAACTTGTATGAGCTTTCGCATTATCTCTGTGTGAATCATTCAATCTGTCCAGCTGATGATAGTACACTTCAGAATCGATCGTTGTGGTGTCCTGTAGAAGCTAAGGATTTCTTTGAAATTCCACCAAACAGATAGCATCATCTTTTTTTGATGAATATCGGCTTTCGAAGTGTTTTGAGCCGGTTCAAACCGGTTTTTACTCATTGATCGCTTGCATTCAATATTGTTGTAGACAACCCATTTCTTTTCCCCGGTGATGATGCCCTTCAAAAATGGGTCATTTTCTTGACGTTAAAGAAGCAAATCACAGACATCAAAGCGGCAGCACAGATTTCTTTCCGTAAGGACGTGAGGAACCCATATGTCGAGCTTTGAAATAAAACCTAGGCATTTCTAATGATCATGAACGGTCGAATTCAATAAATTCAATCTCTCACGGTTTGTGTCAATTAATTCAATAAAAACGAAATTACTTTGCGAATAATGTAACATTTTTACCTTTGAGTAATTCAATTATTTTCCTTTTGGCATCTCCTTCAAACCCTTATATTTCGTTCGTCTCGACGATGAGTCCTAGCTTCACTGTCTTCAAAATGGATAAGTAGAAGATTACAGTAACTATATGTAAAGGCTGTCCCGAAATTCAGATTTTTTTTATTGATTCACAAAATAAAGTGGAATTGCCTTTCATGGCAATTTTGCATAAATCTGGCTGAATTTTGTTGATACTCGTACAGCCCTCAATTTGCTTCTTTAAGGTGTGGGTGATCGTGGGCTTGTTGGCATAAACCTTAGACTTCAAAAAACCCCAAAGAACAAAACAGCAGATCAGTAAGTTGCACGCCTGGGAAATTGTGTCTTAAACTGTGTGCCATGTGGCGCCGTCTTGCTGAAATCACGTGTCATCTACATCCATATTTTACTATTTAGATCCAAAAAAAATGGATTATCATGTCGTGATAGCGAGCACCATTAACTCTTGTAGCCTGACCAGTCACATTTTCAAAGAAGAATAGTCTGATGACGATTTCAGGCTAAAAGTGACACGTTGTGGATGCATTTGTTTCACAACAATCACTCGTTGATTTTCTGAACCAAATTCGAAGTTTTGACGATTAATAAAGTCATCAAGATGGAAACAGGGTTCATCTATGAAGATGGTTGTGTTTGAAAAATCAGTTTCCACACGTTGCTGTTCCATAATCCATTCAACCAAGTCTCTTGACTGTGTAAGGTCAGTAGGTTTTAGTTCTTGAGTCGATTGCACTTTGTATGCATGAAGATGCAAATCTATCGTGAGAATAAGCTGATGCAATCTTTATATGCAGCTATTTCGACCATCTTCATACCTCAATGAAAATGTTTGGGAGCCAGTTGAACCATATGAACACGTTGAAACACTCAATGTCATTTTATGTGCTTCCAATAGTTCATCTTTGCAACAAATCTTCACTGGAATGAGCACAAACACAGGTCTAATTGTTTTTTGAACTGTTTTATGAAGGACAGGTTCGCAATGGCAATCAACGAGATGAAACGTAATTTCGGCGATACGCCACTTGAAATAACGGTTTTTTTCACGTCATCAAACCACGGGCTCGTTGTGGTAGTCAAGAGAAATTCAGCACATCAGAGGAGGCATCTCTGATGGCTTTTTGGCAAAGTTGTCACTGGTCTCCGCTAATTGATGCTGGCTGTATAGGACATCTTAAGAGATTAAGGGAGACTCAATCGGAAAAGGATTTGGCGATCTCTTGTGACTGTAGCGTCTAACGTCAAACTTCCTCACAGTATTAGCTTGCCTTAAAAGTGTTCCGAACATCCGCAATCGTACCTTGGCTACAACAAGGTAATGGTCCGAGTCGATATTGGCCTCTCGGAAAGTTCGGAGGTGCCTTGCCTCGATTGCAATATGGTCAATCTGGTTGACAGTTGATTGATCAGAAGTTCTCCAAGCCCACTTATGAATATTGGGAATCACGTGCTAGTGAGCAAGTCGATTAGCCTGAATCTTGTATCGGAGATGGTGTCGTGCAATATCTTTCGACAGTATTACCAAAGATATCCGCTCTTCTTAGCTTTGCATTAAAATCGCCGAGGACAACTTTAATGTGATAGCTGGAGTACTGCTCACATATAAGATTAATGTTGGCAAATTTAGATTTAATACGGATTGTTACGATGCATTCGCATGCCGGAAACTCAGGACTTCTGCCTTTAATAACAAATCCGCATTGTCCTTGGTCCTGAAAACCAAGGTTCAGCTTTCCTTGTCACCTCGAACCTGGGGGCTCTCATCCATCTTTGATGGGGCATTATTGTTCATAACTTGATGTGGCCGAACTAGTGAAGTCGACGCTTTTTAACTATTTGGACTACATCCACATCTTGATATAGTTCACAGAGTTCAGGGTTGTATCTTCTCCTCCATTCGCCCTTCTCACTTACGGGACCAAACTTTCGACAAAGAATTTTTTTCTTGAAATTGTTCAATATCTGCTCTGTTTTCCTGCATTTAACTCCATAGAATAGATCTGGCAGGATCAGTATGTTGTAGAGCATGCATTGCATCTATCCAGTTAGAAGTTTTGAGCCCATTTGTTTCGCCGAACAGAAGTAGGAGGAGCGGTTTCTTAAGAGAAGTCTTTGCCGAATTTTAACTAGGGTGTCATTCGTGGAGTTGATAAACTCTTTAAACACTTCAAAGTTAATGTTGTCAACTGTGAACTTGTGTCCTAGACGGTGGAGAGATGCTTCTTTGCTTACTGACAACATGTAAATGTTTTTGTCCTCATTTATTTCAAAGACAACTCGTTTCGCCTTTTTTTCTATTGCCGTAGAAGCCTCTATGACGGAACGGTGGGAGTGACCGATAATATCGATGTCGTCTGCGTATCTCAACACCTGGACAGATTTGTTGAAAATAGTGCGCTACCTGTTCCATCACTAAATTGAATAAATCACATGACAGTGCATAGTTCAAATAGTTCAAACTCTTTCCAAAATGCACATGCGTTTCCCAGCGCTATGCGACACAGCTGGATCACTTTCACCGGCATACCGATTTTGGCCATCGCCGTGTAGAGTACAAGATGATGAATGTGGTCATATGCGGCCTTTAAGTCGATAAAAAGATGGTGATTCACGACTTAAATTTCTTTGGTCTTTTCTAGGATTGGCCTTAGTGTGAAAATTTGGTCGATTGTCTGTCTGCCGAGCTGGAAGCCACACTAGCGCGTGACCATTAGTGTATTACAGAAAGGCTGGAGACTTTCACACAATGCATTGAATAGTATCTTATATGCTATATAGGATTGCCTTTTTTGAAGATGGGGCTTCATCTATCCATACCTGGTTGATACTTTGGTTCATGCACCCTACCAAAACTTCACCTCCATATTTAGAAAGCTTCGCTGGTAGACCATCAGAGCTGTCGGCCTTGTTGTTCTTCTGCTTTTTGAAAGCTGAGTGAAACTCTTCTATACTGGGGCGGGATGTCTTCTTCATTGACCGGATGTAGGTTTTCTTCTCGCTTTACCACTCTCTATACCGGAGGACCATCGAGTAGCTGCTGGAAAACATATACTATTACCTGCGCTTCAGTGACGTGATTTCCTTCACTTTCGAAGAGCCTGCATTCTGGGCTTCAGGCCAGTTGCCAATCGCTTAGCTTTCCTGAAAAACATCTGAATGTGGTTTCTATTGCGGGATTCTTCAATATCCTTGAACTTGGAGACTGCGTAGGCCCTTTTCTTTTTACGTAAAATTTTCTTCTCCTCCCTTCTTCTGACTTGACACTCTTTCCCCGCTGCCCTTGTTTTGCGCTACAGAATTTACTGGGGTGCATTTTCTGTAACATTTTTCCGGCGTACGCACTCATTAATGGCTTCCAATGTTGAATTGCTTTTTCTGGACGATTTACAGCTTCTTCTTGTTGGATAGTCGAGCTCTGAATTTGGCTGCAACAAGGAAGTGGTTACAGCCGACCTTTAAGCCTTTGATTGTTTGCACATTCAAAATGTCTGATTCGTGCCTCGCATCTATTAGTACATTGTTGATTTGGTTGGCGGTTCGACCATCTGGAGTGCACCTGGTTGCTGTGTGGATTCATAGTATTACGAGCTGCTACAAAAGAGATTATCCAGAAGCTGTTGTCTGTTGTAAATCAAGTCCCCGAGTACAATTTTGATATCATATGCCAGACAGGCTCCTCAAGCTCCGTCCAGGAGGTCATAGAACTCCACCGTGATAGAGCTTTCAACTTCATCGGTAGGGGTGTCTGCGCATATTGGCTGATGTTTTGAAATGGTGCCTTAATTCGAATCATAGCCAGGTAATCATTTCTCGGATGCGAATCCGCATCCTTACATGTGCAGACTTTTGTGGCAGCAAATTCTGTAAATGCCGCAATTTTTCTGATCTTACATACCTTACGTATCCATGGAATGTCGTGGATTGCGGTAATACTTGCCTTGTATCTTGTGTTGAGCAGCACCAGGGGTGTACAGTGTACGTACGCTTCAAATGCATACTCTCAATTTGTAATCCGTGAACGTTCCGGACCGTGATATTAACTTAGGGGATCCGTTGGCAAACGAGGCAGGTGTATCTCTAATAACTAGCTGTTTTTTTACGTGGTTGGGAAGATACCCACAGGTCCAGTTCCATTGTGAAAACTCCTAGGATGAGAGGCCGGTTGAACCAATGTAACCCACTTCGGGGACCAATTAGGGCTCATCCCAGGGCTACCCTGAACTTAAAAAATTTCGAAGCTAAAGTGAAGCTGTAGCCCACCGTTGTATCCGTCTAAGGAATTCGTCAACTGTCGAGTCTAAGTTGGTGATATTAAGCGATGATATAGCAAATAAAATCCGGCACGAAATTTTAAGGAGACTGATTCCTATATAAAGGATCTTCATTCTTGAAGATCGGGAAAATGATGATGGGATTAAATTCACCTGGTATACTCTTATTCGACCATCTGCAGCTTTATTGCACTTTCGTTTAAATATTGCTATCCGGAGCTCTATTCATAAAGTGGATGAGTTGCTATCGATTAATGAATGGTTCATTTTGCCTAACAGTTGTGTCCAGTTCCATCATTATCTCTGCATCGTCCTATTCGTGCTCGATACGAGAATTTGTATCTTTGGAAATTTTTTTTAAATTTTGGTAAAACTTCTGAACATTATTTCTGTATTCTACTTCATAGTCTCGACCAAGCACTTCTCTGCTTCTTCTATTTTCTCTTCTTCTCAACATATATTCATAGAGTATGACCCTTGTTTTGCTGATCGTGCTTTCCGACAGGAATTCCGGTGCGGTAGTCGCGTGAATCTCTTGTGATTATAGCCATTCGACGTCAAACTTCTTCATAGCGTATCATCGGTGGATGTTGAATCCTTAAAACGTTCGGATATTTAGAATACTAGAGCTGTGTCTTGAGTCGATTACTGGTTGATTTATATGGTTTACGGTTTCTTGCTAAACTGACTGTCAGGTTCCTTTGTGGATGTTGAGGCATGAGAAACATGTCATAGTTATCATGGTACTTGGTCTGAAAAAAGAGATTGCAGAAGTAACTTTGTCAAAGCCGTGCTTTTGGTCAGTGGAGGTTGGAGAATTTAGCCCTGAAACAATTGCTTAGTCAGAAGTTAAAGTTAACCTCTAGCTTAAATCTTCCTCGGTTAAAAAATTCACAACAAAAAAAAGTCCGGTTTCAGCTCTTAATAGCAATTTCACTGTTTTTCATTCTTCTATTGCCTGGGCAATCTCATCGCAGAGATATTATCTTTGCAGGGGTTTAAAGTGCGCTAATTGTTCGGACTTCTAAGGACATGAATATTCCGCAGTCTTAGTCGAAAATCGTTGTGCCTTCTTCATTTGCTGTAGTCGTACCATCCATCAGAACATGTAGTGTTTTGCTTGCTCGTGCAGTTAACCTCCAATATTAATGGACAGATCATTCAGAGAATAGTGCCATTTGCCTATGGCTAGATGGCGAAAAAAAATTCTCAGACATGAGATCCAAATTTGGTATGTCGAAGCAGCGCGCTGGATGTGCTTCTAATGTCGCCGTAGACTTCATCTTGGGAGTTTCTCCCACAAACCTTCGTATTGTTTTTTACCTGGAGCATGCGTTTGCCTTGAAGTTTTCTTGAGCGTTCAGTTAGATTTCAATAGTCAAAACCAAAAAACCGACGATCCTTCTCCGTTCGTAACCTGGACTTGACACCGGCTATGATGCAGTTGTACGATAGATTAATGTGTAGAATTTTGATGTTTGCTAACGTGCAGTGCACAGCCATCTGCCCGTCGTGTTTGCTGGTTGTGAGCATATTCTAAGAGTTGATTTAAGGTACTGGGATGCGGGTAATAACAGCGACATGTGTATGATTTATCACACTGCAACCCGCCGCGCCGTTTCTAGGCATATCATTAACATTAACCATTGAGCTTCACAGAAAAGGGATAGTACACCACCTTGCGACGTTCACCTTTTTGTTAGTCGTTAGATGTTGCACCAATTTTTGCGCTGATTATCCGGTTAGTATACAAGAGATCAATTAAATCTCCGAGTGAGCTATCTAACTTCAGAGTTGATACAAATTTGTGGTCGCAGATGATGACGTTGTTGAAACACCTTCAATCTCTTTTTAGTTTTTTACAGTTTATCTCCAATGTACGAGTTTCTATGTCAGACAATTAAATGTCAACCAAACCTAGACAACTCTTGACGACTATCTCTAGCACCGGTAGTATGATATCTGCAGTAATTTGGACCTGTAAAAGTTATATAACGCCCGAAGACCTAGTTAAATATTGTTAATCAATTGGTTGCTACCCAAGAAAAATGCCTCTATCATTTGTTCAAACAACTTGGCATTACGCTGTCGGGTGGTAGGAAAATTCTTCTTTTTTGCCACAAAGAGCCCGCGATAGTCGCTTAATTTTCCTCAAATCTTTTTTATATAAATTGTCATTTTTGGGATCCTTATTACAGAATAAAGGCTTTACAACGTAGAAAAATTAACTATCAACTGCCACTAAAAGGAAAATAGTTGTTTATCAAGAATCTGAATAGAAAGAGAATCCTTATATTGACATACTCCTGTGCCCTTTTTTTAATTTGTATTTAATATTTAATAAATGTTTAATCTATATATCGATTAGATATATATGAACAAGATCAATAATGCATCACGAAGAGCCAAAACTACAATAGCTGCAAAACCAAACATAAAAAAATATTCAACTCAATTTTAAATAAATTGAAAACCTAAAACGAAAATATATAAACTTTAAACAATTCTTTCATTAGATTCTTTCTATTCTATTTATTTGAAAAAAAGCAAAATAAAATTACAATTTAGTTTTGAAATTATACTCAGTCTGTTAAGAGTCAATATATTAAATATACTAAATGTAACTGAAAAAAAAAACAAACAAATATATAAATAAAAAAAAAATTTACTGCATTCTTATAGAAAAAAAAAAACAGAAAAAAATTATTAAAGAAGAGATAGTTATGCTGGTATTTTGTATAGTTTTATTACCGCGCTATCGCATCGGAAACTGTAAAAAAAACACCATATCAATTTTTTGTGAGATCAAAGAAAATAATAAAATGAAGAGCAAAATGAGGAACTATTTAAATTACATAGAAAAATAACGAAAAGGAGTAAAATAAATATATATGTAAATATATTGATATATTTTATTGTGACTATTGTGTTTTTAATTTTTAAAAATCATTTTTCAGGCTATACTCGACGATGCATCGTTGCGTCCTTTTTCACTTAAGTACGGCTTGGTAGGTTGGTAGGTAGGTAGGTATTTCTCTATTGAAACAGTGGGAACAGACAAAGAACTACGAGATGTGTTGAACAGCGTCCCTACATATATGGGAAACCACCAACAAAGTGTAATTTAATGCTTCTAAATCCAATGATGTCTGCTATCATTGAAGCAAAATTTAAACACCCAACCATTATCCACGAATGGTATTTAGATACTCGAGATTGTAAAACCTTTCTCTCCTGGTATATGTGTCAAAAACATCTAACGTTGGAATGACCACATGTTTGATGTCGCTAGAAATGTAGCGAAATGTCTTGGTTTTCTCAAACCTCTCTAAGAGAGGCCACCACTTGAATGAAATCCATACCATTTTCAGTTAGTACCAACCTTCAAAAGATACGTGTATAAATTTGACAGCTGTCGGACGATTAGTCCTCGAGATATAGCGTTGTGAGTGAAACAACTTTTGTTATTGTGAAAAAAAATGGATTCAAAGCAATTTCGTGTGTTGATTTATTATTGCTTTTTGATGGGGAAAAATGCAGCCGATGCAAAGAAATGGCTTGATAAGTGTTACCCGGACTCTGCACCAGCCGAACGCAGTGGACGTCCAAAAGAGGCTGTTTCAGATGAAAACATTAAAAAAGTCCACAAAATGATTACGAATGACCGTAAAGTGAAGTTGATCGAGATAGCTGAGGCTCTGAAGATATCAAAAGAGCGTGTTGGATATATCATACACGAATATTTGGACATGCGAAAGCTCTGTTCAAAGTATGTGCCGCGTTTGCTCACAGTCGACCAAAACCAACAACGTATTGCTGATTAAAGCTGTTCAACCGCAATAAAGCCGAATTTTTGCGTCGGTATATGACAATGGATGAAACTTGGCTCCATCACTTCACACCAGAGTCAATTCGGTAGTCAGCTGAGTGGCGAGCAGGCGACGAACCTCGTCCAAAACGACCAAAAACTCAACAGTCGGCTGGCAAGTTTATTGCATCCGTATTTTGCGATACACATGGAATAATTTTTATCGACTATCTCCAAAAGGGGCAGACTATCAACAGCAACTATTACACTTAGTTGTTGGAGCGTTTGAAGGACGAAATCGCAGAAAAACGACCGCATTTGAAGAAAAAGAAAGTGCTGTTTCATCAAGACAATGCACCGTGTCACAAGTCGATGAAAGCGATGGCAAAATTGAATGAATTCGGCTTCGAATTGCTTCCCCACCTACTGTATTCTTCAGATTAGGCCCCCAGCGACTATTTCCTGTTTGCAGACCTCAAAATAATGCTCGCCGGAAAGAGATTTAAGACCGATGAAGAAGTAATCGCCGAAATAGAGGCCTATTTTGAGGCTAAACCGAAATCGTACTACAAAACTGGTATCGAAAGATTGAAAAATCGTTTCAATCAGTGTATCGCCCTCGAAGGT
Source organism: Volucella inanis (assembly GCA_907269105.1). Taxonomy (NCBI): domain Eukaryota; kingdom Metazoa; phylum Arthropoda; class Insecta; order Diptera; family Syrphidae; genus Volucella; species Volucella inanis. The sequence goes on from OU026154.1 coordinate 128,764,209, forward strand.
AACTATATTGATAAAAAAGTTGAATTTTGCAAAAATTTTGTGTTTTACTATAAAACAGCTCTGACTTTTCAGCCCATGTGTTACTTTTTCGCTTCTGATCTGGCCTCAATATATTGGGTCATATAAAAAGTCTCCGCGATTTTTTGTCACTAGATGGTGTTGGTGTCCATTTATCTGGAAACACTAATTTGATTGTGTCAAATAAACACGTGTTTCAAAGGTGACATGTCATGCTACATTTTTTGTTAAGACAGCTGTGTAATTCGTTGCTCATGTTTAAGATTATGCTGATTGGAATATGAGTGAAATATCTGAAGATATACACTATGTGTTGCTCTTTTATTATAAAAAAGGGAGCGTGAGTGCACGCCGGACCCAGGAGTGGCTTGTTAGATTCCGTTCCGGAAATTTCGATGTAAAAGATGCACCTCTCACTGGTCGGGCTGTCACTGAAAAAGCCGATTAAATTTTGCAGTTAATGGAGCAAGAACGGCACGGAAGCCATCTGGAGATAGCGGAGGCACTAAACATCAACCGTATGACACTTTGGAATCATCTAAAACGAGCAGGCTACTCAAAGAAGCTCGATTTTTGGGTGCCACATGTATGAACGCAAAGAAATTTAATTGACCGAATAACCATCAGTGAAATTCTGCTGAAACGTAACGAAATGGAAGCATTACGGGCGATAAAAAATGGATTAAAAACGAGAATATCCAACGCAAGCGATCATTATCAAAGGCCGGTGACCGACCAATAAACGACTTCAAAGCCTGGATTAACAGCAAACAAGGTTATGTTGTTATGTTATGGTGGGATTGGAAGGGAATTGTCTATTATGAGCTGCTAGAACATAACGAAATGGTCAATTCAATCATCTATTGTGCATAACTCGACCGTTTGAATGAAGCTATCAAGAAAGAGCGACCAGAACTGGCCAACAGAAAGAAAGTTGTCTTCCATCAAGACAATGCTAGGTCACACACATCTTTGATGACGAGGACCAAATTGACGGAGCTTGATTGGGAAGTTTTGATGCATCCACCATATAGCCCTGACCTTGCACCCTCAGGTTCAAAACTCTCTTGATGCTAAAAAATTGTCCGACCGAAGAGCCGCTGAAAATCACTTGGCTAAGTTTTTCGCTGATAAACCACAGAAGTTCTACACTGATGGGATTATGAAGACACCCGGAAAATGGCAAAAGGTCATAGATAATAATGGCCAATATGTTCTTCATTGAAATTGATTTTGAATAAAGAAATTTTTTTTCAAAAATGTACCAAAAAACCGCGGAAACTTTTTAAATGACGCAATATCAAGTGCAATACCCATATCTGGTCAAGCGTCCCGAAGACATCTTTGCCTTTGCTAGATAAGATTCAAAACTATTGGATAAGATATAACTTATAGGCGACACTAATATTGCACAGTCATTTCACACCCTTGAACACGACATAACGTCTTTTGCCTCATCTTGTTCTATCGCTATGATTCGTAGTGGGTTTTTTTTTTAAAGGATAGTAAGATCCTTTTGGTTAAATGATTCAATTATGATTTATTAAGAAAAGCCCGTAAGATCTACGAGCAGAAAGACCTAAAGAAACGATCGATCGAAGCGATGTAACCAGAAAAATTAATATCGTAAATTTCACCAAGAAATAAAACGAGCATGCCAAAAGTTGTAAAGTCCGAACAGGAAACTGCAAGAAAGGAGAAGGAAACCTCATATCAGAACCACAATCAGTGTTGAGCATCTAAAAGATGTGGAAAAATTATTTCAGCAGCGCTGAAGGCGAATAACATCCCACCGACAGACAAAATGAAAAACCCAACCGGGACATCATCTGACCAAGATGAAGTCATGACACAAATTTTCAAGTCAAGCAAAGCTGCTGGACATGGCTTTACTGCGGAACTGTGTAAAGCAACTTTTTGTGGATAGAAACGGAATATATATAAGCTCATCTCTAAAATCTGGGTAACGAAAGTATGCCAGACGATTGGAACCTCAGCATTATTTGTCAGAAGGGTTATCTTCTGAACTATGCCAACAACAGGAGAATAAGTCGTCCTAACATCGCATATAAAATCTTTTCTGCGTACTATATGAACGAATAACACACTTCGTGAACAATCTAATCAACTCCTATCGGTCGATGTCGCATTGTTGCATTGGCGACTTCATGGGAAGAATACAACGAGTTGTCAATGGGGTCAACGAAAAAAAAAATTTATGTCAACAAAGAGCGACACACAACATCGAAGCGATAAGTAGCTGCACATATGGGGTTGTAAAGAACTCTATCTTATGTATCTTATACATCTGCGGTAACATACGAAGTGTGTTCAAGAAGTAAGGTGACTTTATATTATATTATATAAAAAATATTTATTTATTTATCAATATTAATGTTGTCTCTTTCAAAGTAATCCCAGATATAACACACTTTGGTCCTGGAAGCACTCATAAGCTTCGACGTTATCATCTTTTGTTGATGTGCGGGGTCGTCCAGGGCGAGCTTCGTCATTAGCATCTTCTTTGCCATCGTGGAAGAGTTTGTACCACTTGACTCACCGAATGCCACTGTCAACATTTCAAGTATTTTTGAGCACTTGATTCCATGTTTTACACAAAATTTAATATAGGGTTTTCCAATAGGGACTTGACAACTTTGAATTTAATTTGTGAACGCACTCTTTCACTAATCATCAAACTGTCACTGTCAATTTATTCAGTAAACTCAACATTTTCATGGTAAAGTAAACTAACGACCAACGTCTGCAAATTATAAAAAAATTCTACAGATATTCGGAGTCGCAAAATCATCTTCAGTGACGAAGCCCATTTTTGGCTCAATGGGTTCGTCAATAAGCAAAATATGCGTTATTGGTCGCATCCACAAAAAATAACTGTTTGGTGCGGTTTGCATGCCGGCGGTGTTATTGGGCCATATTTTTTCGTCGACGATAACGATCGTCACGTTACTGTGAATGGTCTGCGTTATCGCGCCATGATCATCGATTATTTTTGGCCCGAATTGGAAGATATTGACTTGGACAACATGTTGTTTCATCAGGATGGTGCCACAAGCTACACAGCACACGCTACAATCGTTTTATTGAAGAGTAAGTATGGTGAGCGTATTATCTCAAGACATGGGCCAGTCGATTGGCCGCCTCGTTAGTACGATTTTTTCATTGGTTTATGCCAACACGCCGACGACGTTGGAAGAGCTCGGAGCCAACATTGAACGCGAAAGAGCTGCCGTTTCGGCCGATATGTGTGGCCAAGTCGTTGAAAATTGGGTCCAAAGAATCGACCGCTGCAAACGTGCCCGTGGTAGCCATATGAACGAAGTCCAGTTCCATTCATAAATGTGTTAATTGAACTTCAAGCCAATAATAAAGATTTTGAATTATCTCAAATGGTTGTCCTTATATTTAAAAAAAAAGTTGTCAAGCCGTTATTAGAAAACCCTATACAAATTCCTTGCACCATTTTTTATAATAATTGATTATTGCCGGGCACACCAAAGAAGGTCTAACCCCTCTATTGTCAAAAACAAACTAAGTTTGCTATATACTTGAAACTGTGCACATATCTTCGGGACATGTGTACCAACATAGCAAAAAAAAAAAAATGTAAAAGAATGTAACGTTGCTCGCGAAATTTCTAAAGTTACCTTACTTTTCCAACACACATGGTATATTTATTGTATTTCTTTTTTATACACCGTTAGCTCGCGCTCAAGGGATTTGTGTAAACTTAAAAGGTTAATACACACCGCAGACTAAAGAAATTTAGGGAAAAAGAAAAATCGAGGTACACTGTTTTTAAATGTTTGCAAGTTATAACGGCCAGGATATAGAAAGCTCACAGGGCATTCCATAAGCGAATTATACAGCTTTGAAACGAATCACGATATTTTAAAGTACGAAAGTGGATGGAGGGAATACTGATTTTTTACTACCTTGTAGTATTTTTGGCTTAAATTTTGGTTGATTTAAAATTTCACACGCTTATAAAGACGTTGCAGTCATTCCTGGCTCGTTTGAACTATTTTCAGTTTTCCTCTGTCGGTTTGGTCTTGAACGACCGTAAAAACATTACAGCTCGAGTCGTACCCATGCCTTTCTTATCCCATTATAAAGAAAATGGTGTCTTTGATCATACCAGTAGCGGCATACACGTTGTTATCGAAGAAACATAATGACCAGTTAAAATTCCTAAAGAAAGTGTTAAGACCGCTCCAATTAGCTTTTTCGTATCGCCATACGATGCTTTTAGGAATCTTTTTGCTAACTGTGTGGTCGGTGTACGAGAGCTTAGCTGATATGACACAATAGTCCGATAAGCCTAGAGGGAAGACAACATTAGCAGGGTCAGACGTTAAATACAAGTCCAGGGTGTTGGCGGTAAGACTATCAACATCCGGTATTCGAGTGGGCCCACTTACACGCTGTGTCAACTTATTTTCCGCAGCGAAGATCTTAACACATCGTCCTTCGAGTGTTGTCTGTCCAGAATGTCGAAGCAACCCAGAATTGTTTTGGTAGAAAGATGGTTCTTGACATATGCTGCGATGTTAGCGGCCTTTCTGGGACGGGTAACTTAGTAGTCAACAATTTTGTGTCCGAGCCATCATTTTTATGAGCTGAAATGACGTGTTCTGTTACACGTTCCATGGCTGAGAATAGATCTGCAGTGTCAGCTAATTCGCGAAATTCACGCGAATTGACGAAAGGTTTGCCTTACGCTCGATATTTAGTCTGCCTTCATGATCTACCATTAGTCGGTGTTTCTCGGTGTATGTTCATCTCATATTCTACTACGTCTTTGCGGGTTTTGCTTGATAAGTCGTCTGTCTACATTAGCCACATCTTTTCAGAAATATTTTGTTAGCCTAGTACTAGTCCTGTTTGGTTTTTGAAAGACAGTTTCGAAAGCTTTTTTCTTTGTATGCTGCCGGTGGAATGTGGAGTTCATCAGCGTGATCGATTTTTGTCCAGCGTGTTTTTTTTACCAATATAGATCTTTCTTAAATGCTAACTGTTAAACAGTACTGTCATTTCGGTAAATTCTTTGGCAAATCAACTTGAATAGACTTAGTCGATGAGAACGCTTCTACATATATTATTCAAGCTTGTTTTGGAAATCGGTCTTCGATCCGTGAAACATATATATAGGAGATTGCATCCAATCATCATATCTTGGATGGACGTCGTACAACATACACTCGATATGACCCAAAGAAAGCAAGGCGCCAATATAAGGTGCGTATAGTGAAACGTGGCGAGGATCCTCAAATATCATTCGCAACAGTTTATTTTTTTTTTTCTGGCAAATGTGTGATAAACTTTGCGAAAAAATCTTGGCCTTCACACCGACAAGATCTAAGTGATGTAAAAACTGAAACCACGAGACCATGGCTTCGTCACTTGAGAGCAATCTTGAAGATCGACGGCCCTATTCGTGGTTGAGCGTCCAGAATACTGGAGGAGTGTCTGGGTTAGCAATATATATGATCAAACCGATTGACGGTTGATTGATCAGGAGATAGCTAAATCCTGTTAATCCCGAAACAAACTTTAAGGCCTGAGTACATATTTGAAGTCGTAATTCCCGCTCTTGGCAAGGCCCATTCCATCGCACTTCTTGAATTATGGTATTATCTCCCTTATGGCAGTGTATGGCCTGCGCGAGCTCTTCGGCAGCACACCGTTTCCAAAGGACGGCAAAAATCCGTATGAAAAGAGCGAAATTCTTTCTCCTTGAAACTTTTGCTCAAGTCTTCAGCAATGTATTCCCCCGTATCCAAGGCTGTTCTTTGTCTCCGAAATGTTTTTTTAACGGTGCCTTTACCGTGCAACCCCTAACTTTAAGGGCTAGGTTCTTAGTAAAACCCTTAGGCAAAAGGTCTAGCTTAAAGATTCGTTGCCAGTAGCTTCGCTGAGGTTATAAGAGCTTCAAGAACTCCGGTATATTAATGGATCTCCCTTTAGGCCAGAGCTCCGTGTGTGCACCAAGTAGCTTAAGCTAACTAGAGTCATGAATACCGACGTTGATTGCCCTAGTGCGAACAATGGCAAATGACTTCCCACACGGATTGGATACCCTAAATCAGTCAGAAGTACTAGCTCCCAGGCTTGACCACGCTTACTAGGAGTTGATGGGCAGAGGCTTGCTTCTTCAAAGAGCGTTTCCCAAGCATAGCGCAACAATTTAGATTGAGTTTTACTGTCCTCTACTCCATAAATCCGACTTCGTAACACAGCACTCCACAAATTTAATACGCACCCAAGACATAAACCAACTGAAACTGACAATCTGCTACATTTCGTAATTTACCAATGGGTAAAAAACTGTGCACCTTGTGTTCCTTACCATACATTCCCCGTTTAACTGTCAAAAAGTCCGTCGCATTTTTTTCAATTTGCATTTTACTTTTATTTTGCGGTGCAAAGTATTTACACTTAACTGCCGAATACATCTCCAAACTTTATTCCATTTAAATTACAAGAAAACAATTACTATCGCAGCCACTCAATGGAATCTGTGGCGCATAATATCGACGCTAAAGAACGAACAGACGACATACGCCTCAAGAGTGTTTCGCCTTTTAGCAAAATGCTTCTTGCCGATCCCATTCGCAAGGGCCTTGAAGCAGCTGGATTTGTTTATCCCACAATCATTCAAGCCACTGCCATACCAGTGGGCAAATCAGGCATCGGTAAGGCACTCGAAATTGTTATTTTTCATTGCAGTAACATTGTTCTCTGGTAGATCTGCTCGTCCAGTCAAAATCAGGCACCGGCAAGACCTTGATCTTCTGTACGATACTCCTCGACGCTTACCAGACTGATGTTCGTGAGCCACAATCGTTGATTCTAGTACCAACTAGAGAAATTGCTGTTCAAACTGAATTTGTGCTCAATCAGATTGGAAAGTTCTGTCAAGGTAGGTGGGCGTCGTTTTAAAGAAATCAATATTCCCAACAACCAGAAAAAATTTTTCGTTTTTGTTATAGGCTTTCGTGCAATCAGTGTCATTGGAGGGCTGGAAGTAGCCGACGATCGGAAGAACCTGCAGGGTGCGAAAGCAATCGTAGGCACACCTGGTCGGGTGTTACACCTCATTCAGAACGAAGTCCTTAATACGTCAAAGATTCGCCTTCTCGTCATCGATGAAGCAGACAAGATGTATACTCAGTCATTCAAATCCGACCTCACAACTATTCGCCAGAATCTACCGCCTAAACGACAAACTATCGCTTGTAGCGCAACATTTTGCAATGACCTGGACAAAGAACTGGCAAAACTCATGAAGAATCCCCTTCTCATCTCTACAGATAATCGCGCCACAGTCCTGGTTGGTATCAAGCAGTTTGTATACGAAATCCCTGAACAGAAGACTAGTATCCTGGAGATGAATCGAAAGCTCGATGCTCTAAGGAAGATCTTTGGGAAAATCCCATTCAAGCAGTGCTTGCTCTTCACTGGATCACAATCACGAGCTGAGTCATACAAAAACTACCTCGAAAAGGAAGGCTGGCCATGTGAGTTGATCTCGGGGGCGCAGGATCAAAAGACCCGCCTCGAGACGTTCAAGAAGTTTCGTGAATTCAAAACACGCATTTTGGTGGCCACAGATCTAATGGCACGCGGAATCGACTCAGAGAATGCCAATTTAGTCATCAATTTGGAATTGCCCACAGATGTCGTCACATATCTCCATAGAATCGGGCGGGCTGGACGATTTGGTTCGCATGGAATTGCTATCAGCTTTATAGCATCTGAAAAGGACCGCGAACAGTTTAACAAGATTCATGATAAACTCGGAACTGAGATGAACATTATGCGTTTCCCTGAAATCGACGTGGAACGAGACTTTTGGAACTTCTCCGATTTCGACAAGGATTTTCAGCAGTACGGTTGCTTTGGCGATCCAGAGGTTCGTTGGGGCTCCGACGAAGGCGATAAGGAGAACGTTTTTGATAATAATTTCACTCACTCAATCGACACTAAAACGTTTCAAGTTGAATTACGCGAAGCTGCCATGGGACTTTTAGAATTGGTTCCACAAAAACCGGAAAACTTCCACAAGCTGACACCCGAATCTAGACAGAGTTCCTCACAGAAACTACCCTCGTCAAATACAATTGACGATGCCAGTAGCATTGCAGCTGACAGTGACATTCTTCGGAGCAGCCAACAGGACATGCAACAACAACAACAGCAGCAGCGACCCTTGCCCTCAATTCTGCGTGAGAAATCATCAATTCCAAATCTCGTTGATATTCTAGTCGATCGCAAGGAGAAAGATAAAAAAATTGATCCCTTTGAGGATTACAAGAAAGCTCTAGAGAGCAGCAAGACTGAGTCCATGGAGGACGTTGTACGAAGCCCACAGAAACTGATGGACATCAAAAAGCTTCTCATTAATTCCGCCTCAAAAGAGCCAGCTCCAATTAAAAAAGACATTTACTCCGATTATGAGAATTTCAACGAGGAAAGTGCCTCCATTAGTCAGGCCACCTGCGCCGATATGGACAAGGCCACATTCATACTTTCCGTAGCAACCCCATCTGGATTGGATGCATCAAGCCAGGAGTTGAATACAAGTCAACAGTGTGACGTAACTGAAGAGTCTGCCAGCGTGCAAGATGTCAAACATTTTCCATCGCCAGCTAACATCCATCCACCGGTGGAGATTCCACAAATTATCCAAGCACCACCGGAACGCTCACCAACTCTAAGCGATCGATCTGACATAAGTGTATATTCTGATGACACGGAGCGAGGGAGCAGTGGATTTGACGAGAACATCATCTCGGCAAGGACCTCTGGCATTGAAACCAGCGAGGAAGATGTCTACTCCGAGGAGACAACATACGGTGATGATTCTGTTTCTTATTTTACAGACAACGACGAAGATGAATGCTCCTTTAATGAGGAAGATGATTATGACATGTACTTTAGAAATTATCACAACGACGATAGTGACGACGATGATGATGATTTCGAAGAAGCTAATCCAGACGAGGATGTGGAAGAGGCAGAGGAAGCCTTTGAAGAGAATCCAGAGGATTACGATGAGGATGCTACTAGGGAGTATCAAGAAGCATACAATCGCTGGGTGAACATGTATTGGAATCAAATGACACTAGTCCGGGACTATGTGAACTTTTCCTCTTACGTCCGAGGTACCGGTTAAATGCACAATCAAGTGTTTGAATTTTGTTTTGTATTTTTCTTTGCTAAAAGAGCAGAAGCACATTAAGTTTCAGGACTTTGAATTGAATGTGTTGAGTCGTTAAAATCTCAAAAATTAATAAATTATATGAATCATCTTATTGAAGGATATTTAGTTTCACTTAAGTCTATCCTGGCTGCCAAAACCTATTTGACACGGTAAGAACGGAAGAGCTGAAGTGCCAGAGTGATCGAAATGATGGGGATGAGTGGGTCATTCCACCGCTTTTATTCTTATTCCGTTTTCATTTATTTTGTTTTGTTATATAAAGCCAAGACCACACGCACACGGGATGTGAAGTCCGTGGTTGTAACAAGAAGATGGGCTATGTTTGTCACTTAAATTCTTCCGTAAGTTATTAATCTGCTCAATTTCGAAGTGATGTTACACCTTTTCGATGCGTACTTGCAATTTTTAACCCGTGATCCATGAATTTTGGGCTTGATTTTACCAGCCGTATTTAAGTTGCTAAGACCGTCTGACCATTCAAGTTTAAGACACCACTCGGACAATCACTCAAACAAATGGACAGAACAGAAGAATTCGGGGCATTACAAGGATATCCATCTTTTGCAGTACATTGGGGCGTCATAACAAAATAAAAGCTTTATGGAGCCATACAATGACGCAGTTCTTCGTAGAAATTAAGATATTCGTCAAAGCCAGAGCCAAAAGGGAGAAACGGAGACTACAACTTTTCCTTGTTCAACTCACTTCCATTAGCAAACTGGATGGTGTAAGCAACATTAAAATCTTCGACTATCCTGACTAGTACAGGCTGTACAGTAGAAAAACGTAAAAAAACATGAAAGCTCTTGCAATGTGTTAGCTTCCAAACAATCGAGCACGCCGCGTCAAACTGTGAACTATGATATGCAGTCTCGATGCGTATGAAATGACTACAAATCAGAATATTGCTCTATGAGTAGGTATGGGGCGACAGAGAACAGTCAGTTGTCATGTGTTTTATGTAAGAACTCGGAACATACCGCAAATTATTTGAGTCGTCCTTAGTTTAAATGTCCACTCGTATACATTCAAACAACGGCGTCTCAAGCACTGGCAAATGGATCTGACATGCTGGCTAATTTCATCCAGGGACAGATGACTCAGATACATAAATGAGCTCCCCATATAAACCAGGTCTATGTATTTTTGACGCCCTCAGTTGCAATGAGTAAGAACGTGGCACCTTGCGTGTAATGTACATCTCACAGACCAAGCCCCTGTGAATTTGGTTAACGCAACCAAACTAATTAAATAATAAAACCGACATTCGTCATAGCCTTCAAATACGAGATAACGACGCTACCTATTAAAGTCGGTATGCTCTATGTTATGTCTGACTAACATTTGTTTTCTCTGTCGGAACAGAGCCACTCAGACAAAGAACTAGTCCATTGTACTCCTTGCAAATTCCTTTTAATGGATCTTTCAGTCTTCAGTAAGTAAGTTAGTTCCTTAGTGATGAAATGCCTACTACGACGCAGACGTAGGCCGGCCATTCACGGTTCCTAATTGAGGACGAAGGCGCACGTCAGTTCCACCAAAACTCTCCTCTGACCCTCCCGTAATCCCATTGAGACAAAACTCAGTGAACTTCGCTTTACAATTGGGTTCGGTGAAGCACAGCTTGGCTGTCGCTATATTTGCACCCTCCACCGATTCTTCAAAATATACTTCGTTGCCATCAGGATTTCGTATACCTCCGCTTGGAAGATAGACGCAAGTTTTCCTAACGAGGAGTGAAATCTAACGTTGTCGTCCTTCAGAAAGACACAAGTGCCGCATCATAAATCGGTTTTGGAACTATCCGCGAAGACTCTTCCTGAATCAGGTTCTGGCTGTAACCAGTTTTGGCCACAGAGAAAGTCGACTTCGTATTTTTTCCACAGCAGGAGTCATTGCATCAGACGTTCCTGACAATAAGACCAGAGTCACAGTACATTTGATGGTTGTACCAAAATCCACTTTTCTTTAGCGGATGGTATGAATATCAAGGAGAGAGATTCATCAATGCGCCTAAAGCGGAGCCAGCCGTGCTAGAAAAGCTCCCATGCCGGCGAGATAAACTGCTCTTAGGAGTTTGGTAAAAGCACCAGGTATCTATCAGAAGGAACCTGATTTATTTTGTAACAGATCGTGCGCTATATATTACTATACTCTTACTTACGACTATCGTTTCCACGACAATGGTTCTTTTCGCACTTTTGGCGTAAAAATTACCCATTAGCCAAACTCACGTAGTGTTCCTGGTTGGGAAAGAATTCTTCCCAGCATCAAATCATCTGGCTTCTTGCAATTTAGATAAGAACGAATGAAGACCTTCACGGTGAAATGATCGTATGGCCGATTCACAAAAATGGAAGACCTTCAAAACTCCAACAAATATAGACCCATCTGTCTCTCCAAGATTTGTCATAGATTTTACTGGCTACTATCAGCGTGATTTTAGGCCCAGTTAGTTCTACTTCAACAAAAAATTCACTCTACGACAGATTCCTGGAAAAAACGAAGAACACTCACTGCTCCGTAAGGTTAGGTTAGGTTAGAGTGGCGGTTGGAAAGCCAACCCAATTAGGCCTATTGGCCAGTTGTGCTGCCACGTGGATCTATGATCCTCTTACACATCATGCATGAGACTGTTAAAGTCTGCATTGCGTTGTAGAAAAAGGCTCCTCGGTTCGGTTTTCTTTTCTGGAACAACTGGACATGTGCAGAGATTGTCTCCTCTTTCTCTTCGTCCATGCAGCTTTTACAGAAATCGTTTGTAAAAGCGCCAAGCCTTCTTGCATGCTTGCCTATAAGACAGTGTCGAGTGATATCGGCGCTGAGATGTTTCCTATTTAGAAGAATCCGACTCTTAGGGCGATCTAGTCCGAGACCGGTCAGTGAGACCGAGTACAGGGACTCGATAGTGGCCTGACTATCCGAAAAGATGCTGATATCCTTTGCAGATATTACATTTTTCTTCAACCAGGTCAGAGCTTCCTTAATCGCCAAAATTTCCGCCTGGAATACGCTACAGTAATTTGGAAGACGGAGGGAAAGTCTTAGATTTAGCTTATCTGAGAAAACATCGCCACCAACCCCGCTATCGGCTTTAGATCCATCTGTGAAGGAGTGGATAAACATGAAAGCATCTTCCTCCCAGAAGGATCTCGAGGGAAAGCTCGCATGAAAGGCTTTATCAAACCAAAGTTTAGGTATAGTGTAATCGATGTTCTCTAAGTGGATTCCTAATGTACTAAGAATATTAGCGTGGCCAAATAAATTATTTGTTCACTGTGTAGTCGCTTTAAGGCGAATAGCTGCAATCGCAGCTACTTGCCTGCTGAAGATGTCGATGGGTGTCAAGTGAAACAGAATGTCTAGCACCGCGGAGCGTAAAGCTCCGCTTATGCATAGACCAGTTGTTCTTTGGATTCGGCTGTTTTTTGCAGTTCACTGCAATGTCTAAGGTCTTTCACCAGACGACCACACCGAGTAAGTATCGGTTATGACCGAGATGTATAGCCAGTGGATATTCGAGGTTGGAGGCCCCATTTGTTTCCAATGGTTTTTTTGCAAGAGAACAAAGCTATTGTAGCTTTCTTTAATGTTAGGGTTCCAGTTTAGTTTCCTATTAAAAATGAGACCCAGATATTTTGCTGTATCGGAAAGCACTAAACTGGTACCGTTTATGAAAGGAGGGTCTATAATTGGTATTTTATTTTTACTGGAAAAGAGGACAAGATCAGTTTGATCCCAATCCCCCCAACGGGTTAATCTGTTAAGATTTGGCTAAAAGAGTTCTTTGATGGTATTAAGATGCTTCCCTAGGACGGCGATAAACGACTATGTATTGTAGGGATCGTTCGATGTGGCTAGTCAACTAATGCAGAGCCGTTTCCACTGATTTTCCTGTACAGTAGGCATGCTGAGCCGTTAATAAAAGCCTTGGATTAACTTTAGCTCGAATATGGATATCAATCAGCCGTTCTAGAGTTAGAAAGGAAGGAAAGATGAAAGACTTATAGGTCTGAGGTGCTTTGGGACATCATGAGAGCATTTTTCAGGATTGGGAATGAAAACTACATTAACTTCTCTTCATGACAGTGGAATGTGGATCAATTCTACACAACTCTTGATGATATTCTCTAGCGTGGTTTTAGGCTCGTTGCGTTAACCTTTTGAGGATGATGCACCATGGCCTGCCACAGTTTAACCTCCATTGGACAATGTAGGAGCCTTGTCTGTAATTGGTGAAGTCACCATCCTACCGCCCGGTATTAAGGGAGTACCAGCCACGGGTTTTTTGTTTTTTTTTTTGACGATGTATCCATTGTAGATCCCATGAGTAGAGGTAGGTGGTCCATATGTACAAAGATCGGCTGTATACAAATAAGGCTAGCTAATCCGGAGGTCGCCAGGTATCCGGATACCACTGCTCCGTAAAGATCAGAAGTAATCTCACCGACACTTTAAGTTCCTCTTCAAACAGAGTACAAAGTGAAGTCTGCCTTCAAACGTCCTTAACGCTTTCATTTGCGGCGATTGCTGGAGCTTGAGAATATTGAAACCACCTGGTTACCTCGGATTTTGAAGACGTAATGTGCGCTTTTAAGGTTTCAACATGTAGCAATAAGAAACTTTACTTAGAGATCAGATTTTGTAAATTTTTTTTATGTAAATTTATGTATACGGAACCTTACAGAACAATTATATGTTTAAATAAATAAATACTCCTAAGCTTAGCCTAAATATCTTTATCACTCAGTCGTCATTGTGCATTCAACTAATGCAACGTAGTGTGGGACCTCTGTAGTTCAACCACATTATCCGGTATTGGCGCACTAGATCTATTCGACATCATATTCTCAACTCTGTTCGTAGTTTCTCGCATAACTCCCGAAAAATCTGGCAAATCATTAAGATCTAAAGTCAGATGGGCAGAAAACCGTTTATACACTGAATTCTGGCTGGCCTCTCGCCTGGATCGGCTCTTTGTTTCCTCGTATTTCAGCTGTTGCTTAAGAAATATTGAAGTTTTCAACATGTCCTGGATGTTTTTGAATATAGCATCTGATTTTTCTATACCCTCAACGGCACTAAAAGGACATTTTATCAATAAATGACTATTTCATGTAGTCTGTTTTGGATGGACCAACCCAACAGCGTATTCCATATCGTAGCAGTGACCCTGTAGATCGTTCTGGAGTTGAATAACTTCGGCTCTCTTCTCCACAATTGGCGGCAGAACTTTGCGAACATGTTCTTGTATTCTAAAGAATGCTAGTGATGGATCATTAGCCACAATGTGAATGTTTTCTGATATTTTTTCAGAAGCTACAGAGTAAAGTGGTTGAAAAAAGATCATGGAATTGCTTGTTGGTTGCTTACTCTTTTTCAGTTTGTGGGTCAATTCAATATCTTTGTGCATCATTTTTGTGTGATTTGTAATTTCCTTGAAATTAGTTAAGCAAATAGTTTAATAAATTGATGTTAAGTTCCGAAAACTAAGAAAATTACAGAAAACTAAAAGTTTTAAGAATTTGTGATTTTCTTGTTATTGTTGATGAAAGTTTTGACAGATAGTAATGAAGTACTAAAAGGGAGAATTTGTATAAGTAGCTTCGAAAACGTACTAGATGATAAAATATTTTTGTAAAAAATATTGATCAAACGCATTAAAGAAATTTGTCGAATATAAGTTTAAATAGTCGCATGTAAGCGTTTTGGCGTTTTACTTCGTATTGTGTGAATAACTAAAACGTTACATTTCCACTGAATGGAAGTTTGTCCTTCTGCTGGACATCTCTTCGTGTCTTAACATCTAAAATAAAATCAACTAATTGGTAATGACATTGCACTGCTTCCACAGCCTTGGCTCTAATATACATATATAACGGTCCTTAATATCATTTTCATATAAAAAGACGTATGCCCTATTTTTTATTTTTTGATTCGCTTATTGCGAAGTGAGGTACTTTGACCTAAAAGATCTTCTGTACCAATTAGTCAGTTAGGCTAGTAAGTCTTCTACCATCCGAATGAAGTTGAAAACACCAATAGCAGAGGAATTCATTGGTGCGTTGGATCCGAATTGTTCCCTGAAGAAAATCTTCCGTCTAATTCCATTGTAACATTCACGAAAGATGTGTTCAGTAGCTTCGTCTTCTTCATGACAAAGTCGGCAGTCCAGAGAACCGACTAGATTCATATTGTTGAGGTGATATCTGTAAGGTAACCCACTAAGTTTTTGATTTGGTGCCAACTTAGATTTGGACATTTTGGCATTTTTGTTGAAGGACAGGATGGCACGTTTAGTCTGTCTTAGAGCTGAGCTATTCTCCCAATATGCCGATTTAGAACTGGGTTCAGATCCATTAATGGGAGTTTCTGAGCCCTTTTTGGTCAGTTCGTCGGCCTTTTCCTTCCCATCAATGACCAAGATCCAGAACCATAGTTAAACAGATCACCAATGACCAAAGACCACAGGAGGGGCAATAATACCGAAGTCGCGCTGATGAAATAATAATTATCCGGCTTTCAAGCATCCATTAATCTAGGTAATGATAGGTTGATCGATGTTTCTATGGAGCAAAGCATTTGATCTGGAGGCATATCCAGTATTGTCAAAGCTGATATTTAATTGATACTTCCCTGACATCTTTCGAGAAAATTCTGTACCATCCAGCGTTCCATACAATATTCCATTTTGCTAGAATATTCCCTAAATATTTCCATTCTCCCTTCTCCAATGTCTTCTGTTATTCAAATACAGATGACGCTGTTCAGATTTCAAGTGGTTATCATACTGCTTCTTCCCTAAAGTTGTTCATCCACTTTGTCATTCAAAGTTCCGTTGAAATGATTCATTCTATCCATATGGATTACCTTCATTTTTCTTCGGTCCCACGCTGAATCCGGTGAATAACGTCTTTAATGCGATTTTTCACTTTGTATGGACCTTCCCAATCCTTATGAATTTTACATCCACATCAGATTTTCCTGCTGAAGCCGGAAAATATAGCTTTGACGTCGTACCTAGACTTTATGTGGTTGCTCGCTGGGTTCATCTTTTCTCGGGTGTTTTCATACAATTTACGAATCCTGCTGTGCAAGTCATCCACGTAGTCGTTCACTTCCTTGGGCTACGTAGGTGGAGATCCAAATTTTGTTGGCAACCGAACTGTTTGAACAAATAAGATCTCGGATCGCGTATGTCCTGTTGAACTATTGACCGCGTTACGGTAGGCCATTAAGAAGATAGATATGTGAAGATCCCAGTCCCCCGTCATCCGCCTATGACAGATGCTCATTCAAGGTTTTATTAAATCGCTCGACCATTCCATCAGATTGAAGGTGTGATGGCGTTGTCCTTTTCATCTTTATTTCCAGATATTTGCACACTTCCTGGAAGACTTTTGATTCAAAGTTGTTCAGAGTGTAGCTCCATTGGCAGCTAAATCCGCTCACCGAGTTATTGACCATCTATTCTGCTGCGGTCTTAGACTTTTCCGGCCACTTACTGAAGTAATCCATGACCACGAGATTGTATCGGTTGTCGATGATTGTATCGCGCAGCGATGTCGATGGTACTCCAACATCGTATTGTTGCATTCGTCACTGTGGCTCTACTTTGGGTCCTTGGTAGCCGAAAACGTTAAGCACTTTTTACATCAATTCTCGACATCTTGTTCTACGCTCAGCTAAAAGAAACGTTCTTTCACCAAAGTCTTATTTATTCCCAAATAGCCTACTGAGATTCCGTCATATATTTTATGGAGCACTTTCTTGACTCTGAACCGTGGCACAATTAGCTTCATACAAGATGTTATTTTATGAAGCACTTTCACATTTTCTCTTCAGCAAGCTATTTTGCATACAAAGCAAACCCCACTGTACCTAATATGCCAGAGTTTGGCTCCGGTCCGATATCTCCTGCCAGATTGGTATTTCCTTGTATTTCTTCCAGGCCAATATTGGTCCGATGTCATTATCTGCCTGTTGGAAGGAACGGATTTTGTATGTACTCCAATCCTCTACTATCTGATCTTGATCATTTGGATGGAGGTCTGTTCCTTCGCTTCCTTAGCACTAGCATCTTCTGCCAGGAGACCTTCATTTCATTATTTTGCCTGCGAGACTTGAATGCTGACTGATGGTTTCGGGAAGATTAACCGAATTCTTGGTAGTTGCCCCTTCTTCCCCAGTGAAGTTATACGGGTTCTTTAGAAAGAGACGAAGATATGGTACTGAGACTGCGGTAAAGTAGGACATCTTCCAAGGAAGTGTAAAGGACCGGCAAGAGAAAGAAGCTAACCTCACTGCGACAAAAAGCAAATGGAGGAAAAAAACCAACAGAAATGGCTATCAAAAAACCGATTATTTTTCCCAAAGCCAGCAGCAGAATTGGTGACAGAAGTCGACTTACCCAGGACCACTGTTTAATCTCAATGAGAAAACGATGCAGTAAAAGTGTATTGGTAGTAATCGAGGGTAAGGAAAAATGGATGGTCGCAATAGACACATAGATAATAGAGAATTCCGTGCAGAAATCTTATCCGCATAAGATCAGCAGCTACAGCTAGAGGAGAAACGGCTAAAGTACGGTATATGGTGAAGCCTGCTTTAAAATCCACCTGGCCAGAGAAGCCTTCTCCCACGCTTTCCGGGTGGCTGACATAGAAACGTGACGAGTGGAATATTTGTACAGATTCATGACAAAAGTTGGACAGAAACAATGGCATACAGATACGCCAACACTTCCATCTTTATAGTCGGCCTCTTGCGAAATAAGGTTCTAAAGCTATCCTCGGAACAAATTTTTTGGTTCTGGTAGCTACGGAAAGTGGACTTGGGCAGTATATAAATAGTAATGCCATTTGGACTATGCAACGCTGGGAGTGTAAATTGTTTTGGTGCACTGTTTCTTATTGTTGTAAGGGCATAACATTCGTTGGTGTTTGTGTTTTCTGTGTTTGTTTGTGGTAGATAGATAGATTCCCGCCCACACCTCTTAGATCACTCTGATCTGAAGCTACCTGGCTACTAACTAGTGACATTATTCTTCTCTCACCGTGGTCTTTCCATTTACGTACGTCGTGGTGCAGCCAACCAAACTCCATCACAATATGATCCGTGTTCCAATCAGGAATTAAATTCCATCTCCGTAAGTAAACTATCCACTACTGCTTTATTTACAGAAACACCATACTGAACAGCAATTCGACCTTTAACAGGTTCGATGCGCTATCTGATTCTGTAATCTACGATACTGGATACGATACTGGAATCGTCATTTCGGGCTTTTTCAATATACACAATTCTGGGTCGTTCGACATTCTGGACAGACAATACCCGAAGGACGGTGTGTTGAGATCTTCGCTGCGGAAAATAACTTGACGCAGTTTGTAAGTGGGCCCACTCGAATACTGAGTGTTTTGTTTTGTTTTGTTTTGTTTTTAACTTCTAGTCCTGATAAGTACAGCGTTGATGTGCTCTCCCCTCTAGGATCGTCAGACTATTGTGTCAAATCAGCTAACTTCTTGTACACCCACATCCAGTTAGAGAAAAAACCGTATGGCAATACGAGAAAACCAATTGGAGCGGACTTAACAGTTTCTTCGATAACGACTTGCTGCTGCTTATATGATCACAGACACTATTCTCTTTGGAATGAGATCCCTTATCACTCATCGGATGAAGAGTGTACGACTCGAGCTTTAAAGAGACTGTCAGGGTTAGAGAAATGATTTTTCGATCCCTACAAGACCAACACGACAGAGGAAAACCGAAAGAAATTCAAAATAGTCAGGAATGTCTACAACGCCTTTCTTAAGCGTATGAAATTCCAATACGATCAAAAATTGAGGCAAAAAATACTACAATGTCCCAGAGGTAATAAAATTGTTTGGTCATTCGTCAAAAACATTCGAAATTTTGCGGCACTCTCAATCTCAATACTTATTTACAATGACATTCCAGCTGTCAGCTCTTTGGACAATGGACAATCTATTTGCTGCACACTTTGCGACTAGCTCAGCACTTACAAATTGTGCTTTGCCCTTGAGTGTGTCGAATCTTCAATGGGACGAATCTACTTTCGCACTCATGGAATAGCTAGAGTTTTCAAAGATCTTAATATATGATACACAAATCCGCTGGTCCTGATGGCATATATCCAAGCTTGTTTTTCTTCTTCCTCGATGGCAAAACCACTGCGTAAGCTTTTTCACCAATCCTACCCTTTAACACTCTTTCTGAGCAGATGGAAAACAACATTTGTCCAGCCCGTCCCTAAAAAGGCGATTCTTCTTCTCTCTCTTCCTACAGACCCATTGCACTTACGTCCCTTCTTCCCAAGGTCATGGAAATGCTGATAAGTCGTTAGCTCCTGAAATATCTCGAATTGTGAAAACTTCTTAATGACCGGCAGTACGTAGCAACACATCCACCGGTGATCTGATAGAATGTTTCACCGAAAAATGGAACCAAAGCGTACATCAATCTGGTGAAAGCAAGTTAGATACATATTTCTAAAGAATTTGACAGAGTTTGGCATCACGCTCTTTTCGTAGTCGAAAATGCGTGCTTTTAAGATCGATGATGGTTTCAAGTCTGATATTCACAAAATAAATGGTGGTGTGTCCTATGGTTCCGTTCTGTCTCCGACACTCTTTTTATATTTTACCAAAGATCTCTTGTTTGCTACTTCTTATCCAATATAATATAATCCTCTGCTGACGGCAGTGCTCTCTGATTTTGTTAAGCTCATTAAATTTCGATATTACCAGCACTATCAACACAGTGGAATTTAATGCTTCCAAAACACAATCTGCTGTCGTAAAAGCGAAGTCTTAACAAACAGCCATTATCTCTGAATGGCATTTGCATCATTGAAACTGAAAAGTTTTCAATTCTCTGTATGTGTGTTAGAGACAACTTGCGTTGAAATGACCACATATTCGATGTCGTCAAAATATTTCACCTCCTCTGATTTTGCCGTAATATATAAGACATTCTTCCACCAAAAATTGGAGTACAATGCAGACATCAAGTTAGATGCTCCTAAAAAATCTCTGTCCCTGCTAGAAAGGATTCAAACCTGTGCGATAAAACTCATAGGTGATACTTATTTCAGTAAGTCTATTGACAACCTTGAACAATGACTTAATGTCTACTGTCTCACTTTGCTTTATCGCTATTTCTACCACCAGTGCTCCATTGAAATCGTCAGTAGCATTCCGCACCTTCAAACCTTCAGCCGTAACACCCGTCTCGCTATGAATGCTCATCATTATACGTTCAAGCCCACTTTCGGGCATACCCTAACATATCGTGTTCCCTTCGTAAGCCATACAACTCGCTTATGGAATGTCCTGCCGAGCTGTCTATTTCCTGGTCGTTATAACTTGCAAACATTTAAAAACAATGTATATCGGTACCTCTCTTTTCTTTTTTCCTAAATTTCTTTCGTCCGCGCTGTGTGCAAACATTTTAAGGGTACTCAAATGACTTGAGCAAGCGTTAATTATAAAAAAAGAGGCTTGCTGAAGTGAATCTAAATGCATCATTGACGCAGGCAACAGGCTGCATGTTGATTGAATGTGTCACTTAAATGGAGTGATGAATGACGAACATTTTTAGGGACTTGTAACCCACTCAAATATTTTACAATATGTTCTCTGGATGTACTCATCATCATGGAAATAAATTTGCATAACCAAAAAATTTTAAATGTTTTTGTTACATGTAGTGCACGAGAAATCAACAAGAAAACAACTTATACTCGTATACCGTATACCGTATACTGCCGCTATTCGTTGGGGTTTTCCATTTTAAAAAGCTAAATTCCTCAATAGGACAAAGTAGGATCCGCTTGTTTTCAAAATCTGAAAATTGAAATTAAATTAAAGTTGAAGGTTGATAGAAAATTGTCCAAATTTACCGCCATTAGGGTTGGCAAGGACATAGTAGTAAACCAAGATGCTCTCATTTTTACGATCTTATTTGACCTCATTATCATCATCTGGATGAGCTGCCTAAATTCTCTGGACTCATTGTACCACTCACATTCGTACCATGCATATTGTATAGTTTCACTCTAAAAATTCTGGGATCCGAAAAATTTTCAAAATCGATGTACGACTCTTACCTCACTGGTGATAAATTGTCCATTAAGGCAATAAATGACCACTTCGTATCCAGCTGCACAAATGTACATGACCATCCTGACTAAGACAGCCAAATCTCCCTCCTTAAACAAACAAAAAAAAAAAAATATTCAGTTTGACGTTTAGGCCAAACAGGCATCTTTACCAATCCTAAGGCTCCTTCGAACATGACAACACCCAAAATTACCAAACTCAGAAGGAACTGCATCAGACTTAAATGCAGATACAGATTGTTAAACTCCAAACAGTATCTACAAAATAAATCGTTGTGAATAGTAAGAAATGTATAAGTAAAGAGCAGAAATCTTACTGATAAGTTCTCTCGTAGTGGAAAATGCACTGACGGAGATAATTAACACGTAGGTCCTTGGGCACTTGTGGGGCTGTCGTAAAAATAATCATCTTTCGGAGAATTCGAAATAGGGCAACTCCATGGAGGGCTATTATGATGAAAATCCCATCAAAACTTAAAGCACCTACTCGTACATACAAGATAAATCTTTTTTTTTTTTCGGCAAACAGATCCTTCAGTTGCAATCAAGACTTACAAATCCCAGCGATATAAATTCCACATCCCACAACAAATGTCAGAATTTGGTATTGAGGGAATTGGTTCATTTTGTCCTCCCAAAATGGAAAAAGTGTCGGAAAACCTGTAATTATAAAGAAGGATGTCTCCCAGAATTAACATAAATAGCGCTTGTTCAAGAAATATATAATATTTCGAAGTGAAGATAGAATGATGGGCTTACATTCAACAGATACCAGTTTACTTGGCAAAGAGATTACGCTTTAGGACATGAATGTGTTGGGACTTGCTGAAATAAAGTCGTTGAAAGATGGAGAATATAAATATTAAATATTCGACACGCTTTCTCCGGAATTGGCAGCAGTCAAGCGTGAACTAAGCGAGACAGTTGCATCACAATACGCAGAGTTGGAAGAAAAGCTTTTCAGCTACATCGTACATCGTTGGAAAATCGTATGGAAGACCTAGAAACAATGACAGCCAACAAAAGTTCTACAGGCTTTCAACAGCGAAAAATCCAAGCCCGGTTCCTTTAACGTTGCATCAACTCGGATCATGGCGGATGATACCGATTTGCACCAAACAAATCATTTGTTAAGTCAAAGGCAGTGTGCCGTCAGTGAGCTATTGCTAGGAGAAGACCAAAAGGTACGTACAGAGGACATGCGATGCCAAGGATTCATGGCTAGCTTACGAGCGTCAGTTCGAAATTGTTGCTAGACATCAATAATGAACAGAGGTGAAATGCTAACAGTGAATTTAAGAGGTGACGCATTGACAGCCCCCAAATTACTCGCACTTCGACATATGGCTTCGTCAGCATTTTTCTGTTGACACCCATCTCTATGCGGGCAACAAACCCGGGACATATACCGGAAATCACAACAGATGAGTTATACGAATCATGCAGGAAAATAGATGACAATAAAGCGCCTGAAACCGACGGTATTCCAAATATGGCTGTCAAAGCAGCAGTCCATAAGAGACCGGACTTTTTTATAGCAATGTTGCAAAGGTGTCTTGAGGAGGAAATCCTCCCTGAACCATGGAAACTCCACGATCTGGACGACATTCGTCGTATCGATCAATATGCCTGCTAGACACACTATGAAAAATCCTAGAATGCATCATATACAACAGACTGCTAGCAGCAGCAGAGAATAGAGGAGCTTTGTCGGACGCCCAGTATGGCTTCAGAAAATTGCATTCTATTGACGATGGCATAAAGACGGTTGTAGATACATCAGCCGAAGCAATACTAGGAAGGTTATGGAGGGGAGGCACACAGTTCATATGCGCAGTATGAACGCCGTTAAAAACGCCTTTAAATCTGCCAACTGGACATGCATTGGCAGATCACTGACCAGACTGAATGCACCAGAGTATTTATTAAAGTCATGGACTACTTTACCGACAGGAAGCTGAGATATCACACGGACAATAACGTAAGGTACTATAATATCACCGAGCGAGTTCCGCAGCGATCTGTCCTGAGACTACTTCTGTGGAATATCATGTACGACGGTGTTTTGCGCCTAACGCTACCGCAATGAATTAAGGTGATCGGTTTCGCTGACGATACCGCCGTTGTGACTGTGACCAAGCACGAATGAAGCAGTCGCCAGGATTAAAAGTTAGCTTGACTCGGCCAGCCTTAAACTAGCTGACCACAAAACTGAAGCTGTCCTAATAACCAGCAGAAAGACTATGGAACATGCAAGTTTTCAGAAATATCGTTGGATGTAGTTATAAATGATTAAGAGTTCAAAATTAAACGCAAAACTTTTGGTTTTGGAAGCATAAGAGTCATTTTTTAAAAGTTCTACATTGAAATCGCGAGTTATGATGGCATATCAATATAGCCCGGAAAATCCTAACAGCACAAGTTACAAGTGCTGAATACTAAGCACTTAGTAAAACCATCGTAAATATTGACTATCAAGTATAGGGTTTTCCAATAGGGACTTGACAACTTTGAATTTAATTTGTGAACGCACTCTTTCACTAATCATCAAACTGTCACTGTCAACATTTTCATCATGGTAAAGTACACTAACGAGCTACGTTCTCCGATTGGGTTCTGGAGAAGATGCGCCAAGATGATGAATTTCATCGCAAAATCATCTTCAGTGACGAAGCTCATTTTTGGCTCAATGGGTTCGTCAATAAGCAAAATATGCTTTATTGGTCGGATGAAAACCCACATGTGCTTCATGAATCACCACCTCATCCACAAAAAATAACTGTTTGGTGCGGTTTGCATGCCGGCGGCGTTATTGGGCCATATTTTTTCGTCGACGATAACAATCGTTACATTACTGTAAATGGTCATCGTTATTGCGCCATGATCACCGATTATTTTTGGCCCGAATGGTTTCAACAGGATGGTGCCACAAGCCACACAGCACACGCTACAATCGATTTATTGAATAGTAAGTATGGTGAGCGTGTTATCTCAAGACATGGGCTAGTCGATTTGCCGCCTCGTTCGTGCGATTTAATCCCGCTTGACTATTTTCTATTGGGCTACATTAAGTCATTGGTTTATGCCAACACGCGGACGATGTTGGAAGAGCTCAGAGCTAACATTGAACGCGAAATAGCGGCCGTTTCGGCCGAAATGTGTGGCCGAGTAGTTGAAAATTGGGTCAAACGAATCGACTGCTGCAAACGTGCCCGCGGTGGCCATATGAACGAAGTCGAGTTCCATTCATAAATGTTTTGATTGTACTTCAAGCCAATAATAAAGTTTTTGAAATATCTCAATTGGTTTGCTTTTTATTTAAAAAAAAAAATTTGTCAAGTCGTTATTAGAAAACCCTATACTTAATGCCTGATCCCGAGAATCGTCAACTACCTGCTTGGTGTTCGGAGAATTTAGCTGAAGAGATGAAGAGAGCAGGCCGTTCGAAGGAGCAGCTTCAGAATGCATAAAATTAAGAGACATTACTTATTTTGTCCAAAAGTTGGTCAAGACTGCCATCCTTACAAATCTGAAGAAAGACTTATTAACTGACAGGTCAAAGACTAAGAATTACCAAAAGTATACGAATTTGCACCAGAAACCGTTGGATCCAATTGGATACTTTCACTTTAACACTTAGGTGGTAGCGTGGGGGAGAAAGTGAGCTCTTCAACTGCTGGTCTGTTCAATTCTCTAGTTATATACCGAACAGCGGAAAATATAATCTTTGACACCAACTCATTTTTGGTAGCAGGTCTCCCGGCAGGAACAAAAACAAAAGAAAGAAAACGAGCCCGAACCACGCAGGTAGTGGTAGGTAACTTATCTCAGATAAGCTTAATCTAAACATCTCATTCCGTCTTCCAAATCACAGTAGCGTGTTCCAGGCGGAAATTTTGGCGATTAAAGAAGCTCTGTCCTGTCTGAAGAAAAACGTAATATCTACAAAGGATATTCGCATTCTTTCGGATAGTTAGGCCGCTATCAAATCCCGGGATTCAGGCTCACTAAATCACTCGCGATTAACTGCCGATCATCTCTTAGGGAGATGGCAGAGCAGTTCAATTTTCACCTATGTTGGGTGCCGAGCCACAAAAACATTCCAGAGAATTGTAGGGCTTATGAACTCCCCAAAATTGGAACCACTTTTCCTAT
Organism: Volucella inanis; assembly: GCA_907269105.1. Classification (NCBI taxonomy): domain Eukaryota; kingdom Metazoa; phylum Arthropoda; class Insecta; order Diptera; family Syrphidae; genus Volucella; species Volucella inanis. The sequence continues at coordinate 128,789,774 of OU026154.1, forward strand.
TCTACTTTAAAGCAATAGCATCGGTATACCAAACGTTATGTACAAAACAATATTAAAGATGGATGCTAACAAAAGAATAAACTTTGGTGGTTGGATCAACTAGTCTAGCGACCAAACAGATCTGGCCAAAGCTGGATCTCAATTGTGCTAATAGTTTGATCTTTCTTGATTTCTGCAGAAGCTGCATGGACAAGGATGATGAAGAGCCAATGCTTCCCATACTCTGTTAATGCCCAGCTCTTTCCCAAAAAAGAAAACTCAACTTAGAACCTTTCTTTTACAATGACTTAAACGATCTAGAGAATAAAGACGGTTAACAGTTTCCTACGCTTCACCATAAGCTCAAATTGGTTCCAAGAGTAGGTAGATAACAGATCTAGGTCGCATCACAATGGACCAATAAGCCTTAATGGATTGTTCCTTCCAACAGGCACACTTACCTTACCTAATCTAGGTGCTGCTCCGCTAAGCTTGTATTGTATTTATTATTAAAGAAAAGGTATCGACTGCAGTAGAAAATATCAGAAAGAGAAAAGACAAACAAATGGTAGGCGCCTCCAAATCATTTTCGAAAGGAATTGCGAAATAATGAAAAAAAAGAAAAGCAAAATGGGACGTTATAATCACAATCTTGTACGAGCAGAATGGATTTTGCGGTATCCAAAAATAACCATAATAATAAATAATAAAATAATTCTGAGCTCCGATGAAACGAAATAGCGACATGAAGTGATTCCATACTTGTAGATAACACAATTATCTATGTTGTAGAGTATTCCTAGCACAGGTCGTAAAGCATTTGTTATTTATCGAGTTTGTATAATGTGCCGAAGTTGTTGAGGTTACAAAGAAGTGAGAAAAAATTCCTCAATAATGAAATGTTGTTTCAAAATACTTGTGATGCATCCTCTTTTCAGCTATTTATCTAGCTTCAGAAAGTTTCACTTCTACCGCCCAACTAGGTAGGCTGACCAATTTTTTCTTTAGCCGGTTACGTGTTCCGCTCTTTTTTTTTAAAGATCGAATCCTATCGGGATCCCACTACCCTACACTTTCACTACTTAGACCCTCGGGAAAATTTCCGAGGTCTAGGAATTTCCTTTGGCCTGAGTGAATATTTCCAGTGAAAAATCTCCTTTCACAAAAATTGATCCCTGAAATAAGTCAAAGTAACAAAAAATGTTTATTTTTCGATTTGGACTAAGAAAGGGGAACCCATCTAGGACGTAGAGGTCTCAAGTTATAACTTTTAAAATAATTGTTGGCCATTATGACGAGGGAAGGAGGAACCTTTTCTGACTTTAGTTACTATCATATATTTTATGAATCCGGTGGATTGCGGGGGGGGGGGAGAGGAATACCACAGCGTCCGAATTTTTACATTAATAATTTTTTTGTTTCTATTTTCTGTTTTATTTGCACTTGTGTTTTTGTGTGTAGGCAACCGGTATGGATTCTAGATAGTTCATCTACGCAAAGTATTCCAGGCAGTCCACCTGAATGTGTCTTTCCCGGGAGTTCTGCTTGTTATCACCTTCGTGGAGCATAAGGGCAGAAGCTGGGATTGGAAGAATCCTCCCATCAATACGTTTCTCGAATGCGGGTCTAAATAGTGAAGTGGTAAGTAGCGGAATGCCTTGGTTCTACTGAAGGCTAGAGGCTACTCAGAAGGGGAGACCGAACAAGACACGAATCTAGGTTGACTACTTCGTGCTGGACCCTTGTTAAAAAAAAAAAAATCTTTCCTAGCGCTTTGATCGAACTCTTGTAACAGGTTGCCCATCATCTCTGCTTGTCTTTACCCTCGGGGCTTTTGACCATCCGTCCTAATTGTTTATGTCGCTCTTCTAAGAAACTGAGAAAGTACACCGATGGCTGGTGAGCGCATGGTTGCCAATTACTTTCTCAGGAGGTTAGAAGAACAACTATTTACCCGGGAAAAAGTTCCAAGGGGTGAAAGCAAAACGAAAACGAGTCCGCGACATTTTGGATACTTACCAAGTACATTCGTATAGTTGGTAGTTTGTTGGTGGGCGTGGTAAAAATTTATTACAATAGCACCAAAGAAATAGTAAAAGGTAATGGATGTGCAAGCCCACATGTAAAAATTGAACTGCCTCTTCGCAATCTTCCAACAATGATCCAAAATTTCTACGGCATCCCGCCTTAGCTCCTTGTTATATGGTGTTTCTACAGAAATGCCTTAGGACCACTATGAAGTAACATAAATTTGAAAGAAATCCTACCATTAGATAGCAATTCTATTTTATCCACCAGCTCATGAGTACGAATTTTTTGCAGGACTCTATAAAATCGTCGCTGTACGAATACATAGTAATTCATTTTGAATATGGAAATCAGTGTCTGCAGGAGGGTACAGATACTCTGTAAAAAATAATCTTTCATGATTGATCTTCAATCATAAATAAGGAAAATTCAATAAATATATGGTACCTCTGCCATTACAAGGATACTGTCACTGTATCGAAAAATGAAAGCAATGTGCCCATAGATATCACCCCAACTGGCAATAATCAAAATTATGGATATTCTGCAAAGAAATAAAGGAACAGATTTACACCGGTCCATTAAGGGTGGTTTCCAACGACTTCGAGTACTTACATTCTTAGAGAGTCCTTAAACAATGTTGGCGATGTTACATTGATGCCCAAGGCAAATGTTGAATTTATTACATCTCTTAAGCGTTTTTGATTTTTTTTCTTTAAAATTTGGAGTTCTTCAAGAGTCATATTAGCAAAAACAAGACTTTGCAAGAATCGGTTTTGATTCCAAATAAAACTCGAATATGAGGATATTGGTTACACTATCTAATTATATACCTACCACAGAAACAATTGTATTTGTAATTACACGATTCCTCGTTTTAGCTAACCAATAATTATCACCTCAGCAATTGGATTGCGTATTCAGAGGGCGGAAAAATTAAGAAATTACTATTTTTTCCTTCTTCGTAATTAGAGCGTGAAGAGCTTAATATTTAATTCACGAATATGTTCTCTATTGTTAGCTATGTTATATATTAATAGGTTTTGAGGAATTCTCACGCTGCCCTGTTTTAACTTCTATTGAAAATAACATCTTTCAATTTTTTGCTTGTGTGGTAACAAATGTGGCATCGTTGAACTCACAGAGTACTCGAATTGTTTCCAAGTAAATGTTACCCTAAAATAAATGGTTCAAAAGTTATTGAAGATCATAAACTTGAATTTAGTTTCATAATTTTTTCGCAAAGATGTCTTACTAATCAAATTTAATTAAAATTTGTTAAAAATTATAAGAAAAAAAAAAAAAATGTTGATTGCTCATTTTCATTTTATTTTGTTCATCAAACTTTGTGTCGTATCAATTGCTCAAAGTGCAAGCCATCGCTTGAATATTTATTCTTTCAAATGCTTCTCGGACTTTTACGTCAAGCTGATGGATTAAATCACCAAATGGTGTTATTTCTGATAAGTAACCATTATCCTTCATTCGCTCCCATAAAAAAAAGTCCATTGGGGACCACAGAATGGATCCATCCCGCGCTATCGCGAATGTTCATGCAGGCGAACTAACCACTTTCTAATTATATGGCCCTAATGTGCGGGAACGCTATCCTGCTGATACACAATGACAATGGTATATCACCTTCTAGTATCCTAATTCGCAAAAACTCTAAGTAGAGATTTGAATTAAGCCTTGAAAGACGCCCATACGATAGGGTCCGATCAGTTTGTTATCCAATATGTCTGCTTACACTTTTATGCTGAAAAGCTCTGTGTTTCATGGAGTGGGGGTTGCTTTCTGACCAGACATGTGGATTGTAAAAACTGGTGATTCCATCCCTGGTGAATTCGGAGTCCTTCGTCCAGAGAATCTGTCCAATAAAGTATGGTAATAAAATTATTGAAAAGTACTACCGGAATTTTGAGTCGGTGGGAGGACCAACAGATAGGCTGTGCATGCTGAAATGGATAATTTTGAGGCAACATATTCACTATTGAATGCTGCTGGGCTAGTAAGACAATGCATTAGTCGAAGTACGCGAAAACCTAAAAATCGCAGCCGTAGGTGCTTTAGTTCAAAATGAGCGAAATCAGCCGATTCCACGCCGTCCACAGGAATTGGAAATCCCTCAGTCTACGTTGTGGCATATTTCGCGTAAAGATTTTATTTTACGTAGTAGGTATGTTCAGAAAGTAAGGTGATTTTATATTTTTATAAAAAAAAACAGTTATTTATTCATCAATATTTATGTGGTTCTCTTCAAAGTTATCCTCCTCAGATGTAATACACTTGTGCCAACGCTTGTTCCAATTCTCGAAGCACTTCTCATAAGCACGTTTGGTATAGCCTTGGGCTCTTCCAGCGATGCCGTTTTTATTTCGTCAATCGTTGCAAGTCTCCGTCCTTTCATAGGTCTCTTCAAATCTGGTAAATATGGTGGCTGAGGCATGATTTTCGTGTTGTTTTCGCCAAAAAATCTCTTACAAACAACGATGAATTGTTCTTACACAATTCTGGACGTTTTTTTTTCTGTATTGCTTCTCGCACACTCTCCTGATCCACTAAGTCTAAAAAACCCGTGATCAAAACTTTAACATTTCGTTGAACTTGGAGTACTTTTTTCGGTCTTGGCTCTCCTGGGTGCTTACATTGAGACATTTAGGCTTTGGTTTCGACGTCATAACCATATAGCCATGATTCCTCACCTATTATGACCCTTTTGAGCAATTCAGGATCATCATTGACGTCATTCAAGAGCTCATGAGCTATGCTCATGCGACGCGATGGTTCTTTTTATCAAAATTATGAAGTTTCGGAACAAATATAGCTGAAACAGGGCTTATGCCCAAAACATCCGAAAAAATCGCATGACACGAGTTTTCTTCACAGCTTCGACGTTATCATCTTTTGTTGATGAGCTGAGGTATCCAGAACGAGAATTGTCATTGGTATCTTCTCGGCCATCTTGGGAGAGCTATTACCACTTGTAAGCTTTCGTTTTTACAAAGAGCAAACTCAGCGTATGCCACTGTCAAAATTTCAAGTGTTTGCTCTATTTTTTGCAGTAATTGAACTTCGTCGGGTGGGGATGGCCGTGATGTAGTGGTATATGCATAGACTCCTCAAGCAGATGGTCGCGGATTCGAATTCCGTGAAAGGCAATTCTGTGAAAAAATCTTTTCATAAAATTTGTATTTGTATTTTTTTTTTTTCACTCATGGGAAGTTGAGAAATCTTCATAGACACTATAGGCCCGAAGCCTATAGTAGTGTGAGATTCTTACTCACTAAGAAACACCTCCCTTATGCAAACCACGACTGAGTTCACACTCAACAAGCAGTTCTTCTATTGCATTTTATTTTGTTTTTATAAGATATCCTGCAGGCGATTTTCCATTGAAAATTCCTGTATACTTTAGAAAAATTATGCGCTGCTAATCACCGCGCTAGATCGAGAGGCTTAGTCCTTTTCTGACGGCGCAATAATAATTTGTTTCGTCGAGGATCTGTTGAACAGAAATATTCGTATGACCTTGTAATCGCTTATTATGTTTTCGCGCAAACATTTTAATTACGTTCTGAACATTTTCGACTCCTAAGTCTCTGTAGATATCATCGTTTCTAATGTACCACGGCGCATTAACAATACCCCGAAGAACTTTGTTTTGGAATGTCTGTAATACATTAATGTTACAATTTTTAGTATAACCCCAAAGTTGTACACCATACGTCCAGATCGGTTTTAGCACTTGCTTGTATAATAGCAGTTTGTTCTCTAAGCTAAGCTTAGAATACTTTCCAATAAGCCAGTAAATATCTCTATATTTGATTTCAAGTTCTTCACGTTTTTTCTTGACGTGTGCTCTCCATTTTAGTTTGGCGTCGAGTGTCATACCGAGATATTTGGCCTCGTTCGCGTAAGGAATTCGTACTGCGTTGATAAACACCGGTGGATTCTCAATTTTCTTGAGAGTGAAGTTCACGTGGACAGACTTGTTTTCATTAAGCGCAATTCGTTGCAACTTGGCAGTTGCTTCTTCGACTGTTTTAGCCGTTGCCAAAATGGCATTGTCATCAGCAAATGTGGCTAGGACAGTGTCGTCCGTTTGCGGTATATCACGGGTAAAAAGCAAATATAGCAGAGGGCCAAGTACGCTTCCTTGCGGCACCCCCGCCTTTATTGTCTTAAAAGTGGAATATTCGTTTCCGTGTCTCACACGGAAGAGTCGGTCTTCCAGATATGAACCTAAAATACAAGACAATTGCTGGGGTAGGGCTTATCGGAGTTTATATTTTAGGCCTTCATGCCATACTTTATCAAAGGCTTGCGAAACGAAAGGAATGCGCTTGAACTGACTAACTTACACTCGATTGCTCGTTCAATTACATCGGTTATTCGATGCACTTGGTCAACTGTAGAGTGTTGGCTTCTAAAGCCAAATTGATGATCAGGCAAGAGGGAATTTGTGCCGGTAATTGGTTTAAGACGATTAAGAAGGATTCGCTCGAAGTCCTTCGATGTAATCGGGAGAAGCGATATTGGTCGATATGATGTGACTTCAGTCAGCGGTTTACCGGGTTTCGGAACCATAATAACTTCGGCTACTTTCCACTGGTGCAGTACGTGCTCTAATCTAATGCTGGCATTTATAAGATAGAGCAGCTTTAGCAAACTTTTTTTCGGCAACGCTTTAAGTATCTCTCCCGTTATTAAGTCATATCCCGGGGATTTATTGGGCTTAAGCGTGTCTATAACTTGTCTAAGTTCCCTAAGTGTAGCCTTTTCTACTGGAAAGTTTGTCGTCACGTCTAGCGTATTGACATTCTCAGGAAGCATCCCCCCATCGAATGGTTTAAACGTTTCTGCAAGATGGTCGGCGAAAACATTAGCTTTTTCCTTATCTTCTTTCGCCCAGTCATCCTGGTTTCTTCTTATTGGTGCCACGTGTATTTGGGGCTTTCGAACACTTTTAACGGCTCTCCATATGGAGTAGTTGGTATCCTTTGTCGCTGTGAGTCTTTCAAGTTAGAATTTGTATGTAGTTTTATAAAAATCCCGTCGGCGTCAGCTCTGACATGAAGGCATAACACTGATGTTGGAGTGGATGCTGGCTGTGCTAAATGTAACGAAATAACAACTAGCACGTACTAAAGACCCACTGGTTGAGGAAGATGTACTAACTCGTCCCGTCCAGTTTGACAACCACCTCTGGGAAAAATATCGAAACCTAATACACTAACCTTTCTATCTGTCAAAAACAAACTAAGTATACAACACAGCAATCGATAATCAAATTAACGTTTCCCGCCAAATTCCGAAAGTTATTTTACTTTTTTAACACACCTCATATAAGATTTTGCCATTCGATTAATGGGTCCTAAAAATTTTCAAAAATTGATATTGGCAGGGGGCGACATTCACAAAACGGCCATAATAAGACCTTTTAGCTTGTTTGAGTACCGTAGGATCTCGTTCCGATTACAAAATGCTGCAAATTGGACAAATTTTTCTACTTCCCTTGAAGCGGATGGGTTGGTAGTGTTTCGATTAGGACAGTTAACACAAATGTGACAGCCAAGTGCTTTGGTTGTATCCTGAACCAGTTTTGCTTTGTGTGCAGGTGCATTGTCATGGAGCAAAATGACTTTGCCTTCCCCATTCTGGACGTTTTTCGATCAATGCATGACTCAAATTGATCATTTGTTGTCGGTAGCGATCTGTATTACTGGTTTCACCAGGTTTTAGTAACTTGGGTACACCACACCTTTCTGGACCCACCAGACACACAGTATTGTCTTCTTGCCAAACCGATCTAGTTTTGCAGTCGAAGTTGATAGTTGTCCCGGATTAACCCATGTTTTTTGAAATTTAGGATTCTGAAAATAAATCCATTTTTCATCGCCAGTAACAATTCGATGCAAAACTGATTTTTTATCGTGTCTTTGAAGCAAAATTTCACAAGTGGTTTTTCGGTTTTCCATCTGTCTTTCATTCAATTCATTTGGCACCCATTTTCCAGACTTTTGGATCTTTCCCATAGCTTTTAAAAGGTCAGAAATTGTTTGTTGTGCAACATTTAACATTTCTGCCATTTGTTTCTGACTCAAAGTGTCATCTTCATCCAATATTGTTTGCAATTCGGCGTCTTCAAACTTTTTGGCGGTCTTCCACGTTCTTCATTTCTCACATCAAAATCGTTATCTCTGAACCGTTGAAATCATCTTTTGCATGCCTCGACAAGCATTCGATGTGACTCTGTAACACTTTTCTTCAAATGAAAACAAAAAATTAATGCTTTCCGCAAGTCATCATTTTCTGGTACAAAATTCGACATATTTAACAAGCTGCAAAAATATGATGTTGTTTGCTCAATGACTTGATGTATACTAAATATGTTTGACAGGAGTCATAGAAACCAAACAAAAAAACAAAAATTAAGGCCCGTTCACAATAAATGTTCCCTATCGACACATTTGTATCTTCACGCTCACTTTATACCGGTACACCTGGTATGTGAGAATTGTCCAAGCTGATGCAAAACTCTCGAAATCTATTGAAAGGTGCTGGTATAATCGAGCAGCTTCCCCCCACACAGACGTTTTCAGGTACTGAAGTTTTTGTATCTCCGGTAGTTCAGTGTTAAAACGGGCTAAACTGTCGAATAAATTGGAAAATTTCGACCTATCTTCGAATTTGCACGAGAACGGATTTACTATATGAATTCTTTGTAGACGTGTTATTTAATCGAAATATGTCTACTGAGGCATTGGTGTCTTTCAAAAACTGATCAGCCTCATCGTGCAGCTTACACTAAAGGTAAAATAAATTTTTTTGATCATCAAGAAGATTTCATCCTGAATATATTTTTCTTTAAGTAGATCAACAGTATTTCCGACTATGTTCGAATGTTATTTTTTCGTCCGTTTAAACATTTCATCATTTTTAGTTAAAAGCACCCCCTTTATTTTCGCGGCTCATCATCTTTTTTAAAGATGATCTAAATCTTGACATTCAATCGAATTCGATAACTTCGACATTTTTAAGTCTATCACTGTTATTTAAATTTATTTTTAATTGGCGCTTTTTTTGTATTTTATTTTATTGTTTTTTTAATATTGTGAAAGTTTAAAGCAAGAAAACAAGGAACAATTTTTACCATAGTTTTGCGTTTGGACCGCTGCTTTTGTTTTTCACACCGCTGTTCTTTTGTGACCGCTAGTCACCAGTAACTTCCAGAAAAGTACCTATGTGACCGCTTTTTTTTCCGCTTTCACTGATAGCTGTACTGGACACTGTAGGATCAGTTGGACTTGCTTCACCATTGGTTTTACACACTGATTGGTTGAATTTTATCACACGATTTTGAATCCTATCTAGCAGGTGCAGAGATGTTTTAGAAGCATCTGACCAGATGTCGGCTCCAAATTTGAATATTGAAGCCAGATCAGAGGAGGTGAAATGTTTCATATATATTATTTGAGAAAACCTAGATTTTTGGCAATGTCATTGACACAAATACCGAAAAGTGAAAGTTTTTCGGTTTCAACGATGCAAGTTCAAATCATGAACAATGACTGGGAAGTTAGATTTCACCACCCTTGTGTCGTTGAAGCATTAAGTTCTACTCTGTTAGTGGTTTCTCAATAAGTTATGCTGTTAACATCAGAATTTAATGAGCTTAACTTACGCTGGTGTTCCCGTAGCTGCGACTGCAGCCATTCGCCTTAAAGTAACTACGCAGTGGACAAATAATTTATTCGGCAACGCTAATATTTTTAATACATTAGGAATCCACTTAGAGAACATCGATTACACTATTCCTGAACTTCGATTTGACAGATACTTTCCCTCTAGATCCTTCTCTGAGGAAAATGCTTTCATGGAGGACAAGTATATCCACTTCTAAACAGATGGTCTGTTTTCAAATCACTGTTGCGTGTTGCACGTGGAAATTTTGGCGATTAAGAAAGCTCTGTCCTCGCTGACATCTGCAAAAGATATACGCATCTTTTCGGGGCCGCTATCAAGTCCCTGGACTCGGTCTCACTAAATGCTAAAACCGCCCTTGAATGCCGACCATCTTTTACGGAGGACGCAGAGCAATTCAACATTCACCTTTGTTGGGTGCCGGGCCACAGGGACATTCCAGGGAATTGCAGGACCGACGAACTCGCCAAAATTGGAACTACTCTACCTTTTCTACCGGAAAAGGGTAGCATAGGTATACCAATCGCTACGTGCAAATTATTATTTAAGCTGGATGCTAATAAGAGAACAGACCTTAGATGGACCGGTGGGCCAACATGTCTAGCTACTAAACAGATCTAGCCAAAGCTCTAAGAGTCGGATTCTTCTAAACAGAAAATATCCTAGCGCCATCATTTGTGTCATTATTTGACACTTTGGCAAGCATGCAAGAAGGCTTGACGCTTTTACAAACGATTTCAGTAGAAACTGCATAGACGTGGAGAAAGAGGAGACAGCCCCCCACCTTCTGTGTACATGCACAGCTCGCTCCCAGAGAAGAAAACTCCACCTTGGAGCCTTCTTCTACAATGACTTAAATGATCTAAAGGATACAGACGTTAACAGTCTCCTGCGCTTCATCATAAGCTCAAATTTGTTCCATGAGTAAGAAGATCATAGATCCACGTGGCCGCACAACAAGTCAAGAGACCTAATAGACCGCCACTCTCACCTAACCTAACCTATTGCTACGAAAACAGTACTGCGGGTCATTGAGAAGTTTTCTCGTTTCGAGATATTTTATGAGAAGGGACCTAAATGCAATGGGTCTGTAGGAGGAGAGAAGAAGATTCGCCTTTTTTTAGGGACGGTCTGGACAAATGCTGCTCATATAAAGTCCTTAACAGTGCGATTGATGAAAAAGCATACGCAGTGGTTTTGCTAACGAGGAAGAACACATCTTTAGAATAAGAAGGAGATATACCATCTGGACCAGCGGAATTGCGAGTATTGAAATCTTTAAGTACTCTGGCTACTACTTGAGTACGAAAGTTGGATTCATCTCACTGAAGATTCAACACACTCAAGTGTTGGCGGGGACAAAGCACAATCTGGAAGTGTTCAGCTGGTCACAAAGTTTGCGAAAATCTGACGAACCTAGTGGAAATAGCTTGCATTTGTCAGAGTGAGAAGTTAAAACAATTTCAGGGATTTGGCGGTTGATAGTCATACCATTTAGTATTCATGTGGGCTCATTTACAAGCTGGGTCGAGTCATTTTCCGTAGCGAAATTCTCAACACTTCGTTCTTCGGATTTTGTCTGTGCAGGATGTTTTGTGTTACTGAGACTTGGCTGAGTCCAGATCCAAACGATAAAGATAAAGTGACTGATTTATATGATATTCCGGGTTATAAACAGGATCAGCTTTCTCTAGCCGGCATTTCTGATCATGATTTACAATAATATATTGTACGTACAATGTTGACTTATTTCAACGGAACTTAGAGACTTTTCCTCCATCGGCAACAACATGTTACAACTAAATGCTAGTCTTCTCCCTTGGAATGATTGCTATTATGCCTCGAATGTCAATGAAAAAACAGACCATTTGAAAACCCTGCTTGTGGACCTTTTTAACAAGCACGTTCCTCTAAAAAGAGTTTCTATTAAAAATACAAAATGCCCGTAGTTCACAACTGGGGTTCATAATGCTATGAAAGTTCGTAATAAGTTGTACGCTAGATGGAAGATTAGGCCCTAAAGTCTTAATTGGGAGTTTTTTGGTCGTGCTCGCAACCACTCCGCTTTTTTGACCCAAAGAGCGAAAAAAGGCTGAGCACCGACCAAAGCTCTAAGAAGCTGTGGAGCAATCTACGATCAATTGGTGTAGTAAAAAAGGCTGTTATCGAATGAGAACGACCTTAACGAGGCGTTTCTTTCGAGTTCCAGATAGCCAACTGTTTTTTAGCTCTGAATTTGACTTTGAAGTCCTCTCGGAAGTTGATGTAGTAAATACCATTCGTTCTCTTAAGTCCAACGGTGTACCCATTCGCTTTGTGGAGATGATATTACCGCATATCATAATCACTTTTACACACATAACCAATTTTTGCATTACGTGCTCTACCTATTCTGCTTGCTATCCCCTGTACAGTCTGGTTTTCGAGCACAGAGCTGTTCGACAGCTATGATTAAAATTCCCGACGATATCAGGGTCAAATATGATTCAGGCGAAATAACAATTCTTTGCTTGCTAGATTTTTCTAAAGTCTTTGACAGCGTAGATCATAAAGTACTTTGTCACAAGCTCAGGCTATATTTTGGTTTTATGGAAAGATCGGTGGGCCTAATAAGAAACTATTTAAAAAAAATCGCTTTCAAAGGGTTGTTATTGACGGGAACAAAAAAATTTAAAATCTTAACGGCAGGAGTACCGCAGGGATCAATATTACGACCAATACTTTTCAGTATTTTTATTAATGATCTACCCATTAATAAAATGAATTAAAACACTCATATCTACGCTGATGATGCTCAGATATACTTGCACGAGCGATTGGGCTTATTGAGGATCTTTTCGACAGAATAAATGAAGACCTGTCAGTAGTATACAACTGTTGGTATTCAATGGTCTTAATCTGAATCCTAAAAAAACCCAGCTTATTCTTATTTCTAAGAAGCATTACGATACTGATCTGCCGCCGCCAGTAAGCTTGAACAATAAGCAACTCAAATTTGTGAATGCTGTCACAAATCTCGGCTTCAAATTAAATTGTTCTTTCTCTGCCGTTGACCACACAAACTATGTTATTGGACGAATCTATGCTGGGCTACCTAAACTTCAGCTGTCTTCTAATTTTACTCCGGTTGACACTAAGCTAAGGTTAATAAAAACGTTATTTATGCCTATTATTGATTATGCCACTGTTGTTTACTTAAAGCTCGACTTCCTTTCTCAGCACAAGTTTCTTGTGGAGTTTAATGATATGGTAACGTACGTGTATGGTCTCAGTCGGTATGAACACATTTCACATTGTCACAAGCTGGTTCTTGGTTGTTGGTTTTAGCAGTTCCAAAAAATTCGATGTCTTGTGTTCATGCACATAGTCATAAACATCAGATCCCCCAAGAGAAAATCGAGGAATTTCCCTAGTTAAGGGGAGCGGGATTAAAAGTTGACTTGGAACAGGCGATTCGTAAGCGGTAGCTACCTTCTCTGATGAAATGAAGGAAAAAGCTATTGAAACTCTTTTATTTTGATGAACTCTTTTAAGATCAATCTCACTGGACCTCAACCAATAAGCCTCTCCAATGAGTGCTGTCTTTGGTTAACTGCCTCCAGTTGCGCACGCAATTTAAGGTGAGACCTTCCTCTACAGCTTTATCCCTCCGGATTAGAGTCGAAGATTCTGCGGGCTGGAGCGTTGGTGTTCATCAGTGTTTTGACGGTGCCAATATTGAATGGTTTACTCTGCCTGACAGCGGATATTGTATCGTCCTCGCCGTTTATCAGTTTGCAGAAATGGTTTTTCTATTACCTCAGCACAGATTATGACTCAACTACAAGGTTTTCTTGTTTATCTATACAGGTTTCCGTTCGGGTCTTATTAACTTGACATGTTCTTTTACCTTTTGGTGAGACTTCTGAACATTATTCCTGGGGTAGCACCCCTCTGTTTCCTCGATCCGGCGTTTTATGTATGTAAACAGTGACAACTGAAGTTCAGTGGTGTTTTGTTCTCATATAATCACATTCAGCACAGCTTTTTCCACCTTTAAGGTCAATCACTCTGTCTCATTTACTCCGTTTCATCCACCATGTAGTTGTGTAATACGTGTTGTACACTATTTCCAACAATGCCTTCATATTTTCAGAGTGGGGTTGGAGTGCATTGTGTTTTACAGTGCATCTCACTCACCTGCAATTCGGCCATCATGGATTTTTTCTGCTGTTGGTCAGAGGTTATGACCACATTCTTTAAGTAGCATTGAAATCCATCAAGACGAGACCGATATTGCTTTCGTAGCTAGGTATGTTGTCAGTTTGACAGTTCTCATTTTTGTAAAGCGTTTGTGGTGCGGTGAAGTTTATTTTGAATTCGTTGGTTTTTTTAATTTTTTTGTTAATTGCGTTATGTGAATCAAAGCTAAGTATTCGCTATGTTTCCCATTTTTATTTCATGCGATTAACTAACTTCCTGCAAACACACAATATCTCATTTCTCCCCAGTGCTCGGTCGATTTTGTTGGAAAGCAACAGCAAACGAACTTTAATTTTAGCGAACAAGTAACTCGATGTTTTAGAGTAAACAATCGTGTGTAATAAATTCAATAACAGTTCTTTATTTCAAGAGTTCATCCAGTTAATATCCGGCGTCTTAAATCAAATACCACCTTGTGTGGCGCTCCCATTGTTCCGATTTCAGTTCTGTTTTTTTTTTTTTGTTAAGTTGGTACACCTGTTGTTGACATTCCCTCTAAATCTTAGCGTCATAGCTTGACATTTGCAAAAGTTACGTAGCTAAGAGTACATCTATCTCTGTGTGTGCTGGCGATTTTTTACAATTTTAAAAATGGATTTAAATTTGCAACTACGAACTTGTATTAAATTTTGCGTAAAAAACGGATTTAATGGTGCGCGATCGTTGGAAATGTTGGAAAAGTCTTTTGGTAACGATTCTCTAAAGAAAACGGTCGTTTACCAGTGGCACGAGCGGTTCAAAAGTGGTCGTGAGTCAATCGAAGATGATGAACGCAGTGGCAGACCATCGACATCAAAAACCGACGAAAATATTGATGAAGTAAAGGAAATGTTGGTCAATAACCGCAAATTAACCAACAGAGAGATAGTGGAGGACTTGAACATTGCTTATGGATCTGTCCAAGACATTTTTGTGAATGATTTGGGTTTCCGTCGTATAGCAGCAAAGTTGGTGCCAAAAGACCTCAATTTCATGCAAAAAAGAGACCGTGATGACGTCGCAAAAGAGATGATTTGCGAGGCTGAATCCGATCCCACATTCATCAAAAGGATCATTACTGGAGACAAGACGTGGGTTTATGAATACGATACGCAATCCGGACATCAGGTAAGTGAATGGCGTTCACCAAATGAGCCGAAACCGAAATAACCACTTCTCACGGTTTCAATGGATTACAATGGTAGAGTGCATCATGATTTTTTGCAAGAAGGAAAGGCAGTAAACAAAGGGTATTGTTTGGGCGTTATAAGACGATTGCGTGAAGCAATTAGCCAGAAGAGACCATGATAACGCACCGTCGCACAGTGCCATCATAATTCGTAATTTTTTAACGAAAAATGCAACAAATACCATCCAACAGCCACCGAATTCACCTGATTTGGCTCGTTGTGACTTCTTTCTGTTCAATCGAGTTAATCGAGTTAAAAAAACCACTACGGAGAACGCGTTTCAGTAGCCGAGAGGAAGTAATGGAAAGATCGCAGGAAGCACTGATGGACATACCGAAAACCGAATATAAAAAATGTTTCGAGGATTGGATCAAGCGCTGGCATAAGTGTGTTACAGTCGATGGGGATAACTTAACAATATAGATTTAGATAAATAAATTTGCATTTTTAATTTTTTGAATAACTTCCGGGATCAATGTGTTAAATGAAATACTTCATTTTCTTGACTTCACTTTCAAAGACTTCACATCCGTACAGTATAATGGGCAGAACGAAAGCTTTTTTTCATCTTTACTTTCCTGCACAAGTTGTGTTTTGTTGGACTAAGTCTTCTAAGAATGCCATATATCTTAGAGATAATGTTGTTTATGTGATCGATATAGTTAAGATGTTGGTTGAAATGGATTTTTAGATATTTAGATTTAGTAACTTATTCAACAGGATGATAATTAACAAAATGCAAACAAAGTTCAAAATTTCCAAATTGTTATTACATATCAACAGTGTCTAGGTTTTGGATGAATTAAGGTTTAAGCAATTGTTTTGTAACCAAACAAATATAGGGTCAAGGTATGTGTTAAATTCGATTACACTGAAGGACACGAAAGACTTGGATACTTTTTTATATAGCTGAACATCATCCGCATAAATATGATAATTGGAGTACATTAGTCTTTTGTAAATGTCATTTTAAATGATAAATGATAAACAAAAGAGGGCCTAGGACGGATCTTTAGGGCACAGCAGAAGCTACTGGCAAACTCAACGATTTGTTGTGCCCGTAATACACAGCTTGGTTCCGATTATTAAGATATAATGCCACAAGTTGACACGCAAATTGATTGCTAATGACTGATGTACAATTGACAAATTTTTGATTAAGCTCATTAAGGTCAATACAGTACAATAAACAGTTGTCAGAGCCACTTTTGTCGATTAGATTTCCAAAACACTGAGCTTGAGTTAATCGAATTTAATTCCTTGGTAATACTTCAAAAAGCAAAGAAGTTACAGTGTTACGGATTTGTCGGAATTAGTCATACATGAATGGACGTTTATATTGTGATAACCACTTGAAATGTGAGCAGAGTCATTTGACTCGATGGTCCCTCATTCGGTGACCAGACCTCATCGTCTACATACGAGTACAAGAAACAGTTTGAAATGGATGCTTATGCGAACCACTAAGACAATGAGGATATGTGCTTTGCCCAGCAATGACCTTACACGATCCTGTAGCAGAATTTTTGATATTGAAAAGCATTAAAACTATATGACTTTAGTATAGGCTATCGAGAAACGGTTTGGGTATAGACACATGCTGGGAGGTTTACAAGGTTAAAGTGCAAAGTCGAATTCAGCTCCCACCGCAGGTCAATATATATATAGCAAAGGCCGCATTTATCAGGGGGATTGCGGAAGCTACAGTCAGCAGTAAGAATGATCGGCAAAAGAATCTCTGCTAAAGCATCTTCATCTTCAAAGGCAGTGTAAACAACCGGTATGACGAAAAAGCTGCAGAAACAAATAAATAAAGGACGAAACCGGCAGAAACGGCTATCAAGTAGTCGGTCATCCTTCCCAAAGCTGTTAGTCTGGATATGCTTAAGCAACAACTTAGCTGGAGTCGACGGTCCCAGGACCATCATCCAAGTCTCGCTTTCAAAACGATGCAATAAAAGCCTTTTGGTAGAAGTTGTCAGTATAAAGGAAAAATGTATGGCAATAGTAGACACCGGTGTTATGGCATCAATCATCAGGAGGGATCTGGTTCAGAAATCCTGCAAAACCAGCAGTTGCAGCTTAAGAACAACTACGGGAGGAACGGCTAAGGTATATTGTGATGTCATCATACAAATTCAGCTTTGCGGAATAACCTTTTCTCACGTTTTTCTAGTGGCTGGCTGGCTCTAGTGCGACAAGTGCATAATTGATATAGATTTTAGAAAGGAACATGGACTATTAGTGGAATAGTTGGAACACAAAGCCTGAAATACGGAAACATGGAGATACCAATGATATGCCAATACTTCTGTCTTTAAAGTCTTCATCTGCCTAAATTACGTTCAAGAGCCTTCGTTGCAAGCAATTGTTTTACAGAGACAGAAAATAGGAGAAACTTCATGGTGGGAAAGATCTTACTGTAACCAAAGAACAACATTGTTCATTTAAGGATTCTAAATCTAAAGACATTTAGTGCGAAGGTGAAGAGAAGAGAGAATGTGCACTTTTATATTGAGTTTATATCGACCGCAATTGAAACGAGTCGTGCAACACCGGTCGCAACAGTTCAGAGCATAAAAATAAAGAACAGATTTCCCAGCCTCTGTAATCTGAAGGAAAAACTAATCGGTGAGTACATTGATATATTTGCTACACAGGATGGAGAGTATGGACGTACACAACTTCTTCAATACTATATTGACACCGGAGATGCCCGACCAACCAATCAGTCTGCAAGGAGTCTTCCATTGCCAAAGCAAACAGAAGTTGCCGAATAAGTTCCGAAAATTTGAGTTGAGGAGCTGATTAAAGGATCGTAGAGTCTGTGTGATTCTATAGTGGTCCTTGTAAAAAAGAAAGACGGCAGCACGAGGTTTTGTGTAGACTACCAACGTTTCAACGATGTCACCAAAGGACAGCTACCCACTTCCGAAAATCGATACTTTGAATACGCTTTCTAAATTGAAATGGTTTTCAACTTTTAACTTGAAGATTGGTTACTGGAAGGTAGAGATTGATCAAGATTGATCTTCACTACAGAAAGCAGTCTTTGGCAGTTAACAGTGATGTCGTTGGGACTGTGATCAAGGGCTCACGTGGAAAATCTGCCCATCAGCATAGAGAAAACCTAGAAGTGTTTGAGAGGCTGCGAAGTGCTTTTTTGAAGCTGAGCCTAAAAAAGTGTGTATTGTTTCATCCTGAAGTAAAATATCTGGGTCATATTATATCCGCGGAAGGAGTAAGGATGGATTCTATTCAAATCAAATCGCTGAAAAGTTGGCCCGCCCCCAAAGATAAACACCAAATCCGAAGCTTCTTGGAACTTGCCAGGTACTACAGAAGATACGTAAAGGATTTAACTGGTATTGTTAAGAACCTGCAGCTGTGCAATACCCCCATCTTAGGTTACCCCATACCCGGAAAAATGTTCATCATAGACGCAGACGTAAGCAATGTTGAGGTTGGAGCTATGATCTCTCAAGTCCACGATGTTCAAGATGAAGTGGTTTAACGGATACTACTGCGTAATTCGGCTCGAGCTTCTGGCTTTAACTCTGACTACGATGCATTTCCATAAGTACCTCTATGGAAAAAGCTCATTTTTCACACAGAACAGGCAGCTCTGAAATTGCTACTACTACTACGACTACGACTTCCATTTAAAAACCCGGAAGGCCAAGTTGCGAGATGGGTCGAGCACTTGCAGTGCTACGACTTTGGAGTGTAACACCGCAAGGGAAAACTCCACTAAAATGCTTGGTGATGCTCTCTCTCGTCAACGGTGCGGAGTCAAATGTGAACACTACGACCGTAAAGGAGTGAAAGAACAGGCCACTATCCAAATGATCAGGGCTGAGCCAGTAGATGGTTGGAGTATAAATGAAATCCGTTCCTCCCAGCAGGCAGATAATGATCTCAAACCAATATTGGCCTGAAAGCAACAGAGGTAAAACCAAGCTGGCAGGAGGTATCGAACCGGAGCAAAACTCTGAAGGCATATTGGGCACAGTGGGACTCAGTTTGTGTCTAAAATGGTTTACTGAAGATAAAATGGGAAAGTGCAGATGGAAGAACTTTCCTTCAGGCCTTTTTAATGGCCTTCCACCTACGGAGCTCAAGGAGGTAAACTACTACATGGATGAATTGCGCAGCAGGATTCGTAAATTGTTTGAAGACAGCCGAAAAAATATGAAGTTAGCGAGCAACCGCATGAATACTAGGTACGGCATCAAGATGAAATCTTCTGTGTTCGACGAAGGAGCATGTGCAACCACATGCATAGTCAACTGAAAATCATCAATTCCAACAGAATTGGGAATGTCTATACAAGGTGATAGCCCTCACGTTGCCTACCGGATCCACCGTGGGGTTTGAGGAAAATTGAAGGTGGTCCATTTGGATAGACTATGGTATGTCATTTCAACGGAACACTGAATGACGAAGTTTTTCGGGGTGAACAACTTTATGGAGGAAGCACTGTGATTTCGATTTGAATGTGAACAGATTCATTTATATTCAAATAGAAGAAACAACCGTTTGAAAATGAAAATTTGTATGGAATGCTGGATGGTACAGAATATTTTCGAAAGATGTCAGGGGAGTATAAATAGTATCCCCCAAGATATGCAAGTCAGTTCTTAAATGGAACTTGAAATTTGAATTGTAATTGTATTGAATAAAGTGATTGTATTGTTTTGTACCAACACAAACATTTTACAATATGGAAAGAACATCCGAAAGCTAACCGTCTTCTTTCAAATTCTCTAATAATTCATCGTCTGATCCTACAACCAATAATAATCGCCAATTATTTTGCTAATTTCTTTAGTGAATCATTTTCCACCCACAGACTGAAAACCCGGATCGCGAACACCTGGGTTACCTGAGTAACTGCATATCTAACATCTCTAATGTCTATTGACATAACAACCCCTCGTAAGTATCTTCAGATGTTCGATCTATCTGTGGTTTTTTCTTTCCTTTATATAATCCCTTTTCATAAAAAATAAGTCGAACAGGATATTATGAACTACGGAGCCATTGCTAAGTTATCCTGCATTCGAAAATCTTTGAGAACAACATTTATGATGCAACGTTCGTTCAATGCAGATCTGTCCTTGCACCGATCCAACATGGATTTCTTAAAATCAGATCAACCACTACCAACCTTATTGAGGTAGTTTCTGGTGCATTGTGTACCCTAGAACAAGGAAAAGAAGTGGATGTGATTACCACTGACCTTAGCAAGATTCTTGATAAAATTGCACACAAAATAACTCTTTTCAAACTCAATGCATTCGGTTTTCAACTTGGGCTGGTTTCTTGGTTCAAATCCTGCTTTGAAGAACGCTTTTTCTAGTCCATGTTCAATACCGTTGGTCCGAACTAATTGAGGTCACTTTGGGTATTCCACAAGGTAGTCACATTAGTCATTTTATTTTCATTTTGTCTGTCTATGCCGATAATATGAAAATTCAATTTTCTGGATTTCAATTTTTCTGATTCTTGACCTCTGCAAGACCATTTCTCTGAGCTCAACATGAGGGTATACCAACCCACCTCATACTCCCGGAAGCTTTCAACACTTCCTGACCGAATCTACTATATATCAACCGAAGCTGTAGCTCCGGTCACTGCAATGTGGGAGTTGGGAGTTATGTGTGATACTGAACTCAATTTTCTCACCCACATTGATTCCATAATTAACAGAGCTAAGAGTACTTTGACCCTTATGTCACAGATTTCCAGTACATCACATTTGTTAGACCACTTCTCGAATATGCTAGCCAAGTGTGGTCCTCTTACTATGGAAACCACGTATCAAAGCAATCCACAAAATTTAAGGTCTGTACCTTTTCTTGGTTCAAATAAATTAGTTTGTTAGAATGAAAATAGCCGCATCAATGACGTTGCCTTTTGCCTGCTTGTTGATCAAATGTGTCACTTCAACGGTGAGCCAAAATAAACATTTCTGAGGTTCTCTGAATCAGTGTGCTTAATGAGTTTTGTTGAAATGTAATTCGAACTTTGGGACTTTGGTTTTCGATCGTTAATCGTGGAAATAAATTTACAAAATCAAGAAATTTCAAATGTATTTGTTACATGAAGTGCACGAGAATTCAACAAGAAAAAAACGAATAGCCGCAACGTTGGGGTTTTTTCAGTTTAAAAAGCTAAGTTCCTCAATAGGACAAAGTAGGATCCGCTTGTTTTCAAAATCTGAAAATTGAAATCAAATTAAAGTTGAAGGTTGAGAAAAAATTGTCCAAACTTACCGCCATCAGGGTTGGCAAGGACATGGTAGTAAACCAAGATGCTCTCATTATCATGCTCTTATTTGACCTCATTATCATCATCATGATGAGCTGCCTAAATTCTCTGGACTCATTATACCACTCACACTCGTACCATGCATCTTGTAAAATTTCACTCTGAAAATTTGAAAAGCAAGGACTTTTGGGATTTGTCACTTTTCCAAAATCGACAAAGATTCTTACCTCATTAGTAACGAACTGTCCATTAAGGCAATAAATTACCACTTCATATCCAGCTGCAGAAATATACATCACCATCCTGCCAAAGACAACCAAATCTTTCTCCTTAAACAAAAAAAAAAAAAATAAAAAATTCAATATGACATTTAGGCCAATTTTAAGAACAGGCATCTTTACTAATCCCAAGGCTCCTTGGAACATGACAACACCCAAAATAACCAAACTCAGAAGGAACTGCAGCAAACTTAAATGCAGATACAGATTGTTAAACTCCAAACAGTACCTGCAAAACAAATCGCTGTGAATAGTAAGAAATTTATTACAAAAGAGCGGAAATCTTACTGATAAGTTCTCTCGTAGTGGAAAATGCACTGACGGAGATAATTAACACGTAGGTCCTTCGGCACTTGTGGGGCTGTCGTAAAAATAATCATCTTTTGGAGAATTTGAAATAAAGCAACTCCATGTAGGGCTATTATGATGAAGATTCCATCAAAACTTAAGGCACCTATTCGTACATACAAAATAAATTACTTTCTTCGGCAAACAGTAATCAAGACTTACATATTCCAGCAACATAGTCCCCACATCCCACCACAAATGTCAGAATTTGATATTGAGGGAATTGGTTCATTTTGTCCTCCCAAAATGGAAAAAGCGTTGGAAGAGCTGTAATTGAAAAATGTAAAAATATTAAATACTGCTAGCTCAACAATTTATTAAAGAGTGAAAAAGTGGTCAGAGATTTACGACAATTCGATACATATTAGGCGCGGCGATAGGAGTTTGATACGTTAAAACGATTCGGCAAATGGCGATCCTTTAAACACCAGTCAACTCAATCTTTACAAAGAGTGTTATTTATTTATTTTTTTTTTTTTGGAATTCCTTATTCTTCAAAATTAATATACAACTTAATTGATGT
Organism: Volucella inanis; assembly: GCA_907269105.1. NCBI lineage: Eukaryota > Metazoa > Arthropoda > Insecta > Diptera > Syrphidae > Volucella > Volucella inanis. The sequence continues at coordinate 128,812,321 of OU026154.1, forward strand.
CTCCCATCTACATGATAAACCAGACTCTGTCTGGCTTGACGGTAATTTTGAAAACTAAGGCAGGGGTTCCCATTCTGCAAGAAGGTCTTCCAACTAATAATAATGATCTACGGCAACTTTTTATACGTTTTCATTAGCAATTAGATACGACTCCTGATGATGTGGCTAATGATCTGTTTTCTTTTGCATTTCACGTAAGTTCCAAACGTATACCTCAACTTCAGAGAACACGGTCTAGCTCCAAAAACTACCATCGCTCCTAACCCAACACTCAATTCTTTTCCAAAGCCTCCAAAATGTCTGTTTCCTTTTTATCAAAGTTTTGCTTTCACAGAAACCAGTCTCAACCCCTTATATTAAGAATAATGATTTATTTTCCCAAGACTTCGATTTACACAGTGATGATGGTCCAGATAAAAAGGAGATTCACGAAATGTGTTCAGAAAATAACGGAAATTTTAGTTTTTTGAAAAAAAAAAATTATTTATTGGTTTACATTAATGTTGTCGCCTTCAAAATACCATAGTCCCCATTAGATATTAGGCACTTGTGCCAGTGCTCCTTCCAATTCCCAAAACACTTCTCAACCGCGGTCTTTGGAATAGCCTTTAGCTCCTTCAGCGATTTGCTTTTATTGTCAGCTGTACTTGTAAAACAACGGCCTTTTAAGGTTCTCCTTATTTTTGGAAATAGGAAAAAGTCACACGAAGCCATGTCTGGCGAATATGAAGGCTGGGACTTGTTGTTAGCCAAAATTTCACGAATCAACAATTTTGGAACAAATTTTGCTGCCACGCGTTTCAATACCCAAAAAAATTTAATGGCATAAGCCAATCGATATGCCAACATCATCAGCGATTTCTCTGATTGTAATTCGGTGATCGTTCTTAACCATTGTTTTCCCTTTTTCCACGTTTTCATCGCTTGTTGATGTGCTGGGGCCTCCGGGACGTTCGTCATCTTCAACGTCTTCATGGCCATCTCGAAAACGCTTATACCACTCGTAAAATTTTGTTTTACTCATAGCATACCATTTCACACACTTTGTTGAATTCTATTAGATTTTTCACGCAAAATTTGATACAAATTCTTTGATCCATTTCCTTTAAAAAACGAAAATCGCTGAACTCATGAAAACACGTCTAATCTTAGCGGCTGCCACAGATAAAGTAAACAATGAATACAGTTGAAAATTTTATCATACTTCAGGGGTATGTATACCAACATAAAAAAAAAAATTCTGACAATTGGACTCTCCAAACCCGCGAAATTTAAAAATTTTAAAACACACCTCGCGTATGACTGTGATGTACCTCTAGCTGTAAGCTCTTGTCTCGAGTCTAGACCCTTTAACCCCTGTTCATGCAATCGATTGTATTTTCAATGCTGCTGATCCCAACGACGCACAGAGGAGTATCATTATGGAGAAACCTGGCCAAAAGTGAAAAACATGAAATTTGTTATAGCTATTTGTAGATAGATTTGTTGTGCTAATCACATGTCTTTGTTGGAAGCCATCGAATTTAAACCGAAACATTCACACATATTATATTGTGTGAAAATTTGTTGAGATCAATTTATATTTGTAACATAAGTATGAGATGTGTACATTGGAAGAAAATAAAAAAAAATTGTATTAACAGTTGATACAACTCTTTTTTCTCCCGCGCTTACTTTGCATTATAAAAGATACGTGTTTTGCTAAAAATCTGTTTATATTGTAGGTGTTATCTATACGAGTTAAAACGAGTTAACAGTAAATTCGGTTATTTCTTTAAAGGATTCCGAAAAAAATCTTTCGCATATTCCCGCTAATTGATTTGCTATCAAATTTAAATTTACGGTATTGACAAAATTTTGTTGCAAAAAAAAACAAGGAAAAGTAATGGAAATGGCGATAGAGAGATCAAGAAGATCGTTACACGATCTTATGATACAAATCACGAACCGGACTATTGCGGGAAAATTTGCATTTTTAGAACAGAAACTCAAAGAAATAACCAAAAGTCCAGAAGGTGGAGAAAGTTCGCTTAGACGTGCACTGGAATATTTTAGGTTTCATTTTAAGCGGAAATGGGCAGCTGCCAGTAGTAAAGAAGATCGCTTTTTAAGTAAAAATGAGGAATGGCTAAACTCAATCATAAAGCTATCTACCTGGGCAAAAATAAAACCTGGTCGTCCAATAAAAAACTTTGAAGAATCAAGTGAACAAGGCAAGCCGCGAAAAACAATGAGTTTAAGAGACCAGGTGTTACCCCAAAGAATGAATGTTCTGTCTAGTAAACTGTCAATTGAACTGTCCATTATTTAAATCTATTATGCAAGTAGGTGTGTTGTTCAAAATGTGAAATTGTTGTTAGCTAGGTGTATTAATATCTTGTTCATATCTGTTAAATGTGTAATATTTAATATTAAGTCTACATCTTCTACATAGTGCATTTGTTTATCTAGGTTCCACCTAACCATTTAACTTATGCAGCGCAAATGAGCCAGCGTGCTGTAGATAATAGTAATGTATCTAAAATAATCAAAGCTGTAACAAGCTTCAAAATATATGAAAATACTTAGTTCCGCGGAAAACACTATAGTGAAAAAACATACCCCTTCAGAAGCTCTATCACATTTCGTCGATTGTGATATGAAAAGAAAGCAATACGAAATTATTCACGCTGCTAATAAGACCATTTATCTATGTTACTCACTTTTACAGAGGGCAAAAAAGGTTTGCTATCCTCGAGAAGAGTCGATCAAGGTGACAGATACCTGCGCTGAAATTAACTTACAGGATCTCCTTGATTATACGGCTTCGCGATTACTAAAATACCTCGAGGATGTGCTGAAAACTACAGACGAAGAAGAAAAGAAACATTTGGAGTTATTGACAAAATGAGGTTACGATGGTTCACAACAACAACAAAATTAAACAGACATTTCAGGACGACGGGGATAGCGACGTAAACATCTTTCAAAGTTCTCTTGTTCCCTTAAGATTGATAAGCAATAGTGGTGGCCAGAAAATACGATATGGCAAAACCCAGTACCATCATTTACAAGATATTGCAGACGGATTCGTATGCGTTTCGTTAAAGAAACAGTTGATATTATGAATGAAGAAATTCAATACGTTGAAAATCAAGCAAAAAACCTAAGAAAAACACAAATACTGACAAATAATTGTGGTTTATTTGTTATTCAGCATACATTCGTACTAACAGTGGTAGATGGAAAGGTTTGCAATGCTGTAACAAGTACGTCTTCAACTATGTTTTCCCGAGAGGATTGTAATAGAGATGTCTTGAATAGACTTTTGTTAAGCTCTGACCCTTTTTTGAGTAGTTTGAGGCCAAAGTCTCAAAAGAAAAGCAAGCCATTTACCAGCGAAACTTTTCAGCTATTGCTTCTAGAAACAACATACGTAAACTCAAATGGTGATAACAGCGAAAATGAAGGAGAAGAAGAAGAATAAACTTCAAATTGTATTTATATTTATTAAATATTTAATTTTAAGCATAAAAACTCAAAATAACTCTGTTAATATGATCCAAAAGTATTTTCTATAACTCATAAGTTATATCAAACACACCCAATATTTTTGTCCACTTTTCAAGGTAAAATACTCCGCGACGTTGTTATCTTTTTAGGTGATAATAATGTACCTAAGCTTCTATGGGCCCAGAATGGCCAGTCCTTCTGTACTGTAATAAATCACAACTCTGATAAAGAAATCCTTTTCATCGATTGCCTTACTGACTCTGTATTAACTAATTGGTGACACCAATAATTTTGGCATACAACTCGACCTAGTCTTCCACTGATACAGATTACTGCATTTAGAAAGTAGACATCTTCACTTTAAGTTGGATAATTACCATCCTCGCCTTTGCCTTACGTTGTTGTATGATAATGGTCCTAATTCCGGTTTTTATGAATATCCTTACAGTACGTCAAACTGAACAACCTCCTCCGTATGACCAATTTTAATTTTCTCTGCGGTAATCCTAATCTTACGGTTAGCAATTCTCTCACATCCTTTTATACCGAATTTTTTAAATGTTTTTTTCCAATCTGTGTCTTATTTACTAGCCAAAGCTGGATCTGAATCGTTCCAAGAGTCTGACTCTTCTAAATAGGAAACATCTCAGCGCCATATAGGTGTCATCACTGAACACTGCCTTATAGGCAATCAAGCAAGAAAGCTGGGCCCCTTTACAAACGATTTTTTTAGAAGCTGCATAGACGAGGAAGAAGAGGAGACAATCCTCCACCTTCTCTGTACATGTCCAGTTCTCTCTGAGAAAAGAAAACTTCACTTAGGAGCTTTCTTCCACAGTGGCTTTAACGATATAAAGAATATAGACGTTAACAGTCTCCTCCATTTCATCATAAGATCAAATTAACTCCATGAGTAAGAGGATCAGTAAGAGGACTCGAGCAGCACAACGAGTCAATAGGCCTTAGTGGGTTAGTTCTTCAACCGCAACCCTCATCTAATCTAACCTAACCTACCCAAAAAGAATCCCTCATCTTCTCCACCTTGGTATAATGAAGAGTTGCGATCTCTTCGCAACAAGAGAAATAAGCTCTGCTATACTTACTTTAAATAGCATTCCAATATTGATTTCTTCTACTACCAGACTTCAAAATTCCAATCTATGAAGACTATTTAAACCGAATGGACCACAAACTCAATTCCGATCCCAAACGATTCTTTCAGTCCAATAAAACTACAAATAAATCGGATAACTATCCATCATCTCTGAGTTTTCTTTATAAATCCTCGAACGATCGCCAAATTATTGCAAATCTCTTCGCAGTTCTTTTTTAGCCAAAAACCAGACCACTCTTACTTTTCCTACTAAATAGCTGCCAAAAATATAACGGATTTCTCAAAGAATTTCTCATATTTCTCATTTCTAAAATTAAAGATTCTTGGTTTCCAAATAAGCCTTATAACGTGGGTTTAATCCCATGGTTTCTGACCCAATTAAAGCCTCTTCTGGTGTCCCTCGAGGCAGTCACCTTGGTCCCTTATTATTTATTCTGACCAATAATGATGGATTGGATTGGATTGGACCAAAATATTTAGATATATGGTATATTATCTTCATCAGACAGAAAGATACAAACAGATTTTGTACTTTGTGTCAGGTTATAACTTAACCTAACGTAATACCATTGCCAGTGTTTTAACCCTCCACTCCTACACCATCTCGAAATAACATTCCTTTTACCTTTTGTTATCAAAACATAAGATGACTGCGATCCAAGACACGTGCTGTCTTGCGAAAATCTCAAGCTCTCCCATTTGAGGTCAACGCTCTGACTGAAACTAACCTAATTCCCGATATAATGAATCAGGAATTATTCTTTCCTAATTTCAATGTTTTTCAAGACATCAACCTTACCCGACCAAAAGATGATTCTCCTTGTCAAGGTGTCATATCACTGTTTCTACTTCTTCTAAGCTTGACTAAGTTTCAATAAAGATAACACTCCCTGTACGTTATGTGTTTTTACATTTACCGGCACAACCCATCGAATGCTTCCAACTCGCTATCAATACAATTGATCAAATTATTAACTTATCTGATTTTCTCGATGATATCATCGTGTTCGTCGATTTCAATCTACCTCAACTGCACTGGACACAATCAGATGATGAGTCCTTATTTTATAGCAAACTCGAGTGCAGAATGCCACTTCTTCGACGAGCTTACAGACTGTAGTTTATGCCAAGGCCCCTATCGACCATTGATTACTTTCACCCACCACTTCTTCTTTCTATGTAGATAGATAGATACATAGATGCAACTTCCAACTGCAACTTCTTAAAATTCTATAATTTTTTCATTTGTTGATAAATTTTATTGTGCCAAAGCAAAAAATGTTGGAAAATACATCAATTTTCAAATTGTATCAGTAGTTTTCAATATGTCCACCTTTGGCGCGAATAATGGCCTTGAGACGGCCGAAGAAAGCATCGCACGCTGCACGCAAATGGCTCTGCGGTATTTTGGCCCATTACCGGCGAAGTGCTTGTTTGAGGTGGTCTAAACTTTGGTATTTTTTAGTGCCAACCTTCGCCTTCAAAATACCCCAGACAAACAAATCCAACGGATTTGCATCCGGAGAATTTGCAATCCATTGTGTCGAAGAAATGAAGTGTGGAACATTGTTTTTTAACCAATCTTGTTTGACGCCGTTGACGAGACGGTGCCGAATCTTGTTGAAATGTCCACGATCTCCGACCGAAATGATTTTTTGCTCAAGGCTTCAATACTGCCTCTAAGACAGTTTCACGGTATACGATCGCATTTGACGCCACGATCCAAAAATTTAAGTGGAGAGCGACCATCGGCGGTTATGGCGGTCCAAACCACCACCATCGGTGCTGCCTGCTTTCTAGTGGCCGTCCGAAGGTGTACATTTTCGAAGGACCTCTCTGGCAAGTAAATTCGGTCATTTTGTTTGTTGACATATTGCTCGATAACAAATGGCGACTCATCGGAAAAAACCAAATTCAGCACTTTCGTGCAAGCGTAGCAACTCCTCCGCTCTTTCGACTCTAACTTTTTTTCTGTTGTGGTCTTAGATGGTGTGCTTTTTGGAACTTCAATGGCTTGAGCTCAAGCTCATTTTTCAGTATGTGTCACATCCGTTTCAACGATATGTTGAACTCATGTGCCATTTTTCTTCAAGCCTTCACTTTCTGAACCATTTCTGCGGATGTTGCTGTTTTTTTAATGAGCATCTCAATGGCGTTTTGCAACGCTGCCAGTATCACGGTAACGATCTCTAATGATAGCTACTTGTGGTTTTCCTGCCAAATATACAGTGTTCACGTTTGAATTCGTGACACCTGTCATGTGTCAAAATTTGAGCTCACTGTCATGAACGGTTTGGAAATTAAAGCAGTCTGAAGTTGGTTGCAGTTCGAGTCAGGCAGGGTGTAGTATAATATTTACAGTGTTTACAATAATTGAGTGCAGCTTGCACAGAGATATGATAAATTATAAATTTTACAACTGAAAAAATCGCTTAGTTTATACGTACTCTCTTTGTAATAATAATAACAATGTCAGAGGAAAAACTACAATAAAACCTCTATTTAAAAGATGAGAAGAAAAAAATATAAATTAAAAAGTATATTTATGCACGATACAAATGAGCGTATGCATTTATAAAAAATAGCAGATAATGAACAAAGAACAATAAATAATAAATTATGAACAACAACAAAAAAATGGTAAGTAATGTGTAAATAACAAATAATAAATAATAAATTATAAGTAATAAGTGATAACTAATTGATAAACAATAAATAAATATATAATATTGCACAGAAAAGTATTAATATAAAGAACTATGTGATTAGAGTGGTGTGAGCTCAGTAATTAGTGTATTTTCAACAGTTAGACATTTTGAAAAAAACTTCTCATTGAGTATTTCAAATCTTCTGACAACTTGAATTATGCAGGCTTGTTTATGTAAAATTAGTGTTGAAAAGTCCCAAGGAAGCTTAAACATCATTTTAAGAATTTTGTTTTGTGTTATCTATAGTTTCTTAATAATAATTAATTAATGATTGAAAAACGACCTTAAACAATATCAGTTTGTTTTGACGACTAAGCATTCATTTTCGATGAATCAGTGGATACAACATTTTGATGGCGATGTTTAATTTATTATTTATTATTAAATTAGCCCACGGTATGTCACAGTTATTAATTGTTAAATTGTTTGGAGGAAAATAGCAAGGTGATCTTTTTCTGGTGAAAAAGATTGATTGAGATTTTTCAACATTAATTTTAACTTTCCAATGTTTAAAATATTCAAAGAAAATATTAAGGCCGTTTTGTAGGTGATTTGCAATGGCTGTTCCGCTAGTATGAGACGTATACAAAGCCTAGTCATCAGAATAAAGTGCTATATGACAGTTTGGAATGACAGGAAAATCACTGGTGAATATATTAAATAAAGTTGGTGCAAAAACCGAGCCTTGTGGGATGCCAGCAGGTATAAGCTTCGCTGTAGAGATCGCACCAATAAGTGAAACAATGAATGTTCTGTCAGTTAGAAAGTTTTGGATAATTTTAGTGAGGTATTGGAGGCAACAGAATTTTATAAGTTTGTAGATTAAGGCATTGTGCCAAACAGAGTCAAAAGCTTTTTCTATGTCTAGTAGTACTAAACCAGTCGACCTTTGTCCGTTTAAGTTTTCTTTTATTTCCTTACGAATTCTTAAAACTTGATGAGAGGTACTATATCGTTCGCGAAAGCCGAATTGCACTTGGGGCAGAAGCATACTTTTTTTTTTCGAAAATTTTACTGCATCCATAGCAAGGTAATAGGTCTGTAGCTATTTGAATTACTGAGGTCTTTTCCTGATTTTAGCAATGCAATTACTTTTGCTTTATTAACTTGAAACATGCATGGTAAATAAACTGGAGTTACTTTATTGCACTAAATGGAAGGTTTTTTATAGTTAAGTTATTTATGCCATCGAAACCAGGCGATTTTTTAAATTTCAGAAAAAAGATAATGAATTCTACGTCGTCTAAGGTGACATGCTCGTCAAGCGGAAATAATGACATTTCAGCTTCAACCTCAGATTCCGTTACAGATACAATATTTTGGACACTAAATGGTTTTTTTAAGAAAACGTCTACTAAAAGCTCAGATTTGCCTTCACTGTCTGTGATTAATGAATTTTTAGCAGCCAGACTGGGAATCTGGTTATGTTTTTTTTTTTTTTTTCATTAATTTGTTAATATTCCAGAATGGCTTGGAATTGGGATCAAGTGTGCTAAGTTTTGTGCTCCAACTGTTGTTTTTAAGCTCTGCAATTTTCATTTGAATTAAACGTGTTAGAAAATTCATTTCTCGGAAATCATAGATCAACCGATATCTTTGCCATCTTCGTCTTAAAACGTTTCTGGTTTTCATTAATTTTAATATACATAGAACGTATATTTTTTTTTTTGGTCTCTAAAAAACGAATTGAATCATCAATTTGCCTACAAGTGGTTGTCGATTCTAAATTTATGGAACAGGTGTTGAGAGCAGGTGAGAGGTGATGTCGAAATATGTACATCCCAGTTTGCTTTATTAAAATCTGAGTATTGCACATTAAAAGTTTTTGGACTGGAGAGAATATCACAGGTGACTGGAAGGTGATCAGAGCTTAAAGCGTTGATGACAACAGGTGGAATAAGTACGTTGGGAATGTTGGAAAGAAAGAAATCAAGTGGTGAACAAGTGAATCGGGGTATGTAGGTTGGACTAATTGGGTGTAAAATTGTGAAATTATGCGACGCTAGTAAATTTTTTAGGACGTTACCCCACGAATTAGCTCTTACAAAGCCCCAATTACGATGCCTGCAATTCAGATCCCCTCCAATAACAAACCGATCATTACTGATTAATAAGCTTTATGAGCGTACACAGAGAAAATTTTTAATTTAAAGTTATTTTCAATTGTGATTTCAATGCCTATATTCTCAATAAAATACGATCAAGTCTATAACACAAATAATTGTAGGCACTACATGAAAACTTTACTTTTTTACTGAACCTAGTCTCACATAACAAACATAGAGAATATCAACATTAAGATTTAAAATCAAATTAAAGAATTCAACGCTTTTCTTGCGAATGCCTCTTGCATTCCAACATAAAAGCTTGATTTTATCTTGTCTATTACTTGACATTGGAATATAGATATTTACTTGCAAGCTGTGCTTTAACATTAAATTGCTCAAGTTTTGATTTGCATTTTCCAAGTTTGGTAATCATTTCTATTGTGAGAGATACAAGTAGCTTTGGTTACAGCTACGTGTACTGATTGCACATCTCCTTGAAGAGCTTTTGCGGGCTGAGGAGTCACTTGCTGATAACGTGTCTTCGGGAGCAATGGAAAATCTTTCAAACTGCTAAAGTTAAAGCTCTTGGCAGGCTGTAGGCTTTGTGATGAAGTACTATAGTGCGAGTCAAAACACGAGATCGATTTGTTATTGGTGACAAATTTTGCCTAATTTGTAAATATTTCTCACAACTTTCACAAGTAGAATCGGTGGATTTATGATTACCGCCGCAGTTTGCACATTTTGAAATGGCGGTAGATGTGCATGTGTTTGTTGAATGATTTCTCTAGCAGTGTCTGACATTGCAGTGTTTTTCTCGATGCCCAAATGTTTGGCAGTTATGGGACTGAATCAATTTGATTTTTGGCGGTGATGGAATTCCCACTTGCGTGCGAAATATAGTTTTCGCAATTTTCTTAAGGTCGGATAGCCGAACAGATCCATTTTCGAAACAGACAACGTAAAGGAAATCTGCAAATATTTGCTGATCTTGATCATTTTAATGTCTTTACACTTTAGTCCAAGAGAAATTAATTCTTCTTTAAGAGAGTCTAGAGGGATCCCGTCTAAGCCGAAAAGAATAGCTTAAAACGACCTTTCGCTTTTATGTTAAGGTCGTGAAAAAAGAATTGACATTTTCTGTATTTTAAGCCACTACACACAGTAAGGAATGAATCAATTGATTCACAAAATAGTTTAATTCCTATTGAAATTTTATTAATGGAGTAGACATTTATGTTTAGACCTTTAAGCAATTGATGCACATATTCACTGGTTTTGTGTAGTATTTTAATGGGAGGAACAATAATTTTTTTAACAGGCAACTGACTAACACTAATAAAGACATATCGTCTTTATTGTCCGTTTCAGGATGACATTCCAAAGGACTAAAATAATTGTCACTACGCTGCATTTAAGGATCAGTCGTTCTCTTGGATGTGTTAAGACCGCGATTAGCAATGTATATGTTTTTTTTTAGAAAACGGATTGAATAAGACGGGGAAAAGAGTATGACCGGCTCGTTTCCGACGAGTTTCTTCCTTCCTTCTCATACGAAAACATATCAACAACCGATCCGCTTAGCAAGCAAAATTGTTTGCTACTTTTTTTAAGTAATTCTTTGCCGATAATTCCTTCGTACCGAATCTTTCTTATTTCAAACTACTACTTAGCTTCCCCATCCGCCCCTCTATTTCTGAAATTGTTGATATCTTTTGATATGATATATTAAATTGATAGAAAATAAGTAACAGCAACTTTATATTGAATACCTACCCAGCCCAAATGGTTTCATATCCATATTTCTTAAAAAGTGTTCCTCAACAGTTTCCCACCTCCTTTCAAATTTCTTCCGGCTATCCCTCTGTTAAGGTGAATTTTCGCAGATTTGGAAGTCTTTTTTTTATAGCACCGAAACACAAAAAAGGATTAAAGAGCGAAGTCACTCATAGCTAAACTTTCACTTTTACCCAAACTCCTCGAAAGCAGTTTTTACCAAGCTTTAGGCTACCAGTGCAAATCTTGTATTTCCGCTAATTAACACGGCTTCCTGAAAAGTAGTAACCTCGTCGATTTCGTGTCCTCTGTTCTCTCAGCCTTAGAATGTGTGGAAGAAGTTGATATTATAACAACTGATTTCAGTAAGGCTTTTGATAAGATATCTCATAAACTAATCCTGTTCAAATTGTCCGTCCTGGGCCTTGAACACATTTTGCAAAATAGATTCTTACAGTATTTTCTTTCTTTGTGACAATACCAAATTTCTTTAATCCATTTCCTCAAAACATGACTTCATCCTTCTTCAAATAGATATAAATAGTTTTTCCACCTGCTGCATCAAGAACTGCTGAGAACTCCATCTCACCAAATGTCAATTGATAGCCTTCTCACGAAAGTGCAACAAGCCTCCTCCCAGCATTTACCTTCTCCACGGCCAATCTATATACCTTGTTCAGTCTATCCGCGACCTTGGCATATTATGTGACAGGGAACTTAATTTTCGCTCGCATATTGATGAGATAATTACTAAAGGAAACTCATCACTTGGCTTCGTTAAAAGATGGTCCAAAGAATTCTGCAGCCCGTACGTTACTTGACCACTATACCAGGTGTACCGGTATGAAGTAAAAATAAAAAACTAATTTTTAATGGGAAAGTAAAAAACATTGTACTCAAAGTATTGGTCAGTGCTAACTACACATTTTTCTTATCTTTCAGGCAATTTGTGGATTCCACGCCAACAAAACTGTTCGTCTTTTGAAGAAAACCAAAAAGTCACACAATTTTCGACTCCTCGTAGGATTTGAAGTGCTGCTCAGCTAATGCGTGTCCCATCGATGAAAATAAATGGTAGTCGGAAGAAGCCAAGTCTGGTGAATACGGCGGATTAGGTAGCAGCCAAGTGCTTTGATTGTATCCTGAACCAGTTTTGCTTGGTGTGCAGGTGCATGGAGCAAAATTACCTTGCCGTGTATTCTGGCCCATTCTGGTCGTTTTTCGATCAATGCACGGTTCAAATTGATCATTTGTTGTCGGTACCGATCTGTATTAACGGTTTCACCAGGTTTTAGGGACTCGTGGTACATCACAGATTTCTGGTCGCACTAGACAAACTGCGTTGTCTTCTTGCCGAATCGATCTGGTTTTGCAGTCGAAGTTGATGGTTGTCCCGGATTAACCAATGATTTTTTCCATTTAGGATTCTGAAAATAAATCCATTTTTCATCGCCAGCAACAATTCGATGCAAAACTGACTTTTTATCGTGTCTTTGAAGCAAAATTTCACAAGTGGTATTTCGGTTTTCCATCTGTCTTTCATTCAATTCATGTGGTACCCATTTTGCAGACTTTTGGAACTTTCCCATAGCTTTTAAACGGTCAAAAATTGTTTGTTGTGCAACATTTAACATTTCTGCTCAAAGTGTCGTCTTCATCCAATATTGTTTGGAATTCGGCGTCTTCAAACTTTTTTGGTGGTCTTTCACATTCTTCATTTCTCTTATCAAAATCGTTATCTCTAAACAATTTTGAATATAGCTCCTGATAGAGCATGATCACCATACCAGGTGTACCGGTAGCGCACAAGATACAAATGTCTCGTTAGGGAACATTTATTATGAACGGGCCTTAATTTTTGTTTTTTGTTTGATTGCTATGACACCTGTCAAACATATTTAGTATACATCAAGTCATTAAGTAAACAACATCATATTTTTTCATCGTGTTAAAAATGTCGAATTTTGTATCAGAAAATGATGAGGAAAGCATTAAGCATCGAATGCTTGTCGAGGCATATGGTACATCACTTTTGTTCGCCCCCTTTTAGAGTACGCTAGCCAAGTGTGGTGTCCCTTTCAACGATTTCATGTATCCCGGATTGAAAGCATCCAGCGTCATTTTCTTCGATCCTATCGAGACCGTCTCAAACTAATTAGCCTGGATACCTTTGGGAAGTAACGCAGCAGATATTCTTTACATTCACCGACGATTGCAGCTCTCTTCACAACTCTCTTTTCTTCTACAATATCTGTTGCCCCCGTCTTTTTTATTTACCGGTCCACCGCACCCCAATCTCCCGTATGCTGCGTAAGGTAAACTATAACCCTTCCGCTATCTAATCTTTAATGTTCCCATAATGAATGAGTTGCGTGATTTAAGGTGTTATCTGTGACAAGGAACTAAATTTCCGTTCTCACATTGATAATATGATAAAAAAAAGCGACCTTTGTCTTCATCAAGCGCTGGTCTAAGGAGTTTTCATTTCATTATGTTACCAAATCCCTTTGCATAACCTTTGTTAGGTCTCTTCTTGAATATGCAAGCCAAGTTTGGTCACCCTTGTACAGAACTCACATCCTCCGGATAGAAGCTCTATAAATCAGGTTTTTTTGAGATTTGCTTTACATGGTCTGGGACGATAGCCAAAACCTACATCAATCGACTGAAACTTATAAATTTTTATCCCCTTTCAACTCGATACACTTTTCTCAGCGGTGCTGCAACTTTTTTTAACCCCCCCGTATAGTACGACTTTTGTTGGCCTGTAAAATTCTCCTCCGCGACGGCAATGATTTCCTCGTTCCTTTTTCGCGACGAGCGATCTTAAAAGAAGTCGCAGAAAGCCAAATCCGGAGTCATTTTTCTTTCTCTTTTCAAGAAAGCCTCAAACGAGTTCGATCTTAACAAAGACTCACAGACTGTTATGCGGACCATAAAGTCTCTTTTACCGAGCTCATGGGGAACCCAAACATCCACATTTTTCGACATTCCAAGCCTCTCAGTATCTGCGAAATGGTTGTATGGGCGATGTTAAAGCGCTGCGCGATCTCCCGTGCCATCAAATGCCTGTCAAAGGTAACTACAGCCAAGATTGTCGTCTGTTTGCGAACAGTTTTAGCAAGATTTGTATTATCTGAACGACACGTGTAAGCCAAGATTGACAAGTGTCATCGTTTAAAGCCAAATCTCCATACATGCAGCAAATCTCTGGTTGCGCCTCTGTCGGTTTAGCACATTTTTTAAAAGAAAAAAAGCTAAATATGCCGAAAATTCACGTTCTTTTTCTCCATTTACAAAAAAAAAAATAAATAAAAATGAGCACTTCAAACACGTCCGATCAAAACAAAATCTCCCAACAATATAAAGGATAAACCTCTCTATTGAAATAAACAACCAAAATTTGATAACACAGAGATTTTTTGAAATGAGAAACACTAGAACCTTAGAACTTATTGAACAACTCAATACAGTAGATTAAACGTATATCGCATCTCCTCCTCCTATTGTTTTCGTAATTCTGTCATTTCTGTATATGGTGTAGTGAAGTAAAGAAAATAAAATATCAGGAATGTCAACACAGATAATATGAAAATTAGAGCTAAAAAACATGTATGACATTAAGTCCAATATACATATATTACTTGTATAAGTGGATGACTGCGATGAAGATTACAGGCCTTTGAAAGTGGGAGCTTTAGAACACTTGTAAGTAAGAGACATTGCGTATTTTGGAAGACCACCAATCAATCATGACCGCCAGCTTTAGAAATCTGAAGAAAGACTTCGTAGCTGGCAGGTCAAAGACTAAGAAATATTGTAGAAAAGTAGAAGAATTTGCACCAGAAAGTGCGAGTCCAACTAGATTAACGATACTTTTCACTTTAACACTTAGATGCTAGCGTTTGGAGAAAAGTGAACTCCTCAACTACTGATCGCAGGCTTAAGTTTGATTCTTTGGTTTTACACCGAATAGTTGTATTGCTAAACTTCCGAAAGCCTAAATGCCTGCTTATAAAATAGTCTCTGGTGGGACATGATTAACAAGACAGTATCTGGACTGTTCCCCGATACTTACCGAGTACATTCGTATAGTTGGTATTTCCTTGGTAGGCGTGGTATGAATTTATAGCAATAGCACCAAAGAAGTAGTAACTGATAATGGATATGCAAGAGCACATGTAAAAATTGAACTGCCTCTTCGCAATCTTCCAACAATGATCCAGAATTTTAACGGCATCCCGCCTTAGCTCCTTATTATATGGTGTTTCTATAGAAATTCCTTAGAACCACTATGAGGTAACATAAATTTGAAAGAAATCCTACCATTTGATAGCAATTCTATTTTATCCACCAGCTCATGAGTACGAATTTTTTTCAGGACTTTATAAAATCGCCGCTGTACGAATACAAAGTAATTTAACTTGAATATGGAAATCAGTGTCTGCAGTAGAGTACAGATACTCTGTAAAAACTAATTGATGATCTTCAATCTCAAATAGAGAAAATTCTATAAACGTACCTCTGCCATTACAAGGATACTGTCCTTGTGTCGGAAAATGAAAGCAATGTGCCCGTAGATACCACCCCAACTGGCAATAATTAAAATTATTGAAATTCTGCAAAAAAAATAAAGGAACAGGTTCAGATCAGTCCATTTGAACAACTACCAGTACTTACATTCTTAGAGAGTCCTTAAACAATGTTGGCGATGTAACATTGATGCCTAAGGCAAATGTTGAATTTATTACATCTCTTAAGCGTTTTTGATTCTTTTTCTTCAAAGTGTGGAGTTCTTCAAGAGGCATATTCGCAATAACAGGACTTGACTAGGATAAATAAAAGTCGAGTATCAGGACAATGCCTATACTATCTGTTTATATACCATGAGACATTTGAATATTTTAATTACACGGTTCGGCGTCTGAGTCTCACCTAACCTATAATTATCACCTCAACAGTTTGTGGGAGGGTGGACAAATTAAGAAATTACTGTTTGTTCATTCTTAGTGATTAGAGGGTAAAGAGTTATTTGACATACGAATGTGTTCTCACGTATATGTACAAGTGTGTTGAAATAACTAGATTCAAAAGCCGCAAACGTCAAATATTTCTTTAATTTTTATGTAAATTTATATCTATTCTGATAAGACTGTAACATGAAACAGAATTTTAAATTATATAATAAATCATTTATAATTTAACTTGCCCGTATCAGCCCCAGACGACTCAAGTTTGATACAAACTTGCCTTAAACTTAAACTAAAAGGAGGACAGGGAAGCCGGAGGCGGACGATTTGTTAATTGAGAACGTTTTTGAGGGTACCTCTATGCAATGAAAATCGAACACATGGGGAGTTCCATTAGTTTCACGTAGCGTACAAAAATCTGATCTATCATAGCAGTGAGGAACTGTCGATGTTGAAGATTAAGATCTGGTGTATAAAGTTAATAATTGTATCTTTTCCTATCCTGCTAGTTCTGTTTTTTATAGCACCGTCGTGTTTGGTCTTTCGTTTTTTTTTTTTCTTTTCTTTTCTTTTCACACTCCTTCCTTATATTCTAAAATTTGAATTGTTAAATATGTATCTACATATACCAAATTTAAGATTTGTATGTATGCTATTCATTTTATTATATTTTTTGTTACTTTATTTAATATGTCACAGTCTTGTATAAGCTTTACTACCCATAAGGTTACTTTGTATCTTAAGTATAAGTTCTAAATATGAACTAAACTAAAACTTAACTATCGGCAGATACGCGACATTTTTCCAGAGATAGAATTTGATTAGGTTATCATAGGGCTGAAGGATGTAGTGGTCATTCCATGGGAGCACAGAGCAAATCTCAGAAATCTGCGTTGGTCAACTTCGATACGTGGTTTTCATAGTAAGGTACCATAACTAACTAGCATATTCGAGAACTGCCCGAATAAAGGTGAAGTACACAGATTTTGCGACATAAGGGTCAGAGTGCTATTTGCGCCATCGTTAAACAAAACCGAGCCCGGAGTTAGCTCTGCTAATTATAGAATCAATGTGGTTGCGGAAATTGAGTTCAGTATTACAGATAGCGACCAATTCCTGCATCGAAGTGACCAGAGCAACAGCTTGGGTTGATATATAAAGGGTGATTCATCATAAGGTTTGATTTTAAATGTAAAATAAAACATATAAATTTAGAAGTAAACTTAAAACTTTTATTATCGGTTAAAAGAACAATCCATGGCATTTACTTTTTAGAAATGATATCATGTAAGTGTTAGCCACAACTACGTGTGAAGTGGTTCATTCGGAAAGTTTAATTTTTGGCGACTCGTTCGAGCATAGCGACTGGTATCTTGCGGATAACACGAGTAATGTAGGCTTCCAAAGCGTCAATCATAGCTGGCTTATTCCTGAAGACCTGAGACTTTACATATCCCCAGAGAAAATAGTCCAAAGGCAAATAGTCTCGTAGCAAAACGCGAAATTAAGTGTTCACCAAAATGATTTCTCAACAAGTCCATTGTTTCACGCGCTGTATGGCTCGTAGCGCCGTCTCGTTGAAACCAGAGCTCACCGAGACCATGTGCTTGCATTTTAGGAAGCACATAGTCCGTTATTATGGCGCGATAACATCTACAATTGACGGTAACATTCTTATTTGCCTCATTTTTGAAGAAATGTGGACCAATGTTTCCATTCCACCAGCTCATAAACCACACCATCTCGTTGTTTTTAATAGATGTAATGGTAGCTCTTGGTACTCGTCTGGCTGCTCATTAACCCAAATACGACAATTTTGTTCATTAACGTATCCATTGAGCCAGAAATGGGCTTCATCACTAAACAAAATTTCACGATAAAACACCGGATTTTCATTGAGTTTGTCCAGAGCCCATTCACTGAAAATATGACGCAAATTGAAGTCGCCTGGCTTCAATTCTTGCACAAATTGAATTTTGTACGCTTTTAGGCCAAGATCCTCACGTAAAATACGCCAAGCTCAGCTGCAGCAGCTATAGTATCTTCACTACGTGCTGGATGTGGTCTAACCGGTCGAGTATCATCCACTAATGTAAGCTGGGACTCAAATTTGCAAATGGTATTGGCAATAGTGGTTTTAGTAGGCCGATTGTGCGCATCGTAAGTTCCTCGAATCGCACGAAAAACATTTCTCACAGAACGTTGACTTTCGTGATGCAGCTGAACAATTTGGAGACTCTGTTGTGGTGTGAGTCTTTCCATAATAACTTGCAAAACGTTACTGAACAAAAATGACAAAGCAGTTTGATTGGATTCATCGTGATCTGTCAAAAAAAGCCTATTGCAAATCAAACCTCACGATGAATCACAACTTATTAAGTTCGCTCAGGAAGTGTTGAAAGCTTCCGGGAGTATGACATGGGTTAGCTCAAAGAAGCTATAGTGGCTCTAGGGCCCAAAATTTACCAGAAACGAACAATTGCAGGCAATTGTTTCTAGTACATATGCTACGGTTAGTGACTCAAGTAACCGAGGTGTTTTGGGGTCAGAAATGAAATAGATTTCATTTGACTGATGTATCTGCTAAAGTGAATATCCCAAAGATGCGAGAAAAGTAGTAGTAAGTTTGTAGGCAATTTCGCGAAAAGGTCGCTATTTCGCGTTCAATGTTGGCTCTGACTGGCCCATGTCTTGAGATAACACACTCACCATACTTATTCTTCAATAAATCGATTGTAGCGTGTGCTGTGTGGCTTGTGGCACCATCCTGTTGAAACCAGATCTCGTCTAAGTCCATATCTTCCAATTCGGGCCAAAATAATCAGTGATCATGGCGCGATATCGCTGACCATTTACAGTAACGTGACGATCGTTATCGTCGACGAAAAAATATGGCCCAATAACGCCGCGGGCATGCAAACCGCACCAAACAGTTATTTTTTGTGGATGAAGTGGTGATTCATGAAGCACATGCTGGTCATCATCCAACCAATAACGCATAGTTTGCTTATTGACGAACCCATTGAACCCAAAATCTTGGCGCATCTTCTCCAGAACCCAATCGGAGAACGTACGTCGCTTCAAATGGTCCATCGGTTTCAATTCTTGAGTCAGCTTGGTCTTGTATGTGTGTAAACCAAGATCCTTACGCAAAATATGCCAAATATGTGGTCTGAGCGATGCCTCATTCTTGAGAACGCCGTGGAATTGACTGATTTGGATCGTTTGCTATGGACGTCTGAACGGCAGCGATATTTTCGACACTTCGACCAACCCGTTGTCTCACTGACACGGCAACATCACACAACGGATATTGGAGTTAACGCTCTAAAAGTTGCAGTCACCGACTCCGAAAATCTGTAGAAAATTTTTATAATTTGCACACGTAGCTCGTTAGTGTACTTTACCATGATGAAAATGTTGAGTTCACTGAATAAATTGACAGTGACAGTTTGGTGATTAGTAAAAGAGTGCGTTCACAAATTAAATTCAAAGTTGTCAAGTCCCTAATGGAAGACCCTATACATACCTACCTACCTTGGGTTAAGTCCACTCCATTCTTGGATTAGATTCATGGAATACATCTTTCATATAGCATACAGGCTTAATGTAAAGGTTTGGCAAGTGAAAGACCAAGAAAGTAAGGAAAAACTCAAAGCCAGGAAAAAACGTTTCCAAGACAGATTTAAAAAGGAAACTGGCTTACACGCTGATATGCCACCCAACTGGCATACAAATAATGGAAATACGGCCACGCAATTCTTCCGAGACGAACAAAGTACGGCTGTAAAAGGGTTCCAAACTTTTTTAGAAAGCGCCCATAAAGTATTATTTCATGGCAGACAAGTGGTTGCTTGTTGCACAAACAAAACTTCCCGGTTGGACACGATCACGGATCCTCTTCATACACTTTTGATATCTTCAGATCTCTCTTAGCAAGTCTCAGGTGCATTATCACACCGATAACATTGTATATTTAAATGAACAGAAAAAATAAATAAATAAAAGCGTACAATTATAATTGATCCTAAATCCTTTCATAGAGAGTTGTGAGACGTATTGCTACAAACAGTTTACACCGCCAAGTTCCGTAGCAACAAAAAGTAGGAGCCACTCGTCTTAACCAACTGAAAATAAGAAAATATTAAATCAAGTAAACAACAACCTGGAAATATCTGTGTGTTGAAGTGTTACAGCAAGCAGTGTGGCCAGCGACATGGTACTAAACCAAGATGCTCTCATGTAAAATACTCGGTTAGTCCTCAAAATCATCATTTTAATCAGAAGTTTAAATTCACTTGACTCATTGTACCATTCACAGTTATACCAAGCGAAAGGTATTGCTTCGCTCTACACAAAAAAAAAACAGCAATCTTTTCGCAATTATTTTTAAATCATAGAAAACACTATATTTTCAGTGATTACCTCGTTAAACACCAGCTGACCATTAAGACAATAGATGACTACTTCATAACCAGCTGCTGCCATGTACATAACCATCCTTATGGCTATTTTAATATCATTCTCCTGTTGAATTTAAACGAAATGTAAAAAGATTTCCTTTAAAGGGATGTCCTTTTACGAACCAAGCCCACAGTTCCAACAAACATAACCACACCAAGGATGACCAGACTTAGAAGAAACTGCACCAAGCTTATATGCAAATACAGATTGTTGAACTCTCTGCAATATCTTTAAAAATGAAAAGTTATCGGTGTAAGGTAAATGTTGATAGAATTTATAATTTAAATAGAGCTTAACTGAAAAGTCCTATCATAATGATCAATGCACTGTCGCAAGTAATCCAGTCGTAGTTTCCTAGGTACCTCCGGAGAAGTCGTGAACGTAATCATGTATCGAAGGATTTTCATTAATGCCACACCATGTAGAGCGATTATTACGAAAATTCCGTCAAAACTAACCGCAGCTAGGACATGCAAAAATAACATACAAATGAGAAATCATATGTGTTTGTGTAAATCGGATTAAAATTACCAATCCCTGCAATGAATGTTGCACTCCCTCCGACAAACGTCAGGATTGCATAATTCGGCAGTTTATTCATTTTACTTTCCCAAAAAGGAAACAGCGTTGGATATGCTAAGTCGAGAATTTCCATAATTTCAGGTTATACTCGTAGATATGCATCGAAAATGATTAGATACTTACGTAGGATATTCGTGTGATTGGTGTTTCCTATATACCAGTTGAAAGCATTAACCACTTGAGCATTGAAAAAGTAATAACTAATGATAGCTATACACGCAAACATGTAAAAGTTGAACTGAAACTTTGCAATTTTCCAACAATCATCCAGAGTAGTCTTCGCCATTTTACGAAGTTTCTTGTTGTATGGGGTCTCTAGAAGGAGCCTCTACTAAGGACTATTTTTCGACTCATCTTCTGACTTACCCCGAGATAAAAATTCAACCTTGTCGATGAGCTCATGCGACTCTACCAATCTAAGTATTCGATAGAAACGATATTGAACAAAAATGATGTAGCTCAACTTGAGATTAGAGATTAATGTTTGCAACATTGTACAGATGCTCTATGAAAAAAAAAAACTTTATTTGTTTAAGTATTAAATGATAGGCTCTACTGACCTCTGAAATGATGGTGATGCTGTATTTGAATCGAAGTATATACCAAACATGGCCGCAGATATCTCCCCAACTGGCAACTATCAGAATAATGGTGATTCTGTGGATTTTTTTTTTTACAACAATATACAATAAATATTTATATATATAGATATGTATTAGATGGTACATTCGAAGAGAATCCTTAGCCTGTGATGGTGCTGTGATATTTATACCCAAGGCAAACGTTGAATTCTTCACATCTCGCATCCTCTTTTTGTTCTTAATTCTTAAAATACTTGGTTCTTCTAATACCATGATTTGAGTGGAATGAGTTCTATAAAATTTAAATAGGATATATGTTACATAGGAATACATATACATTTATTCTCGACAGAGTTTAGTGTTAAGATCTGGTAAACACAATTTTTTTTTCTACTCGATTCGAGGACAACTATGACTATGACAACTGCTATGGATATAAAGACGTAGGATAAGGACCTAATACCACTTAAAGTCTTTTGCAGATGTTTAAGCAGTATGCTAAATTTGACATTGAAATGATGAAAAGTTCCAACTTAAAGGCATCTAGAAAAGAAGACTTCCCCAATGAGTCTTCCAAAATACGTGAAAATGACATAATTGATGCCTACAAGACAGCGTGTAACTTATAAGGATGAGTTAGGACCAATTTATATACTTGTTACAGTCCAGGATAGAACTGGGTCTCAACCAACTCTTGTGGACGACCACGATAGGTAGGCTTGTAGGAAGAAGTGGCGGTTGGAAAGACCACCACACTTAAGCCTATTGGGCCATTGTGATGACAAATGGATTTGCGATCCTGTTACTATAGAACTAACTTGAGCTTATTATGAAGCACAAGAGACTGTTAACGTTTATATTCTTTAGATTATTTAAGTCTACCCTAAGTGGAGTTTTCTTCTCTGGGAGACATCTGGACATGTAGTTTCTACAGAAATTGTTTGAAATCGTTTGGCCAAGGCGCCAAGCCTTCTTGCATGCTTGCCTATAAGGCAGTGTCACATGATGACCTATGATGACGCTAAGCTATTTTTTGTTTAGAAGGATCAGAGCTCTTGGAGCGAGCTAGATCTAGCTGTTTAATCGCTAGACATGTTGTTGCAACAGTCAACCCAAGGTCTGTTCTTTTGTTAGCATCCAGCTTTAATATTGATTTTCACGTAGCTATTGGCATACCTATGCTACCCTTTTCCGTTAGAGTTCCGGCGAGTTCGTCGGCAATACAATTCCTTGGAATGTTTCCGTAGCCCAGTACATAACAAAGGTGAAGGTTGAACTGCTCTGCCATCTCCGTAAAAAATGATCTGCGTTCAAGGGCGGTTTTTAAATTTAATGAGACTGAGTCCAAGGACTAGATAGCGGCTTGACTATCCGAAAAGATGCGGATATCCTTTGCAAATATCACGTTTTTTTCAGCCAGAACTGTACTTCTTTATTCTCCAAAATTTCCGCTTGGAACACGCTGCAGTGATTTTTAAGACGGAAGGTGGTGCTTAGATATAGCTTATCTGAGAAAACACCGCTACCAACTCCGATATAGGTTTAAATCCATCTGTGTTAAAGTGGATTGACTTGTCCTTCATGAAAGCAACTTCCTCCCTGAAGGATCTTGAGGGGAAGCTTACATGAAAGTCTTTGTCAAACCAAAGTTCAGGCATGGTGATATTAAGAATATAAGAGTGGCCAAATATATGCGTTGTCCACTGTGTAGTCGCTTTAAAGCGAATTGCTGCAGTCGTAGCTACAATAGGCAATCAACCTTACTATCATCCACTTCCAGGTATATCAGTAGTTCATTAACCACTAAGTTCCACAGAAGGGAAGAAATGACACCACCTTGCGGCTTGCCTCTACTGACACATCTTTTAGTAGAAGCCGCATTCTGCTTGGAGTTGATTATTCTGCTATTTAGCATAAGACTGATCTACTTCCCAAATGAGTCCGTCTACCTGCAGATTTGACAGCGCAGTAGTAATTGTGAACTCCCTATACTGTAGGGATTGTTCGATGTGGCTAGTCAGTGAATACAGAGCCGTTGCCACCGACTTTCCTTTAAAGTTGGCATATTGAGTTATTGGCAAAAGTTTTGGATAAATTTTAACTCATATATGGATATCAATTAGTCGTTCTAGAGTTTTCAGAAGGAAAGATTATAGACTTATAGGTCTTATGAGGTCCTTTGGGACAACATGAGAGCACTTTCCGTCTTTTTTTTCTCCATTACAGTGGAATGTGGATCAGTCCTACACAACTCCTCATAATATTCTCTAGCTTAGGCAGGACCTTTGTTGCTTGGCGCCCAAGCAGTTTGTCTCTTGTAATCAGACCATGAATTTTGGTAACGGTTGCAGTAGTCCTGTTTGGGTTACTACTGGCCGCGAAAAGCGAACTACTCTGAAAGAGAGTGTCCAGTAGCAGATTGAGTGATTCATTACTTAGGGTTGTAAAATAGTCGTCGGGACAAAGGATTTGTAGATAGGAATTTTCTTAGCCGCGATGCCTCCGAGGTTTCTGCCACAGAATGATCTCTAGGATTGTCGCTTTGCCTTCCTCAATTCGTTTTTATATATTTTAAGGGATCTTTGTATAAGTACCAGGAAGTCACTTTTCTTATGCTTTTTGCAAGGTTGACAATTTTTCTGCAAGTGTTTCCAAGCGGTCCCAATGGCGATGTCAACCAGTGCGGCTTTTTCTGGCCTCTAGGTTTAATAAGAGGGCAGGAAGCAGCCAAAGCCTGATTGAGAGCTGGAGTTAATTCATTGAGTTTCATGTCAAGCTCGTTGATGTCACACGGGGTTTGAGAGTTCAAAGGATAGTGTTTCTGACAGTATTCCTTTGTGATTTAGACAGTCAGTTGTTCCGATAGTTCCGGAATGCTGGTTGGCTGAGAGAAGCATCACTCAGACTGAAATGGTTAGTACTTATAATTTAATCAAAAAGTGGCTTACCTCTATCGTTAATGTCGATACTGGCCCATATCTCGTAACGAGCTTTAACGTCGCACCCGATGATTAAACCAATTTATCACCAGGGAGAGGACCCACATGATCGTGGCTAAGATGTACTGATGCCAGCCAGTAGGTGCCTTGGCTAGTCTCTGGTCTGGAAACGGTTAAGTCGAGATCGTTGAGGTTAGAAATCCATTAAGGCTACGTTTCACTAATACACAAGCTCTAATCTTACCCTTGCCTCTTGTTCAGAGTTGAGCGTCCTAAGTCTATGAACCACCTTCTACGTTCCATGGTTCCTGTATTAGGATGATGTCCTCTGCATTTCTGGAAAGACGCAGAATAAATGTGGTCGAAGCCTTTTTTGAGTGGTGAAATTAATTTGGAGAAACTGTATACCGTAACCGTATACAGAGTCTTCCGATTCTCAACATGTGCCCAAGACCTCATGTTCTTCCTCTTATGGTATAGAATCTCTTCTTATGTCCTGTCTATTTCTGGGAAGGATATCGACGCTCCAAGATCTAAGGTTGTATTTTAAGTTTCAGTAAGAGGAAGGGGAGGTCGGTTTTAGGCATCCAATTCATCCTTTTTATAACCCTTTGTTGAATTGAATCGAAACCAAACCAGATCATGCCTTTAGTCTGCGCTAGAGAGTTAAGGAATTCCTTATTGATCACAATCACCGCGCATCTATAAGGGCCCCTTAGTTCTTCCAGTTTCGCCACTTTCCAGTCATGAGTCGAAAGAGTTGGGTTGCTGGGCCTGATGATCTCCAAAATGCTTTCTGTGGAGAAGGTTTCGACTGAAATCCAGGTGCGTGTTTTAGGCCTCTTAGGGGTATCCTCCCTAGGCACGACTTCGAGTCTTGCACCTGGCCAAATCTCTTCTTATCTACTTATGGCTTTGGTGAAAAGATCCAGAGAACTTTGATTATTTGATTAGCACATGCGATAAGTTTAACTTGGCCTTGTAGCCAGCCAGTGTCGTTTATGATGGCAGGTGGTCCTGGGTTTTCCCCGCATGATGGCCAAAAAGTTGCCCGAAAGCTTCAACTTGAACAACTGCCACCATTCAGGTGTTATTGAGATTTTTTTAAAACTTCGCTAAAAGACCTCAAAGTTGTACTGTTGAATGGCCCAGAGGTTTTGGTGTTACAAAGTTTGGCCATTTTGGGAGCCCGTACGGTTTTGGGCGGAACCAAAAACGAGGTTTTTCTCTAATGCGTTGTTCCTCTGGTTCGAAATCAAAGACCTTAGGGCTGGAGCGTTGGTGCTCATTCCTAGTCTTTTAGGCGATTAATACCCATTTTTGCGACCAAGTTGATATCACTGTATAAAGTTCGCCGGTAAATCTCCTTCTCCAAAAGTCAAACGGGTCCAAAGACCACTCAAAGAATTAAGCATTCCAAACAGCCAAGTATATCTTTAGCGACCTTCACTTAGTGTTTTTTAACAATCCCTTGTTGCTCATTTGCCTTCTTAGGTCAAAGAAACATCGATTGGTCGCTGATTACCTCAAAGTTGAAGCTGTCTATTGTGACGTTCTGTCTGATTCGTCTATGATGTGTAAACTCATTCCAATACTTTCGATTGAATTAGTGGCAGCTCGCTGAGCTCTGCAAATAATGTTCATATCATCAGCGTTTGCAAGTAAATGTACAGACTTTTGGAAAATTGTGAATCTTGTGCTAGATTATGAGTTTCGCACGATTTTTCGAGTAATAAATAAGTTTATAAATAAAAACAGCGCATCATTCTGCTTAAATCCTTTTAGGAGATTGAAGGTATCGGAGAGATTATTTCCGACTTTTATGGAATAGCCAGCATCCTCCATTGTCATTCTGTTCAATCTATGGCTCTGTATTGCTTGCCTCTTTAGATGCTGCCGTATGCGGCCTTTAAATCAATGAAGAGGTGGTTTCTCTCGATTTGAATTTCTTGGGTTTTTCTGCAGAATCTAATGTAGAGTGGGTGATTTGTCCGATTTTGGATTTAACAGACGTAAAACAGCACAAGTTTTAGGACTTCCAAGGTAGTTTTAGAATGCAAAACATCATTAAGCGCAGTTAGAAGACAGAATTCACAAAGTCTTGTCTTAGTCCCAAATCAAAGTGGGATCACGGAAATAAAATCGCCGATGACCTTGCCAGCAAGGCTCAGAGGAAAGTTTTTCAGAACCCGAAGTTAGGTTAAGTCTGTCTGCGCCTTCAATTAAGGCTTCCATTGAAAGTAAGGTTTCATATGAATACAATTGCAAATAAGCATGACTCCTCAGGTAGCAGGACAGGACAGACCAAACAAGTGCTGCCGTCAACATGAAAGATTGCGGGTTGCTTACTGGCGTCTTGCAGGGGCATTTCACCTTTGCTATGCACTAATTATTCTGGGCATAAGTGACACAACATCTTGCGACAGCTGCCGTGAAAGTGACGATGAATCAGGAAAATGGTGCCAAAGTTCCATTCTTCAGGCATATGTTCCTACTTTCTACCAACCAAGTTTTGGAAATAAGTTTATTCGTGCTCTTTATCAAGTCTTCAAACGGCGAGTTAGTTATCACCGTACGGTCCATCAGCCTTCCATCAGCTTGCATATTGCTATCCTATCTTTATTTTGGTCAGTTGAATGGATCTCTTGACTTTCACCGCACAGGTTGAATAATTCATTCTGCGGGAGAGCTGAATTTGGTTGTCCTTGTCGCAGAAGCCTACAGAAGCCCATGTGCGTCCCTCTTCTTTTACTCATAGAGCTCACAGGTCAATCTCCTGGCTAATATCAAAAATCAGCGAATGACGAATAGAGCGCACTCCTAGTTGATATAATGAGGACTAAACTATTGTAAGCCACATGATCTGTGTAACTATGCTTAACACGTCAAGCATTAAGCAAAAGTGGCACCTGATACAGAGTTAGACATCAAACTCAGATGTTGAAATAACGCAAAAGAGCGAAGAAAAGATCTTAAAGTGATCTTGGGCGAACCATCAACAAACCAGGGTCGACTTTTGGTGTTAGAATTGTTCAGGAATAAAAAACAGAAAAATCTATTTAAACCGGCATCAGCGGCATCACGCTATTATAATTCAGGCGGTCAGAGCACAATGGGTCTAAGTGCAAATTTTATAAAAATCGAGATAAGTGCGTACATAGCCACATGAATGACATTATTTCTTTAATCCACAAAAGAAACAAGTGTAGGCTTACTTGGTAGTGAGATCTATCGGGAAAAAGGATAACTACTCATTATTTAGTAGTTTTTTTTTTTAGTTAAACAAGGATTTCTCAAAACTGTTCTACTGTGAGTTAGACCCCTTGTGCTCTGAACCCCTCAATTATATTGTCTTTGTTTTAAATCCGCAAACCTAGTTATATAAATATTTTTGGAATGAGTCATTTTGATTTGTTTTAGATTATCAAGAATGAGATGACGATGTCGCTCATATAATTAGGGTTGGGAGGCTTAAACAGCCTGAAGTGACACGTAATATGATGAACAATTCTTCATAATGAATAAAGATTTCCGTTGTCCTCAATTTCCGTCCTTGTTGTTTAAAAGAAAGTTTATAGCTCTTAAAACACACTTTTTATGTATTTATACACGCTACATAATTTAATGATTTAAAAAATGAAAAAGACTAAAGTATTCGAAAAATACACGCAAATTCACTGAGAACTAGGTGCTATATCTATCAGCAATTATTTGGTTTCTGTATGTTTTATTTTTGAGGAGGTATTTGAAAAAAAGAAATTAATATTAAAAAATTCCAAAATTTAAACAAACACAGAACTAACACTGATTCTTGCGGCCCCAAAAATATATTGTAGATTTTTTTTTAGCACAATTTACATTCAAGATTTTATTAAATATGTTCACTGCTTTTTTTTCCCTCTTAATTGTTTAGCTTTGAAATATATATGGTATTCCTAACTGCAGGTTAGTTATTTTTTCTTATAGTTGATTTCAAACTTTTAAAATTACTGAAAAATTGTTTGGAAACTCTAGCGTTATTGTCCTTTTATAAGGAAAGTTTTTACAATCCAACAGTAATCAACAAAATTTAATAATTAACCTGCTCGTTAGGGTGCAGTTGAAATTAATTTATTAATAATGGACTTTCCCATAGAGTGTGTTTCGTTTGATAACTTGAATTTTCTACTCCAAGCCCAAAGACCTTCCCTAATTGAAACATGCACCTTAAAACGTTAAATTTTATTCGTATTTTAGTTTCGACCGATATAAAAGAGTTATTCTTGTGAGCCTAATCCACCAAATCGTTGAATAATTTTGAGCAATGAACACTCTCTGCCTTAAGACTCCACTACTGTGGAACACCATATGCAGCAAATATTATTCAAATGAATCAACATATTCATTACTGACGACCTACTCTAGAACGACAAAATGACAACGACATTCAGATCAGCAACCTGTTAGGATTACTAACTAACAATTCGGGCTGAACCTGGGCTCCAACAAATAGGCCTGTCCAGTGTGCCTACGCGGAGTCGGATAAAGTCTTCGAGTCGGAGAAATGGCTTCCATTCGATCTAGGTATACCATATATTATATCCTAGCCATCTCACGCGACTGATGTGTAGTTTTCTAACTATGTACATCGACGTCGCACAGCTCGTAGGTGTTGAATCTTCTCCTCCAAAGCCCATCAACGCAAAGAAGACCGAATATCTTACGAAGAAATTTTCTCTTTAAGCAACCGAGGTTATCTTTATTCGCTTTTGATGGAGTCCATGCTTCAGCACCATAAAGTAGGACTGGAATGATCAAGGTCTTATATAGAATGCCTTTAGCTGTTCGATTGACTTCTAACACATGGGCTGAAAAGTCAGTTTTATATATAATTGCCTTCGAGGGCGAAACACTGATTGAAACGATTTTTCAATCTTTCGATACCAGTTTCGTAGTACGATTTCGGTTTAGCCTCAAAATAGGCCTCTGTTTCGGCAATTACTTCTTCATCGGTCTTAAATCTCTTTCCGGCGAGCATTCTTTTGAGGTCTGCGAACAGGAAATA
Source organism: Volucella inanis (assembly GCA_907269105.1). Classification (NCBI taxonomy): domain Eukaryota; kingdom Metazoa; phylum Arthropoda; class Insecta; order Diptera; family Syrphidae; genus Volucella; species Volucella inanis. The sequence continues at coordinate 128,842,039 of OU026154.1, forward strand.
GTCGCTGGGGGCCAAATCTGGAGAATACGGTGGGTGGGGAAGCAATTCGTAGCCGAACTCATTCAATTTTGCCATCGTTTTCATCGACTTGTGACACTGTGCTGTGACATTGTCTTGATGAAACAGCACTTTCCTTTTCTTCAAATGCGGCCGTTTTTCTGCGATTTCGTCCTTCAAACGCTCCAATAACGCAATGTAATAGTCTGCCCCTTTTGGAGATAGTCGATGAAAGTTATTCCATGTGTATCACAAAATACGGATGCCATAACCTTGCCAGCCGACTGTTGAGTTTTTGGTCGTTTTGGACGAGGTTCGTCGTCTGCTCGCCACTCAGCTGACTGCCAACTTGACTCTGGTGTGAAGTGATGGAACCAAGTTTCATCCATTGTCACATACCGGTGCAAAAATTCGGCTTTATTGCGGTTGAACAGCTTTAAACACTTCTCTGAATCATCAACACGTTGTTGTTTTTGGTCAACTGTGAGCAAACGCGGCAATTACTTTGAACAGAGCTTTCGCATATCCAAATATTCGTGTATGATATATCCAACACGCTCTTTTGATATCTTCAGAACCGCAGCTATCTCAATCAACTTCACTTTACGGTCATTCGTAATCATTTTGTGGACTTTTTGATGTTTTAATCTGAAACAGCCTCTTTTGGACGTTCACTGCGTGCATCATCTTCGGTGCTTGTATGACCACTTTTAAATTTTTCAACCCACTTGCGAATGGTTCGTTCGGCTGGTGCAGAGTCAGGATAACACTTATCAAGCCATTTCTTTGCATCAGCTGCATTTTTTCCTATCAAAAAGCAATGATAAATCAACACACGAAATTGCTTTGAATCCATTTTTTTCACAATAACAAAAGTTGCTTCACTCACAACGCTATATCTGGAGAACTAATCGTCCGACAGCTGTCAAATTTATACACGTCTCTTTTGAAGGTTGGTACTAACTGAAAATGGTATGGATATAATTCAAGTGGTGCCCTCTCTTTTCAGCCCATGTGTTAATTATACTGAGGTATTGTGTTTGCAGATTCGAAAGCACATCCAGGGTAGACAAAACCCTTTACTAGCTTCAAGCTATAGCTGTCGACTGTGACATTTTGTCCAATTCGTCGATATTGTACAGGGTCATCCATTTTGTGGTTCCATAAGTAAATTTAAATGAAATACATTTATGAATTAGATTTTGATCAAATTTTTATTTCATTATCCTCCTCGTGAATTTTTGCAAAACTGGATTCATGCAACGTAATTTTCGATGACTTTTTGACACATATCGGGCAATAACTCGACTATACCACCTCAAAACGTTCCCGGAATTTATTCAGAAAATTAAAAATACAAGTTTATTCATCTAAATCTATAATATCCCCTTCAAAGTAATCCTCATCGACTAACATACAACACATTTATGCCAGCGCTTGATCCAATCCTCGAAACATTTTTTATATTCGGTTTTCGGTATGTCCATCAGTGCTTCCTGCGATTTTTCCATTACTTCCTCTCGGCTGTTGAACACGTTCGCCGTAGTGGTTTTTTAGCTCGATTGAATAGAAAGAAGTCACAGGGAGCCGAATCAGGTGAACTCGGTGGCTGTTGGATGGTATTTATTGCATTTTTCGTCAAAAAATTATGAAAACCGTGAGCATTGCCTTATTTTTTGACTGAAAACGACGTGTTTTTTTTTGGTTTCGGCTCATTTGGTGAGCGCCATTCACTTGCCTGATGTCTGGATTGTGTGTAGTACTTACCCACGTCTCGTCTCCAGTAATGATACTTTTGATGAATGTGGGATCGGATTCAGCCTCGCAAATCATCTCTTTTCCGATGTCATCACGGTCTCTTTTTTGCATGAAATTGAAGTCTTTTAGCACCAACTTTGCTTCTACACGACGGAAACCCAAATCATTAACCAGAAGGCCTTGGACGGATCCACAGGCAATGTCCTAGTCCTCCGCTATCTCTCTGATGGTTCATTTGAGGTTATTGACCAATATTTCTTTTACTTCATCAATGTTTTCGTCGGTCTGCCACTGCGTTCATCATCTTCGATTGACCTACGACCACTTTTGAACCGCTCGTGCCACTGGTAAACGACCGTTTTCTTTAGAGAATCATTGCCGAAACACTTTTAGAACATTTCCAACGGTCGCGCACCATTAAATCCGTTTTTTACGCAAAATTTGATACAAGTTCGCTGTTGCAAATTTAAATCCATTTCTAAAATTGTAAAAAATCGCCAACACACACGAAGATAGATGTACTCATGGCTACGTAACTTTTTCAAATATCAAGCTATGACGCTAAGATTTAGAGGGAATGTCTACAACAGGTGTACCAACTTAACAAAAAAAAAAAAAACAGAACTGAAATCGGAACAATGGGAGCGCCACACAGTGGGTATTCGTTTTCAAAACGTCAAGCGTTTGGAGATTGTCTGCATAAAGACGATCTTTTGCATAGCCCTACAAAAAGAAATCCAGTTCACATTACCAAAACGCGAAATATTCAAAACGGGTCTTGTTGTGTGAGATGTGACACCGTCTTTCTTCCACATCTTCGTCTTCGATTTGAGGCCGAAAAGATTCGGATAACATTTGACTATAGCGTTGAGAATTGACGGTGATGGTGGTTCTACGCATTCCGTGGTCAGCTGGATTTAATTCTTGAGTGATCTTCCAAAATACGACGTAATGTTCCGTAAGACAAGCTCAAATGCTGTGCTCGTCGTGAAATCGATTTTCTGTAGAACGTGCATTTCGATGATGAATAGACCAAAAGACATCTGTAATAGAACCAGTCTTTTCGTATTTTTTTTTTACAGTTTTGCCTCCGATGGACGATCACTAGTAGTGTATGTTGGCGCAGTTGAGGGGTCTATTTTTTTGTGAGTCAGGCAAACGATGCTGAGATTCAAATCATCAGGAATACACTCTTCTGACCAGATCTGAGAAATAAGTTGATGTATGCGCTTCACATAGTCATTTCCAGCCCCTTTGAATACCTCGGCTAGAAAGCTGTCGGGTAGGTGGGCAGGTACTCGTGGCAGGTGGCGGTTCACCATAAACCCAAGTAGCACTAAAATGTGCCTTTTTGTTACCACAACTCGTGTGACCTGGTTGATGATATGTGCTGTTGAGGATGTGATATAGTCGGTGCCTAAATAAAGTCTGTGAAGTTAAAAAAATGGATTAGATCACGTATTCCTTTACCCAAGATGTCGTTAAGGTCATCAAAGAATAGTTGGATTAATGCACGCAGTCTGGCTCTTTTTAGTGCCTGACATTTGCGGAGGAAATTTAAGAGAGTTTCTTTCTCATTTTCGTTCCCGCAACTTCGACAGTGGGCGTTGTTAGGGACACCTTGTTTGGCTGCATGGTCTCCAATTGACCCATGGCCCATGATTATCGCCGTGATTCTAGCGATATCTGGCCGGATTTTGTTTAGTAGGCCTTTTGTTTTATTCTTATTGCAAGTCAGCCACATCATCCTTGATATGGAGTAGTTAGTTAACGCCCTCCATTGAAGATTGGTCTTTTGCAGAAAGTGTAGCTAGATTTATACTTTAACCGTTCCTAGCGGAATGTACACACTCGTTTCCTTTTATGTCAATGTGCCCTGGAACCCAGACAGCGTCACCCTAAAACGTTCGCCACTCCTGCAACAGTTTGGAGGATTGGTAGCCGAGTCGATAGCTTTGATAGGGGCTTGACTATCTAACATATGAGGGCAAGTTCGTTCCGGCGCTACTGCTCCAGTTTTGAGGATATGGTAGAAGATTCGATAGCTTTGAGAGCGACTTGGCTTTGTATGAGGATAACAATGTTTTGTTTTTGCGTTGTGTTACCTCCGAGTTGCGTGTAAGCCTCTCGGATTGCTAGTAGTTCCGCCTAGAACAGGCTGGCAAAATCCGGTAAGCGCTATATTATAAATGTTTTCAGTGATTTCGAGTAAAAACGAGCCCCCACCCCGCAGTTTGCCTTCGATCCGTGGGTGTAGATGACGTTGTTTAGGTTTAGTTTGGGTGTATTGTAGTGGGTTGGAAACGTGACCATGCCGTTTGGTAACGAGCCCAGGATGTTGCAGATTCTTTGAGCCTGACTGCGCTACATAGAGCGATATTTTTATTGTGTAGGTCGAGGGGTAGAAGATGCGTCCGTTGGCACTCGTGGTGCCTAGGAAACCTTTAACTTCACCACCTTTGTTGAATTTCAGCTTAGATATTTCCATACTTACTTCATTTTGGTCGGGTGGACGGAAGTTTAGGCTATTATTCGTGCGTCAACAGAAGAATTATTCCTTATTATCAGCACCGATTGTGACTCTACTAACTCTGCTAATGTCATAATGTGAACCATAGTTCTTGCAAATGATGTCAACTATCATTGTCCTTTGACATTCATGTTAAAGACGTTAGTAGCATCGCCACTGATTTTCGGTACTTGATTATGGCGGCATAGGAGTTGTTGGAATATTGCGGAATACACGTTCGGCCAAGATATTGCCAGTCTCTTGCGATTGCAACCCTTCTACATTAATTCTTTTCATAGAAATTCTTCTTGGTGTGGTGCTTGGGTGGTGATGATCTGGTGGTGATCTGTGTTAATGTTGATTATCTGGAGAGTACAGAGGCCCAGAACACTGGAGACATGCCTTCCGTCGACTGCAAGATTAATATGGTTTCGTTATCGAGAGATCACCATATAATACGAGTGATAATTCGTCCTGGCGCAAAGTCAATAATCCTAAGTTCGTTGCCACACGTGACGTCATGTAGGCTATACCTACCAACTATAATACTGAATACGTTCGAATTTTCTTTCTATGGATGCATGGGCGCATCTTAAACTTAAGGAAAATGAAGTAAAAATTTACTCATGCTAGTAATATTGACCACCACATGGAGGTAAAGCAAGCACTACGCTACAAACTTAAGTTTCGATCAATCGCTGCGTAGATCACCTGTAATACTACCTCTATCGCAGATCCTAAGAAAAATATTGGAAAAAATCTATATTGATACCCATCACCTCTCTATCGATTTATAGATGGCATATGGAAGAATTTAAGGAAACCAGCCTTGACGATGAAGAACGTTCGCTGTTCCGAATGAAAGCAATTACACCGAGGTCTTTGATCGAAAAACGGATTCAAACAAGGCGCTGTTAACCATAGGAGCATCATTTTCAAAAGTCTGTGCAACTGTTTGACGTTTTAATGCAGAACGTAGCGAGCTGTTACTGGTGCATTTGCGAGTACTAGAAAAAAAGTGAAAATGAAGGCAAAGCCAAGTGCAGCAACAGATCATAAAGTTTCAATTCCAATATGAGATTTCATTTTGAATAATCGGCTTTCTTTCCATGACAGTACAGTTTTTGACAAATGACAAGTAAGAACTACGTCATCAATACAAATCATTAAAACTGCTAAGATTCACTACAAAATGATGGAAAATTCACTGAAAGAAGTCGAACATTTAATAGTTTCCCCGGGCGACATAAGATAACTTATCGTCCAGCAATTCTTAAATTGGTTCAAAAATTTTAGCTATTGAGACAAGTTAGTGATGAGAACAGAAATCTCTCATAATGTAGATCTCAGACGTTAGGCATACAAGACACACACAATATCTCCCCGAATCATGTATAAGGACTTGGCTCATAAGGTCTATAAGGTTCAATTAACGCAAGGACTAAAGCCACATTTCCACCTTCAAGGCTTTGCAAATTAACAGAATTTTTCACATTTAGAGCTTAAAAGATTCAAGAATAATTGCCGAGAAGCATCGCTGTCCATAAAGTGTTACTGTGCGATCTTATTTCTTCGCAAAATTAAGCGTGTGTGGCTGTTATTTTTATTTTTATTTGTATTTTTACGGTTTCGTAGCCAAGATATTTATTTAAATTGAAGCACTCAAATCCAACATCCTTGCTGATATCGATGAAATAGAGCCTCAAATGTGTAAGAATGTGATAAACAATTTTGTCTGGTTATGCAACGGGATCGGGGGGAGACGTGTGAAGATTGTTATGGATTTAAGGGAAGACGGATAAAGATTGGATGGCAAGATTATTCGTTTAAGGCGTACGAGGCCTAGTTGCCTAGTTGAACCCCAAGTCCAGCCGGATCTAACTAACATCAACTGACAACTTGAATTGCAACGTAGGGTATGACATAAATCGTTCCATAACACCAGTATCTACTTAAATCGTTTTTGCGTTTAATGACTTACTCGTGCACCATAAACACATTCCCTGTAACTTGGGCAGACGTATAATTTTTTGCACGTGGAAAGTTCTCAAAAGATAATCTCATTTTGTTGATCAAAAATGTTAAAAACAATCTGATTTGTAGGCATTAAGTGACCTCAGGAGTGTGTAAAGCTCCTGAGAGTAATGGATGGGGTTCGGTTGATTGGTTGAATATCTGTAATTAAAATCAAATTGTTAGGCGCATCAAGTTGTGGAAGGCAATTGATTGATTGCGTTTAGTTGGTACGTTGTTTTGAATTCCTGAAGCAATTATCACTGCTATTTAGTATGAAAATTAATTAGACCTGTATATCCTGGTATATCATGTAAAGCGATTAACCATTCACATTATTCCGACTAAATGAGATTCACACTCTCTGCAACGAAGTAATTTTTGTTGTTGAGAAACCGCCAAATTTATTAAAGAAAATCTTACAGTTTTCGGATTTTTCGATAAGGTTTGGCGTTTAGATTTTGGTACAAAATAAATAAGGAAGAGATCTAAAAATATGATGAACCAACTAATGGCTACGTATAAAAATAGACGCACTGTTGACAACACTAGCAAATGTTTGAAAGACAACGACCTTCAGATCTACAGACACTTAACAGGTTACGTACTAGGTGGAGTGAAAAGTAACCTCCGTGACCGCCAGAATGTGCTGCTACTGCAAAAAGGGTTATGGTTTTTGGAGTCCGTTCATATTTGGGCAGACATGCCAAATTTCAGTGCGATACTGTCTTTAGTTTTGTTTTGACAGCTGATTGTTGTTGACGTGTTTGGCATCATGTTGAGTATGGACAAAAACTATCTCTCATAAAACATTATTATTTGAGAGGCAAAATGGCGAAGGAAACAAAAGCAAAGCTGGATAAATATTATGGGGCTAATGTTGCATCAGATTACATCGTCAAATATTGGTTTCGAGAGTTTAGTGGTCGCCGCAACTCCACTACCGATCAAGTCCGCAGCGGCAGGCCCTCAGATGCGGTTACAGAGGACAACGTCAAAAAAATACATGAAATGGTGTTGGCTGACCGGAAAGTGAAGGTGCGCGAGCTAGCAGATATCACAAAGATTAGTTCTGAGCGCATACGCCACATTTTGGGCAATATTCTGCATATGAAAAAGTTATACTGCGGCTGGGTGCTGCGCATACTCACTCCTGACCAAAATCACGAATGCGAGAGCACTTCGAAAGAGTGTTTGGACTTGCTGATGCGGAATCTGGCGGACTTTTAGCATCGATTGGTAACTGTTACACACCAGAAAACAGAATGAGTGCCCGGCAATGGACTGAAGCCGACACGAGTGCTCCGAAGCGGCCGAGGGATTGTCATGGCATACTCTTCGTGGACTACCTCAAAAAAGGAAAAACCATCAACAGCGAGTATAACTGTGCATTAATGGAGCGATTGAAGGCCGAAATCGCTGCAAAACCGCCTCACATGAAGCGAAAAAAATTTTGTTTTTGCAAGTCAATGCACCAGCGCAAAAGAGCATCGCAACCACGGCTAAAATCAATGACTTACGGCTCCAGTTGCTGTAGCATTAACCGTGTTAGCCCGATTTGGCTCCCTCAAATTATTATCTCTTCCCAAACCTCAAAAGATGGCTCATCAATAAAAAATTAAGCTCACGCGAGGATATCATCGACGCCAAGGAATAGTATTTTGCAGACCTTCCGGAAAATTACTTTTCTAACGGAATCAAGAAGTTGGAGAATCGCTGGAATAAGTGTATCAAACTAAGAGGGGACTATATTTAATATAATTAAAAAACAATTAAAAATTTTTTTTTTCATTCCCAAGGAGGTTACTTTTCACCCCACCTAGTACAACCAAATAATAAGTAGAAGCTCTTGACTGCTACCACGCAGATATCACCCCCATCTTAGAAGTGCGATAAGATAGCCCAGACATAGGGAGGATGAACAATTGTGATACATTTCTACTATGCTATTTGCTACAAGGAAAAGATACAGCGCTTTCTTGAATGCGCATTTGCATTTGGAAGACAAGGATGACGCCGATAAAGAATGTTTCTACGACAAGACAATAAGCAATGTCAAAAATATACGGCAGGATAGGAAAGGAATACATCTTTAGTAATACAGTTGATAAACATAGCTTACACAACACCACGTCTGGATGTTGACTTGCGGCGGGACGAAATATTAAAACAGGAACAACACGGTTCCTGCCACGGAACGTGGCAGTCTCCGAATAATCGAACGCTAAATCAAATCATTTTGCGATAGCCGTACGGCATGCCTTCAATATTCTGAACGGGCAATCAAAACTGACCCGGATCATCACATTTTTGCAGCTAAGGTGCAAATGCGAGAACATTTAACGAAGAAAAGCTGCAGTCGCAAGGGACCACCATAATCTTCGCCGAACGTGTATCCCGAAATCTCTCAACAACTCCTATGCCGCCAGCATCAATTACTGAAGACCAGTGGCAACGCTACCAAAGTACCATAAAAGATGGCGCAACTGATATTCCGGGTTTCATCCAACCACTACCAACAAACCCCTGGTTTGATGAAGAATTCCGGCAAGAAGCCCACAAATGGCAATTCAACGAATGGAGAAAACTGCATGTGAACTCTACAAGCACAAAAAAACGGGAAAAACATAGGCTTCTTCAGAAAAAGAAAAAAAGACGCGTACGATCGAAGATATTGATAGGTTTTACCCCAGGAATAACGTACGGAAATTTTGCCAACACATAAAAAGAACATGTCAAAGCAATATCTAAGCTAAAATCAAACAAATCAAGTTGTGCTCCGTAACTTTCATCAACGATCTCTTGTCTGCTATTTCTAATCCAATATATTCCTTTGCAGACGACAGTACTATCTGCTTTTCATATTCTTTCCTAGACTCACGTCCATTTTCTTCGAAATGGTACCGAATCTTAGGCTCATTAAATTCTAAAACATACAGCGTAACAAATTGGGGAACTACTTACCGATCGAGCAGGGAGCCAAGTCTGGAGAATACGGTGGATTCGCCAAATGTGATTGTTTTTTCTTCAAATCGCCATTGAATCGGCCCAGTAAATCGACGTAGTATGCTCCTAAGATTGTTTTTCCCTTCTCCAAATAGTCAACGTGTATCACACCTCGCGCGTCCCGAAAAACGGTGGTCATCACCTTTCTGGCCGAAGGCACAATTCTCGCCTTATTTGGAGCACGTTCACCAGGTAAAACTTATTATTTCGATGTGTACCATCTGCCTCTGGTGTGTACTAATGAATCCAGGTCTCATCGACTGAGACTGAGATGCAGAGACTCGTCCGGATTTCGAGATTATATGGCTTAAAGAGATTATACTTAATGATGGTGTACTCAGTACTCAGTAGCGCTACATATCTTTCAATCCGGGTACTTATCAAACAGCCCTCGTATATCACCAACATATAACCAAATAGGTGCTTCTTTTTGAATTGTATGTCATTTTGACAATGACAGCTTGTTGTCGCCAAAAACTAATTTTGCTTTTTATAACAAGCATGAACGAATTTATAATATTTGTAATAATGCATAATGTAAACGCCCACCAAAAGAGAACACACTGAATGCATTCATTTTCGTTGACTTTGATGAATTTTCTAAGCTAAGAGGAAATTTCCTTCATATTTAATTTGAGGTTCCCATTTGGTAGGACGTACTTAAAGAGGATACAATTGGTAAGATACAGTTTTATACATTATTATAATATAATCTAATAATAGAATTTTAGAATATTAAACAATATAAGACCACAAAACGGTGTTCGATATATTCCTACTGAGTGCGCATGCCCCACCAAGAACACAGCTCTTTTCCGCTTAAAATTTTAGCTGTCAGTCAGCATTATACCTCCACAGAACGTTGGGAAATATTGCAAACTTATTTCATAATTATATCCTGTGTTGCTCAGAAAGTGCGTTTATTGAAAATAAGTTTTGGGAGAAATGAAGTAGGTACCGACCGCGCCTACCGTACGCAAGTTATTGCAAAAAGGTCAAAATTTAAAACGTGGACTTGGACAATCTTTGGTTTCAGAACGATGGCGAGTCATGCCACACAGCCCATCAAAAAATCGATCTTTTATGCGCTAAGTTCATTAATCATATTATCAGGCGCCTTGGCGATGTCAATTGACCGCTCGGAGCTGCAATTTGACCCCGTTAGACTTTTTTTTTGTGAGTTGCCCTTTAAGACCGATTTTATGAGGACAATTACAACCTCCAATTTATCCTCCCTAATTGTCATTCGTAAACATTTTAAGAATACTCAAATCGGCTTGAGCCCGCCTTAATTACAATATAAAAAAAAATATATTTATCAACTTTTAGGCGGTCAAACAGACAGAAAACAGGATCCAAAGGTTTAGATGATTCTCACATATAACGTGTCATCCAGAGAATGACGAAAAGAAAAAAACGATGACAACTAAACAAAAAGCAGGAGAGCCGGGAGATAAAACAGACGACGAAAAGACTAAAGGAAGAACAGGATTGTATGGCTCCTCAAAAACAGCCGGACAATCTATATGCATGCAGATTCGACCTCACTTCCTCACCTGTTATTGTTTAAGAAAAAAGTTTTATAACTCTAAGGAAACCATCCTTTATAAGATAATGACAAACCAAAGCTTGTACAGCTCGCCCAAACAAAGCAGAATACTTTCATTCAACCTTTTGCTAGTACTATATTTATTCACTATTTTGTTTACAATTCTCTTAGGTCTAGACACATTTTCAAATTAAGAGTTGCTTGTATGGCTTAAACCTAATCATCAAGTACCACATTTCTCAGGAACAGAAAATAAGATCCACTAGTTTTCATCAACTGCAAATAAAAAAGCAGATCACGTAAAGTATTATATATTTCTCTCAAATAACATAACCCACCCCAAGTAATGTATTTAGCGATACAGTACTAAACCAAGATACCTTCAAGGAGAAAACTTTATTAGACCTTAGAATCATCATTTTGATCAATCCCTTAAATTCCATCGACTCGTTATACCACTCGCAATTATACCATGCAAATAGAGTGGCCTCACTCTAAAAGTATCTCAAATTTTATTTCAAACTTCAATCAAAGAACTCTTTTACAAAAAACCTGATTTGTAATAAACTGCCCATTAAAACAGTAGATTGATACTTCACTGACCACCGATATAAAGTAGATTAACATTTTTAAGATGACCTTCTTGTTGCTTTCCTAGAAATATAGGAACACTATTAGATAAACAGGTAGATGGGAGCCTAAATCGTATACTAACAACACTTAGAGAGGTCTGAAACATCAACACTCCAAGCACTATCAGACTCATGAGCAAAATGAAAAGACTTATGTGTTGATATAGGTACTGCAACTCTCTACAAAACCTGTAAAGCAGGACTCTAATAAAACTTACACTTCGTCAAAGAACAGAAACTCAACTCATTTATTCTTCGGTCATGATCAATACACTGGCGTAGATAGTTCAGTCGCAGATACTTGGGCAAATCCGGTGATGTTGTGAATACGATCATTTCTTGGAGGATTCGATAAAGCATCACTGCATGCAGGGCTAGGGTTATGTAAATTCCATCAAAACTGACCGAAGCTTAAAGTAAATGGAAGTTTTTTTTTTTAAATTTTATCGAAGGATGAGAAAGAGTTTACCTATTCCGGCAATTAACTCTGCACTCATGCCAAAGTAGGTCATCATAATATAGTAAGGCAGCTCTTTTGTTTTGTTTTCCCACAATGGATAGTACGCTGGTAGGGCTACAGAACAAGTAGATATCCATTACCACCTATCTGATGTCAAAGCTTGCAAATTTACTCACCTAAGACAATTGTATGATTGTCATTTCCTATGTACCAATTGTAGGCATTCGTAATTTGTGAATTCATAAAATAATAGCTGATGGTAAAAATCACAGTCATCAAATAGAAATCACACTGTCTCGTCGTAAAAGTCCAACTATCGTCAAGAATCCTTTGCGCTTTTTTACGAAGACTTCTGTTATGACGTGACTCTATGAAAGGGAAAGAAAAACTTCTTCTTCCAAAAAAACCTCAAAACTAACTCCTTCAACTTACCTATGGATAAAAATTGTATCTCATTGATGAGCTCATGCGTTTTAACCAATTTAAAAATTTTGTAAAATCGATTTTGAATGGACACAAGATATAAAAGCTTTCCCAGACCTATAGATGTTGAAAGCATCGTACAGATACTCTTTGTTAAATGAGGTAGAAACGTTGTCGTTTATTTTTTATTAATTTATTTTGAACTTAACATAAACTTACTTCCATTATTACGTCAACGCGTTCTATATACTGAATGGTGAAGCAGACACCTCCGTAAATATTTGCCAACGTACCAACAACTAAAATAACTGTGATTCTATGGAAATGTATCATATTATGAATATTTGAAAGTAAACAGTTAATTTTTAAATATTTTTCTTTTTTACATTTTTAGTTTGTCCTTAAATACAGATATAAGAGGCGCTGTTAGATTAACTCCAAGCAAAAAGGCCAGAACAACTAAGTTCTTACAACGTTTTTCATTTTTCGCCTTCAAAATCTGTGCATCTTCCAAGACCATTTTGTCGTTTCACCTTAACTTCAGTTAAAATATTCAATTTAAAATAAATTATTAAAATAGTATTGGGTGATTTTTTTTTTTAAATAGGAAAATAGTGTAAAAGTTTTATTTGAGTTGATAAATCAATGCTTGCCATTTATTTTTTTATAAATATTAATTCTTGCCACGACTACATTTTAAGTGGTCCATCCCGAGAGTCCAATTTTAAGTAACTTTTTCGTGCATATTTGTTGGTAGCTCGCTAACAGCACTTGTAATAATGTCTTTCAAAGCTGCAATTGACGCTGGTTTATCGGGATAGACTAGTGATTAGACATATCCCTATAAAAAATAGTCAAACCGCAATATCTAACCGGCTAATTCATCTGTCCAAAGCGAGAGATAAATTGCTTATCGAACTCATTTCTCAATTGGTCCATCAATTCGGATGCTCTGTGACAGGTAGAGCCATCTTGTTGGAACCACATGTCGATCAGGTTCAGTTCGTGCATTTTGGAAAAAAAAAAAAAAAAATAGACAGCATTGGCAACTCTTGTATTGTCTGAGGTTTTGTTAATTAACATACCAATTCAACCAGAAATGAGCTTTGTCACAGAAGGCGATTTTTCGACAAAAAAAAAAGCTGGTCTTCTTCCAGCATTTCTAAGAGCTTATCACCGAAAATTCAATCCTGTGGCAGATCGTTTGGCTTTAATTCTTTCATGAGCTGTATTTTATAAGGTTTTAGACCAAGACCACATAGACGAGTAACACAATACCACGACGAATGCGAGTGCGCATACGGGTAGGTGGCTTGATGTCCAATATCCTAAAATTTATACGAAATTTGGCCACTATGGCATGAATTACTTGCTCAGTACGTCGATTATGACGAACGTAAAATGATCAAAGTGCGCGAAAAACATTTTTCACAGAGCACGAATTTTGATAATAAATTTCAATAATTTGTAGGCATTGATCGGATCCATGATCAACTGCCACTGCTAACTAAACATGTTTGACTTTGAAACATCTCACGAATAACGCATGAGCTGTCAAAAACAGAACACTGAAAAACCAAACAAAAAAAAAAAATCCCTTCTAATAGCTTATAGCTGGAAGTTTCCGCAAATAATCCAAGAGATTTAAATAAATGTTGAAAGTATAAAAAAATAACTGATATCACTTACGTTGCAAAGCTGTATTACGAAATCGCGTAAAACACATGGTCTTTATGACCACTAGAGCGACTTTAATACAATATTTACCCCTTGTGCCCAGATCATCATACTAAAATTGACCAGGCAAAAAGAATCTGATAGCTCACCAAAAAAAATCTGCTAACTCAAAACCATTTTACCAGTTTTGTTGCAGAAAATATATCTATAGCCAGAGTAAAATAAGAGGGCCCAGTGGTCTAGAAATTGAAAGTATAGTCTTTGGAGAATATACCGCAAAACTTTTATAATCATATTGACAGTATTTGTAGCGAGCGGTTGCCCGCCCTATGGGTGACTAAATAGCAAAGATAGTTTTTCTAATTCTTATGTTCAGCAGCTGTCAAAGTTACCAATGACATCCAGCTGTCAAAATGCGGAAATTATTAAGAACTATTATCGAAATTCCGGCTCAGTTGTAAATACGCAACGTGAATTTCGTCGTGAGATCAGTCGTCATCATGGCTTCAGTGTGTAGGCAATTCGTCGCACCATGAAAAAGTTTGAAATGTGCGAAATAAAAAAAAAAATAAAAGCCGTAGCGGCCAGTATCCAAAAAGGCAAATCCAAGACCCATTTTTGCCTCAGCGGCTAGGTCAACAAGCAATATTGCTATTATTGAAGCTAAGAATCATAATCCACAAAGACTGACTGTATGGTGCGATTAACGGCATGGCGGTATCATCTTTATCTTCAATGGTCTCAAGTATAGAGTGATGTTACCCGACTTTCTGTGGTCAGAGCTCGACAACATCGATATATCCGAGCTGTGGAGATGCCGCAAAGTTAAAGGTACATTGAATACATCTGAGCATCCACCTGCTCTAAATGATGTCGCGGAAGAAGTAACAAACTCAACAGTAACACTTAATACAATAATGAAACTTGGTCCAAAGCATCAGTTTTCTAACTTTTCCGAGGACGTTACGTGAGTTATGTAAGTATTGGTCGTAAAACTACATAATGTACGAGTATACTACCTTGATCAAAAAGTAAAAATACAAGTTTATTCATTTACATCTATAGGGTTTTCCAATAGGGACTTGACAACTTTGAATTTGATTTGTGAACGCACTCTTTCACTAATCATCAAACTGTTACATCAATTTATTCAGTAAACTCAACATTTTCATCGTGTTAAGGTACACTAACGAGCAACGTCTGCAAATTATAAAAATTTTCTACAGATATTCGGAGACATATCTGTACATACAGATATTTAAGAGCGTTAACTCTAATTTTCGGTCGTAATTCTCGCCCTAGTAGACAGGCAATAACAAGTTTAGTGCAAAAATTTGAGTCTACATATTCGTTGTGTGATGTTACCGTGTCAGTGAGACAACGGGTTGGTCGAAGTGTCGAAAATATCGCTGCCGTTCAGACATCCGTAGCAAACTATCCAAATCAGTCAATTCCACGGCGTTCTCAAGAATTGGTCATCGCTCAGACCACATTATGGTGTATTTTTCAAGATCAAGCCGATTCAAGAATTGAAGCCGATGGACCATTTGAAGCGACGAACGTTCTTCGATTGGGTTCTGGAGAAGATGCGCCAAGATTATGAATTTCATCGCAAAATCATCTTCAGTGACGAAGCTCATTTTTGGCTCAAGCAAAATATGCGTATCGGGTGAAAGCCCACATGTGCTTCATGAATCACCACTTCATCCACAAAAAATTACTGTTTGGTTCGGTTTGCATGCCGACGGCTTTATTAGGCCATATGATATGGGCCAGTCGATTGGCCGCCTCGTTCGTGCGATTTAACGCCGCTTGACTATTTTCTGTGGGACTACGTTAAGTCATTGGTTTATGCCAACACTCCGACGACGTTGAAAGAGCTCAGAGCCAACATTGAACGCGAAATAGCAGTCGTTTCAGCCGAAATGTGTGGCCGAGTCGTTGAAAATTAAGTACAACGAATCGACCGCTGCGAACGTGATCGCGGTGGCCATATGAACTAAGTCGAGTTCCATTCATAATTGTTTTGATTGTACTTCAATCCAATAATAAAGTTTTTGAAATATCTTAAATGGTTTGCCTTTTATTTAAAAAAAAAAGTTGTCAAGTCGTTATTAGAAAAACCTATATATTGTACCCTTTAAAGTAATCCCCATCGACTGCAACACACTTATGCCAGCGGTTAATCCAATCCTCGAAACATTTTTTATATTCGGTTTTCGGTATGTCCATCAGTGCTTCCTGCGATTTTTCCATTATGTTACTTCCTCTCGGCTGCTGAAACGCGTTCGCCGGAGTGGTTTTTTTAGCTCGACTGAACAGAAAAAAGTCACATTGAGCCAAATCAGGTGAATTCGGTGCTGTTGGATAGTATTTGTTGCATTTTTCGTCAAAAAATTACGAATACTCGCAATGATGGCGCTGTGCGACGGTGTGTTATCATGTTGCAAAATCCACGAGTTTTCTGATCACAATTCTGGTCTCTTTTCTTCACGCAAATGTCTCATAATGCCCAGATAATACTCTTTGTTTACTGTTTGGCCTTCTGGCAAAAATTCATGATGCACTACACCGTTCTAATACATGAAAACCGTGATTGCCTTCTTTTCTAACTGAAAACGACGTGTTTTTTTTTTTTTTTTTTGGTCTCGGATCATTTGGTGAACGTTGTTCACTTGCCTGATGTCTGAATTGCGTGTCGTACTTATAATTCCACGTCTCGTTTTCGGAAATGATCCTTTTGATGAATGTGGGATCAGATTCAGCCTCGTAAATTATCTTTTTAGCGACGTCAACACGGTCTCATTTTTGCATAAAATGTCTTTGACGGATCCATAGGCAATGATGGTTAATTTGCGGCTATTGACTAACGGTTCTCTTACTTCATCAATGTTTTCGTCGGTTTTCGAGGTCGATGGTCTACCACTGCGTTCATCATCTTCGTTTTCTTTAGAGAATCGTCGCCAAAACAACTTCCCAACATTTTCAACAATCGCGCACCATTAAATCCGCTTTTTACGCAAAATTTAATACAAGTTCGTAGTTGCAAATTTAAATACATTTCTAAAATTGTAAAAAATCGCCAACACACACAGAGATAGATGTACTCTTGGCTACGTAACTTTTGCAAATGTCAAGCTTTGACGCTAAGATTTATAGGCAATGTCAACAACAGATGTACCAACTTATCAAAAAAAAAAAAAAAAACAGAACCCAAATCGGAACAATGGGAGCACCACACGGTGATTATTCTTTTGATTTGTTTTTGAAGAAGGTGGTATGATTTATGGCCATACCTGCCTGTGATTACATTATTGACTTATTCCATACCGTAAATTATTATCGTCATCACTTTTAAGTTGACCCATAAAACTAATGACGACCGAGTAACATAAATAAAGAAAGTGAACCAATGCATTTGGTTAACCTATTGAGAAATAGTGTGAATTAATGAAGAGAATGCATTCAGTCGAATTCCTGAAAATATAAATGCAAGCAAGTCAATTTGGGGAATGTGTAGTAATATTTCTGATATATTTAACCTTCTTCTGGCAATCCACTATCTTTCAGTTTTAGTTTAATTATACATCTCAAAACAATAAGTACGGTGCAGTCTTACCTAAGACAGCAATCGTACTATTGGGATCCCGGTTGCTTATAGAAATGAAGTATTTTTTATAAAAAAAAGTAAACCATAAAGCCAACAGTCTAAAGAGACCAGAACGACTTGAAAAAAAAAGCAATGGGAACATAATTTTGAATAAATTCTCCAACCAATTTAGAGGGTTATACATTTGTTTTGCATTAATTTAAAATCACATCAAAATACAATACATTTTTGATTTTCTGATATACGAGTATTGTAGTTTAATAACTGCACTTTAAGCTAGGAAATTCTTAAATTCTAAAAATTGGCTTAGTAGCAATTTGCCAACTGAAAATGTAGTTAAAGATTACTATCTCAATAGTGAAACATTTAGAATATCTTCAGACATCCAAACAAAACGCGGAAGACCTAGAACTAGCTTCAATGCTATTAATTTGGCTTCGACTCGTTTTGGACTTAGTTCAAACCCGGGACACAAATGTACTCGAATTTGCGGCTAAATGGTCGTCTAACAAGACACATGATAAAGATGATTCGTCTTCACTGTCACCTTTTGACGCATTTGGATTGTATATAGATCTTAATTTATCATATCGCAAATACATATAATAGATTAAGAGAAGTCATAAATTCGCTGCATCCTAACACATTTTCAAGTTATTACAAGATAATGAGAGTAAGAGATGAATTCATACCTAATACAATTCGTAGTACCGAAACTATAGCAGAAGTTGATTTAAAAGTTTTATTATTGTACAAAAAACTACTGAATCCATTGTAAAAACTGCAGAGAGGGAAAACATAGAATTTACTCCAGATTCTTCTTTGAAATTGATGTGTACCCTAAGTGGGGTTTCGACGGCTCATCAGGTCATAGTACCTATAGACAAAGGTTTCTCAACGTTGAAAATACAGACGAATTTTTGTTTTAAACTGCGTTAGTTCCAATTCGATTAATAGATATTAATACACAAGATGTAAAATTGGCAAAATAAAACTCTTCAAACTTTTGCCGACCTATTAGGCTATCATTCACTAAAAGTATTAGTAATCTTATAAAGGAAGAAGAAAGCAGAGAAAATCAATTAATAAATGATTAAGAAAGCTCCGTAATAGAATTAAAAGATCCTGGCAAAGTGGTAACGATTTCCTACGACATGATTTTTACAATGATTGACGGTGCCGTCTGTCACAAGTTAAGTGGAGTCAATTCCACTCAAACATGTTACATATGTGGAGCAACTCCTAAACAGATGAATTAACCATCAGTGTTTGACAGAATTCCTAATATATGTTAGCAACATTTAAATATGGATTGTCAACGCTTCATAACTAGATCAGAATGTTTGAATTCTTACTACATGTTGCCTACAGGTTACCTTTGAAGTGTTGGCAAGTTCGAGTTGAGACACAAAAGTAACTATTAAACGAAAACAAACAAAGAATTCAAAAGGATCTTAAAGAAAAGATGGGCCTTATAGTCGATAAACTTAGACCCGGGTACGGATCAACTAATGATGGCAACACAGCCAGAACCTTTTATAAAAACAATACAAGAACATCTTAAACAAACAAACGATCACTATTTAAGTTTGTACTCGTGGTACAATTTACTAACATCGATACATAAGATATTAGTTCATTCACCTGAATTGATACAGTCTTTTAATTTGCCAATTGGGCAATTGTCTGAGGATGCTTTAGAAGGAACTCACAAAGATTCAAGAAAATTAAGGGAGAAGCATACACGGAAAAGCTCGAGATCACACTCTAATCATGATCTAATTATCATTATGTTATTTACTTCGGACCCTTTAATCTCAACCATCAGATCGGGAAATAAAAACAAAAAAAGATATAGAGTATTGGGTATGTAACTTAATTCGTACGGTTTTTTCTTCAAAATTTGAACGTTTATTTAAGAAAAACATGTACAATAGTATTATTCAAAATCCCAAAAGAACTGCGCCGGCTTGGCAGCCAAGAATGAATCAAGACAATTTTTGATATTCTGCTCTGATGTTTACCGTATTTCAGTGAGGGCGTTCTGCATCGACCGGAACAAATGGTAGTCAGAAGGGGCAAGGTCTGGGCTATAAGACGGGTGGGGTAAGACTTCCCATCCACTGTTTTCCAAATAGTTCTTAACCGGAATTGCAACGTGGGGTCGAGCGTTGTCATGATGGAAAATTATTGCCTCGTGTCTGGTCGCATATTCCGGGCGTTTTTCGGCTACTGCTCTTTTTAAACGGGTTAATTGTGTTTTGATGGTGCATTGTGCATTGATGGTTTCACCCGGTTTTAGCAGCTTATAACACAGCACACCCATCTGATCCCACCAAATATAGAGCATTACCTTTGCGCCATGGATATTCGGCTTTGCCGTTGATTTGGCTGGTTGGCCGGGTTTAACATATGATTTTTTGCGCTTGGGGTTGTTGTAATGGATCCATTTTTCATCACCAGTAACAATCCGATGAGAAAACGACTTCCTTTTGTGGCGTTCCAACAGCATTTCGGACATGCAAAACCGGCTTTCGACGTCTCTCGGCTTGAGTTTATGTGGAACCCAATTTCCTTGCTTTTAAATATATCCAGCTGCTTTTAAACGTTTTGAAATGGCTGCTTGAGTGACACTCAAAGATTCTGCTAGCTCTTCTTGTGTTTGGCAACAATCTGCTTCCAGTTCTTCATCTTCAAACTTTTTTGGCTGCCCAGGACGTTCATCGTCTTCCAAGCCAAAATCACCACTTTTAAATCGTGCAAACCACTTTTGGCACATTTGCTCAGCTAGGCATGTTCACCATAAACTTCCACCAAAATACGATGACTTTCGGCAGCAGTTTTCTCCATATTAAAGTAATGAAGAAGATCTCCCCGCAAAAACACTTTTTTAGGCAGAAAGTTCGACATATTTGAGTGAAAAAAAATTATTTTTGTTTACGCTTCAAATGAGTGACATATACTGAAATGACGTACAATGACAGTAGCTTTCCAACGCATGTTCTAATGGAATAAAACAAGTTACAAGTTAGTAAACCGCACGAATATAGTTATAGACCCAATATTAGACCCTATTTTAAGACAATTTTTAGACTTAGAATAAATATGTATCAGTAAATCATGATATCATCATATCATATCATAAATCATATTTCATATCTTTTCGTATATAATTTGTAACAAAAAAATAATTTTCTAAAATTTAGAATTATGATAAATTCCTGTATGAACGCACGACACTGTGAGGCGGCGGGAAGCAAAAAAGCTATTCTATCAAATAATAATAATTATTATTATTATATTCTATTCAGTATATCAGTAGCTTTATTTTAATAACTTTTTATTTTATCGTAAAAAACGCCTGATTTCGGTATTTTCATAAATTTAAAGAGCGCCATTTGTCAAAAAAAAATTGTTTTTCTTTTTTTCTGGTTCCGACGATAGCTACACTTCTATACGAGTAGATTAATTATTTAATTTTTTTTTTTTCAGATAAGTGGAAGAGCCAAAACCACAACCGCCACCAAGGTCCATTTTCTTGAGGGTGTCATCTTCAGCGCCACCTTTTTTAACTATTTTAATTTTCTTCTTATTATAAAGTTGTTTTTGTATGTATATTTAGTATTTTAATAAACCTTAGTTATCGTTGTTTATTAATTTTGTCTTTTAAAAAAATCCTAAAAACACCTTAAATTTACGGGCTCTAGACTACTGGGTCCCCTTAAGTTATCTTCACGCCAAAATAAATAGCGGAGAGTCTTTCTGTGGCGAAGGACTCCGAAACAGAAGTGGGGTTCGTTAGCAATTTTCATCTAACTCACTGCCTAACTATAGTCCTAGGCCTTATCTAACAGCTCTTTCTATTTAGCGCAATTTTGAGGCACACACAATATACCATATAGTATTGAAGTTGTTCAGAATCCCTTTTCGATTGAATGCACTACCCAAGGTTAGTTCTTCGATAAGGGCGTCATGTCAAATTTCGCTGTGTTAGTACACATGTCCCGAACATATGTTCACAGTTTCAAATATAAGCAGAAAGGCAAGACGTGTTTTGGTGTGCTCGGTGATCTTCAATTATCATAAAAAATGGACCAAAGAATTTGCTTCAAATTTTTTGTAAAAAATAGAATCCAGTGCTCTAAAACACTAGAAATGTTGACAGTGGTATACGGTTAGTCTGCTTTAAGTAAAAATAAGTGTTTACAAGTAGTACAAGCTCTTCCAAGATGGCCGAGAAGATGCAAATGACGAACCTCGCTCTGGGCGCACCAGCACATCAACAAAAGATGATAACGTTGAAGCCGTGAAGAAAATTGTTTTGGAAAATTGTCGAATTACCATAAGAGAAGTTGCTGAGGATATCCATCCGATATCCATCGGCTCGTGTCATGCATTTTTTTTCGGATGTTTTGGGCATGAGACGTGTGTCGGCGAAGTTTGTTCCGAAACTTCTTAATTTTGATCAGAAAAACCGTTGCATTAGCATCGCTCAGGAGCTCTAGAATGACGTCTGTGATGATCCTCAAAAGAGTCATATATGGTGAGGAATCGTGGGTATGGTCCAATATGGTCCAATCGTCCCAATGGAGACACTCAGGTGAGCCAAGACTAAGAAAACACACGCTAAGTTCAATAAAGTGTCAAAGTTTTGATCTCTTTTTTTTCAATTACCGTGACGTAGTGCACCTGGAGTTTTTACCTCAAGGTCGTACAGTCAATAAGGAGTACTACCTTGAAGTAATGCGCCGTTTTCATGGCTTTTGCATCACGATAATGGATCTGCTCATTGTTGCTTGTTAGAGATTTTTTTGTTCAAAAACACCGAGTTTGGCCCCATGTGACTTTTTCCTGTTTCCAAAACTGAAAAACCCTATGAATGGACGGAGATTTACAAAAAGTATTTATGAGAAGTGTTTCGAGGATTGGAAAAAACGTTGACGCTAGTGTATTATATCTGAGGGCGATTACTTTGTAGTAATTAATGTTGCTTAATATTGATGAAAAAATAAATATTTTTTTATAAAAAATATAAAATCACTTTACTTTTTGAACATACCTCATAGACTAAAAACTTTACGCGAAATTGGCCACAATGTGGACTGAGAAATTCCAAATTCCCTTGAACGGCATGGAATTGACTGATTCGACATTTAAAATTGAAGCACCTACGGCTGTGATGTTTTCCTTCACCTATCTGACTGACCTGTCCACACTGACAGATCATATAAAAAAGTTTAAGGGTGCGTTTGTATTTAAATACAAAATTGTTACGTCCCTTTTGAAAAACCCTTTACCAGTACAGGAACTTTAACCCAGGGACTCAGAGAAGCATTTGGAATTCTGCAATTATATTCTGGAAAGACACTTTGTAAATGACATTATTGGACAGATTATCTGGACGAATGACTCCCAATTCACCAGAAATGGAATCACTAGTTTTCACAATCTACATACTTTCTCAAAAAGCAACCTCCATTGAACGCAGAGCTATTCATCATCAAAATCTGAATTCCAATTGTGTATCAGCAGGATGGCGCCTCCGCACACTATGGCCATTCGTAGATAGAGTGGGATGGACTCAGTCTGTGGCTACCAAGCTCTTCGGACCTGACCCCAATGGACTTTTATTTATGAGAAAGGATAAAGGATAATGGTTACTTATCAAAAATAACAACATTGGGTGACTTAAACCATCAGCTTTATGTAAAAGTCCGAGAAGCATTTAAAAGAATGGACCATCTTTACCTAGAAGTATTTTCAAAGATAGATTAATATCTTTAGTTTATTATTTCTATATGTATTATTTTTAATTCTGTTTAAGGTAAAATCTTATCTGAATTTAAAAATCGGCTGATTGTTAAATCATAAACTGAAATAAATAAAAAAAAGAACAACAATTTACATAAAAATTCAAACGTATTAAAAGACTTTTTAGATTAAATAACTATTTGATACACCAGTAACACCAGAATAGTTATGCAAAACTGTATGAAAATCTGGACTCTTACGCCTTTTAAATCAAATGCTTGCAACATACCTATCCACAGATAAGAACAGAGTACATAGTCATGCATCAAATATTTAGTTCTTTACCCTCTAATAAGTAGGAATGAAAAATAGCAATTTTTGACTTTTTCCGCCCTCTGAAAACGCAATCGAATTGCTGAGGTGATAATTATTGGTTAGTTAGAACTCGGAACCATGTAATTAAAAAATACAATCGCTTCCGTGATACATAATTAGATAGTGTAACCAATTTCCTCATATTCAAGTTTTATTTGGAATCCAAACCGCTTCCTGTAAAGTCCTGTTTTTGCAAATATCCCTATTGAAGGACTCCACATTTTAAAGAAAAAGAATCAAAAACCCTTAAGAGATGTAATAAATTCAACATTTGCCTTGGGCATCAATGTAACATCGCCAACATTGTTTAAGGACTCTTTAAGAATTTAAGTACTCGTAGTTGTTTGAAACCACCCTTAATGGACCGATCTGAATTTGTTCCTTTATAGTATTTCTTTGCAGAATCTTTGGGGTGATATCTATGGGCACATGCTTTCATTTTTCGGTAAAAGCAAACAGTAAACAGTGACCTAGTAATCGCAGAGGTATGTGTATTAAGAACAATCATTAAAAAGTATTTTTACAGAGTATCTGTACCCTCTTGCAGACACTGGTCTCCACATTCAAGTTGAATGTAATACATGGGATGAAAAGTCCGTGCCGTTTCTAAGAGAGGGCACCACTTGAATTAAATCCATACCATCAGTCCATTCAGTTAGTACCAACCTTCAAAAGATACGTGTATATATTTGACAGCTGTCGGACGATTAGTTCTCGAGATATAGCGTTGTGAGTGAAGCAACTTTTGTTATTGTGAAAAAAATGGATTCAAAGCAATTACGTGTGTTGATTTGTCATTGCTTTTTGATGGGAAAAAATGCAGCCGATCCAAAGAAATGGCTTGATAAGTGTTACCCGGACTCTGCACCAGCCAAACGAACCATTTGCAAGTAGATTGGAAAATTTAAAAGTGGTCGTACAAGCACCGAAGTTGATGCACGCAGTGGACGTCCAAAAGAGGCTGTTTCAGATGAAAACATGAAAAAGTCCACAAAATGATTACGAATGACCGTAAAGTGAAGTTGATTGAGATAGCTGAGGCTCTGAAGATATCAAAAGAGCGTGTTGGATATCTCATACACGAATATTTGGACATGCGAAAGTGGGTGCCGCGTTTGCTCACAGTCGACCAAAGACAACAAAGTGTTGATGATTCAGTCGAATTTTTGCGTCGGTATGTGACAATGGATGAAAATTGGCTCCATCACTTCACACCAGAGTCAAGTCGACAGTCAGCTGAGTGTCGAGCAGGCGACGAACATCGTCCAAAACGACCAAAAACTCAACAGTCGGCTGGCAAGGTTATGGCATCCGTATTTTGGGATACACATGGAATAATTTTCATCGACTATCTCCAAAAGGGGCAGACTATCAACAGCGACTATTACACTTCGTTGTTGGAGCGTTTGAAGGACGAAATCGCAGAAAAACGGCCGCATTTGAAGAAAAAGAAAGTGCTGTTTCATCAAGACAATGAAAACGATGGCAAAATTGAATGAGTTCAGCTACTAGTGGCTTCCCCACCCACCGTATTCTCCAGATTTGGCCCCCAGCGACTATTTCCGGTTCCAGACCTCAAAAGAATGCTCGCCAGAAAGAGATTTAAGACCGATGAAGAAGTAATCGCCGAAACAGAGGCCTATTTTGAGGCTAAACCGAAATCGTACTACAAAACTGGTATCGAAAGATTGAAAAATCGTTTTAATCAGTGTATCGCCCTCGAAGGCAACTATATTGATAAATAAAGTTGAATTTTGCAAAAATTTTGTGTTTTGTTTTGTTGAGTAAGATTTTTTTTTAACGATAGTTAACCCTTGATCCATGTGTTGTTCCTTGAGTAGAGGCAAGGCATTCCGCTCCTAACCACTTCACCATTTTGACTCGCCTTGTCTATTATGGCCGTTGTCGCTCTGAAGGAGGCGGGAGGATTCTTTCAATTTCAGCTTCTACCCTTACGCTCCAAGTAGAAAATAACCAACAGAACTCCCGAGAAAGACAGAGCCAGGCGTACTCCAGACACTCTGAAGATATAATGGAAGGTCATGTGATTTAAATTATACGCCTACTGTTCCTACTGTTTGGAACCCTCTGCGTAGATGGAGTACCTACAATCCATACCGGTAGTCTAGACGCAGGCAGACGGCATACAGAACTCTGCAACAACGCCAAGGAACATGCACAAAAGCACAGGGTCCATATGATCATATGATAGTATGATAAATTTCAGAAAAGGTTCCTTCTTCCCACATCACAACTTTAAAAGTTAGAACTGAGTCCTGGCTTGGTTCTCCTAACTTAGTCCAAATCGAAAACGAACATTTGTTACTTTGACTTATTTCAGCGATAAATTTTGGGGAAACAAAGACAATTCACGAGAAATGTTCACTCAGGCCAAAGGAAATTCCCAGACCTCGGAAACATCCCCGAAGGTCTTAGTAGTAAAACTAGAACACTGAAAATATAAATGAGCGGTCTAGCGGAGTTCCAAGCCATGGTTAAACGCACTATCTAAGTCACATTGTACACATATGTACATATCTTTACCAGATATTGGGCTCGCTAGAACCGATTAGATGAAACGATTGAATGCGTGTGTGAGTGGATAATGGTCCGAGTGGATATAGCTTGAATCAGGGCGGCCACTTCTTGATTGAGCACGAATGTTGAGGTTTCTTCTGGACAAAAAAAAAACTAAAAGAAAAAAATATGGTGGGGTGAAAAGTAACCTCCTTGAATGCCAGAATGCGCTGCTACTGCAAAACAAGTTATGGTGCCTTGGAAATCCGTTCATATTAAGGCAGACATGCCAAATTTCAGTGCGATACTGTCTTTAGTTTTCTTTTGACAGCTGATTGTTGTTGACGTGTTTGGCATCATGTTGAGTGTGGACAAAAACGATTTTCGTTCTCTCATAAAACATTATTTTTTGAGAGGCAAAACGGCGAAGGAAACAGAAGAAAAGTTAAATAAATATTATGGGGCTAATGCTCCGTCAGATTACACAGTCAAATATTGGTTTCGAGAGTTTCGTCTTTTCGTGTTTCCATTACCAGTCAAGTCCGAAGCGGCAGGCCCTCCGATGTGGTTACAGAGGGCAATGTCAAAAAAATACATGAAATGGAGTTGGCTGAGCGGAAAATGAAGGTGCGCGAGGTAGCAGATACCACAAAGATTAGTACTGAGTGCACACGCCATATTTTGGGCAATATTCTGCAGATGAAAAAGTTATCCTACCACTGGGTGCCGCGCATACTCACTCCTGACCAAAAACACAAACGCGAGAGCACTTCAAAAGAGTGTTTGGACTTGCTGATGCGGAATCGGGGGGACTTTTGGCGTCGATTGGTAACTGTTGAACACAAGAGAACAGAATGAGTACCCGGAAATGGACTGAAGCCGGCACGAGTGCTCCGAAGCGGCCGAGGGAGGCTCGATGGGTCGTAGAGGTTATGGCGTCGGTTTTCTGGGATTGTCATGGCATACTTTTTGTGGACTACTTCGAAAAAGAAAAAACCATCAACAGCGAGTTATTCTGTGCATTATTGGAGCGATTGAAGGTCGAAATCGCTGCAAAACGGCCTCACACGAAGCGGCCGACCTCACACCTTTTCTCTTTGTTCCCTACTCCGGGTATTTCACCTTTTTGTTCCTCTTCCTTGTCTCATTCTACCCGAGCTGTCTCACCATGCGACCTACCCTATCAATTTCTGTAGCTTGTTCGTTTCATTGAAATTTTAGCATTCACAAACAGATGGGTGTTAAAAGGAGTTTGAAGTGGAAGTAGTTAGAAATAGTGATACAACATCGTAGAGCAAGGAGCAATTCATCCTTGTTGGATAATATTATTGTCATTTACATGAAAGGGGTGATTCATCGTGAGGTTTGATTTTCAATAGGCTTTTTTTGACAGATCACGCGTAACTCATATCAAACTGCTTTGTCATTTCTGTTCAATTTAGCAAGTCATCATGTTTTTCGTGCGATTAGAGGACCTACTGAAACCACTATTCGTTGTCGTTCTCAGCAGTTTGGCTTGGCGTATTCGACAACTTGGCGTATTTTATGTGAGGATTTCGGCCTAAAAGCGTACAAAGTTCAACTTGTGCCAAAATTCAAGCCACGTTTTACTACGGTAAATTGGCCGCCTAGATTGTGCGATATCACACCTTTGAACTATTTTCTCTGAGGATATGTAAAGTTTCAGGTCTTCAGGAATAAGCCAGCTTCGATTGACGCTTTGGGAACCAACATTACTCGTGTTATCCGCGAGATACCAGTCACTATGCTCGAACGAGTCGCCCAAACGCCTCAGACTTAGTCATGGCCAATATTTACATGATATAATTTTAAAAAAATAAATGCCATGAATTGTTCTTTTATCCAATAATAAAAATTTTAAGTTCGTTTTCAAATTTATGTGTTTTATTTAACATTATAAATCAAACCTTAAGATGAATCACCCTTTATTATCACACGGTTTTGTATCCCGTCTATTGGGTGCAAAAGGCTATAATGATTCGTTTCATCGGAGTTCGGAATCGTTTAATGTCACTTTTTCGTTTCATCGGAGTTCATAATGACATCATGTCGCTATTTCGTTTCATTAGTTCGGAATTACTGAATTACTAATTTTTTTTGTAAAGGTTTCGCAATTCCTTTCGAAAAATATTGCGTGGCTCCTGCCAACACATTTTTGTGCCTTTTTTCTTTCGGATATTTTCTACTGTAGTTTTTTAATCATTAACACACTCCTGACCCAGCAGCCGAAAATGGCCGCACTTAACCTGCTTTCTGTTGCAAATTTACCACTATCGATCCAATCTGTGTGATTCAGGGTCGTTTTTTTTATGTTGTTTTTATTCTTGCCGACACACCTGCTATCAATTTATAATTTTTAACTTATTATTTGAAGAATAATAAAATATTGCAGCACTCCGAAGGACCTTAACCTTTAAGTCTATCCTGAAAACTGTAGGACTCATTGATGTCCATGTACGATTTAGACTTGATTCACAACGAATCAAGGTGTCTACCTTGATTGATGGTGAAAACGTTTTAACATTCAGATAGTACACCATGGTCGCCTTTCTGGACATACAAGGCACCTTTAACAATCACAACAAATCCGCAATCAAAACTCTGAAGGTGGATAACTCACTTGGGGAGTTGGTCAGTATTATACTATTATAAATAGCAGGATTATCAACTCCAAACTGGGTCAGGTTTCTGCTAAAAGATGTGTCAGTAGAGGCATGCCGCAAGGCAGTGTGTTTTCCCCTCTTCTCTAGAATTTTTTAGTCAATGAAATGCGATATTCCTGGAACCAGGTGATAGCAAGGCGGTTGCCAATTCGTATGAATTCCTATGGCCGTCATTAAAAAAAAGGCTGATTCCACAGGTTACCTTAGCTTCGTCAGGCCTATTGTTTAGCCGCCCTTTTACGACAGCTACTCTATGCGAATTTAAGAAATTCAATGTAGTTTATCTGTTTTCCATTACATGGTCTTCTCTTGTCTTTGGTCTTTGTTCATCAGTGTAAATGGATGCAGTATATGTATATCCGGTACTGTTCCAAATGACCTCCATTAACTTCAACCTAACATATGTTACCGGAGATGTAAAATAAAGTCCTTTACTACGCCATATGTGCAGCTGCTTATCATGTCGATGTTGTGTGTCCCTCTTTGTTGACAGCAATTTTTCCTTCGTTGACCTCTAAGCCCATCTTTGCAGCTTTTTCTTAAATAGTCGCAAGCGGCAACACAGCCTCCACGAAACGACAACAAATAACAACTCATTGACTTTACGGCAGCTAATAATATGGTGATACGTAGCACAAGATTCCCACATAAGCGAATCCACACAGAAACCTGGCTAACTTCGAACGGTAGAACCACCAACAAAATTGACCACGTGATGATTGACGCACTCGTCAAACATCGTAAATGTGTTAATATTTAGAGGGAAAAATCTCGACTGTGACCACTTTTTAGTTTCAGCCTAATTCATAGCTCGACTATCTACTACAAGAAGTACAAGATTGGATCCCTGAGCAGACCAGAGACTACAAAGAGTAACTGGACGAAAGACTCTGCCATGTGCCATCGCCTATCACAAACGCCAAAAACATGTGGTTGCAATGCTGCACTATTATTCAGGAAGCAACTCTAGGCTACCAGCCATCCCCCATAAGAAATTCATAGTATGATTACGAGTACATGCAGAACAAGAAGCCAACAGATGAAGCATATAAGAAGACATTGCAAAGTACAACCCGGGAAAAGGGAGAAGAAAAAGTTACTGCAAAAACAGAAAAGAGCCTTCCAGCTTAAAGATATCGAAGAGTGCAGGATGCGAAACTTTTATAAAAAAAAGCTAAAAGCCTGACTGCAGGCTACACACTAAGAACTCAAACCCTTCGAAACACTAATTCGCTGGGAATTGTGGATGTATTTTAGCAGCATTCCAAACAGTTGCTTGATGAGCATGACCAGAAGAGAGTGATAGGACAGCAAAGCAGATCTTCGGATTCTTCACAAGAAAAATTCTATGACGAATATTTGAACTTGTCTGCGAGGAGGGCGAATGGAGGAGAAGATTTAACCGCGAACTCTACGAGCTATTTAAAGATGTGGATGTAGGGCACATCTGCAGCTAAGAGAATCTTCAAATCCCAGCACCTGGTTCACGAAGAAAAGGAAGACAGAACTTCCGGTTTAAAGATCAACTAATCGCGGACGCCAGAAGTCTTGGTCTCGTAAACTGGAAGCAACGTACCCTAGACCGTGAAGAATGAAAAGAGGCATTAGTTCAAACTCAAACCTTCCAAGTTCGCTGGCCAGATAAGTAAGTAAGTATACCCTGGACTATGTAAAGCCCTAGATTACTAAGATTTAGAATAGGAAGACACAGTGCAACTCTTGTTTTGTCCGATTTCTTAGCTTACTCCTTTAACATTTTGGCATGCGTGCCAAAGAGCACCATCAGCCACTGCACTTAAAAGTTTTATTCAAAAGTTTCAAAGTTTATTAAATAATTCAGTAAATATTTTGTTTAAATTAACTTTTCTTAAAATACCTTTATTCACAACTAACTTAGAATTCTTTATTATCAACAACAAGAAGGACTATAAAACTTCCTAAAAGTCACCACTTGAATGATTTATTGTGAAACAATTTGTTGCCCACTTCGGATAATTGATTGGTGATTGAATAATTGAGCCCATCATTACGAGGCTAAACTTTCATAATAATGCATTATTAATGCTACCAATTATATAAACTACAAAA
Organism: Volucella inanis; assembly: GCA_907269105.1. NCBI lineage: Eukaryota > Metazoa > Arthropoda > Insecta > Diptera > Syrphidae > Volucella > Volucella inanis. The sequence continues at coordinate 128,873,088 of OU026154.1, forward strand.
ATATATGTATACTCCAATAGCCTGTAAGTAAAATGTGTTCATAGACAGCAATCAATCAAAGTTCCTCGATTGGGTCAAAAAGTTGGTTAAACTTTTCCTGTTGCGTCATATGGTAGAAACAATATTGACCAATATTTAGTCAAACTTTTTTTAATAATAATAGACCTACACCAAAATATATAGATTTCCATGTAATTGGTGCTTACACTTGAAAGAACAGCTTTGAGTCCCTGATTGAGCATTGGCTGTTTAGAGACACTGAAGGAGCACCGAAGATTTTTGTTAGATGTTTGGACAGTTACATTCTTTAGGTATCAAAGTCCTGGCATGAACGGTTTGTCGTTGAAAATCCCAATCGACTATCATTGTTGCTTCGCACTAAGAACATTATCCTTCAGAGCCTGGTCAGAGGCAAGAGGACATTATTAGCAAATCCCAACTGATCAAGAAACAGGGTATTTTTACTGCAAGCTTACCATATAAAGAGTTTCAATATGGATAGTGTGCAATGCCATCTCTCTTGAAGTGACTTTGAATATGGTATATAGAAGCTACCTACTCCTTTTAACCGAAAACAGGGCGCCATAGACAAAAGCCTGAACATGAAGACCAGGAAACTTGAAATTCTGTAACAGAGCGTCCACAACACAAAACAAAGAGAGACAAAACACCACATTGTGCGTATCCCAGTCAACTTACTTCATAACATACGAGTATCGCTGATAATCTCCTTCGGTCGTAGGTTCATTTTTTTGCCAGAACGGAGCACTTAGACAAAGAACTTTCACAGCAAGCATCGCAGAATGTTGTGTCCCTTATGCTCAGCACATTTAAGTGCTTTGCAAAAGTGTAAATCCTTATCACGACGCTAGTAAGCAACCTGCAGTGTTTCCTGTGAGGGACAACAGAAAAGCCGCTGACCTCCTAGAGACGTCGGGAAGCACTCCTTTGGTCTGCCTGCATTCCGGGGAACTGTGTCATTTGCAGTTGTTTTCATATTAGACCCAACACAGGCAGACTCAACCCAGGTTCGGGTCCTGAAAAACTCTCTTCTGAAACATGCCTGGTAAGTTCAAGATCCCGTAGTCCCATTGTGACCTGGGATCCAGACAAAAGTCATTGAATTTAGCGTTCAATGATTTCTTGCATTCTTAAGCTAGCTTGGAAGTCTTAAGAGAGCTCAGCAAGGCTATAAGCGCAGCTTGGATGTCGTTACTGATGCAAATGCTTCTCCCCTTCACCGGTTCTCTGTGATATAGCTCCCTGCCATCAGTATTGCAAACTTTCTAGCATTGTCGTCCGCCAGAAAGACACTAGCGCCACATCCTATATTGGTTTTGGAGCCAGCGGTAAAGACCCGACTGCATTCCTTGCTAGATAAGATTCTGACCAAAACAGGACCTGGGCACAGGAAAAGTCAATTTTGAACTTTTTAAGCAACAGAAATTCTGGTATGATTACATCGGAGGGCATGTTTATAAGACCAAAGCCATAAGACAGCCAACGCGCAAGGTCATCAAAGTTTCAGTGCAACGGCTTTGAGAGTGCACTGGAGGGAGATTCATCAATGCGCCTAGTGATGGAGAAAGCCCCCATGTATCCGAGACAAACCGTTTTTTGGAGTCTGATAAAAGTAGCAGTCTTCTATTTTCGTGAGAGCTTATTCCACCAGACAACCGACCCATAGGATAGCGTCGGTCTTATCATATCGTCTTATCATAGCCGTGTAGATCGAAAGGACTCTTCTCGGTGACAGGTGTTATGATTTGGCAGAAGACCGACAGGGCCTAAGATGTTTTCGACTTAACATGTTTAGTCCAGATAAGTTTGTTATCCAAGATGACACCCTAATAATTAACTTCTTTAGAGAATTGGATGCTGATGACTTTAAGCAACAGATGAATCATACCAGGCAGCTTTCTCCTTCTCGTAAAGATAGTAGCCTCAATTTTAAGAGAATTAACTGGAAGACGTCGATCACGTCTAGGGCTGCCTACGCTTTGGGGACAGTCGCTAGACACGATCACACAGACAGTACAGCTACATCATCCGCGTACGTATGTGCATAGACGTTAGAACTATTGAGCGCTTTGAGCAGATAGTCCACCAACATGCACCATAGCAGTGGATACAGAACGCCGCCTTGCAGGCGTTTACACCCGGCACCACATATTGGTCACGGCCAGCATCCACAATAAATGGCCAAGTTATACACGCCGTCAATAGTTGAGTTGCCGAAAGCATTCTCAACGTCGATGAAAATGCCCAAGGCGTATTCATTCTTGTCGAACGCGCCCTCAATTCTGCCTACCAGATTTTGAAGCGCACTCTCGCAGGAACCTCCGCGTTGGTAAGCGTTTTTAATCGCAAACAGAGGATGCATTCGCAAGGCGGTTTTGCGTACATGGATCTAGACCATTCTCTCGATACTTTTTAGCATTAAGGAAAATAGACTTATAGGTCTGAAACTCTTAGCGAGCGAGTAGTCCTCCTTTCCGATTTATGGTATAAAGGTCATTCTCACTGTTCGCCAGGGATTCAGTATGGAAGCCAGTGCCAGAGTGGAGTGAAAATTCTCTTTAGAGCTACCAGCAGCTGGTCTATACCTTTTGGGTATATACCATTGATGCCAGTAGACCTAAAGCCATCGAAGGAAAATACAGCATATTTAATGGCCTCATCCGTCACCACAATCGATCGGATATACCAGCTAAGGCGTGTTGTATTGTTCATAGCTTCATTGCTGTTTTACTCTGGGAACAAAGGTTGGCTAGGAGATAACATTGTTGAAAACTAGTTCAGATGAAAATATGAAATCTCTACTCCCCGAAAAACTGTCCTGAGTATTAAGATCGCAGCATATGATAGGTCTCATCTTCCAGAAGTCACAATATTCAATGAGTCCTGCTACTGCCTCCGGTGATGGCAACGGTAACGAATCATAGGAAAAATAAACAGACGCCACGAAGAATTTGTGCCATTCTCCATTCGCCTCGTAGCTTATGTCTGCAACAACTAAATCTTGGTTACAGAGTTGCACAAGTTTAGGAGATGTGAGCTTGGCACATAAACTCTCGGGCTTTCCAATTGCTCGTCATATAGTGTGTGAAACCCCTTAAATATCCGAAATTACAGCTGCGTTTATTTCACACCCATGGTTCCTGTGTGAATATTATGTGGGGTTTTGTGTTCAACACGGAAGTTTTATTTGAGTACACAGAACACAGGTACTGGGATGGTCACATCCTATCCGCACTTATTTGTAAATAAAGTGAAAATTAACCCTTCCAAGATGCAGATAGGGACGTGAGTCATTCCTAGACTTAATGGTCGGGACAGAAGCTTTGTTTAAGCCTACAACAAGGAAAGAGCGATCCTTGTTTTCCCAATTCTTTCTCACTTTTTCACTTTTCAGTCCTAAGTCCAAAGTTTTGGGTATGAAAACGCATCAGAATATATCTCGCCAAAGAAGATGGCGTGCGTCAGTTTTGGCTCTCTGAAAACCTCGAAAGTCTTAGTTTCCTGGAGTGAGATTTTCTGCACAGATTTGTTTAGCCCTTCAAGAGTTTGCTGCGTGGAGCACTTAACGGTAAGAGTTCCATTCTCCATATCGTAGGTTCCTTAGTTTAAGTTGCACTTATTTTTAAAAGTCACATTATCGAGTGCGCTCTCAATATCACCAAAATCATCTAGTCTAACCTGACTTCTTTTAAATGTACACCAAATCCTTACAGCAATGTTTTTAGTTGCAGCGCTCTGCAAGTCGGTTGAAGTCCCTTTCTAATTGTATGCGTTGCCCTCCGGGTTAGATTCTAAGAATCTGCCGGCTGAAGTATAGGTGTCTATTCGCTCTACATGTCCTTGCCATATTAGGCGACTTATGCGAAGTTTTCTTACTAGAGCGCGGTTACGTCCGAAGATATTTATGTTCATCCGCTTTCTATAGAGTCCATCCATCAGCGCAATAAAGTAGGACTGGAATAATCAAGGACTTACATAGAATCATCTTAGAGTTTCGGGATACATCAAAGGTCTCAGTTAAGTTTTTTACGGTGCTGAGATCCCATTCACCCGACATACAACCTTCTGACCACATCTGAGAAATTAGTTGGTGCCAGCTGTCCACGAAGTCATTCTTAACAACTCGGCGAGCTGACAGGTACAGTTGACTTATTGGATTTTATCTCAGATATTGCTATCCTTACCTAGTTCTGCATCTACATCTGATCGATGTACGGAAGTTTTGTCTATCATCGTCTAAATTGAATCTTCTGGGCTTCTTTGCCGTTCTACAGTGCAGAAAAGGTGTTTCTATATTCTCAGCACCAACTGTGACTCTACTACAAGGTTTCTTCTTCATCTCTATACAGGCTTTTCTGTACGGGTCTATTGAGCAACGATATTGATCTCTTTTTTGTTTTAACGATATTTGTTTGTTTGTTTACTATTTGGCAATTATTACAGTTTTGTGCTCATGTAATGTCTGACCTTGATGCGACCTTGATGTACAACGGGCTTATTTATTGTTATCACTAAAGCCTTCGATATGGTCCACCACAATTTTTTGTTGAAGAAACTGAAAAAAGCTGGTTTTCGTGGTTTTATGCTTAATTGGTTTAGGTCGTATCTGGAAAATAGGTCGCAGAGAGAAAAGATTAAGGAGATTAGGAGCGAATTTAAGTTCATAAATTGGGGCGTACCACAAGGCTCTGTTCTAGGTCCTATTTTGTTTTTAAATTATATTAATTCGCTATTTGCTCTTAATTTTAAAGGTAGACCTAGTGCTTTCGCTGATGATATAGGATTTGCGTATGGGTTGAATAGTCCTTTGGACTTGGTCTTGGAAATTAATTTGGGATCTCGACCTATTAAGCCACTGATTTGCCAAACATAATTTGGTTATAAGCTTCAGAACAAAAATTATGTTTTTTTTTTTTAATTTGTCTTCTGTACACAACCTTGAAGTGAATGTATACCTCCATGCACCTGAATGTGATAGATACAAACTATCCGTTTGCAGCTGTACGTCCAGCTCTCCCACCTTTTGTAGTAATTTCAGCTGTAGTGAAAAATGTTTTTTAATTGAGGAAGTAGACTATGTTAAGTACTTTGCACGCTAAAATATTAACGAATTATTTTCGTCTTACTCATATGAATTTTCTCTATTTGCACAATACCTGCTCTACGACGCTTTTAAAAACGTTTCTCCAGACGAGTCCTGAAACCAAAGAATGCTACCCCCCCTCTTTTTTCTTTTCATCCTCCCGAGCAATACTTTTTCCCCTGGGCTGGATCAAGGTGTCATACGACCCGTGCCAATGATCAACCTGGCTGAGGGCCCAACATCTCTAAACATAGCTCAGTCGCAAACGAAGTATCTGAAAACCTGGTGACCTCCGGATTACCTAGCCTTATCTGTATACAGCGGATTTTTGTACAGATGGACCATCCTTTCTCCACTACTCGTGGGATCTACATCCTCAAAAAAACTGACTGCACCGACTACTGATTAGGCTCCTGCATTGTCCAGAGGAGGTTATATTGTGACAGGCTATGGTGCACCACCCTCAAAAGGTAAACGCAACGAGCCTAAAACTAAATTTTCAAGGTGAGATAAGACTGTGACAAGCAGCAACTAGGCAAGCCACAAAAACTCCTCTCCCTAAGGATAAATCAGAGGCCGGTTCCCAATAGGCCCAAAACCGCAAATACCCCTGGGTCATTCAACACCAAATCTCTTAGGTCCTTTAGCGAAGTCCTAAAAGACGCTATAGCGATAGCGGTAATCGATAGAAGCAACACCGACGGATCGATCACACCTGAACGGTGGCAATTGGTCCAGTTGAAGCTTTCGGGCAACTTCTTGGCCATTATACGGGAAAAGTCTCGACCACCTCCCATTACAAGCGAAGCTGGCTAACACCAAGGCCATGTCAAGCTCATCGCATGTGCCGACCAGAAACCTCTTGATCTCTTCGAGAAAGCCATAGGTGATTTAGGAGAGATTTGGCCAGGTGCAAGGCTCGAAGTCGTGCCTAGGGAGGATATTCCTAGCAGACCGACTCATGACTGGAAAGCTTGCGGAACTAGAGGAGCTAAGAGGCTCTTATAGATGCGCGTTAATTGTGATCAATAATGGACAGCGACGACTTCAATTCAATCGAGGCGACTATTAAGCCGTCGGTCTCCTCTTCTGACACTCTGTCGGAAATGGAGATCGACGACGAAACAAAAAGAGATCCTACACGATCAGACGAAGAAGATGAGCTCTTGAGCTCATTTTCAGAATCGGAGGACTCCAATAAAACCGTGGTGGAGGCCACTCTTGGAAATTGTAGCAATGATACGGTTTCTATAGATTAATCTTCACCACACAAAAAAGGGCTTCGGCAGCACTCATTTAGCGTCTATCAAAAAACGCATAAGATATCATCCTAATCCAGGAACCATGGATGGTAGAAGGCGTGGTTCGTGGACTTGGGACACCTTTATACGCTCCACTTCATACAAAAGTAAGATTAGAACTTGTATACTAATGAAACGTAGCCTTAATGTATTTTTACTTCCTAACCACAGCGACCCCGACTTAACCGTTGCCAGGCTGGAGATACGCATCGGCGTATCTTGGCCACGATCATGTGGGCCCTCTCCCTGGTAGCAACCTAGAAAGAGTGGTACTGGAATCTGGAAGGCAAAAAACTGGCCTCATCATCGGATCGACGCTAACGCTCATCAAGGTATGGGGTAGTACCGACATCAACGATAGAGGTGAGTCCATTTTTTGATTACGTTTTAAGTATATAATTAAAAGGCAAGAAAGCAGCCTACTTGAGTGTATGAGTTGTTTGGCATTTTCGGGAAACAAAACTCTACACAGATCAGAAATTGCTTTTGTTACTTTTCAGCAACCTCTAACTAAAGCATCACCAGGCAACAACTAGATTTTATCAGGCAATTCATCAAGAAAATCCATTACATACCGGGACCGGACAACTAACGCACAACAACGGACGCTCTTTCGGGAATCAATAATATTGACCTGCCACTCATTTTCACCACCGAGAGCATCGCCATGGAACAAGAGAGAGACTCTGAATTACAATCACTTATTCAAGATCCAGAAGTCCTGCGGCACCGAAACATTAATTTTTTGCGATATTTCCACCAGAGAAATTTGACCATATTTACCAAAATCAGTTATGAAACGAGTTTTCGACAACGTACACAATTCTGCACATACCAGCGGCAGAGTGAAACGAAAAGCGATTGCCAAAAAGTTTTTATGGTCGTGCATGAACAAGGATATCACCAGTTGGGCCAAAACATGTCTTCCTTGCCAACGTTATAAGATCCACAGGCATATTCACCTTGATATGGTCGGCCCCATGGTTGAATCGCAGGGATTTCGGTACTGCCTAATGATGATAGATCGTTTTACACGTTGGTCGGAGGCAGTGCCGATAAAAAAAACAGCCAAAATAGTCATCGATGCCTTTTTCTCAACATGGGTCGAACGGTTTGGAGCTTCAGCCATCATAACGACTGACAGGGGTTCACAGTTCAACGAACATGTCGAACGACTGCTTACCACCCACAATCAAACGGTTAAATTAAGCTTTGGCACCGTACTTTCAAAACATCAATCAAATGCTATGAAATATCAGACTGGACAAAAGTGTTACAAACTATCATGCTCGGACTCTGCAAAAAAGAAGACATTGGCATTTTAGCGGTGACATATCAGACAATCTATCCGTAAAGTTCGATCGCAACCTACAGCTCATCTTTGTAGTGATGTTTTTACACACAATCCACTCTTTTCAAGCTTTCATGTATCCGTAAGAGTCGACAGCGTTCATTAAAAACATAGCACACCATCCTAAAAACGAAACATTTACATTTGGAAATTCGTAACCAGTCAGCTGTCGCTGACAGGTCACCGAATGGGAAGGAGTAGATGTGACGAACCAGCACTAGCGCCCCTAGAAGCGAGTAAGGACAACGGAAAACGAAACAAACACATCTTCAGTGACATCTTCAGTAGTGGGTTCGAAAAAAAAGTAAAACGAAAAGTTGTTGAAGTTGGAATTTGTAAAAGAACATTTTTAATTTCTTGTCTTTTTATTGTGAAAAAATTCCCACACTCTTATCGCAACTCCTGCCTTCTTTGTATTGGTAAAACTTCCATACGTTATTTCTGGAGTACGATCTCTCAATTATTTCGATAGCGCGCTTTTCGTGCTCTTTTCTGTTGCTCGTAGAGCTCACGAGCGTTTTCCATCATTCGTTATGGCGCCACTTTGTACGCTTCTTCTTTAACTGCATGGCATCTCTTATTGCCATTGGTATCATTTGGTCGTCGAAACTTGCTGCTGGCGGAATTGAAGTTATTATCAAGAGAACGATACAAATTAATTTGTAGGGTCCGGGATTTAACGCCGGGGTACTATGCCTATGTGGCGCGTTTTGTCAACAGCACGCGGAGTACTGAGTTCAAATGTGGTCGCCCACCTACGTACTTACCGCGCCCAACACTGCTTGATTTCGGTGATCTAGTGGAAACCGTTGCTTTCAGTGTGGCGAGGCCGTTGACGGAATTGAAGTTGTTGAGATATTTCGGAATACGCGTCCGGGAAAGATTCCGGCGGTCTCTTGCGATTATAGCTTTTTTACATTATATCTTTTCACAGAAATTTTTCTTCAAGGATCCACATTCATATCTTGACTACAATAAAGTGGTGACCCGAGTTAATGTTGACTACCGGAAGGTACAGACGTCCAGAACACTGGAGACATACCTTACGTCGATTTTAAAATGATTAATATGGTTTCATGATCCGGAGACCACCATATACCTTTGTGTTTATTGAGATAAGGAAACCGTTTGCCTGCTATACTCATACAATATTTCGTCCCGTCGCAAAGTCAATAAGGCTAAGTCCGTTGACAAACGGGATGTCGTGTAGGCAATGCTTACTAACTGTATACTAAAGATGTCTTTCTCCATTAAGAGATCGATTAGTACGATTTTAACGTCATACTTCGTACGTTGCTTATAACATATATCTTGTAGAGGAGCTTGTAGAAATGTTTTTTGTTGGCATCGTTCTTGTCTTCCGTATAGAGTGGGCGCATATTAAGCCTATTTTTAGCGAATTTATCATTGATATGGACTGTCATATGACGTTCACTCACGTTTCGGAAGCTTCAGACTTCTTGCCCTAGTCTATCGTGGATGAAAAATCAGCATCTGAATAAGCGCTGATTTTTTTCCCTATAGCAATCACCGTAGTATCATATACATCACAGCTTGCCATCCTCTTTTCTCAGTACATCCAATCCTTAATGACGATGATATCCGCTTGACAGCAGTCAAGGGCATATGCTAATTGTTCTGCTACATGTGACCTGCTATTAGTTTGAAAAGCATTTAATTAAGGCTAGGGAAAACCTACTGACTTGGGTGACGTTACATTCCGAGTTGAACCTTGGCCTCAAATAACAAGGCTTCCCTGCTGGCACGATTTCTCGGCAACTACCCCCAGTTCCGCACTCTACTTGCGTGCACAACCTTAGCTGCTTTCGTACTTCGTACGCCATAATACGGTTTTAAAAGTTTTTCGGCCTGAGCTGTTACGTCTATTCGCGCAACAAGACTCAGCCGTCTCACTAACCAATGTCAGATCTAGTCTGTACAGTACATTATTGGCTAGCCTGTGCAGTTCGTAGTTGAATCTTTATCCGCATTCGACAAAGTGCAAATGGGATAATAACGGTCTTGTATAAAGCCACTTTGGTCTTACAAGAGATGCTCTGTTACTCAATTGTCTCATGAGCACAATGAAACTGCGGTGAGGTTATAGCTGCTTGTAACTGTGGAGCCAAGTTAGTCGCACAACCACGAACGTACAATTGCCAATGGGGAAGTTCTTGCCAAGCAGTCGCGTCGGTCCTATTTTTAATGACCGCATGTACTTTGTTTTATCCTGGTCGCCCAATCACATCGACGTCACCGCGTACTCAAGTATTTGTGTGGCATTTAATCCTGCCTATTCTTTCTAGGAAGATATTAAAAAAGTCACATGACAGCGTGTCGTTTTGTCTTAAACCGTTTTTGACAGTGGTGCATATCGATCTGAAATTTCCGGCTGTTGTCCAAAATCTGCCGAAGTATGAATATTTGATCGATGATGGAGTTTTTTGACCTTTAAAATATGAGGCAATCAGGTCGTTCAAAAATTGTTTCAGACGTTCACATGATACGCTAGAAAAGATCTCATAGGCGATGTTTAGGCGACTTATTATAGTTAGCGCAGTCAAAATCGTCTCCTTTCTTGGGGATCAGACAAACGATGCTGAGATTTCTTGATTCCACGAAAATGCGTTATTTGGTGTCTACAAATCTCTTCTTTAGTGCATTACAAACTACCTTCGTAACGTTCAATGCAAATTGTCTTGGACTCAGGTCTGTTATCTACAAACTAAATGCTTGTATACTCCACAGCTCCATTCTGTCTTCGACACTCTTGGTAATCTTTATAAATGGTCTCTTGAATGCCACATTCAGTGCACTAATCCAGTACTCTCCTTCTATCCTCCCTAGTTTTCCTTCGCTTGCACTGTGTACAAATCTGCACAAACATTTGAGCGTGCGTTTTTTATATAAAAATAAAAACTACTTCGTTCCGCTCAACCACGACAGAGACATCGCACACCGGAACGGAGAACGCCTCCGGTTGAGGAGGACCGTAGGAAGTTGCACGGTATCTACCTATACGTTCTGTTTAGGTATATTAGGTTTGTGATTGCCTCAACTTCATCCTTTGTTTCTATTCATAAATAGATGGCGTAGTAGTAGTAGGGAAAAAGGTATAAGAGTTCAAATTCTACGCAAAGGTGCCTCCAGCCTTGTAGATATTGCCGACAGTAGAAAAATATGTTATGCATTGATGACATTCCTATAATCCTATGTAAGTTATGTATTTAAGCTGTTCCAGGACCAAATACAAAGTCAAGACAGATATGTACCAATATGGAAAAATAAGCATTCGCCCGGGTGGAATAAACGGATGTACATTAAGCCGCCAAGAATATGGCAATCAGACGGGTTATGATAATGGCAGCGTGAACAAAATAATCGTTTTGTGCAAAATAAGATTAAAAATCATTCTTGACACAATCAAAGAGCAACTGGATTTAATATTTACTGCCAGTTAACCAGGCTCTTGCCTTTCGGATCCTTTCGGATTTTGAGAGAGCAATGCGTCGAGAATAGGTATCTGATACGTTTGCTTTTTATTAATTTCGTGGACTATGCTGATCTTACCTGTTTCAATACCCATCTTAACCAGATGGTACAAAACGTAGGACCCAAGGCGAACAAAGTAGGGTTTTACACGCAAACGTTTTGGCCTAGTTTGTTCTAGTTCTTTCACGTTCACTAGCAATGTAAGGAAAGTCAATACTTACTTTATCTGAGAATCTTCGCCTTGGCCAGGCATTCAGAAGCTTCGAAAAACATATTCGTACCATTTTGATGATTTTATGGCGCAACCGCTTCTCAAATGAATAACTCTTCGCATTAAAAAAAACTGAACTACGAAGTGCGCCATGTAATAAGACCTGCTTAACCAGTCAGGTTCAAGAACGGGTCGCCCAAGGCAAACCAAGCGCAGAGCTTGATTGAGTGGAAATCGAGCAGCCTTTCTAACGTCCTTACGTAAATAGAATTTTTGAACAGTGTTGCAGTATATAACGTGACATGACATAGAGTTAAAACCATCGAAAATACACCCAAGGAAACTTCAAGGCACATGCACAAAGATGCTCAAGGGTTCCAGAGTAAAAGACCATTCGTAGAGCAACCTGATTGTGTTTGGAAGTGATCGTTTAGTAAGTTTTCTCATTCCGTTTTGATCACCATTTTTATTAGCTTTTAATCAATCCTAATCTAACTCTTTGCTCGCAAAACACCTTCACAGCGTTCGCAGATTGCATCCTCACTTTCAATTGAATATCTTCGACAACGTGGACAAAGAGTCGATGTCTTTGAGTTGATTTCTATCGCAAAATCCATCTGATCCTTGCTTTCTTCAAGAGTTACACTCGATAATTGTAGAATTTCACAAAGCTCCGATGTTATCGAAGTGGTTGTTGGATGTAAATGCTAAGGAAAGGAGGCTTGAAACAAATTGTTTTGTTTCGAAGCAAAATCGTAACATACCTGAAGCAAAGCAAATCTGTCAGCGTTGCAGATAATTCGGGCTTCTAAAGTCCATGTGTTAGCATCTTTGACTTGCTGATTGAGTAAACGTTTTACTTCTAAGGCAGCATTGACAACATTCTCTGCTTTTGAATCCTTCCAAGATTGATTTGATTTCACATTGACCTCATGGAAGGGTTTTGGATCTAAAAAGGAAAAGGGAATTACAAGATGTTACATCTGAGTCCCTATGCCTACCGTAGTAACTCCAGCTTTCCTCGACTAAAAATGGAACAATTGGCCACAGGATCTTACAAAGAACTTCATAAGAATTCGAAAGCACACTTCTCACACTAGCCAGCTGGTCATTGTTTCCACAGTAAAGTCGATCCTTAACCAAATGGACATAAACCGACGAAAGCTGATTGGTGACAAAGTTAAGAATATTGGAAATCACTCGGTTGTACTCGTACAGATCATAATTCCTTTGGACCTAGAAACAGAAGAAATATCAGCCAAATCAGCTTAAGACAAGGAAGACGTATACCTCTTGCTCGAAATTAACGAGTGAGCTTAATAAATATCGGTCCAGGAGAGTCAGACTTTCGTTTTCAACGTAAAGTTTGTTCGAGTTTCTTGAGCCATCACCTATAGCTCCATTCAAATACTTCAAAGTCATCCGAATTTTACCAAGATTTTCCGCTGACTGTTGCAGCAGTTTGTCACTGACGGTGATAGACATATGCTGCGTCCCGTGTGATGCCACCCACCATCTGTAAAGAGGTAAAGGTCACACATATTTGCAACTTGCTTTGATAGGTACAACCACCTCAAAACATCAATTCCGTATTTCTTCGTGATGTCCTTGGGGGATATGATGTTCCCAAGTGATTTGGACATTTTTAGGCCCTTCTCGTCGACTGTAAATCCATGAACAAAGAGGGATCTATCAAGACTTTCATTAAAGAATCTTCTTCCAAGGGTCTAAGACTTACTTGTATGGGGAGTAACCTCTAGCTGCAACACTAGTCAATAAAGAGGACTGAAACCATCCAGTGAATTGGTCATATCCCTCCAAATACAAATCAGCCACCTTCCCTCCGTCTAACACATTCGACCACGAACTGCCAGAGTCGAACCAAATGTCAAAGATGTCAGAACCCTTCTCCAAAGATTCAGCTTTCAGTCCGAGCTTATTCAATACATTGCATGGTATCAGGTCTTTTATTGATTTTGACCACCAGAAATCGATGTTTCCTTCCTTCTTCACCAAGTCACGGATATGGGCTATGATCTCTCTAAATTAAAGGGACCAGTCAGTTGGGAAATATTGTGGACAGAATCTAGTTAGTCTTACTCGCTGACAATCTCCTCACCCGACCCCTTGTCGTAAAAAACTGGAATAGGAACTCCCCATGCTCGCTGCCTTGATATACACCAGTACGGTCGCTTTCTGACTTGGATGGTGAGCGCCTTTTTGCTAGCTTCCGAATTGATCCGAGGATAGACGTTGATCTTTTCAATCTCCTCCATAGCTTTGTCTCTTATCCGTTCAGTGTTGATGAACCACTGCTTGCTTGCGCGAACAATAAGGGGCTTTTTCGTTCGCCAATCAATTGGATAAGAATGTGATAGCTTCCCAGAGAATATAACATCCCGCGTAATGTGCTGTAGAACGAGGTTGTCGCCTTCGTCTAGCACTTGCTTGCCCACTAGAAAGTCGGGAGCATCTGAACTGTAGGTACCTTCCTTGTTAACAAAGCATTTCTGTCGAACAAGAACGACGTTTTTAAAGCGGTCAAGGACGCAATGCTAATGATCACCTTACCACCGGCATCTTATGCTCCAGACTGACTAAAAAGTCCTCTGGTCCGTGAGCTGGAGCTGTGTGGACTAACCCTGTCCCTTTTGTTTCTTGAACATGACTTCCAGGTAAAAACGGGAGACATTGGCTTTTGTCAATTGGATGTGCATACGTACAACTCCTCAAAGTGGAACCTGTGACTAGAAATTAGTCTAACATAACGACATGAATAAGTTCTCTGTTACCTGCCATCTTCTTGATTACACCGACCGTCAGTCCAGTCAAGCTCTCGAACTCAGTAATCAAATTGGATGCGAGTAAATAATGATTATCGACATCATCACCCAAAGTAACCACTGAATACTGCAAATCCGAATTATAGCAAACGGCTTGGTTGCTTGGTAGCGTCCAAGGCGTTGTAGTCCACACCAAAGCGTAGCAATTCTTGAAACCTTGCATATCTTCTGGAATGTTTAACAATTTCACACGAAACACTACAGAAGGGCTGACAAAATTCGGGTCGTACTCTAGTTCAGCTTCAGCGAGGGCAGTTCTGGAAAAAAATATCTGTAGAGACGGTACAACGTTTTAGAGAATGTACCTAGAAGATGGGGACCAATAGACTGGCTTCAGATCCCTATAGACGAGTTTTTGGTTGAATAAGTCTAAAAACATTTGCAGCTGATTGCAGATGAACTCTGGATTGATGGTGAGGTACATGTTCGATGGACTTGCCCAGTCCGACAAGATTCCCCAAGAGCGGAATTCATCCTTTTGTCTTTCCACCGTGTCCAGGGCAAATTTTCGGGCTAAAAAATATTCGTAAATTCAGTTTTTCTGAGCGGGATATATCGAGTTCACATTCCACATACACTTTTGTCGAATGGTAAGTGGATCGGCCTTTGATTTAGTTGATGCCATCGCCTTCAGCTCAATCGGAAGCCCATGACAGTCCCAACCGGGTTTGTAGTTGACTTTTATACCTTTTGCCACATTCTGTCGGAGTGTAATATCCTTCAGTATCTGCAAGAACAGCGTTTTAGTGCATGAGGCACACTTCATTCGTTTGTTATGCAAACCTTATTTACAGCGTGACCCATGTGTAGATCTCCATTAGCATACGGTGGCCCATCGTGTAAAACGAATGCCGGTTGTTGGTTGTTTTGCTCTTGAAAGAGGTAAGCATTCGCAAAAGGTCCCTGAAAAATCAGACAAAGCTCGAATCCTGATGCAATTTGCAATTCTGTTTCAACTAACCTCGACCAAAGTCTTCTCGATGTCGGTCCTTTTTGCCGGCGACAGTCGTGTAGGAAATTTTGTTTTGGGTAAGTTTATGGTGCTGGTGTATTTAATGGGAGTTTTGGCAGCAGGTTTAACACAGTAATATCGTAGACAATTATTTGAAATAAAGGAAAATGCTTTGAAAATTTGAGACATTTTGCCAAGGAGATTGTAGCAACTTTAAACATAACCCCAAGTCAAGCAGCTGAGGGTGACAATTCATTCAAAATAATGTTGAATGTAGTAGATTTGTGTGAGAATATACAGTAGTGCTGGGAAAAATATCTACAGATTTGTTTTCCGACATTTGTGGTATCGTTTTAAGAAGCCGCATTTGTTCAACATACTGGACGAGGCATCAGCTTTAAGATGAATTGAAAAAAAAGCTATACGAAAGGCAATGAAAGGTTTTATGTATGTAATAGGTAACTTAAGGAACATTTCGAATGCTGACATATAATCTTGGGTCTTCAATCGTCGACATTTAAGCTTCTGTCCATCAATTCGTACTCTCATCTCCGAGTGGTGAAGCCACGGGGCCTAGTACCATTGACTGAGGTTGGGGTAACCAACACTTGGGTAACGTATATGCGAATAAACAGCGGCCTCCGCGGCTCTAGTCAGTTTGAGCTGCTACCTCCTTTAGAATTACTTCAACGTTTTCGGATCACAAGTCTTAAGAGTAGAGACGACGACTAAATTAACTTGAATAGGTCAACGGCAGTTCTAATATGTTCAATGATGCTACTGGCACGGGAAAGCTTGTTGGACCCCTTTGTACAATACTTTTATTAAGTAGCTGGCACTACAGGTGGGTAAAAACAAAGAAAGCATTCGGATGGATGTAATATTAAAAACCACACCAAATGTATTAAGGAAAAAGTACTTCGGCCTTGCGTATAGAATGTTAGGACCTTTAATACATCGTGTGGTACCGAACGACTGGCGTAGGCTTCTATACAGCAGATATTACTACAATTGCTACAAAGAATGAAGATGTTCATTTGGATGCAATTGGTTTTCGAATTAGACTCAGGCATCCCCTACAGAGGATAAGGGTAACACCATCAAAGAGGAATTCTATGAATGCGAATATCAAAGTTTGTCACCCATAAAGGGACTTTTCTATTAACAGATCAATCCACCATCAATTATATTGATCACATCGCGATCGATACGAAACACTTCTTCAGCGCTATGGAAGAGCCAACATCAACTCGGTTCATTAACTTGTGACAGCCAGAATACGAATGCGTATATCATAGGCACAACGGTGTCAAGTAAGTTCCCCAAAGTTCGACGTTGCATAACTTAAATCGCAAGAGACTGAATATTTTTCAATCGCGTTTCCCTCAAGCTCTCTCAAAATCCGAACCCCCATACACAAACTATAGAACACCAATGCAAATGTTGTTAACGAGCCATTAGAAAAATTCCTTCTGATTTCAAAGCGCCGCCACAATGCTCTGCATTGAAGAACGAGAACTGATCGTGAGTTCTAAAACCAGAAAACAAGGGAAAGAGCTTTGTCTTCTTGGAAAGAAAAGAAAAGAGAAAACTGCAGAAATGTTATTCGAAAGTTTTATCAGTGAATAAAATGTAAATGACAGGTCTATAAAGCTAGAACGGAAACCTGCAAAGATGAAAATGAAGTACTGCTGTCAGGCAAAATGGAGCGTTTGCCTTTTATGAAGACGACGGAGAATTCCGTCTCCATGGCCTAAATGAAGCTAAAGTAGCAACTGAGCTACAGAACAAGAAAACATAAATGTTCATGGCATCAGCCGAGTCAATATTACTTTTAGAATTGGATCTCATTTTGATTTGCTCATAAAATACATTATCAACAGTAAAAATTTGAATTAATACACATTAAAAATTGTACTAGAGCATTATCACTTCGCCCATATGCAGTGTAACTTAAACAAAACAAATTGTGAAAAGTCATTGCAATTTGTCATCAACATTGGTAAAGATTGCTATCCCGGCAATTTGTCCTCCGATTTTTTTTTATAGTTTTTCTCATAACATCATCTAAATTCATTCAAAATGAAGCTAGTAAGTTAACACGTCTTCGTTTCTCTAAAGTATCTCAAGAATGTCCCTCTATTTCAGTATTGTCTCAGTAATGACTTGGCAAAACCATGCTACGTAGTGACCTTTAAGGGACTTCGGATTATGTTAGACTGTGGCCTGACCGAACAAACTGTGCTCAATTTTCTTCCTCTTCCATTCGTACAAAGTTCTAAGCTTTCTAATCTGGCCAATTTCATACCGAACCGAGAACATGACCCTCAGATGGATGGTGAATTGAAGGAGTGCTGTGGACGGGTCTTTGTTGATTCGGCTCCAGAATTCACAGTTCCAATGGACAAGTTGATTGATTTCAGTGAAATTGATGTGATTCTCATCTCAAACTATTTGAACATGTTGGCCATGCCGTACATCACCGAAAGGACAGGCTTTAAGGGTAAAGTCTACGCTACAGAGCCAACATTACAGATTGGGCGGTTCTTTCTGGAGGAGCTTGTAGAGTATATTGAGGTGGCTCCGAAGGCAAGTAATGCAAACTTATGGAAAGAGATGTTACAGCTGTTGCCGGCACCGCTTTGCGATGCGTTTAGACCGAGGAAGTGGAAGCAGATTTTCAGTATTAAGGATGTTCACAGCAGCCTAGCCAGAGTTACCATCACGGGATATGATGAAAAACTGGTAAGGGAACCTTGAAGGGGTGTCTTTATCAATTTTAATTTTGTTCACTATTTAAGGACATCTATGGAGCATTTGTGGCAACGCCAGTGAGCTCTGGATACTGTCTGGGCTCCAGCAATTGGGTGCTTAACACTGCTCATGAGAAGATTTGCTATGTGAGTGGTTCATCGACACTTACCACACACCCCAGGCCAATAAACCAAGGCGCACTTAAACATGCCGATGTTCTGATCATGACAGGACTTACACAGGCGCCTACTGTGAATCCGGATACAAAACTCGGCGAGCTCTGCATGAATGTTGGTAAGATAGAAGCACCAAGTCGAAACTTAGTCTGACTTGTCGTCTTTTTCATGTAGCTGTGACGATAAGGAACAACGGTTCCGCACTAATTCCCTGCTATCCGTCTGGAGTGGTGTATGACTTGTTTGAATGTTTAACTCAAAATCTCGAGAATGCCGGCTTAAACAACGTGCCGATGTTCTTCATCTCTCCTGTGGCTGACAGTTCCCTTGCTTACTCAAATATTCTCGCTGAATGGCTTAGCTCGGCGAAGCAAAACAAAGTCTACATCCCCGACGATCCGTTCCCTCACGCCTTCTACGTGCGTAACTCGAAACTGAAGCACTACAAGCATGTCTATTCGGAAGGTTTCAGCAAAGACTTTCGACAGGTAAAGGTCGTCCTTTTACAAACTTCTCTTACTTTAAAAATTTCTCCTCCAGCCCTGTGTAGTATTTTGTGGCCATCCTAGTCTAAGATTTGGAGATGCGGTTCACTTTATCGAAATGTGGGGCTCGAATCCGAACAACTCAATCATTTTCACAGGTAATCACCAATTTCCAGGGATGTTTTCTCTTAGAGTTGATTTGACTTTTCTTGCAGAACCTGACTTTGCCTACCTCCAAGTATTAGCGCCTTTCCAGCCGCTTGCCATGAAAGCATTCTACTGTCCTATTGATACATCTCTAAACTACCAGCAAGCAAATAAACTCATAAAGGAACTCAAGCCAAGTGTGCTGGTTATACCAGAGAGCTACACGAAACCACATCCTTCCGCTCCACAGTTATGCATTGAGCAACCTGTGAGTATGTTGCAATTTTCCCTCAAGCCTTTGAATAACACATTATCTCTTCCCTTACAGGACAAGAAAATCATAACTTTCAAGTGCGGCGACATCATCCGACTTCCACTCAAGCGAAAAATGGACAGGGTATACATCACCTCTGACTTGGCATCGAAAATCATTCCTCGCGAGGTTTGTGCGGGCGTTACAGTCTCCTCAATTACCGGAGTCCTCCAAGTGAAAGACAAAGTTCACAACATTACACCGTGTGAGGATCAGGCAGACCAGCCGGGTACGAGCAGTGGAACAAAGTTGTTGCCACCAAGGAAGGAGGATATTTTAAAGAAAATGAAATACGAATTTGGAACTTTGGATGTGGAGCTGTTCATGAAGAAACTCACGCAAGATGGTATTACCGATGCAAAGACAGAGCGCAACGGAGGAACTCTAATGATAAGCATACCCAGCGAGGATACGACCATCAAAATCGATGACAACTCCACTCATATCGTATGTGGTGGGAAGCAATCGTTGCGATTAAAGTTAAGGGATTCGCTAATGAAGTGTATTCAGAGTTTTTGAATAGAAGAGGAGATAGTGTCTTAAGTAAATCAGTGCCAACTTGGTTTTATTTTAACTGTTTGAGTTGCTCTCAGTTTTTTTTTTTTTTTTTTTTTTTTTTGATGCTTCGGACTTTACTAAGAACTCTTTGCAACTTCTTCTTCGCAGAGTAAGAGATTTTAATTTAAAGAAATAAAATCTACAAATTCACATTTTTAAATAAATAGGTGGTTCCAAGGCAACAGTTTCCGGTCCAAGCAATATAGGCACAGTCAGTTGAACTGTCCATTTTAATAGGCAACGATACGGTAAGAAGGAATATATCTTAGACTAAGGGCATTCAAGATTAAGGTTGTTCGTTTTACGAGAAGGAAGAAGCTGCCTAGTCTGACTCATCTAGTGCTTAAAGCCATCAGCATCCAATTCTCCAAAGAAGCTAAGTATTTGGGTGTCTCTGGGTGAATTTCTTAGACTAAATGTGTTACATCGAAAGTTTCTAAGGCGCTGTTGGCCTTTTGGTAGTGTGTGCAAAGAGCTTTTAATAGTAGGGTGCTCCAGAAATAGGGTAGGAACTCTGATCTACACATCAATTGTGGTCATTTACCTTCAAGCGGTAGCCATCGGGTACTGATCGATGTCCATCCGGACTCGACTTGCCAAACTTATAAGAAGATAAAAATGGCAGCATTTTAAATGTTTTAAACCTTATCCGAGCTACTTTGACATGTGGTGGACGAAAAGCCATCAAAGATACTGCCTCTGATGTGTTGGGTTTCACTCAGGCACCACAACGAAAACTCTGGTTTGACCACGAGTGCTGGCAAGCATGCTTGCAGCTAAGTAAGCAAGTAAGCTAAGCGTATGATAAGATCTTGCGCAGCTGAAAAAGTAGCAGGTGCGTAGACTGCTATCATGTAGATGTCGCCACCAATTAGAAAGTGCTATAGAATGGGCCAGGAAAGAGGAGAATGAAAAACTGTGACCTCCACTATGGTTATGGATATCATACACGGCACAGTTAGTCAGGACTTCTTAAGCTTCCGCCTTATGATTACGCAAATGAAGGCTAAATTCGCTAACATATGCCTAATATGCGCCCATAGCCCTGTAGAAGACAAGCACGACGCCACCAGAGAATGTTTTCTTTCTGTGAGTTCTTCGACAAGATAAATAAGCAATGATCGAAAGAAGGAAAGGAGGACATCTTTGGTAGGACAGTTGGCAGGCGTAACCTATATGACACCACACCTGGCAACGGACTTAGGATAAATGACTATACGGCGGGTCGAAATATCACTATAGCAAGCACACTCCTTCTTCTCATTATATGCAAGCGGAGATGATGGTTTCCAGATCATGAAGCACCAAATCATCAGCCAAAATTTTTTTTGCCGAACGAAAATTCCGATGTCTCCCAACAACGCCTTTGCCGCAAGAATAAAGTACCGAAGACCAATGGCAAAACTTGCAACGTGCCATTATAGACGCAGCAACTGATGTGCTAGGTTTCATTCAACCTGAATGCCTGGAAAAAACTCAACAAGTTTAAATCGATGCCAACACCTTTTCATCAACACCTTTCATGTGAGTTCTTCCATCATACTTGACAGAGTTGTGAAGAACTCACAAGCGTATACCGGAGGCACATTCTCTCAAAAGTCTATGCAGTTACTAGCGTACGCTGATGATATTGCCATAATTGGCAGAACTCAGCTGGCTGTCATCGGTGTGTTCGCTCACACCTCAGTACGAGGGCTGTTTGATGAGTACCCGGATTGGAAGATAGGTGGCGCTATTGAGTCAAAATGAGTATGCCATCATTTAGTTTAACCTCGTGTTAGTGTTTTTTGTGACCATGGAATAAAAGCAGTGAAACCCATTTTTTCAATTGTTCTTTGGTCTCTGGTGTGTACCAATAAATCCATGTCTCATCGACGATCACGAAACCACTCAGAAACTCCTCCGGATCTCGATTAAACAGGACCAAGCACGTCTTTGAAGTCATCTCACTATTACGTTTGTTCTCTGGTGTGAGCAAACGCGGCACTCATCGCTCGGACAGCTTTCTCATGCCCAAAATTTCAAGCAGGATGTGGCTAACGCGTTCAGTTGAGATGCCTGCTATCTCAGCCAACTCGCGAATTTTCACTGGACGATCCGCCAATACGAGATCATGAATTTTGTTTACGGTTTACTCTGTGGTAACCGTTTTTGGGCTAACTGGGTGCGGTTCATCAAAAATCGATGTGCGGAAACGGCAAAACGATAGTAAACGGGAAGGTGAATGGGTCCCATACACACGGGCCTGATTTCTTCGAAGGTTTTGCCACTCAAAGACAAAAATCGGATCACGGAGTGATACTGCTCTTTTTTGTCAAAGCAAAACTAAGCATCAGATTGTCATCAAATTTTGACAGACTGACTAAAAGAAGTTATACTAAATGGTATACTCATTTTGGCTCAGCAGCGCCAGGTATCTTCCAATCCGGGTACTAATCAAACAGCCCTCGTAGACATAAAATGACGAATCACGCTTGCTAATTGCTATTTCTTTCAGTTAAACAAGGAAGTGAGTAGTAAGGGTCTATCCCAAAAATACTAAGGAGACCTTGATCATTCCAGTCCAACTTTATGATGCTGAAGGATGGTCTCTATCGAAAGCACATGAAGATATTCTCAGTCGTTTTGAGAAGGGCTTTAGAGGAGAAGATTCAACGACGCACTATATGAGATGTACGGCGACATCGATTTGGCCTATGTTTTGGCCTGCAGAGTCCTCGAATCAAACCCGGAAGGATAACGCAGTAGAGGAAGACCTCGCCTTAAGAGGGAGTTAGCTAAGGATCGATCGCAATAGGTTCACCCTGAAATGCATGGCATTCTTACCTTTCCTTTACTCACCTCAGAGTAAACGACACAAGAAACATTTTAGTGGAGAATCGACGCAGCTTGATCATAGCAAAGCATGGCTTCGTTGGTTCGCTGAAATGATGTTCTGATGATGAAAGAAAGATGGGTAATTTATGGGTCACGGGGACTGAATTGAAATTTGACAAACAAGTTCAACACTGATTAGACTTGTGGCTGTGCTTGAAAATTCGACTGCGATTTACAATTTAAACTCAGGCCAAAACTCATAGACAGCTTAGACAAATTCATATTTTCATGAAAACTAGAGTTATGTTGGCATTGAATCAGAGTGCAGCCATAGCTATTCATCACCATGCTCTTTCAAAGAGGCTGGTACCCATTAGATGATGGAAAGTTTCAGTTTCATCATGGCCACAGGCAAATTTGTTTAATTTGGAAAATTATCGTGCCGCATTAATTTCTTTTCCTAATTTGGATGTAACATAATACCACCACTAAATATTCTCCTTCAAAGAATCCAAATGACATGGCAAACTGTTGCAAAACCAACATAGTATACCCTGCATATTTCATAAAAACAACTTAACCTCAATTCCTTATAAAATTCGCCAGGGCAGGGGAGGGAGGAATCGTAATTTCCTTAGCTGATTTTATAATGTATGAAATCCCTGGCAGGTCTATTAAGAACTTCGTCCAAAGGCAATTCATTTGCCGAAAATTATCATAAAATTCTCACATTTTCCATTTCGACACAGTTTACTGTGGTCTCGCCTGAACCAGATACATGTGGACATAAATAATTTTTGCATATCGAATGCAAAGTAGAAGCGCCGCAGATATATACTTATCCAAGAGCATAGACGATTGCATTGGTGAACTCGGGGAACAAAGAGCCAAGAGCAAGGTTATGTGGTGTTTGGCTGTTTGCCATGTCGAGAGGACGATTTCTGTTTTCTTCTGCTTGTTCGCCCTTGGAGCGTTTAAGGAATCCACACAAAGGGATACCTCATACTACAAAGAGATACGAGGAAAATGTAAAATTGTCATTGTGGTTGCTGCTTGGGTAGCTGACTGGTTGACTGCCTTGCAGGAAGAAATTACTGAGGAATTATGAAATCGATTTGGTTGATATGAAAGTTTGCTGGAAGACTACAATGGCAGTAGTAGGTACATAGAAGCACTTCATTCGTACTTCATGAAATAACAAGGTGAAGACAAAAGCAGAAGCAGTGCCAGCGGCGGTATAGCTCAACTTATAGCCATGGCATGGACGGATACTAAAGAAAGAATTTGTCATCGGCTGACAGAATGTGATGTGAATCATAAATAATTTGTCTATGCATGGTGGCTATTATCATAAATGATGTGCATGAGTTAAGGACTTTGCGGCTTCCTTTTTATTTTTGCTGCAGAAAATGTATTCGTAGTTTCTACTCTGATTTGGGGAATGGTGTTTCCAACAATAAATCTTTTTATGGTAATCAGGTTGACATGTGACAAGTAACCAGTTTCTTTGGAGCCTACTCGTATAAGACGTAACCATATGCTGAACTAACATCAGTTTTTTCGAGAATCTATTGAAAATTAATCATACTTAGCCATTAGCATAGTCCTTCGTTACGACGTCAGTAAGAAGCAGTATACAGTCTTTAGAACTAAAGGACAGCATTCTTTTAGTCTGCCTGCATCCTGGAGAGTCATCCCATTCATATGCTTACAAGAGCATGCAGGCAGTCCTAACGGTTTGGGTCCTGTGAAGCTCTCCTCTGAGTCAGGCCTAGCAAGTTCGTTATCCCATTCTAACCTGGGACCCGAGCAAGACTCAGTGAACTCAGAATTTCTACTGCACCTAGAAAAAATTTGCATTCTTGAGCTGGCTTGGAAGTGGTGCGGTTAAGAGAAGGTTTGGGAGAAGCTCAGCTATCGTTATAGCAGATACTTCTTAGATTCTTCAAAGTATAGTTCACTACCATCAGGACTGCGTATATCTCGGCTTAGAAAACTCGGTAGGTTATCCTAACGAGAAGTAAAATCTATCCCTGTCATCCTCCAAAATGACACCATCAACATCCGAGAATACTCGGCTATTGTTCTCGCTGTTTGTCAATAGATGGCTCCAGCAGTAAGTGCTTATCGATTTTGACATATCCAAAACGCCATGAACCAAGCTTAGACATATGGTAAACAAACCGTTTTCACACATTAGTGATTTTGTTTTGGCGTAATATACTTTCGACTGTGTGAAAATGTTTGATTTTGTGTCAAATAATCGTCATTTCTTCTTTCATTCGAAGGAAACGGCGGATGAAGCACATCGAGACCTACAAAAAGTTTACGGAGATGCTGTCTCTTCAAAGACGGTGATTTCAATGTTGACGATTGTCCGCGTAAAAGAAGGCCAAAATCTTTCGAACACATTGAATTGGAGGCATTGCTCGATAAGGATCCATGCCAAATGCAAGAAGAGCTTGCTTTAGCATTAGGAGTTACCCACCAAGTCATTCGCAAGCAATTGCATGCGTTGGGAATGATTAAAAAAAGGAACTTGGGTTCCTTATGATTTGAAGCCAATTAGCGTCAGACAGTACAACCAGATATCATTTGCATATGCCTGAACTTATACGTAAGAACCATTGACAGTGCTCAGCATTGTGCCGACCAACAGCTTCCTGGGCAGTAATGACAGGCACCGGTCTGCGGCGACTTACATTTATTCCGCCCATCATATCACCGCAGTCGAGGCTATATTCACCAGCATTGCTCTTATCCACAAAAAAAACTACGTCATGTTGTCTTGCTAAGGTCAACTTTCTATTGTCTAAAGTACAGTCAATGTTGATGAAAATACCTACCGCGTACTCCTTCTTATTGAGTTCGCCTTCAACTTTGCCCACCAGATTTTAAAGCGCCATCTCCCAGGCGCATGTTGCATCTTAGACAGAGGATGCTCTCGAAAAGCACTAAAACACAGTCTCTCTACACCCTTTAACATAAAGGAAAGCGGACTGATTGGTCTGAAGCTCTTTGCGAGCATGTAGTTATAGAACCAGGGGTTCGGTATGTGTGCCAGTGCCAGAGTAGTGGTAAAGAGTCTCTTCAGCTGGTCTTTACATTCTTGTGACTTGAAGCTATCGAGCAGTAATCAAAACCGATCACAAATACCAGCTATGGCATGCAGTACAGACTACAGTCTTTTGTCTTCCATATTCTCAGCACTGTTAGTAGTGCTATATGTAGAACTTTCGAACGTCACTCCATCAGAACATATCTCTTTCGTAGCTCAGATAATTAACGTGCTTTCTTGCTTCTTTGTTTTCTTTCTGAAAACCCTAGGCACTTCTCCTCTTTTCTGCTCATAGAGCTCAAGCAAATTTCGTCTTTCGATGCTCACTTACTTGCTTAGGCGGCGCTACATTTCGGGGTGGACCTGGGCCTAAGCCCATAAGCCTCTTCAATTAGCGCGGTCTTTGATTAACTGCCTCCAGTTGCGCACATCAAGTTGGTTGAGGTGCCCTTCCACTTGCGCGCGAGGCCTTCCTCTACTGCGTTGTCCTTCCAGATTTGAGACGAAGATTCTGCCGGCTGGAGCGTTGGTGTTCATTAGCTCCATATTTCCCAGCCATCTCAAACGCCCAATGCGCAGGTTTTTGACCAAATTGATGTCGTTGTACATCTCGTAGAAATCATTGTTGAATCGTCTCTTCCAGAATCCATCAAGGCATACAGAACCAAATATCTTACGAATAATTTTTCTCTCAAAATGGCCAAGGATATCTTCATCCGCTTTAGAAGGGATCCATAATTCGGAACCATTGAGCAGGACTGGGATTACTTCGTTTAATTTCTGAAGAGATGTCGTTTTCAGATCTGATGGCCGAGTCGAGGTTATCAAAGTCCCTTACTACCTCAAAGTTATAGCTGTCGATTGTGACATTCTGGCTGATTCGTCGATGTTGGGTGTCCTTTTTTGTTGACAGCATATACTTTATATACATATACCGTTTGACATCAAAGGTCTCGGTTAGGTCGTTACCGCCATCCTGCACAAAGGGACGAGTTTAGCAAAGATGTCAAAATAGACATGCGTCGTCGTCGGTAAAAAGGTGATGAGTATCGATCTAAACTTCTTGCATTTTCTCCAGGATCTACAGTAGTGTAAAGGTTTGGTCAATTGTGGACATACCGGGTCTAAAACCGCACTGATTACGTCCAATGAGATCGTTGACAAATGGTTTTAGGCGCTCGCACAATGCGACAGACAAGATTTTGTATGCGATGTTTAGGAGACTGATCCATCTTGAGTTGGCACGGTTAAGAGGGTCTCCTTTCTTATGAACTGGGCAAACGATGGTGGGGTTTCATTCATCAGGCTCTCTACCAAGTCATTTCTTGCTGCCTTAAATAGTTAAATAGTTCGACTTCAGTTTAGATATTGATCTCTTGTCTTCATTTTGGTCGGATGGACGGATTTCTTGACTCGCATCCTCAATATTCAATAGTTCGCTCTGCTTGAGAACGGAACTTATGTCGTCTTCACCGTTTAGCAGTCTACAGAAATGGTTTTTCCATGCCATCAGCACCGACTGTGACTCCACTACAAGGTTTCGTTGTTCATCACCGTTCGGGTTTTTACCTTTTGGTAAAACTTCCGAACATTATTCCTGGAGTAGCATCTCTCTTTTTCCTCGATCGCGCACTTTTTCCTCCAGAAAAGCTGATGTTATTCCCTCCTCTTTGGCTCGTAAAGCTCACAAGCCGCTCTCATCCTTTTATGCAGCATCATTTGTAGGCATGTTGTTTTGCTGCATGTCAGGTCCGGCATTTCTGATAGCTTCTTGACATCTAAGCCACTGGTCTTCAGCACTTGATGCTGACTGCAAAGGACTTCTCGATAAGTTGAGAGATACGCGATCGGCAAAGGTTCTGGAGGCTTATTGCAATTGTTACCTTCCAATGTTAAGTCTTATCATAGTATTTCCCCGTTGTTTTGGAATCTAAGATATCCGTAGACGAACCTTGACTGCAAATAGGTAGTAGTCTGAGTCTATTTTGGCCTCTCGAATAGTTCGGACACACAACATGGCCAACCTGGTTGACAGTTTGCTGATCTGGTGTCCGCCATGTTCCCTTGAGAATATTGAGGTGAGTAAACTGTGTGCTTGCTATAGTAACGTTACGTACCGCAGCGAAATCGATTAGTTTAAGTCCGTTTCCAGACGTGAAGTCGCTACTACCGCTACTTTTCTTCTGTTGGGGCGTGAGCGCATATAAGGCTGATGTTAGCGAATTTACCTTTGATACGGATAGTTATAAGGTGTTCACTAACGTGTCGAAAACATAAGACTTCTTGCCTAAGTCTGCCGCTTACAACAAATCTGCATGCAAATAGACGCTGCTTACGTCACCTATAGCAATCACCGTAGTAAATATCACCAATACCTTGGTGGTTTGCATATGGGGGCTAGGATTTTAAGTCGGCTAAAGCGCGTTTTCTTTTTTCGCTTTTATTGAGATTCTCAGAACATTCTTAATGCTGAGGCGTAGCATTGACCTTATAGCAGTGATCCGCACTATAACCTAGCGTAGAAGTATAGGTTGTAAGCCCCGTGAGACCCCTGATACCATTTTACAGCAGAACTGTGTTGCTTCCGGTTTATCAATAGTTCTACTGGAAGTGAATCGTTTTATTTTGGGAAGCGACAGTTACTGGTTTCTTCTTTATCATGAACATCATGAGCTCGAAACAAGACAATACAGGAATGATTTCTATGGTCAAAAACAGCTCCTACTGTCATCCTTATTTCCTTCCTTTACATTTGAAGTAGCACCTTGACACGGTTTAATTTTCCCGCTAATCAACCCGATTCCAGAACACCTTAACCTACAAATTATCCTTTCATACAAATGTTCATAAAAAAAAGGAAAAATCCATTTCAATCAATTCTTTTCGCCTGGGATAATAAAAATTAAGAACAAATGATCTTTCCGTGCACAAGCTCAGGTTTATACATTTTTCAAAAGTCTCCCATAGCAATGACAAATGCCATAATTAAGCCAAAGACTATACAGCACACAGCAACAATAGGGAAAAACACGAAAATGAAGAGTCCTTCCATTAAGCAAATACCGCCGACCGCCTTGTTTCTCACTCAAAGCCAGCGCCGCTGTTCTCTGGCCCATTGATATCAATTACCTACTCAAATATTAAAGGCATTCCAGATAGTTCATACCTCACAAGTAACCAAAAGGTAAAGATGAAGACCGCACAAGGATATGCAAACATACAGAGAAACGAGGAACAAAAAGGAAAAGCAAAAGAAAAACGAAAATCGGTACGAGTATCCAAGGATCCGTGACCTCGTTTGTTACCTTTCGGCTAGGCCAGCCAACCAACCAAACATCCAACCATTTACTCATCCACTCCCCATCCCGCTCATTTACTTTCTGTGCATCCTTACTTCGGCAGTTCACCTTAATTATGTCAGGCTTAAAATTTAACTGCACTAGTTAAATCAACTTTACAACTCCTTTCTTTTATTTCGCCTTGTGTTCGCGCTTAAATGAGGAGCAAAGCAGCGACCTGCCTTGGGAGGGACATCATCATCATCGTGGCATGGCATTCATATCATGTTACACGAAAGAAGAACCACAGAGACATCAGAATAGACAATGAGAAGTCTTGTTACCTACCCATCTATCCCACCTGGAATGCACCTTCGGAGCTGGTTTTTGGTTTTCTTTCCAATTTATTCGTCCGTTTTCTTTTTTAATGCTGTCCTTGGCGTAAAATTTTCGTAACAGAAAGAGTACATTTGCGCGAGATACGAATACGAGTGCGGGTGCGGGTACGAGTACAAGTACGAGTACTCCTCAGGAGGAGGTTAAAACCAACCGCTCAGTGAGGATACATACAAAGTAAGGTAAAAAATGACATAAAAACCTGCTGTCCACCCGTTCATAACCACCACTTCCCAGGACACTTACAGAAAAAAAAAAAAAAAAAAAAAAATAAAACAAACTGGGTTACAAAATTATGAGATACTTTCGAAAGCTATTTAATTATGAAACAAGAAGAATTCTAAAGAATTCTAAAGTATAGAGGGGTCCAGGAAGGATACTGAAATGGAATAAAAAGAAATTGCAGATACTTAAGGTAGTCGGGCAGTGTTTTAGTGTAACGTATGGGAAGCCCGATATTGCTATTGGGCTAATGTCTCCATTGTTCCTCCACTGGCACTTGACTATTCCGAAACAATGGTATTTGAGTTCTTAAGTTGTTTTTACACTACGTCAAGGATGAGATTGAGGTTGAGGTGGTTCTTAGAGTCGTTTTGATGTTCCTTTGTTGAAAGTATAGCAGTACTTGTGGCTGGCGGTGTATCTTTAGTGCAGATGATGGTGCAGTTACATAAATAGTTCCTGGTTCTGTGAGTTTTAGGTATTGGTGGCAACGGTAAATTGTTAAATTGTTTAACGGACGAAGAAACTTAAACACTCACACAATGGATATGATAGAAGAGAATTAAATGAATTGAAAGGAATTGAGTGGCGTTAACAACAGAGAGGGGATTGTCCTTATAATTGTGAGGGGTGGTAGGAGAAGAATCTGATAGATAATAGGGAGATGAACAAAGTCGTTGTGGTATTTTGGAATCGGTCAGTTGATATCCAAAAGTCCTTCTGCAAATAAATAGATAGAGCTCGTCTTGGCTGATATATTCACACTTATTGTACCTACATCCATATGATCGTAAAAATATTTTCTGCAGAAAAGCATCACTTGGTCAACAGGTCTGGGTATAACAGTATACGTTCGTCAAAAGTTCAAAAAATGATATACTCGTACCATAGATGTTTTACCAAAAAATAAAACGAACATGATAGAGCTGTAGAGCCTGAACAGATATCTACAAGGATGGAGAAGGAAACTTCACAGTTGAATCACAATTTGTGCTTAGAATCTGGAAATATTATTTCTGCAGACTGTTAGACGATGATGAAGCTGAGTGAACCTTTTAGCTTGAACGAAGGCAGAAAAAATTTCCATCCACCCGACCAAAATGAAGCAATATCCAAGCATACGTCTAACAGAGGTTCTGGATCTGAAAGCTTAACAGCCGAAACTACGACAATTAATCTTTAAAATCTGGGTCGACAACAGAATGCCAGACTAGAACCTCAGAATTTTTTTATCCGATGTCCCTCAACATCGCATATAAATCCTGTCTGCCGTATTATGTGAACGTCTAAGGCACTTCATCAACAGTATGATCGGTGTGGTTTTCGGTAAGTGCTAAGTTGGTATCCACTACCTCTTCATCGATTTCAAGGCCTCATAGGACAGCCTCTGTAGAGATGGAATATACAGAGCCATGTTTAGCTTTGGCATCCCTGTCAATCCCATTTGGCTATATAGGATGACGATGGAAACATCGGATTTGCAAAACCGAAACCTTCAATGTCAGAGAGAGAGACATTTGTGCGAAACTCACAAATCAACTCTAGAAGCACCAACTTTGAAAAGTCTGTTCAGCTACTCGCATATGCAGACGACATTGGCATAATGTGAAGACCACAGAAAGCTGTCAATGGAGCGTTTGCGACTATTGAAACAGAGCGGCAAAGATGGGTTTAGCCGTCAATGTAGGAAAGACAAAGTGTGTGCTGTTAACAATGACAGACATACAACATCGACGTCTAGGACAAAACGTCACGATAGCTAGCTAAAACTTGAGGTAGTAGGGAGCTTTATCTACCTACCCACCCGGCGTGGAAATCATGCTAAGAATCTCTCTTGTTAATCGCTGCTTCTTTTGTCTTAGAAAGTAATTGAGTAGTAAAGCCTCTTCTCGAGTAACTAGAAAGAATTTATGCTGGACACTGATAATCCTAGTCCTGCTTTACGACGAAGAAACATGGACACGGATGTGTCATCTCGAGTCCATCGAGAGAAAAATTCTTCGGATAATTTCATCGGCCACGTTTCATTAATAGAGAATGGAATATACGTTTTAACAGTCAAAGCCCGGAAGGATATCCACAGTAGAGGACGACCTCAACTTAAGTGGCGCATAATAGTGGAAGGACAAATGAGCTACCTTCGTGTGTGTAATTAAAGGCAGTTGGCAGAAGACCGCGTTGGCTGGAAAGGCGTGTAAGCTGAGATTTTGGTCCACTCTTGCCTAAAGCGCCATCTAAATAAGTAAGTATATGTGCCATGTCGTCTTATAAGTCTTTCTTTTGTTATTTTTTTTTTCTGTCGGAGAGAGCACTCAGACAAAGAACTAGTCAATTGTACTCCTTATAAGTTCCTTTTAATGGAATTTCTTACTCCTTGGAAGAAGGAGTGGTGTTCTCAAGCACCTCAGTATTAAAATGCCAAGAGTAGGAGTACCCACTGCATCAGCGGCGAGTATCTCTAACCCGATGCGAGTCTAAGCCAGAAATTCACTGAAGTAGTGCTCCTCGGTGTCATCTTCACTTTCACAGCAAGCGACGCAGCACACTTAGGTCCTTAGTAAAAGTGTAATGACCCGTCATGACGATAGTTAGCACCAGCAGTAAAGCACACACAGTACTACACAATTATGTTTTGGAAGCACTAAATTCCACTGTGTCGGTGGTTCCCCATAATATGTAGTGCTGCGTATGAAAAGCCGAGTGTACTGTTGTCAGCAAAGGAAATATATTGAATTCTGAATAGCAGACAAGTTAATTGATGAAAATTAAAAAGAATGTTGGAAACAGAACGGAGCCTTGGGGCACTCCAGCAATTATTTTGTGAATTTCAGACTTGAAACCAAGACAACTTGAATTGAACGTTCCGAAAGGTAATTTTTAATCCATTGAAGAAGAGAGTCGTCGATTCCAAATGCACGCATTTTCAGCAAAGGATCCTGATACCAAACTCTGTCAAATGCCTTGTAAATGTCAAGTGCAATCATCTCGCTTTCGCCAAATTGATGTATGCTTTGGTTCCACTTTTCGATGAGACGTGCCATCAAAGCACCAGTGGACCTGCTGCTACGACAACAGTCATTAAGGAGTTTTCATGTTTTGAGATATTTCATGAACTGACGGTATATTAGGGTTTCCATGACCATGACAGACAGTCAAAGCTACCCAGAATTGTTGTGTATATTGAAACTGCCCGTAATAACGATTTCAATTTGAGAATATTTGTATGGAGTCAGACAACGCATCAAATTCGTTAAATGTTGAATTCCTTTCCAGTTTGGGGCTTCTGGAAATATGTACAGCAATAGTAGATGATATTCTGACGGAGATGGAATTTTAAGCACAGGAAATTGAATTGAATTCCGAATTGGAATAGGGACTACATTGTGGTGGAATTTGGTAAGCTACATCACTACGCACGTAAATGGCGAGACCGTGGTGAGAGAAGAATAAAGGCACTAGACCGTAGCTAGGCAGCTTAAGATCTGAGAGGTGTAGGTGGGGTGCCAAAACAGGTGGTCTACATTTACAGACGTGGACGTACACAGAACAGTGATTACTTTTCAGACCGCGTATATTTGCTACGTCTACTCTAAATTTGCTAGCCATTATAAAGTAAAATCAAACACAAAACACAGCAAGGCTGAGAAGTGAAGATTCAGACGTTGGTTGTAGGTGTTATGCCCTTACAACAGTGCAGCAACAAAAGTCAAATTCACAACCCGCTATCCATTAGTTGTTACATTCACTCAGTCATTGCCCTTGTTGTATGACAACAGTACTGTGGTCTCAGTTTTTCTTACTGAGGAACAGCAGGAAAACATTTACTCGGTCTGTAGATCTGGAGGTCTGGAGAATTATGCAATCTGCAGTTATGCTTATGTGAAACTCAACTGTCAATAGAAGCCCTAACCAAGGTCGCAAGGCAGACCCAACAGTGGTTCAGGTCTTGAAAATACTCTCCTTTGAGCTTTGCTTACCAGGTCCATCATATCAGGGAACCAGAAAAGTCTCAGTAAATTCTACATTCCGATTTTGTTGGATGTCGCTACAGATGTAAATCTTTCATCGCCTTCACCGACTCTTCACAATATAGTGCGCTGTCACCAGGATTGCATGGATATATATGGTAAACACACTCAAGTTTTCCTAACGTTGTCGTCTTTCAAAAAAACATCAGTGTCGCATCCTATTGTAAATCAGTTTTGAAGCCATCCGCAGTAGGAACCATTCATGGGCACAGGAAAATTCTGTTGTCATTGAGAGCTTGTTTTTGTGCATATGATTTAATTGACCTTATCATAGCCATGTAGATTTTCATGCCCTGCCGACAGTTCCTTTGCAACGCATTCCTTTTTAGAAGTTTGCTATGTAGGATGACACCCAAATACCTAGGCTTTTTGGAGAATAAGATGCTGATGCCTTTAAGCACTAAATGAGTCAGACCAGCCAGCTTTTCTCTTTTCGTAAAGAGATCAACATCAGTTTTGAGAGAATGGATCGAAGGCCTATTTTTATTGCACCAGTCGTCCATCAAAGCTAGGGCTCCCTATGTTTTAGAGTTAACAGTTGCTATCATCAGTATGGCTACATAATCCGATGTGACCTTAAAACCATGCGGAGCGTTAAGTAGTGACCATTAGTAGTACCCCCGTCATCACATATTGACCGCAGGTCCTTATTAACTGTACGATTATTCCATTCATTCACAAAACTAATAAGTTGTCTGCGCTAGGTTGACTAGGCTATTTACACATGCCACCAAAAGCTGCTTTCGCAGGATCTTCAGCACTGATAAGCTCGTTGCTGACAGAGAATGTATTTCTAAAACATATTTGCACGCTTGGAGCTCTACCATTCTGTTCGACCATTGCTTTTTTGGATGAAGGAAGACAGTTTCATAAGTCTAAAGCTCTTAGCGAGCGTGTAGTTCATTTTTCCAACTTTTGGTATATACCAACCATACCAATGGGCTGGACAACCATCATGTTGAAACCACATTGTTTGTCGTAACTCCAATGGCAGTTCTTCTAGTAATACTGGAAGTGGGTCCCGTAAGAAGTTTGATATTCAAGTTGCTTTCAATAGAATATGGACCTATTAATTTATCCCCAATAATTCCCGCCCAAACATTAACATTCCAAGGGTGCTGGCTTTCTACTTCTCGCAACCAAAAAGGGTTTTCGGTAGCCCAGTAATGCATATTATGTCGATTAACCGTACCGTGATTGGTGAAAGTTGACTCATCAGAAAATAACACCTTGGCGAAGAACAGGGTGTCTCGTTCAATTTGCTGAAGTGTCCATTGACAAAAGGAAACCCGGTTGCGAAAATCCTCACTAGAAAGTTCTTGATGCATTGAAACATGATGAGGATGGTATTTATGCCGATGTAATATCTTACAGACAGTCGTTTGAGAAATTCCTGCTTCACGACTTATTTGGCGAGTGCTTATGTGAGGATCGTGTGCAACGGCAGCTAACACTTGTATTTCATTGTCCTCAACAGCCACCCTATCTGACCCATTCCTTTTTTTTGGTTGTACACTTCCTTCACCAGTGAATTATTGAATGAGCCGATAAAAGGAAGCGCGCTATCGTATCTAGTCTGGGAAACGTTGGGCGTAAAGAGCAAAAGCACCATCGATGTTCCTTCCACTTTCTCCATAAATTAATATCATTTCAATTTTCTCTTGAATTGAAATAGCCTGCATTATTAATCTGGAAAACGTTACTTATAATAATAAGCAGTTCCTCCAAACAGATATCGAACTTCTTAATGAAGTACAGTTCCGTTCAAGTAAAAAAAAGGGCAGAGTGCACATCATACACTCTCAGATAAGTTTAGGAAAATTTGTCTTTGAGTTTTACCTTCACTCGAGGCAATAATGACTTCCTCAAAACAAATCTCGACCTTCTAACACCCTAACAACGTTGGAAACCGATTAATGATTTAGGCGTGTCAGTGCAGTGGTATCTAGCACTAAATGAATAAGACCTTTGAGACAAAGTCGTGTGCTCCATTAAGGAATACGACTGGGCAATGAAAATCAGGAATTATCATTTGAAAAAACAAAAGTGACCTTCGTTTGACTTTGAAAATGGGGCACAAGGTCAAACTCGTGGTCACCATCTTATGTCCCCTTCAGAACCTCGTGACTTTTGTCTGAAATATTTTTCGCGATATCGCGTATTTTTTGAGTAATTTGGATGTATCAAGTTAAAAAAACTCACCCGGTATATTAAAAAAAGATTTTGTTATATAATAAAATATAAAACAGAAGCCAATATAATTTATTTTTTAAATGGAGCTTACAATTTTTTTTTTGTAAGGTTCATATCCACGACATGTTATAAGATAATTGAAAATGTGAAATTTATTTTTAAGTTTTTTGTATATAAGTGACAAATGTATATAACCAAAGGAAATATGGCCTTAGCGTTGGAAGCCAAATAAAATCATTATTAATCAAAAATCTGATTATATTCCCCGAAAATCTCAAATCAATCCGGTTAGTACTTTTCGAGATACACGCATATTTGTAAGGACATCTCGGACTATATGTAAACTTTTTTTGAAATTTTAAGCGCATTGTTCTCAAAACTATACTTCCGAAATTTGTCTGAAATTTAAACATAACCTTCTCAGATATATTCCTCAATTATTTATCAAAGGAATAAGATTTGGGATAATTATTTATATATTTTTTAAACAATTTTACGTGGCGATTTTGGTCGGTAATTCGAATTTTTTTCTTTACGAAGCCTGCGTTCTATCAAAAATCAAAATTTTAATTACATTTTCGATCAATATTTACTTTTGTCTATCCACTTAAAGAATTTATCTGATTTTTTGGTTTCAGATGTACTAAACCGGAGATATCGTGATCACACCGCTGAACACCTTTTTTTCGGGGGACCTTCAAGACATCGTCTGCAGGAACACACCAGATCGATATTTTTACAAATAACATTAGTGCCATTATAAACTTGGATCTTGCCACTAAATTTACCTATACTTTTTGTTATGAAAATACCTTTTCATAAAGAATTCATAAAAAAATATCTTTTTTCGTCCTTGCAACTGCGTATAACCCCCCTTAATAGCTCACGGCCTTTTGTTTTGGTTAACTTAGGACCCCATAGTTTGTGTTTTGCATAAAAGTGGGCTTTGGTGGGCTGTAAACTGTAACAAGAGATAATTGTTGATGTTTAGTTATGACATTGTTGTCATATCTCCTATGCATCATATGTGGCATATCTATCTTGTATTGTCCAATGGGTGCTTTGTCTTGATAATATGTTTCGTATAGGGTGATTCATCGTAAAGTTTGATTTATAATGTAAAATAAAATACATAGATTTGAAAGTGACCTAAAAATTCATGGCATTTACTCCTTAAAAATGATATGTAAATGTTGGCCACTACTACGTCTGAGGTGGTCCATTCGGGACGACTCGTTCGAGCATAGCGACTGGTATCGGATAACATGGCTTCCAAAGCGTCAATCGTAGCTGGCTTATTCCTAAAGACCTGAGACTTAACATATCCCCAGAGAAAATAGTCCAAAGGTGTGATATCGCACGAGCTTGGCGGCCAATTTACCGTAGCAAAACGTGAAATTAAGTGCTCATCAAAATGAATTCTCAACAAGTCCATTATTTCACGCGCTGTATGGCTCGTAGCGCATTCTTGTTGAAACCAGATCTCACCGAGACCATGTGCTTGAATTCCAGGAAGCACATAGTCCGTTAACATGGCGCGATAACGGTTACCATTGACGGTAACATTCTGATTTTCCTCATTTTTGAAGAAGTATGGACCAATGATTTCACCAGCCCATAAACCACACCATACCGTTGTTTTTAATGGATGTAATGGTAGCTCTTGGTACTCCTCGGTTTTGTAGATTAATGTAGCCATTGAACCGGAAATGGGCTTCATCTCTAAACAAAATTTCACGATAAAACACCGGATTTTCATTGAGTTTTTCCAGAGCCCATTCACTGAAAATATGACTCAAATTCAAGTTGTCTGGCTTCAATTCTTGCACAAGTTAGGCCGAGATCCTTACGTAAAATACGCAAAGGTAAGCTGCTGAGAACGACGACGAATCAATTCGTCACGGTCTTCACTGCTATACCATAGTCTCTTCATTACGAGCTGGATGTGGTCTAACCTTTCGAGTATCATCCACTAATGTAAATTGGGACTCAAATTTGCGAATGGTATTGGCAATAGTGGTTAGGTCGATTATGCGCACATAAGTTTCGCACAGAACGCTGATTTTCGTAATAAAGCTGAACAATTTCTGGACGCTGTTGTAGTGTGAGTCTTTTCATGATGACTTGCCAAACGATACTGAAAAAAAAAAAATGATAAAATCAAACCTCACGATGAATCGCCCTATATAACATAATTTTAAGAAACCTAACCAAAAGCTGTAAGCTCAAGATAAATTTGTGTTGCTCATCTAGTTTTATCAGTAAATTTTCATGCTGACTTCTAGAATTCATATGTATATCGCTTTCCAATAACGATTTGACAATTTTTTTTTTAAATAAAAGGCAAACCATTTCAGATATTTCAAAAAATTTATTATTGGCTTGAAGTACAATCAAAACATTTATGAATGGAACTCGACTTCGTTCATATGGCCACCGCGGGCACGTTTGCAGCGGTCGATTCGTTGGACCTAATTTTCCACGACTCGGCCACACATTTCTCTGAGCTCTTTCAACGTCGTCGGTGTGTTGGCATTAACCAATGACTGAACGTAGCCCTACAGAAAATAGTCAAGCGGCGTTAAGTCGCACGAACGAGGCGGCCAAACGACTGGCCCATGTCTTGAGATAACACGCTCACCATATTTACTCTTCAATAAATCGATTGTAACGTGTGCTGTGTGGCTTTTGGCACAATCCTGTTGAAACCACATGTCGTCCAAGTCCATATCTTCCAATTCGGGCCAAAAATAGTCTGTGATCATGGCTGATCAACCCTGACCATTCATAGTAACGTGACGAACGTTATCGTCGACGAAAAAAAAATGGCACAATAATGCCGCCGACATGCAAACCGTACCAAACAGTTATTTTTTGTGGATGAAGTGGTGATTCATGAAGCACATGTGGGTTTGCAAACGACCAATAACGCATATTTTGCTTATTGGCGAACCCATTGAGCCAAAAATGAGCTTCGCCACTGAAGATGATTTTGCGATAAAATTCATCATCTTGGCGCATCTTCTCCAGAACCCAATCGGAGAACGTACGTCGCTTCAAATGGTCCATCGGCTTCAATTCTTGAGGACCCAATTTTCAACGACTCGGCCACAGATTTCGGCCGAAACTACCGCTATTTCGAGTTCAATGTTGGCTCTGAGCGCTTCCAACGTGGTCGGTGTGTTGGCATTAACCAATGACTGAACGTAGCCCTACAGAAAATAGTCAAGCGGCGTTAAATCGCACGAACGAGGCGGCCAAACGACTGGCCCATGTCTTGAGATAACACGCTCACCATATTTACTCTTCAATAAATCGATTGTAACGTGTGCTGTGTGGCTTTTGGCACAATCCTGTTGAAACCACATGTCGTCCAAGTCCATATCTTCCAATTCGGGCCAAAAATAGTCTGTGATCATGGCTGATCAACCCTGACCATTCATAGTAACGTGACGAACGTTATCGTCGACGAAAAAAAATGGCACAATAATGCCGCCGACATGCAAACCGTACCAAACAGTTATTTTTTGTGGATGAAGTGGTGATTCATGAAACACATGTGGGTTTGCAAACGACCAATAACGCATATTTTGCTTATTGGCGAACCCATTGAGCCAAAAATGAGCTTCGTCACTGAAGATTATTTTGCGATGAAATTCATAATCTTGGCGCATCTTCTCCAGAACCCAATCGAAGAACGTATGTCGCTTCAAATGGTCCATAGGCTTCAATTCTTGAGTAAGCTTGATCTTACGGAAAATACGCCATAATGTGGTCTGAGCGATGCCCAATTCTTGAGAACGCCGTGGAATTGACTGATTTGGATCGTTTGCTACGGACGTCTGAACGGCAGCGATATTTTCGACACTTCGACCAACCCGTTGTCTCACTGACACGGCAACATCACACAACGAATATGTAGACTTAAATTTTTGCACTAAACTTGTTATTGCATGTCTACTAGGGCGAGAACTTCGACGCTCTTAAAGTTGCAGTTACCGACTCCGAATATCTGTAGAAAATTTTTATAAATTGCAGACGTTGCTGGTGTAGTGTACTTTACCATGATGAAAATGTTGAGTTTACTGAATAAATTGACAGTGACAGTTTGATGATTAGTGAAAGAGTGCGTTCACAAATTAAATTCAAAGTTGTCAAGTCCCTATTGAAAAACCCTATATATGGCTTGCGTTTTTAACTGCCTAATTCGAAGTAAGCTTTCTTGTTGGTTCTTTAAGTTTTTACTCAGTACTTTCGTCTCTTTACTTGTACTTTTGGAATTTACTTCTTTAGTTTTTTTTTTTATTTGTAATGCTGTTTCTCTTTTTTTTGCAATTCTTTTGCAACCAAGCAACCACAGTAGCTGGCTGGATGTTCTCCATTGCAGTTGCTACATTTTGGTTTGGAACATTCAAGTTTACTGTGGTTACCTGCGCATTTAGTGCACTTAGGTGGTCTAGAACAATAGTTTTTAGTGTGCCCGAAATACTGATAGTTTTTACATTGTTGGATCAACCTGGAAGCCTTAATTGGTTCTATTTTTACAATAGTAATATTTTATTTCTATTTCTCATTTATTTCGTAGATCTTTTAAATAAAATTCATATACCCATATGGAATTTGACATTATTCAAATGTTTTTCGTGGAATCGATTGTATGATTGGATGAGCTTGGCCCAGTTTTTTACGATAGAATGTCCACCTCTAAGTCATCTTAAGTCTTTGGTTGTTGATATATACCAAGGATTTAATGTAGCCAAAGGAAAGAGTCTTAAGGTGTGAAATCGCATGAGTGGAATGTTCAATTGACAGCGCAATTTCTGATGATAAAACGATCACTGAACATCGTCTTCTGTAAGTCGTGACAGTAAGTGACACAGTTCCAATTTATCCCGAAACAAAAAATGGTTACCATATAGCGATAGTAGTCTCCATTGACTATAAATGTCATATCTTAAGAAATACGGCCGTCTTATTGTACTAAACTCAGTAATTTTGTTTATTAAAATGACATTTACCAATTTGGATGATTTGCAAAGGTTTGATTGAGTGATGGACGATCCTGAGCACAAGTATGACATTTGCCTATAGACCGTTTCCGTAAGCTCAGAAAGTAGGATGTCTATACCGGGAGTGCGCTCAATGTCTGTGGCTACTTGCCGTGGACCAATATTTTCAACAAGTTGACTGTCCTTCAAGCCTGATAGAAAGAAATAACAGTCCATATGGTGCATAATAACACAAGTTTCTCTTCTGTGATGAAGCACAAACATGTACGAGGCTAAAAATGTGGCGTCCCACACCATTCACATGTAATTCATTTCCATTTAAATTTCAATTCAAATGTAAACTTTTGACAAGCTCTAGTGTCCCTCGTTCCCCTTTGCCCCTCAAACTACAGCTTATATTCAGTTGAAAAGTTTTTTACAAAAGGATTTTTGTTCATCCTGATACAGGGTCCTTTTCTTGCTCCTCCATCATCACTGCCATTTCCACCAGTTCCAGTAGTCTCTATGTATGAAGGAGCGGGACAAGCTAAAAAATAAGCTGATTTACGAGTATACATCTGACTTTGTAGTGCCAAAAATGGAATGCATCTCTCCAAAAATGTTGCGATATACCATGGCACAACCTGGCATCCCGTAGGGATTGTGATTCATCCTAAAAATAGACGAGGGTGGTGGCAAAACAAAGACATTTCTCAATGTTAAGTGGTTAGAAGAGCTAAATGACAACCACAGAAACTTTCCGATGAGAATCGTTTTTGAATGGAAAATTGCTAAAATAATCCAAACGGATGAGCGAGGCGAGGCAAACACCACCAACAAAATACTACAGATAACAAAAACAAAAAACACAAAAAAAAAAAAACAGCCAAAACTGTAACACCCTTGAATGAGATGGCAAATAATATGAATGGGAATCAGCGCAAATAAAAATAAGCGGAAGCGGTTAAACTATTTGAAAATGTGCAAAAACAAAATGGAAACCACAATCGCCAAGTAAAACAACACACAGGACTCTACAACTCTTGACTTATGAGGAATGCTAGCCACCACGGCCACCGAAAATGGGAACATTTTCGAATGAAATTCAAGCCATTGGGTCTATTGTTCTGGTGAGTCCTTCAAGTTATGATGTTTACGTTTTTTTGTTTTCCCTTCCGATTATCTAAAGCGGTGCATTGTTTAAGGAGAATTTAGTTTTTTCTTTTTTAAAAGGATGAGAAACTGCCA
The DNA here is from genome assembly GCA_907269105.1 of Volucella inanis. Classification (NCBI taxonomy): domain Eukaryota; kingdom Metazoa; phylum Arthropoda; class Insecta; order Diptera; family Syrphidae; genus Volucella; species Volucella inanis. The sequence continues at coordinate 128,915,003 of OU026154.1, forward strand.
TCGCTTGGGTAAGCACTGAAAAATTCTGTTTAACGCTCAACAAACTGTGATCATTGAACCGGCCAATGTTGGTTGAAAGTCATGTTTGCAACTGACAACCTTGGCAAAGCTGTGTGAAGGAATTTATGGGAATGTAAGACAAGTACTCGTATAAGTATACATTTGAGAAATTGGGCCATCGAAAATGAGAAAAGTAAGGACTAATACATAAAAACCTTTTACAAAACATTTTCCATTTTCGGTCACTTCACTTAGACTAAAATAAATATTCTGTATTCTGATGCAGGGTTCCGATTCTAGGAGTGGACAACTTGCTGGACATCTTCTTAATACATGGCGATGGTCGTTAGGCATTCTCTCTATTATTGTGGATGTCCGAATGTTATGAGGAGACAGTACTGCGTCCGACCACAACCAAGTTATGAATGGAAAAAAGATGGTTGCGGAAGCGACGAAGGATTACAGGCAGGAAGTTCGATGTCTGCAATCACGAAAGACTTCTCAAATAGTTTTCGATCAAGATGCTAAATTCCGTTAGTTGTTGCCATCATCGAGCGGAGGAGACCAGGTGACATTGGTCATGCAGAGACACTGCATCTGGTGTGTTGGGTTTCAGTCGATCACATCTATTGGGTTAATGAAATGTACTACTGAAGGCATTAACAAGGTAACGCTGCTCTAAGCTCTATGAGTAAAGGCGTCCGGCAGAAAATTGGTTCCACTAAAAGGAAACGAAAACTCATGAAAGCGCTTGATGGAGGCAATGATGTACGAACAATTAGTTAGAAATACAAATGAACACACCAATGACCTAAAGGTAAAATGAACTAACTGTGAAAGTGATAATAGAGTCAATTGGATACTTAAATCAAAAGGATAATCTTTCTGCAAAATGTTGATGGTGTTTGGATGCAGAACTTGTTGGACAGGGACTAACCGTTGTCAACATACTACGTCCTACGTCTACGTCCAATTTAGCTTAGTTTACTTCCTGGTGATTCCCAACGTATAATGTTCTCGTCCAACTACACTTGACTGGTTTAACTTATAAGCGCGAGTGTTGAGATGAAAAAAAAAATCCAGTACTGTTATACCGTTTAAGGAATGACTAACTTTTTTTATAGATTTAATTGAAATTTAAAATTTAAAATTTAAAATTTTACAAATTCCACGAAAATACTTTTTCAGAGAATTGCCTCGCACGGGATTTGAACCCGCTAACCTCTGCTTGAGGAGTCCATGCATATACCACTACACCACGGCCACTCCCACGGCCACCCCAGAAGAAGAACTTTCGACAGATGAATTTGCGCGATTGAATTAACGACCGAATCCACAGAAAACTCTTGTTACGACCTAATAACCAAAGTAGTTCTTAAAATGTTGCCTAGAAATCATCAAGAAAGCTTCTCTACATTATAAAGGCGCTGCAAAGATTAGAATAAATTTCGAGCCTGTAGAGTAATGGTACCGAAATTGGGTTAATCACCGAGTGACAAGAAGTCTTATAGAACGATTTCACGTCTCCCAACTTTCTTACTGAGGTGTTCTGGTATGTCGAGATACAAATGTCTCGATAGGTAATATTTATTGTGAACGGGCCTTATTTTTGTTTGGTTGCTATGACACCTGTCAAACATATTTAGTATACATCAAATCATTGAGCAAACAACATCATAATTTTTCATCGTGGTAAAAATGTCGAATTTTCTACCAGAAAATGATGGCTTGCGGAAAGCATTAATTTTTTGTTTTCATTTGAAGAAAAGTGCTGCAGAGTGGCATCGAATGCTTAAATGGTGATCTTGTTCTATCAGAAGCAACATGCAAAAGACATAAGCTTTCAACAATCCTAAAACCTGGTGAAGCCATTAATACAGATCGCTACCGACAACAAATGATCAATTTAAACCATGCATTGATCGAAAAACGACCAGAATAGGAAGGAAGACACGGCAAGGTAATTTTACTCAATGACAATGCACCTCCACACAATGCAAAACTAGTTCAGGATACAACCAAAGCACTTAGCTGGGAGCTGCCGTATTCGCCAAACTTGGCTCCCTCCGATTACCATTTGTTTTCATCGTTGAGACATGCATTATCTGAGCAGTACTTCGAGGAAGTCGAAAATTGGGTGACTTTTTGGTTTGCTTCAAAAGACGAACAGTTTTATTGGCGTGGAGTCCATAAATTGCCTGAAAGATGGGAAAAATGTGTAGCTAGCAATGGCCAAATATTGGCCATAAAATGTTTTTTACTTTCCCATTAAAAATTAGGTTTTTATTTTCACAAAAAAAAAAACGCTCACTTCACATGGTACACCTGGTATTTAAGGGTATACAGCTTAGATTCAGAAGGAAACCATTGATTTGATGCATAGAATCACCGACCGATTATTCTGCCCTACGCTCACAACCCTATAAGGAAGAGATTAACATATATGATGAACCAACTAATGGCCTTGAATAAAGATGGTATCATTGTTGACGACCTTAGAAAACCTTAGCAATGACCCTTCCCAGGTTATGTGCAACCGAACAATAAGCAAACGCCTTTGACTGCTTTTACTGAGATATCATCGCCATCCAAGTAGGGTCAAACACAAGGAAGATATAAAACTATGATATAGAGGGTTGTCCAAGTTTAGGTATTCGTCCTGATAGCTGAAGATTTCTGAAGTTATGGCGAACAAAAAATTGTATTGCAGGGGTGGGTTTATTTTCATCCCCTCCAAGTTATAGGTCATTAAAGTTAGAAACCTCTGATTTCGAGGTAGAACTTCTTTAAAGGCCGTAGCTTAAGAAATAATTGTGCAAATTTTTGAAAAATGCATAAAATATTAAAATTTCGTCAACTTCGATAAACGCCAACCAAAATTATGGCTAACATTTTGAAAAATCGTTGGCGCAATTTCATCAGAAAAATGCGTTTTTCTCGAAATTTTTAACTTTTAGGTTAACCTGTACGCCCGTACAGGAACTTTTGCCAGGGGACTTCCAATAAAGGATTTAATTTTGTCAATGGCTGCTGCATCAACAAGATAAGGAATGAGCAGTTTATTCAAAAAATCTTATGGACTGATGAAGCCCAGTTTGCGAGAATGGGCATTACCATTGTCTAATCCTCACTTATCACGAACAACACCTTCTCAAAGGTAAGGATTCAGTTGAAATGCAGATGTTTTTCTTAACTGTATACCATTTTACAAAAGGTTAAGCGTGAATGTCTGGGCCGGCATATTGGGTAGTACTTCAATCGGGCCATTCATACTTCAACATGTCCTAAATTATATATTCTATTGGGTATATATTTTAATTCGTGCGGTTTTTTTTTTTCAAAATTTGAACGTTTATTTAAGAAAAACATGTTCAATAGTATTTTTCAAAGTATTGCCCATCTGAAGCTATGACTTTTTCCCATCTTTCTGGCAATTTGTGGATCCCATCTCAAAAGAACTGCGCCGGCTTGGCAGCCAAGAATGAATCAAACCAATTTTTGATATTCCGTTCTGATGTGAACCGTATTTCAGTGAGGGCGTTCTACATCGACCGGAACAAATGGTAGTGAGAAGGGGCAAGGTCTGGGCTATAAGGCGAGTGGGGTAAGACTTCCCATCCACTGTTTTCCAAATACTTCTTAACCGGGATAGCAACGTGGAGCCGAGCGTTGTCATGATGGAAAATTATTGCCTCGTGTCTGGTCGCATATTCCGGGTGTTTTTCGGCTACTGCTCTCTTCAAATGGATTGATTGTGTTCGGTAGCGTTGTCCATTGATGGTTTCACCCGGTTTTAGTAGCTTATAATACAGCACACCCATCTGATCCCACCAAATACAAAGCATTACCTTCGCGCCATGGATATTCGTCTTTGCCGTTGATTTGTCTGGTTGGCCGGGTTTCACATATGATTTTTTGCCCTTGGGGTTGTCGTAATGGATCCATTTTTCATTACCAGTAACAATCCGGTGCAAAAATGACTTCCTTTTGTAGCGTTCCAGCAGCATTTCGGACATGCAAAACCGCCTTTCGACGTCTCTCGGCTTGAGTTCATGTGGAACCCAATTTCCTTGCTTTTGAATATATCCAGCTGCTTTTAAACGGTTTGAAATGGCTGCTTGAATTACACCCAAAGATTTTGCGAGCTCTTCTTGTGTTTGGCAACAATCTTCCTGGCTGCGCAGGACGTTCATCGTCTTCCAAGCCAAAATCACCACTTTTAAATCATGCAAACCACTTTTGGCATGTTCGCTGAGAAAGCGCATGTTCACCATAAACTTCCACCAAAATATGATGACTTTCGGCAGCAGTTTTCTTCATATTAAAGCAATGAAGAAGAACTCCCCTCAAAAACAGTTTTCCAGGCACAAAGTTCGACATATTTGAGTGAAAAAAAAATTTTTGTTTACGCTTCAAATGAGTTACATATACTGCAATGACGTACAATGACAGTAGCTTTCCAATGCATGTTCCAATAGAATAATAACAATGGAATAATACAAGTTACGCCATCTCTTAGCAAACTGTACGAATTAAGTTATAGACCCAATGTTTAAAATTTTCTAGAGACCAGTTGCCGGAACTCCTGGAAAATGATCCTCTTGCTCAGAGGCAATGAATGGTTTTCCAACATGATGGAGCTCCTTTCTATTGTAGCAATAATGTAACTTCGTTTTTAAATCAAAAATGGACTATGGATTGGCTGATTTGGTCCTTTTCTTTGCCCACCTTTGCCAATTGATTTTTTTTCTGGGGAGCCATAAAAGAAAGGGTTTATTTGACTGAGATTTCAAGTTGGAAAGAGCTCCAAGTGAGAATAAATACAGTGGCAGAGACATTTTACCAAACATTAAAGGCACGGGCAACATTTCGAAAATTTACTATAAAAGCGTTTTGAAATCTCAAAGCGTAACCGTCCCTTTTAGGACTACAAAAACTATTTAAGGGGATATTAAGTTTATTTTGTGACCCATTTGCCTGAATAAAATAGTGGTTTGCAATAGCTTCCGTTTTTCGTAGGTGGAAAAGTCATACATAAAGATCGTAGATAATGAAGAAAAGTTTTGATAAAAAAAGTTAACCTAAAAGTTAAAAATTTCGAGATAAACGCATTTTTCTGATGAAATTGGTCCAACGATTTTTCAAAATGTTAACTTTAAAAAGCCATAATTTTGGCTGGCGTTCATCGAACTTGACGAAATTTTAATATTTTATGCAAAAATGTGCATAAAATGTGAACCTCGAAATCAGAGGTTCCTCATTTTAACGGCCTATAACTTGGAGGAGGGTAAATTAGACCGCTGTCTGCAATACAATTTTTTTTCGCCATAACTTCAGAAATCTTCAATTATCAGGACAAAAACCTAAACTGGCACACCCTGTATACTGTGGTGATTGATACAGGGAAAAGAAACAGCTCTTACTCGGATGCGGACTTGTCAGTTTTGAGCTTTATACACGGGAGCGGGGATCATATGACAATCCGCATCAAGGCTAAATTCGCTAACATAAACCTAATATGTGACTATTCCTCTACGGAAGACAAGGACGACGTCAACAAATAATGTTTCTGCGACCTTTTCAACAAAGTATATCAGCAATGTCCGCAGTATGACATGCTAAAACCCTATGCCAGGATAGGAAAGAGGGACATTATCCGTGGGACAGTTGGTAAGCAGAGCCTGCACTGCACTGCTTACTGACTTTGCTGCGGGACGAAATATTACTATAGCAAGCACATGGTTTCCTTATCTCAATATACACAAGGGAACATGGCGGTCTCCCGATCATAAAACTCTAAATTAATTGGTCACTTTGCGATAGACGTAAAATATGCTTCAAGTATTCTGGATCTGATTCTGATCGCCAGCTTGTTGCAGCCAAGATACGAATGAGGATTTCCCAAGGGTCACAACAAACAAGAACTACTCTGAGAAAATATAACGTACAAAAGTTGCATTTCAAGAGACTGCCAGAATCTTCGCTGAACGTGTACCTCGAAATCTCTAAACAATTCCTTAGCCGTAGGCATCAAGTACTCAAGACAAGTGGCAACGCTGCCAACGTGCCAAAGAAGACGCCGCAACTGTTGTGCTGGGTTTAACTGAGAAATCCCTGCTACATGCTGCTAAATAAGAAGCCTACAAAGGGGCGTTGAAGTGAAACACGAGAATTGCTCGTAAGCTGTACGAGAAGAAGAAACGAGAAGAATATCGGCTTCTCTAAAAGAAGAAGTGCGCGATCGAAAATATTGAGAGGTAAAAAGGTAAAAAGATCGCGTCAAGGAGAGAAGACGATGATAGCCAAAACTTCTTTTCACCTGACCAAAACGAAATAAGGATAGCAATATCTAAGGTATAGTCCAACAAACCCACTAAAAATACCCACCATCTAGTCATCGATGTTAAGACCGCATATAGCAGAATTTATAGAGATGAGCTATATAGATCCATGCCTAGTGTGGGCATCTCTGCCAAACTCATCCGTCTGTGCAGAATGATAATTGAGAACGTTCGTTGCTCAATTAAAGTCGGTAACGACTTAATTATGACCTTTGGCTTAAAAAAATGTTTAAGACAAGGTGGCGCGCTTGTGACTTCTTTAACGTCATACTTCAAAGAATTGTGCAGAGAACAAGGCAAAATCGGAGGGACAATCTTTCAAAACTTTAAACTCAGCGGGCTTTCACTTGCATTGAAATTGAAGGTAAGTGAAGGCAAAACCCAGTATATGCTGTCAACAAGAAGGTTGAAAGGTTGAAACCCATTGTTTCGATTGTTCTTTAGTCTCTGATGTATACCAATGAATCCATGACTCATCGACGGTCACGAAACGATGCAAAAATAGGGTGGACGTGGTATAGTGGTATATGCATACACAATTCAAGCAGAGAGTCGCGGGTTCGAATCCCGTGCGAGGCAATTCTCTGAAAAAGTCTTTTCGTAGAATTTGTATGTAGTTATATGAGAATCCCGTCGGCGTCAACTCTGACATGAAGGCATAACACTGATGTTGGAGTGGTTGCTAGCTGGGCTAAATGTAACGAACTAACAACTAGCACGTACTGAGACCCACTGGTTGAGGATGCACTTGCTCGTCCCGTCCAGTTTCATAACCACCTCTGGGAAAAATATCGAAGCCTAATACACCTGAGTTTCAAACTACTGCACTACCCGCCCGCGCCCTGCAGAAAAGCCAGTAAAAGAGTATTCATATTCCCTTGGTGCGCGCGCGGAATTATAAAAAAACAGAAACTCTTCCAGATTTCGATAAAACTGGGCCAAGCACGTCTTTAAAGTGGTTTCACGATTGCGCTTGTTCTCCGGTGTGAGCAAACGCGGCACTTATCGCGCGGCCAGCTTTCTTATGCCAGTTGAGGTACCTGCTATCTCAACCAACTTGCGAATTTCCACTCGGCGGTCCTCCAATACGAGATTATAGATTTAGTCCACGGTTTCATCAAAAAATCAAAAACCGACGTGCGGCCACGGCGAAACTCTGCAAACCAATGATAAACGGTTGTACGGGGAGATCTATGGGTCCCATACTATCGAGAATGGGCTTGATTTCCTCGTAGGATTTGCAACTCAAAAACAAGAATCGTATCACCGAGCGATACTGCTCTTTTTCCATGGTCGCAAAAAAAACTAACGATTTTTTGAAATGGATGTCAAAGCAAAACTGAGCATCGGATTGTCACCAAATTTTGACAAGCGGTCTGAAAGAGGTTTCACTAAATGATGATATGCTAAGTAGCGCCACCTATCTTCTAATCTGGGTACTTGATGAATATAATTGGACCTCAACCGACTTGAAGTGTTCAACTTCAAGCAGTTGGCTTAAGACCGGGGTAACTGCAGAGCCTCCCTGTGGGTGGTAAATAGATTGGCCCCCTCCACCCATTCATCGCACTACTCTGGTCGATACCATTATCAGAGAAAGTCGATTTAGTACTTTCTCAACATCAGGAGTTAAATTGTCGTGGTATCAGACGGTATGCCCAAAGGACCAGCGCACAATGCTATCAAAACTCCAGTGCTTATCTCAAAGATAAGGATATTAAGGAAGATGCCTTATTATCAAAGACAGCGAAATTAATCAGTGCATCTAGAGCAAAGTCAGACGTGCTAAGGAAAACTTTTATACAGCCGAGACAGACCCTTCCTTAGAGTCTGGTGAACGTAGCAATGACGTATTTCTGTAAAAGCTTGTTCTACTAGTCAACCGTCGCTTAGGATTTTATTTGTCTCATCATAGCCTTGTAGCTCCAAAGGACACTCTTCACTTAAAAGCCCTATGTTCTGCAGAGAGTTTCTTTACCCTGCCAGAAGGCTAACAGCGCTTTGGAATCTTTCAATGCGATGTGTTTGGTCTAAATAAGTTTTTTGTCTAATATGACATCTAAGTAGTTATGTCGCTTCGCTGGAGAAACGAATGGTGATGTCAGACTTTTCAGACCAGTCCGCTTCGTCTTTCTCGATTTTGGTGCAAAAGTCGTCTATTACGTCTAGACCTGCCTGAACATTAGAGTCGTAAGGCATGATCCAAGAGACAGTATAGCTACAGCATTTGCTGTGCCGCCGTTGCCAGCATCCGCAATCCTTTTAGTCTTGGTTTAGTATTACATGCCGTCAAAAGCTGCGTTGTCGAAAATACCCTCAATGTCTATGAAAATCTGAATATTGGTTGCCGAATGAAACTCTGGTCATTCACCTTACCTTCGAGTACTTATTCGCATGTACATTTATAATATGGAGGATGAGCCGGATATTCCAGAGTCAGAACTCCGCTTTGGGGAGATGAAGGCTACTGTTGACTCATTAAGAGTTTATCCGCCATCATCCCTTTTTTTTCAGCAGCGATAATGAAAGACATCCTTTTTGACATCAGCTTCGAATATGTTATTGTAGTCCATGTAAGGTATCTGGCACACCGAGTGCTAGGCCACCGTTGACTTAATCACCTTGAATTCAGCCAGAGGTGGTGTACTTTTGAGTTGCAGCTCTCTCGTAAGTGTTGTTATTTTTGTTTTGCATTAAACTCGTAGTAATAAGTTAAGTAATTCAAGTTGGATGAGAGATATACCGTAGACAGAATTGACGTGTAAGCATAGTAATAGCACTGCCAGGTTGATTCTGACCAGTGGTTATCCTAATCGAACAACATCCAACCACCGGTATCTGTTTACTAATACCGACGATTTCTGTTCTAAGGAAAGACACTTTTTTTTTGCAAAATGCGACCAATTTTAGTTTCAATGAGTAGCAGCTGATTAGTTGTTGTTTGAAACGACTATTCTTGATGTTGAAATAACTGACAGAAGATATGTAATTCGGAATAGAATATGTGGAAAGAACTATCGTCTTATGTAACAGACACTTTCAATGAAAACCGTCTAACGTAGGTAGGTATAACAAGACTGTTAGATACGCAGGAATTAGTAGCAACCATGGATAATCGAGTTAACAGACTTCTGAAACGCATAGTCAAGTTGCAAATATGTTAGAATATTTCCTATGCACGCACATGATGTCTAACCGCAACATAGACAATCAGTCTAGCCCGTTTGTGGTCATTCGGTTGTGCTTTTACAGCACCGAAAGTTCATCTACACATTACAAGAAGATTATTTCGTACTTCGTTTGGCTTGACAGGCTACGAAACAGCACTTTAAGGAAATAATGTCCTACAGCATCCAATACAGCAAATGGAATGCCTTCAAAAAGTCCATTATTTTTTAAAACAACTTCCACTTCACAGAAATTACCGTTGCCTGCCCCCCTTCTGACAAAGTATTCACATTTCAATCTAATCTAGAACTTAACTGAATATCGGACAAACAATTATCAAAAAACACTCCAAGAGAAATAAATAAAACCTACATCAAATCATCTCAACTATGAACATGCAATAAACTCAACCCATTAGTATCATTTAAGCCAGGACGAGACCCAAACTCCGGGGCTTCTTAAGAGATTTCCTATCATCCTTGCGCCTCCTCAAAATGACCATAAATACACGTAAATGCCACGCTATGACTATAATGACCATGAAGAGACGCAATTAGGAAAACATATTGGCAAATTGTTTCGCACACACTATTCGTAACACTAGTAACTTTCATCAGCACCAACACTCCGGCATTCTCGAACATAATTCATTTCATGCAATCACTTTGCTGCAGAAGTGTTCATGTCGGAAATGTTATTACAAGTAAATTCTCATGATTAAGCCCACCTTCTTCCGTCCGGAATCCTTCCACAGACAGAGTCGCCCTTTCACTGCCATTCTACCCGACTCGATATACCATCTCTACACCATGCTACGGCATTCATCGACTAATAGACGAAGCAAATTGCATTGGATCAGGAGAGAAGGCGTCATTCGTCGTCGGTTGGAAGAGCCAAATAGTGCACCATAGTACCATCATACTCGTACCAAGTCGAAGGGATTCAAGTTAGTCTCCAGTGTCGTTTGGGTGACGTTCATTTGCACCATCCCCTGAGCAGCTAAAGCTAGTTGAAGTCGTAGTCGGCAAGCTAACTGAACCTACTATCCGTATCGTACCACTACTGACAAAGAGCAATCGCCTTACTAAAATCCTTGCAGCATTGAAATCCACTTGGGAAAATCACTTTGAATGCCTGAAACTCGAAGGAAAAAAAAAAGAAAAAAAAAAAAAGACGAAAGTATCTAGGGACTGTGAGTGTTCTCGTTCAATAAATGCTCTTACTTCAATGCCGCCTGTTCCTTTTGCTCTTTCTATACCTTCATGAGCATTCCCATTCCCATTCCCATTGCCATTCCCATTTCGCATTATTATTATTATTATTATTAATATTACGATCATCATCATCATCTTGAAATGTAGAAGTGTATTAGATCCTTCCTGGAAGAGTACCAATATAAGCACTGATGCCACTTTGAGTATATCACACGAGAAGCATCCTGAGAAAGGATAACATATCTATTATACGAGTACATCGTTGAATGTATTGGAAGAGCTAGTCTTATTATGTATTCACAACATTGAATCTAGTGTCCTTGGATGCATTTTGTAAATTATTGTATCGTATAAAGGTACACGAATACATCTGGCAATGATGGCCATTCCTCCGATTTCGAGGAGAGGATTAATTTTGTATCTGTTTGATAGAACGGCACAGTCGTCTTGCAAATACTCATATTAATCCCTGCTTTAACAAATTCGTAAACTACTTTCGTACTAATTACAGGCTTATGACGAAAAGCAGAATGCATCCACTCTTCAAAGTTTCGTCCTTAAGTCCTTTGATGAACTTTGTACTGCCGGAACACCTACCCAACTCGTATATTCGTATCTCTGCATAAAACTTTACCTGACTTCAAAATAATATCCTTATGCTGGTTCTACTCCACTTGAAGTGAATTAGTTTGTATTTTTCAACTCCTGAATGACTAAATATGGATCCACCATCATGTCGAGACGGAGGTACGCATTCTAATGTCCTTATGGAAAGGCGACTTTCTATTGAAGACCTAACTTGACTTGAACGAGTATCGAAAGTCAGAGTGAAAGAAGTTATCCTTGAAGATAAGAGTACAAGTACAGCGACTCATGAACTTGCATATTTTCAGACTTCCAGACTCGAAGACTTGTAGACTCAACTTCTGCAGGCCTGATGTTTATTGGCACGTCTTGTGCATATTTTAATGAGATACGGATAGGAGTTTCTTTACTCATACGACATCCGTTGCATTCGATGTTGGTGTATGGTACACTCGTATACCAACGTATATTCAGTTTGTTGGTAAATTGTTGGGAAAGTCGATGAACGAACGACGGCGAAAAGCATCTTTTGAATTGAGTAAAAAAGTGTCCTGAAAATTTAATTTAACAATAAATCATTTTAAAGAGAAAAGTTTTGTATATGATCTAGGAGATAAACGGACACCCGAGGAAGGCTTCTTTTGTTGTGCTTTGGATTTAAATTTCCCAGAAATATTCCTTTTCCTTTGTTCTGTTTTTGGCTGTCTGTTGTTTATTGTCCTTTTCGAATAAGTGCGACATTAATCTGGCAATTTAATTTTGCTGTGGTATGAAAACACTAAATTATTGGGATCTCCAGACGTCTGAGATTTTATTTTGTCGAATAGTTTCTTTGGTTTTTTCCTGTCGAAGAAGAGCATTCGGGGGAAGAACTACCAGATTCAAGCATAGGCCAGACACTCACACAGATAGTTCTTCGAGGTTCGTCATTAATCTAATAACAAGCGTGGCCAAATCTTTTGATACGTATCTATCTTTAGCACCCTCATATACTTACTAAAACGTAGTGCCTTCTTACACTAGCAAGTAGTTTGTAGTCTTTCCTGCTAAGCGGCAGAAGTCGCTGACTTTTAAGCGACGCCGGGGAGCATTCACTTGATCTACTGGGATCCTAGAGAGTCGTGCAGTCTATGGGTGAGGGTCCTGAAGAACTTTCCTGTGAACTTTACAGAGAAAATTTATGAGCAATCCCATTCTAGGAACCCAGAAAAGACTCAGCAAATTTGTCTTCCATCTGCATTCAGATAAGCCTTTCCTTCTCGAACTAGCTTGTGGGTGGTAAGATTGTTCAAGTAGACTTTAAGAACAACTTATACGATAGACAGATGTAAGTGGGGAGTGAAATCTTGGAAAAAAAACACCGGCGCCGCATCCTAGTTGGAGCCATCCGTGAATACCACTCTTTCAATCCTTTTCTGGCTTAGATTTTGGTCGAAATCATTCCTGGGTACAAGGAAAGTGGATTTCGTAATATCTTAGCAAAAGGTATTCTTGTGTCATTGCATTAGATCACACACACAAGACTGTGTGTTGTATCAAAGACCACTTCCTTTTAAACGGAGGATGGCTTTGAGAGTGCAGCTTATATTCAACGGGGAATGGAATCTGGTAAAAGCACCAGGTACGTATTTTCGGGAAGGCTTATTCCATCGAACACAGGACACAAACGATATAATTGGTCTTATCAAAGTCATTACTCGTAAGATCAAAAGAACTCTCCTCGGTAATAGGCCCCATGTTTCGTCAAAAACTCATCAGAAAACTGACAGTGCCTTGAAGGTTTTCGACGTAAAATTTTTAGTCCAAATAAGCTTGTTATCTAGGATGACAGCTAAATACTTTACTTGAGAAACGAAGCACTAAATGAACCAGAACTTTTTTTCGTAAGAGATCAATCTCAGTTTCAAGAGTATTGACTAGAAGCCCTTTTTTGGTACACCACATTGTTGAGCACGTGCAGGAGTTCTAGCGGCTTAGAGCATACAGTCACTGAGCATGATCAAACAAACAGTACAGATACATTACCTGTCTATACAAAACAATGAGTCGACCGATATGGAAACAGCAAAGAAAACAGAATGCTGCCTAGCCAGCTATTACTGTTCACCTCCGCCATAGCATATTGACACCAGTTAGTATCAGCAATAAGGATCCTATTTACCAGGTATGTATCGCTAAGCAAAGGAAAGCAACCAACAATAAATATGGATTCGGAAAAAAATCGCACCGGAAAGGAAGATGAATCCGTTCTTCCACGCATTCCACCGAACTGCCTTTCCTACGAAAATTGCTGCAGGACAAAATGGAAAACCAGAGTCAGTTTTGGAACGAAAAATTGTCCGTAGGAGCCTATAACTCGGAACTAAGAGATCAAGAAGTGAACGCTATCAATAATAGACAGCATAGCGGATTAGGCACCGATTCCGATCCCGATACCGACACCGAGAAAGGATGAGAGAGTTTTACCATATACTCGTACATCTTATATCCAGAATCCTTTGGCTGGTTTTCTATTTATCGCATTTTGTAAACAAATAAACGGGCTCCCATTTCAGTCGCTATACAACCGTTTTATAGTAGCGGTTCGTGGGCTCATTACAAATGGGAGTCGGAGGTATCCATGAGATTTACAGGTTGGGATGCTGAAGGAAAAGTAAATGTGTTAGCAATGTATGATAGTTTAAAGCAGTTCTTCGAGGCTTTCCGTCTATTACCGACAGCTTTATGAGGTAAAAAAAAAGTAGCTACTGCCAGGTAGAAATAACTAAGTAGATGCCGAGGATAAGTACCAAACAGCTTTCACAAATGGTAACCGGTTATCGCACTTCAATGTTATGCCATGAAGACTTGTTTACTGAGACGACGTCACCATATATTCATAGACTTCTGACGAGCATGTGATAACTCATGGCTGGTGCTTGAGCGTTTACAAAGGGCTAACTTAAAACATGCCCAGGTAAAAGCCAGACCTAGCTCATTCTATTTCGGTTAATTGATTAAGCACTGACACACAAAAAATGAAAACGTTTCAACTCTTGCTAGACTCCTAGCCTAAGCGACAAGATCGAAGATCCCTTGACCGTAATTTCTATTACAAATGGCTTATTGAAGGATATTCGACACTTGATAAGCCACTTTCAAAAATTATGGAAGAGAAACGTCGGTTTGCATGAACCAAATACTGTAACAAGGCATCCAATAGCTAAAGTAAACTATCAAGGGAACCGATTTTGGAGTTTTCGACCATCGACAATCTTTTCGTACAATCAAAAGGACGGCGACTCAGAACCGAACAAAATAACCGCGTCACGAGAAGCGAGTTACTAGACCTTTTTGACGATTCCGCATCCATTCGTTGGCCGTAAAATTGTAATCAACCTGAGGTTAGATGAATTGAATTGAGTTACATTATTTTTAAAGGGAAACTTTTTATCGGTCATAATGGCACAAGTTCGTAGCCAGGTAGATTCAGATCAGAATGATCTGAGAGGTGTGGGCGGGGATCTGCCTGTGCTGGTCTCAATTTACAGACTTGAACGTACACAGCAAAGTATTTATATTTTTGGCACCCGTTTATTTGCTATATCCACTCTAAATTCCCGAAAAGATTAGAAATTTTACAAATACAAAAGACACAAACACCGACGACGCTAAACAAAGGTGCGGTTAGAGCAGGCTTTTAAGAGTCTCAATGGTGGCTTCACAAAATATTTTAAATTGACGTGTCTTGGCAGGAAAAATTCCTGTAGATCGCCCATTCCATGTTGGAATCTAGATATGTAACGATCACGACAGGTTTTCCCTTGAACGACACATTAACTCGATTCTGGAACTGCGTTTATTATACTATATGCCCTCAACAGATGATCAAGTTAAATTTTAAAACAGAAACATCACTCATCTTTTTGATACGTACGTTCCAATTAAAACAGGTTATACTACAGACAAAACAAAAGCATGGCTAACAAACGAAATTAGAGAGTTCATGTCGCAACTTAACTTGGCGTATCGTCAGTGGAAACGCTTTCGTGTGAACGAGTTTCATCAATCTTTTATAAGTGCTTGCGAAATAGTGTTGTTCGTCAAATTAAAATTGCGAAGATGTAATTTTATTCCAGCCGCTTCAGTTCCACTTCAGACAGTCGTAAAGCCTTGAAAAACATTCGTCAATTAGGAGTTGAAAAGCAGAAGTTAAATTGCCCGAGCAATGTTGATCGCAACGACTTTAATCGCAAGTTTTCATCAAACTCATTTTCATGTGCTGTTTCACATACTGAAACGTGTTTTGTTTTTAAAAGAGTCATTGGTGCAGACACAGTTTAAAGCTTTCTGTCTTCAAAGTCAAATGGAATAGGAATACTTAGATGAAATTCATCCAGTTTTCGCTAGAGCTATCCTTTCATATTTGCTGCCTTTTATTACGCACGTTATCAATACAATCTTTATGACTGGGATTAAGTAGCAAAAATAATTCCGATCCCTAAAAATTCCAATGATGACGAGTTTCAACCAATTTGAATCCTGCCTTATCTCTCGAAAATATGCGAAAGGATCATTCATAAACAGCTTAATGAGTTTTTTAGTGACAATAATTTGTTACTTCCAGTGTAGTCAGGTTTTCGTGCTAAACATAGCTATACAACAACTACATTAAAGGTAGTTGAGGACATAAGGGATAAACTTGACAAAGACAATGTTACGTTCTTAATATTATTGGACTTTTCCAAAGCATTCGATATGGTATTGTAGATCTTTGATTCTTGTCACAAAATTAGCATTCTACTTTTCAATTCCTCCTTTTGCGATAAAGCTCATCTCGTCATACTTAAGTGAAAGAAAACAAGCTTTAGGGTATCTTATCCGATTTCCTTTCAATAAGTAGAGGAGTACCCCAAGGGTCGATTTTAGGACCTCTCTTGTTCTCAACTTATATTAATGATATTGCCTTAATTATTTTAAGCTCATCGAAGCATATTTATGCTGACAATGTCCAGCTTTATCGTAGGGGTCCCCTAGGTCAAGTTGAGGATTGTGTCAGTAAATCAGAAATGATATCATGTAAATGTTGGCCATGACTAAGTCTGAGGTGATCCATTTGAAAGGTCTAATTTTGAGAGACTCGTTCGAACAGAGCGACTGGTATCTCGCGAATAACACGAGTAATGTTGGCTTCCAAAGCGTCTACCGTAGCTGACTTATTCCTGAAGACATGAGACTTTACATATCCCCAAAGAAAATATGTAGTCCAAGGGTGTGATATTGCACGATCTAGGCGGCCAATTTAGCAAAACGTGAAATTAAGTCTTCACCAAAATGATTTCTCAACAAGTCTATTGTTTCACGCGCTGTATGGCTCGTAACGCCGTCTTGTTGAAACCAGAGCTCACCGAGACCATGTGCTTGCATTTCAGAAAGCACATACTCCGTTAACATGGCGCGATAACGGTTACCATTGATGGTAACATTCTGATTTGCCTCATTTTTGAAGAAAAATTTACCAATAATTGCACCAGCCCATAAACCACACCATACCGCTGTTTTTAATGGATGTAATGATAGCTCTTGGTATTCTTCGGGTTTGCTTATCCGCCCAAATACGTTCACTGAAAATATGACGCAAATTCAAATTGCCTGGCTTTTATTTTTGCACAAGTTGAATTTTGTACGCTTTTAGTTCGAGATCTTCAAGTAAAATACGCCAAGTTGTGGAATATGCCAAGACAAGCTACTGAGAGAGACGACGAATCGATTCGTCACGGTCTTCGCGTACACTCTCAGCTACAGCTGCTATACCATTGTCTCTTCACTACAAGCTGGATGTGGTCTAACCGGTCGAGTATCATCAGCTAATGTAAACTGGGACTCAAATTTACGAATGGTATTGGCAATAGTGGTTTCAGTAGGTCGATTATCCGCACCGAAAGTTCCTTGAATCGCACGAAAAACATTTCTCACAGAACGCTGATTTTCGTAATATGGCTGAACAATTTGGAGATGCTGTTGTGGTGTTAGTCTCTCCATGATAGTTTGCCAAACGATACTGAACGAAAATGATAAAGCAGTTTGACAGGAGTCACGCAGGATCTGTCCAAGAAATCCTATTAAAAATCAAACCTCACGATGAACCACCCCTTATACTGCTAAACAACTCAAACATTAGTTTTGTTGACTCATCTAACAACTTAGGAGTAGCTTTCAATAGAACATTAACTTGGAACAACCATATCTACCAACTCTAGTTATTGTGGGAAGGACATATGGCGTTCTTAGAACTTAACGCAGTGTTGAAAGGTCTACACCACTTAAAAGAAGACTGCTATTGGTAAAAACTCTTTTTGTTCCTTCACTTATTTATGGGTGCGAAATATTTTATAAATGTGACTCCGAAGCCAAAAGGAAATTACAATGTGAATTCAATAGCGCCATTCGGTATGTTTACTGTCTCAGAAGATATGACCATCTTTCTTATCTAGCCAACAACATAGTTAATATTTCATTTGAAAATTATATCAAATTCCGCACAGAACTGCTTCCCTTTAACATTCTTCAAAGTAGGCAACCTGTATCCTATACGAAAAAATCCAGTTTCCGGTGTCTAATAGATCGGCTTCTGTGTTTTTCATGCCTTACATCTGAAAGACAGTTTTTTATTGCTGCCATTCGTCTTTGGAGTTCTCTTCCACGTAAATTACTAGAGGAACATGACGCAAGGCGGTTTATGTTAAAAGCAATCTACAAAACTTCTTTGCAAATCAGAGCAACTTATTCCCTCCCCACTCCCTCCTTCCTCAAGCAACATTAAATTAAATCTTGTGTTCAATTTAAAAGAAAAAATAATATTTTCAATTTGTTATAACTAAGAAACATATATTGCCTTTGTGCATGTATATATCTTTATCTAAATTTCTAATTTTAATTATAATTTAAAGTTACTCTTGTAACTTCTTGTGTCAGTTTATAAATAAATGAATAAATGAAAAATGAAATGAAAATTAAGGAAGCCCGGACGCTTCTAAACATGTCACTTAAGATTTATTAGGAAGAAGACTGAAATCTATACAGATTGAAGCAGAAATGCCTCTTAAGATACCCAGTGAAACCAAAAAGACTGATGCGAGTTGAGTAACAGAGCATAACGTAGCTGATATCTATCATTGACTACAATAATCAACGAGGCCGTCTCGTACGCTGTTGTTTGGTTGAGTGGCTTAAAACTGCCTATCATATATTGCGTACATATATCTTATGGTGCCACAGAAAGGTATACTATAGACCAGCTGCTGGAAACTCTGAAGACAGCCCTCACTGCCACCTGGATACTGGTATACATACTCAACCCCTGGCGAAAAGTAACTACTAGGTGGGGTGAAAAGTAACCTCCTTGGGAATGAAAGAACAATTTAAAAAAATTTTCATGTGAGGCCGTTTTGCATCAATTTCGGCCTTCAATCGCTCCAATAATGCACAGTTATAGTCGCTGTTAATGGTTCTTCCTTTTTCGATGTAGTCCACGAAGAGTATGCCATGACAACCCCAGAAAACCGACGCCATAACCTTTCCGACCTATCGAGGCTCCCTCGGCCGCTTCAGAGCACTCGTGCCGGCTTCAGTCTATTGCCGGGCACATATTCTGTTTTCTGGTGTTACCAATCGACACCAAAAGTCCGCCCGATTCCGCATCAGCAAGTCCAAAAACTCTTTCGAAGTGCTCTCGCGTTCGTGTTTTTGGTCAACAGTGAGTATGCGCGGCACCCAGCGGCAGGATAACTTTTTTTTTTTTTGACATTGTCCATTTACCATTTCGGTTAGCATCGGATGGTCTGCCGCTGCGGACTTGATCGATAGTGGAGTTGCGGCCACCACGAAACTCTCGAAATCAATATTTGACGGTGTAATCTGACGGAGCATTAGCCCCATAATATTTATCCAACTTTTCTTTTCCTTCCTTCGCCGTTTTGCCTCTCAAGAAATAATGTTTTATAGTAAGAGCAGTAGCAGCGCATTCTAGCGGCCGAGGAGGTTACTTTTCACTCCACCTGGTATAAGTAGCCTTTCCACCGGGCTTCGAGCCAAGATGATTGGTCTTCTTTCAATTTGAACAGAAAATGTGGAGCTGTTGCAAGTCTTTGTTTTTTTTTTTTTTTTGTTTTGTTGCTCGAAAGGGGAAGCTTCATGTCCACACACCGTGAAGATGCAAGTGTGAAACTCCTACTCACTAATCCTTACCTCCGCAAAGAAACATCGTATCTGTCTTCGCCCCGCGAAACTGTAAAACATTATTTCCTGGCGCAGGAAAATAGATTTTGGCTTGTTAGTCCATTGTTAGTCAAATTGTATTTAGTCATGTTGTTAGCTTATTAGGCCGACGACGACGGCCTGTTCTACTTGGGTGTGTAAGAAATGTTGGAGTGGATTTATGTGGGAAAAAATCAGAATGAAGCGTGTGAAAGAGGAAAGATTTGGGCCTATGTACGAGTATATGGAGAGTATCTGCGTCTCTTATTCGTGTATATGTTTGGGTTTATATTTACATCGCTGCGGAATTCTTGATTTTTAACACTCTTTTCGCGAACCTTCCATCTAGGTGTTGGTTAGGAGTTTCTTAATTGCTTACGTCTGTTGTCTAAGACAATATTATTTTCTTCGTCATTTCGCCTTGTTTAAAGCCCGAATCCTCTAAGTTTTACTAGGATAGCGGTCACAAACTGCCAATTTCACTATATTTTTCACCAGAGAAGCTTGCTTGTGAGAAGTTGATACCTCGTCGTCTGAAGCGTGGGAATTGGAAAATTATATGATCCTGGTTCGGACAGGATGGACAGATTGACGAAGAGTCAGGTCCGGAAATGTGCAAATCTTTTCTGAACACCTTTTGGCCGGTTGGGAATTGTGTGATGTAGAAGTTTGGTTCTCCAGCACTTCTTCTCACCCAAGGTTATTTGTTAGTCAGTATGTTCATCTGCCTTTGGTGGTATTATTACATCGGTTCCGCCACTATTGAGCTGAGGTATTCCTTCGCTCATTACGGATCCGTTGAGTGGACAAGGACGTATTTTCCTGTGTACGCGTCTCAGTCCTTCAGATGGTTCTCAAAGCGATTATTTTACCTACATATATATTCGTTAACCCTTTCTCCTAGATTATTTTACTGTCAGTGCGCCTGCTCATACTGTAGACGCATACAGTATAACTGTGCTAACTACTTTCGACAGTAATAATCAATAGTTGCATCCATCTCGTTAGCGAGGATTAGATGATCGATGCGTTTTTTTTTTAACGTAGACTAAATGAGCCCTTAAGCTAAGTCTACTATCAATCGTAACACCTAGGTTCTCTAACGGTTCTCTAACGTGTTGATTGTAACAAATTACTTGATCTCCTACGCGTACATACTTGTATTCAATGTTGATGAGAATTGCTTCTGTGTTATGTCCTGCTAAATACAGGATTGCTGCCTCAAGAGAAGTTTTGATTCGTTTGTTGCCATTTCAAGCCTTAAGCCTATTATATTCAGACAACATCATCATCCTTGTGGTACACTTGCTGTATCGTTGTAATGTTTGGTAGACTGGTCAGTATCAAAGCTTAGCTTTCTGTACCTGAAGTAGATAGATATAATTCTGACGATGTATGACATTTTGATACAGCCATTCTAGCAAGAGCAAATATTATGTATAAACGTCTGCACAGTACTCCTTTGTCCAATCTCGCCGTCGCGATCGGTGTCCTTAGATGTCTGCGCTTGTTATATCAGTCTTTGTTTTGTTTATGCTTATTCTGGAGCGGAATTTTCAGAACCCAAATTGGTATTCTGGTAGTGAAGTACCCCTTTCGAGTATTGTCATCAGTCTGTTGTAAACGACCTTTTCTACAACTTTTCTGTGGCATCGAAAAGGCAAATTGGGTGATACGACGAAGGAACTTCATCGAATATGTGGTCGTTCCAAAGTAAGTTGTCATTGACACACATATCGAGATTGGAAAGTTTTTCGGTTTTGACGATGAAAGTGCCATTCATGGTAATGGCTGTGTGATTAACTTTCGATTTAATGACTGAAAACAGCATTGTGACTGAAAACAGCATTAAATTCCATTCTGTTGATAGTTCCCAGTTGGTTATGCTATTAATATCGGAATTTCATGTGCTTAACATACGTTGTCGTTCCCGTTCTATAGCCGAAAACTAGAGACGTGATTGCGGAAGCGAATATTAGAAGCTGAGAGTACTGTCGTCCCAAAGGAATATATTAGATTAGGAGTAGTGGACTAGAGATCATTGACGAAAATTAAACAGTATGTCGGAGACAGAATAGAGCCCTGGGGCATACCAACATTTATTTTGTGAATATCAGACTTGAAACTATCCAAGACAACTTGAATTGACCATTCCGAAAGGTAATTTCTAATCACCAGATTGATGTACGCTTTGGTTCCACTTTTCGGAGAGGCATGCCATCATACCTGTTTACCAGTGGACCTGATCTTGAGCGTTGGACCCTTCGTCTCGCGCTTTGTCTTTCTCTTGTCTCTCAACTTTGGACTTGTAATTTTTGGGTTGTTTCGGCGTTTTTTCTTTAGAACTACGAACATTTCGTGTTAAATGCTAGGAAACCGCTGACAAAGTCTATGTTTGTGCCTGACTTTCAGAAAGTATTTTTCATGCCCTCGGTACCTAAAACTATGCCTAGTCTTTCGAATGTCTCTAGTAGAGCTCGTCCTCTTGCATCCGTTGTCTTCCTGTCTCATTCTGTTGTACTATTCCTACCAGGTTCTTCCTTAATGCATTCGTTACAAGATTATCCAGATTGTTTAGAAGTGGATACCAGTGATCTATTCACTGGAGAAGCCTTAGTCGCTGCCTTTTAAAAGCCATTGTTTCCACATGTCCATACTGCTGATTTTGCTCTTTTATAGCTCACTCAGATACATTTACTTAGAGTTCTACCATATATGGTTCGCTGATCAGGACCACATAAATTAGCTTTTCTTAAGTCATTTGGGTGAACACGCCTTTTGTGCTTCGCAGTAGAAAGGTTGATTTAAGAAATCTTAGACTGGTCAGAGCCTTTAAAAATTGTGACCAACAACATGCTTGGTATTCTCTGGGTAGTTCCTTTTGCAGAGGAAGCAAAGTGGTTCCTCTTCTCCACATTCGAAACAATGCTTCGAGCTTCCTCTTGTAGTGAAGCACTATGTGGCCGAATTTAAGGCACTTAAAGGACAGCCTTTCACGGATACGACAATAGCAAGACTGAGCGGTTGAAAATCAAAGTGTGCAGAATTGAAGGTGCACTTGACAGGATGGACTATAGTAGGGAATTTCCGTCGATATTCAGGATCGACAATGTTGCTTCTGATATCATGTGTAACACTTGGAAAGTCAGGCGTAGACTACTAATTAGTCTTGTGGACAAAAGTAGTGCTGGTAAATGTAAACAGAGTTTGCCCTCAGGACAGCATCCTGTCTCTTCACACCATATTGGTCGACTTACTGATTTACGTTGTCAATGGCTCTGACGTCTTCGCTTAAGCATATGCAGGTGATGTAGGTGTTCCAGTACTGCCAAACAATTCTCTGCTCTAAAGCGTAGGAAGCCCATTTCTCATACACCAATTCTCGAATAACTCTGACTCATTCAGTGCTTAACGGCATCAGCATCAGTAACTCCAATAAACCTATTCCAGTCCAAAGGAGCTTTCGATAAGATATGGGTCTTGCCGAAAGGATTATTTTAGGTCTACTCGGCAATGGCAAACAAATTGTATCCAACTTGTTGGTTGTCAACTACGCTAGGCTTAAAAATACGTCACTTCTGCTTTAACCAGGCTTCAAAGGACAGTCTTTGACATTCAAATCATGAGCTGCACACTCATAGCCATCTTCCGTTCAATAAATGTGGTCTACTTTCTTTTGACTATGGTCTTATGGACATGCCATCTGAGCTCCTGTTGCTGGAAAATTACTTATTTCTTGTGCCCATAAATGGTTTCAGTTAGAATTTGAGCCAGGGATGGAATTAGTCGAATTGCTCAAAAACCGATTTAGGATGCCAAGCAAATGTCCTTCTGGAGGAAAAGATAACCTTAGATTGGGATTTTGGTTACAAAAACCTAAATCTGTTTTTAACAGAGATATACGTAACTCTAATGGCAATGAATCTGTGTTTGTATCTGTATCTGTAGCGACAAACAATGCTTTACTGAGAATGCAAGATGGAATGCTAATAATAATTTACTGAGTTTTGCTTAGGTCCAAAGTCAGAAAGGAATCACAGGAACGTGTGTTATAACTGCCTGTTTCTTCAGTAACTTATCTATAAATTAACAGATGGGTTTCATAATTGCAGATGGCATTACTTTCCAAGATTCCGGCAGACTAAGCAAAGTTTTCCCTGTGTATCTTAGAGGTCAGCCACTTTCCTGCTGTAGACTGTCAACGACTTTGATAAACACCTAAGTATGGTAGACATTAGTGATACAACATTTTCCGAAACTTGCTGTGAGAATAATGACGACACCGCGAAGCACTTTGTTTGCAAGTGTCTGACCTACGCAGTCGCCCGTCTGTAGATACCCAGCGCTGATGTGGTGGGTACTGCTTTTATTTACGTTTACTTAATTTTCTAATATCTTAAATTAAGATACAATGAAGTAGTTCTAACATATTCAGACAGAAAAAGTCGATGGTTTCATAGGTAGTATGTATCTTTCTAGACAAGATGTCGTAGACTGTCGATTTCGTCGATATTTTAAAAGAAATCATCGCTGACATTTGTGCGACAACGTTAACCATTGATTCTGTATGTACATTTCGTTGACGCATTGTAGCCGAATGTGATACAAAATCTATGGACAAAAACACGAACAGCGAGACCTGTTGGTGTATTATAAGGACCATCAAGATCACATAACCTTCTTTATGTTCCGCAAATTGAAGGCCGCTTTTGAAAATAAGTTGATATGATACGGAGGTTTTTTCTGGCGAAAATTGTTCATAATGATTTGACAAATGGGGAATAGAAGCATCCTTATATCCTCACCTATTGGTTGACTGTGTCTAGATTATTGCTCCAGATGTTACGTGTCAGCAAAAAAAAGAAATAAAATGGAAGTCTCCAACTCCCCACCAATGCTTTAATGTCTTCTTTAAAACGATATACAAAGGCTCCCCATTGTGTATCTTCCTAGCCAGGAAATCGCATTTAGTGAAGTAGAAGACATCATCCATAAACAAATCCTAAAATCTCAGACTGTATCCAACATGTTTGAGGTTTTTCCCCTTTTCGTTCCATGTAACAAGTATGCACACATACCCTACTTAGAAGTGCCAATTCAGAGATTTCTGACAAAAAGAATATATGCAAGCCTAAACACTTAAGGTTTGTAGTTAAGTTCTAAAAGAGTCCTTAGAGCCTTCTTTCGCCAAATAATGCTTGAGTAAGTTCTTCTCGTATCGTACTCGATTTTCATAATCAGGTAGCATTCTGGACTTATTCCAAAAATGCAGTCCCCAGGGATTTCCCCTTATCCATTGGAAACCGAAGTAAATCAACAATTTACAACAACAACCTCTTTATCTCTCTCACTGAATAGGGGAACTTCTGAGAGCTGTTGAAAACTAGGCCAACAGGAAGTACATAAACCATCGTTCACAAAACAAAATACATGCGTACTCCGTTGAATTTCTAAATAAATCCTGTGCCGTTCGAATGGGAATTTCGACTCGAATCGAGCTCTCCAGAGCTCAACAAGTTGTTTGTTGTGATAGGTGGTGGTGCACCAAATCTTCACCTCCAAAACATCACCTTTATCTCACCGCCACCTCACCCTTTTGAACAGCAAATAGATAAACGAAACGTGCAGATACTTACATTCCGGCCGTGCAACTCTGGCAAAGGACTCTTTTGGTAAGGTTGGGTGCTTCGGTGTGGTTTAGAAAATATGCAAATGGAACGCCACTCTCAGAGCCTGCACAAGTGCAAGGAAATTTTCTGCTTCTTAAAAGGATTACCATTGTGTCGGGCGACTCTATGGTGAATTGGTAAATCCTTTTTCGTTTTGATTATGTGGTTAGAGATTTAAAGGACTAATCGTGAAGATTAAAGCAGATACCAATGGATAGATAAATGGGTGGGGGTTTTGTGGGTTTTGTGAAATCACCCTTCTAAGAGATTCCCCCGATGAATTCTTGTGTCTGCCTGTATTGTGGTGGTGTGCGTATAATTAGATAGAGAGCAGTGATTAATTTCATCTGTCTCTTGATATTATCTCGATTAAAGTCAAGTGGCCAATTGAACCGGTGTCATATATTAGAAGGCAAACATCTTCAAGGAGTTATCATATCCTTGCAAGGCAATAAGAGATGACGACATACACATACACATACATTGTCACACAAGGAAAAGAGAACAACTTTGATGGAGATGTTGTTAGTGGTGTGGATGATGATAATTATGATGAGATGACGACGACGATGATGTTGATGATGACGATGAGGGCAATGATTTTGATTAACATCCTTCACACTTATCGCCTTGATGACAGATTTCAATTTTAGATTTTAATGCCGAGCGTTATGTTTTGTTACCTACCAGAGTACGAGTTAAGCTTGTCCGGATCTTGTTGTCAACGTTTCCTTCGTGAGAGTAACCCAATTTACCAGTGTCATCCATGAGAGTACGAGTATGCTAATTTGATTAATTACGAAAAGTCAATGAGCAGAGATAACGAAGGACAACGTTCATAATGCTCACAAAGTCCACAACGTTCAACGAACAGGAACAAACGAACAAACGCCACAAAGGCTCGATTGCCAGTCTGTGTTCAGTTTCAAGTCTGGTAAGGCACGAATTCTATAGATAAAAATACTCATACATGGGTAAAACAAATACTCGAGACGGTAACAGGGTGTCACTTTGGTCCATCTCTAAATTAGCCCTGTAGCTGTTGATAAATTAATTTAAGTGTCATCCTGTTGTAACGAGTCAGAAAATGAGAAACACAGTGACAGTGAGAGAGAGAGAGAGACTTGTTGCAGACAGAGCATTTGTATACGAATGAAGCCTCTTGCCTCCAAGGACATAGAGTTCTTCTTCAACCCCGAAAGCTGGTGTGAAAATTAATCAAAGGACACCTGACTAAATAAACCATCAGGAAATTGTCTTGGCAAAAGTCCTTCAGACTGCATTTAGGAGGAATGAGGTGAAGTATACACGCTTGTGTGTTCGGGTATTCATTTCAATAAATGGTTCGTAGTCATAGATCTTTTTGTGATTTTCCGAAAGGACATAGACCATGTGGTGCCTACGTTTGAGTTTTTGCATAACAATACTGAGTTATTGGAGATCCTTTTTCGATTGCTGATAAATGGAAAGGAATTTGTCAAGATTATCTGTGGCCAATTCTCAATTGTGGTTGAGATTAGGCTCCATCGGGTTTCATTGGGTTTCATTGGGTTTCATTGGGTTTCATTTGGTTCCATTGATTGTTGTTAGCAATTTGGCCAAAACCGAGTTTCCGCCTAGGACGACGACGAGTATTTGTTTTAGGATATGTGCGGAGACTTTATTTATGACTTTTCGTATGTTGGCCTATAACCTGAATAATCCAACATAGATGGACACAATTTTAAGAACAAATAGCATTCGATAAGGATATGTGTATGCATGTATGTATGTCGAATTGATGTTATTTTGGGGATGAATAAAAGGCATCATTTCCTGGGAAAACCAAAAGAAAATTAGCACAAGGTAGTGGTTTTTTGAATTCAATTGGCTTAGTGCGATAATATCGATTTAAGTCGAGTAAAAGCTTAAGACATATGTATGTGGTTATCGGTGAAGGAAATAACCATGCTGATAGCTTGGAGATTTATCCTTCTTGGTTTTTGAAGAGGTAAGAGTTGTACCTTCAAATTTAAAGAGGGTATGGTATAACCCTGATTAGGGGTTGTTGAGTTTTTTATATTGGTTACACTGGAATTTCAAGTTTAATTTCTGCACAATGAGAGCCATATTTTCAATTGGATCCCCACCTTTGTGTGCATATGAGCTTGGGGCACTTAGCAATTAAGTTATAAGTAAGCAAAGGTAATTCGTGCCACCATCTTTTAATTATTACTTCAGGTAACGTCAGATGAGGCTTTAGATTGGTCCTTTTGAGGAGCTCTTAAATCAGGTATAAGTCTTGCTCGGCAAGTCTTGCTCGGTATCGGCAAGAGTGAGAGGTAGAGACCGAAAGGCGATGCCCTAGCAACTCCTGAAACAAAAAAGAGATTTTGGAAGGCTCTTTACTCAGGATTCGAGTCTGGTTAGTTCACAGATCTGTTCCCTGGCATATCTAAGTCTCCTGGAATCAACTTTATGGTCTTTGATGTTAGTCTATGTTGGGCTAAGCAGCTTTCTGATTAATAGCTGAGACTTCGGATTGGAAGACGGTACACTATGTGCATAGACTGTAGGATTGGTGTATGCAGAGTTCTTCAGAGAATATCTCTACAGCAATGATGGTTTTACTGAGAAAGGCTTCACGCTGTATCTATTCGTTTCTCTCTGGAATCAGGTGATTGAAGTCAACGTTGATGTTAATAAAGTGAAGGTCGGTTGATTTGAGAAGGCCGCGGTGCAGCGTGAGTAAATTAACTAACATGCCCTACAATTACTTTTTTGTATTGTTTAGTGTCGTTCAGTAGAGTAAAGTTAATTGCAATCTGAATGCCGCAAGAGTCTAGGTGTAGGTGATAGATCAAGCAGAACTTGAAGAGCAGCCGTGGAGAGGTTCTTAGCTCAGCAATGATGCTTTGTAGGCCACCTGTTGTACTTTTTCTAACTTGTTGACGTTAGTCTATCTTCACATTGCAGGCCACCAAACGGTCATGCTAAAAATGAGATCTGTTCTCAAGACCGTAGTGTAGACTCAGAAGATTATTTTGGGTTATAGATTCAATTTATTGATTTGTTGTGCAATTTTTTTTTTTCAAACTATGTTTGCTGTCCAGGATGAGGACTTGACTGCTGGTCTTAAATGGCTTGACTTGAGGCAGTTACACAAGTGGAGTTATGTTGTGGCAGTCAAAGCTTGAATCTAGTTGCTAATAGCGCTGCTGAGTAAGCACTTGGTTCACAAAGCATGATGTTCCTAGCGAGAGAATCAATGCGAAGTACCTTTAACGTGAACTTATACGGTAGAGCGTAGACTGTAAAAGGAACACTTATAACAGTGGCCTACTTACCAACTGAATCACTGGGTATTGGTTCATGAAAATACAAAAAATTCAACCGTCAAAGTTGAGGAAATCGATAATGTTGCAGAATTTAATAACTGAAATGTCTGTTTGTCTTTGAAATAGGGTTTGCAAAGCGTATTGTGTCTACTGGATACTAGTACTGGATACAGCCAAACAGATAAAATGAAACACGATGCCCCTTGTATTCATGTCCGTACAGCTGTAGCAGTGTGTGATATATGAGCTGCCCAATTTGGTAACATTAGTACCTTTTGGTTGTAAGTCTTCCTGTATCCGTACAAAATATTTTTATGAAGTCAATCGTTTATTCTCTGTTAAGAGTAGTCTACATCGTTCTAGATGATACAATTCCCTTAAAAAAATGCTGAAATACTTAGCCCCTATGAGACCATGAGGCTTACACAGCCTGTTCTTATAGCTAGTATTTCTGCTTTAAACACACTGACGTAGTATGAAAGGTGCTAACATTTAGAAACGTTTAGTTCGACTGAGAAGGTACCTGATTTTATGCTACACGCTATCCTTGGAGCCGTTGGTAAAAAGCAGTACTTCGTATTCTGAAGGAAAGCGAACTTGGATGATATTATTGAAACTAAGTTTGGGTCTGCGTGGCGATTGATCGTGGAACTGCTAAGTGTCATATTACATAGATTGTACATCAAGTTCGTTTTTTACCTCCCACTGGTGGTATCTAGTAACTGCATGAGTAAACTCTTGCTCATGTACTAGGTGGGGTGAAAAGTAACCTCCTTGACCGCTAGAATGCCCTGCTTTTGCAGAAAAGGTTATGGTGCCTTAAATTCCGTTCATATTTAGGCAGACATTTCAAATTTCAGTGCGATACTGTCTTTAGTTTTGTTTTGACAGCTGATTGTTGTTAAATTTGAGTATGGAAAAAAACGATTTTCGTTCTCTCATAGTATAAAACATTATTTTTTGAGAGGCAAAACGGCGAAGGAAACAAAAGAAAAGTTGGATCAATATTATATGGCTAATGCTCCGTCAGATTACACCGTTAAATATTGGTTTCGAGAGTTTCGTGGTGGCCGCAACTCCATTACCGATCATGTGGTTACAGAGGACAATGTCAAAAAAATACATGGAATGGAGTTGGTTGACCGGAAAATGAAGATGCGCTAGCTAGCAGATACCACAAAGATTAATACTGAGCGCAAACGCCATATTTTGGGCAATATTCTGCATATGAAAAAGTTATCCTGCCGCTGGGTGCCGCGCATACTCGCTCCTGACCAAAAACACGAACTCGAGAGCACTTCAAAAGAGTGTTTGGACTTACTGATGCGGAATCGGGCGGACTTTTGGCGACTTTTGGTAACTGTTGATGAAACTTGGATCCACTATTACACACCAGAGAACACTGAAGCCGGCACGATTGCTCCGAAGCGGCCGAGAAAGGCTCGATGGCTCGGAAAGGTCATGGCGTGGGTTTTCTGGGATTGTCATGGCATACTCTCCGTGGACTACCTCGAAAAAGGAAAAACCATCAACAGCGAGTTTTACTGGGGGGTTGAAGGCCAAAATCGCTGCTAAACGGCCTCACATGAAGCGATTAAAAATTTTGTTTTTGCAAGACAATGCACCGGCGCACAAGAGCATCGCAACCATGGCTAAAATCAATGACTTACGACTCCAATTGCTGTCGCATCCACCGTATTCGCCTGATTTGGCTCTTTCGGGCAATTATCTCTTCCCAAACCTCAAAAGATGGCTCATCAATAAAAAATTCAGCTCACGCGAGGAAATCATCGACGACACGGAACAATATTTTGTATACCTTACTTTTCGGACGGGATCAAGAAGCCGGAAAATCGCTACATTGTTTATTTTGAGAACGGCTCAGTTCGCCTCGCCGATCTTCGAAAAAATATTAAATCCATCTTACGTACGCAAGTAAGATGGGAATTCTAACGGCGTATTAAGCATAGCATCACTCAATGCCACAATTGTCAAATGTAGTGGCACGGGGAAAGCACTGCAATATAAAAACCTTTTGTGCCAACTGTTCAGGTAATCACAAAACTAATTCCTGCACTTATTCCGGAATTTTGAAATGTGCTAACTTTGGAAGTAACCACAATTGGATATTATTGGAAAAAATTTACAAAAAATATCTAGTACACGCGCACCCATTCCGTTACGATCTCAAGCACAGCCAAAAGTGGCAGTGATCTCTACCTCGATCATTACGTCAGTCGGAGCAGCAATAGCATCACCGGAGAAACCAGCAAATGCCAGCTCAGCATCGTGCATAGGAGAGATCTTCATACTATTCCTCCCCACCAGAAAAGCATGATTTATTTTCTTTTGAAGAACTAACTTCTCTTATGTTTGATATGGTCTCTGAACTTGAAAATTGTAAAATAAAAGCTCAGCAGTTCAAAGTAATTGCTCAGCTTGCAAGTAAATATCTTTGTAATAATGTCAAGTAATACTCAGTCTCATCTTAAATTTTTATGTTGGAATGCAAGAGGAATTCGCAACAAGTGCTTTGAGTTCTTTAACTTTCTCTCCGTCTATTTTCCTGGAGGAATTCATAATGCATATAAAATTCAGTGCTTGAAAAGTGACCTTAAAAGATTTTTAAGTTTTGGGAATGTTCGCACAGGAGGCGATCTTAATTGTAGACATCGTAGCTGGGGTTGTTTAAGGGCAAATGTTTGGGGAAACACATTATATAACTTATGCTTAAGACATAACTTTACAATAATGCACCCATCTAGTCCTACCTACCTCCCTGCTTGTAGTAGGTACTCTCCATCGACACTAGATTTATTTCTTACAACCACTCCTAGTTCGCTTACCACTCCTGTTGTGCACAATGCGCTTAGTTCTGATCATTTTCCTGTCAGCTGTGATATTTTACTTAGTCCTAATATAAATAATGTGCAATACTTAGATTATAGAAATGCGAATGGGAACGTGGGACGTGTTTAGATACCATCTCACTCGCAATATACGAAGTTGTTCGAAAAACCTTTCTGCTATGAATAGCAGTCAAGATATCGACGATCATATAGAAAAATTTCAAAGCAAAATATCCGAGAGCTTTCGTGCTTCTGTTCTATTAAAAAAAAGTCTATTAAAAGAGCATTTACGCTACCTCGAGAAATACTCAATTTAATAAAAATTAAAAATCGTTACAGAAGGCTCTGGCAGAGGTACAGATCTCCTTACGTATTCAGCCGTTTAGCTAAAATTCGAATAAACAAGTACAGAAATTCTTAATGGAACAATAAATTAAGTTTACTCGATTCCAAATCTAGACCTTTCTGGAAGGTCATAATACTAAGATACTGCGCAAGAAACACTATTACCGTCCTAACTTCAAAGTTAACGGGTCACTAGTATCAACTAATGAAGACAAAGCTGAAATCCTAGCAAATACATTCCTTAAAAACCACACGACGACAAATAGTTTGTTATCTCCTCTTGAACTGGAGGTTGAAAATGAGATAACTGTTTTGAACAACTCCACTATTTCCCTACCCTCTAATGAATTCACAACTTTTGAGGACATGAAATTCATAGTTTCGGACCTAAAAGATCGTAAGTCCTCTATTCTTGACAGCATAAATAATCATGTGATAAAAGAGTTTCCAACTAGTGCCTTGATATATTTAGCATTCACCATCAATGCCTGCCTAAAAATGCTATACTTCCCTGATTTATGGAAGAAAGCCAAAGTAGTTCCACTCTTACAACATGGGAAGAATCCATCCAATCCAGTCAATTACAGACCAATCAGTCTTCTAAATGGCTTTAGCAAATTTTTTGAAAAAGGAATCAAAATTAAAATTGATGCCTTTTTGAGTGCTACTAACATTCTGCTTCCTGAGCAATATGGATTCAGAAAGAATCACAGTACTACGCATCAAATACTTAGAATTTGTAAGACTGTTAAGCAACAGCTTAATCTTAAAAAGTCAACTGGCCTTGTCCTCTTAGACATTGAAAAAGCCTTTGATTCAGTCTGGCACAATGGCTTTACATACAAGCTGATAAAACTAAATTTTCCTAAGTATCTTATAAAAAAATGGCTTTTTGTCCAATCAAATCTTTAAAGTATATCTTTTTGGAACCTTCTCCTCAATAAATCCTGTTCCAGCCGGAGTTCCACAAGGCTCAGTTCTGGCCCTAGTTCTCTTCAATGTTTTTCTTTCTGATCTACCCAACTGTGATATTGCACTCTTCGCAGACGATCTGGCTTTATACTCTTCCCACGAATATGAGCCAATGATAGAAAATTATCTTCAAATTGGAATCCAAACATTTTTTAATTACTATAAATGCTGGAAAATAAAAATAAATGTCGATAAGTGCACAGCTATATTCTTCACTAGAAGTAGGCTTAGTTGCTTCTTGCCTACTGGAAGTCTCAACTTAGACGACTCCAATATACTGTGGGTCAATACTGTAAAGTACCTAGGGGTGTATTTAGACTAGAAATTGACCTTTTAATAAGAATTCTTTACTTTCTTATCAATCGTAAATCACTATTTAATAAAAAGAACAAAATAATAATTTTTAAGGTCGTTTTTCAAGCACTGATGACTTACGGGTCTCCCCCCCCCCTTCTACTTTCATTTTTTCATAACTCTTATTTCCAGTCCACTCCTCCCACAACTCTCATCTTACGACTTTCATAAAGCAAACGTTCACAAAATCAGTGACTATCTTAGCAGATCCCCCTTTAACTTTCACTATCTAAGCGTAAATGATGCCTTATCCATTTTTTATAAAGAAATATTTAATTCTTTCACCCTTTACGTTCCGTTTTCCCGCCTTAAAACATCATCTACTAGTCCTCCCTGGTATAATCGCAAGGTTCGTTCCTTACGAAACAAGAGAAACAAGTTTTGGGCTGTTTTCCTGCGTACCAGATCCTTGTCCGACTATTCCAACTATCTTGGTGCTTATCTTCATTTCACCGAACTTTACGATTCCCTTTACCAGCATTACCTTAACTATGCGCAAGTCAACCTTATAAATGACCCTAAGTCCTTTTACCAATTTGTTAACTACAAAAGAAAGT
This sequence comes from Volucella inanis, assembly GCA_907269105.1. NCBI lineage: Eukaryota > Metazoa > Arthropoda > Insecta > Diptera > Syrphidae > Volucella > Volucella inanis. Next base: position 128,948,609 of record OU026154.1, read on the forward strand.
CCGATGGTTACCCTCCTTCCCTCTCTTTCAAAAACAAGTCATCAACCGATCCACTCACCATTGCCAGCTTATTTGCCAGCTTCTTTAAACAGTCCTTCACCAACGACTCCTTTGTACCAGATCCCTCCTATTTTCGTTACCTACTGAACTTCTCCAACGGCCCACTTCTCTCTCACATCTTGGACCCCTCCTATATCGAATATAAATTACATCAACTCAATGACGAATTTACACCCGGTCCAGATGGCTTCCCTGCCATATTTCTTAAAAAATGTTCTTCGTCTCTTTCCCTTGCCTTTTCTGATCTCTTTCGTCTATCCCTTTCACAAGGAGAATTTCCTCAGGTTTGGAAAACCTCCTCTATAACCCCGATCCACAAAAAGGGATCAAAGAACGAAATAACAAACTATCGTCCAATCGCTAAACTCTCCCATATACCCAAACTTCTCGAAAGTATTTTGTATGAAGCTCTAAGTTTTCAATGCAAATCACTTATTTCCCCTAGACAACATGGCTTCCTAAAGGGTAGGTCAACCACCACAAATATCGTTGAATTCGTATCCTTTGCCATCTCTGCCCTTGAGAACGGCAACGAAATCGATGTAGTTGCAACCGATTTTAGCAAAGCCTTCGATAAAATCTCTCATCGATTAATACTCTTCAAATTGTCTGCCCTCGGCTTTGAACCCATACTGTTAAAATGGATATCCTCTTACCTCTAAAACCGTTTTTACAGTGTTCGTTTTAGGTCAGCCCACTCCGCTCCATTTTTGGCCACCTCTGGAGTTCCTCAAGGTAGCCATCTCGGCCCCCTTCTCTTTATTTTAACCATAAATGATCAAATGATGACCAAATTTTTCAAAACCATTTTCTCTCCCCATGACTCCTTCCTTTTTCAACAAGACCTTGATAGTTTTTCGATCTGGTGCCTCAAAAATTGTTTGGAACTTAATATCACCAAATGCCAATCCATCACCTTTTCACATAAGCGGCTCAAATCTCCTCCCCGATTCTACCTTCTCCACAACCAACCTATCTCCTCCGTTGAATCTCTTCGCGACCACGGCATTTTGTGTGATAGGGAGCTCAACTTCCGTTTGCATATGAATGGGATAATCCTTAAAGCCAACTCTGCACTAGGTTTTGTAAAACGATGGTCCAAAGAATTCACTAACCCATACGTGACCAGGTCCCTCTATATTACCTTTGTTCGTCCCCTCCTAGAGTACGCCAGTCAAGTATGGTCCCCATATCATTGCGTTCATATCTCGAGAATCGAAAGCATCCAGGCGCCGTTTTCTTCGATTCGCTCTTCGAGGTTTGCCCTGGGATAATTCTTTTACTCTGTCCCCCTATCAAAACCGTCTCAACCTTATTAACCTGAACACCCTTGAGGAGCGCAGAGATGCAGCTGACTTTCTCTTCATTCATCGACTTCTTTCAGGTCAGGTTGAATGCTCGTCCCTTCACAATTCTATTTTCCTCAACACTAACCCTCGTAATCTACGTACCCTTCGTCTCTTCTATCTCCCAACCCACCACACCACCTATGGCGTGAACGAACCAATCTCCCGCATGCTACGAAAAATTAATTCAAACCCTAGCGTCTTTGACTTCCACCGCACCACTTCCTACCTCAAATCGGTTCTCCTTCACCACAATAACCGAGCTTAGTTTTAAGTTTTAGTTTAAGTTTAATTTTAAGTTATAGCTTGTATTAAGCCGAATAAATGGGGGCTTTCGCGCGAAAACTCATATTAAGCGGCTTTAAGTTGCACAAAGGTGTTAAAAATGATGCTCAACCTACCGCGAGGCTACTTAACTCTTTTTCTGCACGAAAGAGCAGGTGCTATCCAGATTGGTAGAAGGATTGAAATTCTCAATGAAAAGTTTATGTCCAGATTAATTGACGTTGCTAATCAACTTATTAGAGACTTATAGCTGTTATAACTTTTTATTTACGTTTTCTCATTAAAGCTTTATTATTTGCCTATTATTATTATTTATTTATTTTATATATTGGGTATATATTTTAATTCGTGCGGCTTTTTTTTTTCAAAATTTGAATGTTATTTTAAAAAAAACATGTACAATAGTATTATTCAAAGTATTGCCCATCTGAAGCTATGACTTTTTCCCATCTTTCTGGCAATTTGTGGATTCCATCCCAAAAGAACTGCGCCGGCTTGGCAGCCTAGAATGAATCAAGCCAATTTTTGATATTCTGCTCTGATGTGAACCGTATTTCAGCGAGGGCGTTCTACATCGACCGGAACAAATTGTACTCAGAAGGGGCAAGGTCTGGGCTATAAGGCGGGTGGGGTAAGACTTCCCATCCACAGTTTTCCAAATAGTTCTTAACCGGAATAGCAACGTGGGGCCGAGCGTTGTCATGATAGAAAATTATTGCCTCGTATCTGGTCGCATATTCCGGGCGTTTTTCGGCTACTGGTCTCTTCAAATGGATTAATTTTGTTCGGTAGCGTTGTCCATTGATGGTTTCACCCGGTTTTAGCAGCTCATAATACAGCACACCCATCTGATCCCACCAAATACAGAGCATTACCTTCGCGCCATGGATATTCGGCTTTGCCGTTGATTTGGCTGGTTGGCCGGGTTTTACATATGATTTTTTGCACTTGGGGTTGTTGTAATGGATCCATTTTTCATCACCAGTAACAATCCGATGCAAAAACGACTTCCTTTTGTGGCGTTCCAACAGCATTTCGGACATGCAAAACCGCCTTTCGACGTCTCTCGGCTTGAGTTCATGTGGAACCCAATTTCCTTGCTTTTGAATAAATCCAGCTGCTTTTAAACGTTTTAAAATGGCTGCTTGAGTGACACCTATTACTCTTCATAGAGTAATGCTTCCAATTCTTCATCTTCAAAGTTTTTTGGCTGCCCAGGACGTTCATCGTCTTCCAAGCCAAAATCACCACTTTTTAATCGTGCGAACCACTTTTGTCACGTTCGCTCAGCTAGCGCATGTAGTGAGGTTCTGAATAGACCGTTTCTCTGTGCAAGCTAGGGCAAATTCTACAAATATTGTTAAACCATTGTTATGGTTTATGTAAGAAATAAAATATATCTATCTATCTAACTAAAAGGGGACTATATTGAATAAAATAAAAAACATTTAAAAAAAAATTTTTTTTCACTCCCAATGAGGTTACTTTTCACCCTACTTAGTAGGCTAAAATGGCAATGGCATGTAGCAATATATTGGTGTACGCCGTCATATAGTTCACAACTCTAAACCAATGAACTCACTGTTGACTACCCTAGCTAACGTTTAAAAGACAACGACCTTCGGATTTGCACGTAGAATGTTCGGACCCTTAATGTCCAATAGCGATTGGCGCGAAATTTGGTCACTCTGATTTGAATTGCTTGCTTATGAGGTCGATCATGACGACTGTTAAATGGTCAAAGTACGCGAAAAACAATTTTCACAGAGCACGTATTTTTATAATAAAATTCCATAATTTGTAAGCGCTGTTCTAGTGTAAGTTTTTCCATGATGAAATGGCAATGCTAACTGAGTATGCTTGACTTTAAGATATGTCATAAATCATGCATCAACTGTCAAAAATACCAGTCGTTCATAGACCTCCGCGGAATTTAAACGTGTTTTGACTTGTAAGTGAGAAGTGACGCTTACTTAAAACAATTAAACAGATTGGGTTCAGGCTCCAATTAGCGCAGCGGTAGTGTGTTAGTGGTAGTGTGAGACTGCGAAAGTTGTGGGTTCGACTCCGAGTAGTCGGCAGACGGTCCTTTTCTTTCTCTTTATTATTTTTATAAATAAAAATAAGTATAAATTTAAAGTGTTTGCATTAACATTAAGTGATGGATTGTGGTGAGCGGTCCACTCATTTCAGCGGGATCTGCTGAAATGTCAGGTGAGGCTTCGAGTGGTTCAAGCCAAAGACAAAGAGAAGGAGGAAGCTAACAACGACCACTGTAAAGCTGCTTGGCGGAGTGAGGGAAGGGAACACTTTCGCTTCATTGGCCGCAAGCGAATCTGATGATGAAGAGGAAGAAATGAAGGCCATAAGTAGCAGCACAAAAATACTAAAACAAAGAGTGCTGGCCATAAAAGAAAAGCAAATGGGAAGAAGGAAGAGGGAAGAGCTAGAGCAATACCAAAGCAGAAACAACAACAACACCAAACAAATAAAGTAGCACAAGTGCTACAACAACAAAATGTTAAGAACCACCAGCAACAACAAGAGCAGTCACAACACCGGCAACAGCAAAAACAGCAGCAGCCACAAAAACGGCAACAGCAAAAACAGCAGCAGCAGCAGCAGAAGCAGAAGGATAAGGTGCCTATTATCAACCTCTATAAATTAGAGGTAAATGCTACCAAGGACCTTTGTAGGCTGGTCATTGGTAATAATTTTAATATTAAGAGGTTGGGGAACGATCGCCATGCCATCCACTGTAATACAGTGGAGGGCTACGCGAAAGTGAAAGAGCTCCTAAAGGAAACGACGACGGAGCACTATTCATTCACACCGAAGTGTGAAAAGCGGCAATCGATGCTGCTGAAGGGGTTGAAACCGTCTTCTGATCCTGGCACTGCTCAAAGAGAAGGAGTACGAAGGACTCAAGTTTGTGGGGGTAAAGCCATTTGCCACAGCTAGAGCCAGGCGGGAGAAACGGAGTCCTAGACTACCAGGTGGTTCACTGGAAAAAATTAAAAAGAAGCGAAGGTGTTATACAATGCGTTCGCTGCCAGAGGTTCGGGCAAGCCGCGCCGAACTGCCAAATGCAGCCTCGATGCGTTAAGTGCGCAAAGAACCACAGTTCAGAGGAGTGTGATCTGGGCAGGGACGGAGCGTCCGATAGGACGCAGCTCTCGTGCGTGTTATGTGGGAACGTAGGACACACCGCAAACTATCGGGGTTGTCCTAAGTTCACTGGCGTTAAAAAATTAAAATTGGCTCAGCAGCAGAAGGTGAAGGTCAAAGGTTCACCTGTAAGGTTTCAAACACCAGCCGTCACGTCCCAAATTTCCTACCCCCAAATGGCGGCAGGTAGGGGGGCTACGGTACAGTAAGCGACTGTTGCTTCTCCGGCGCCAATGCCGAGAACAACGGAAGCTGCACCTAACATGCTGGCCATCTTGCTCGCAATCCAAGGGCAGATGGCTCAGCTGCAAAAGCAGGTGCAAGATCAGGCCAAGCGGGTGGACCAGATCTACGCGCTGCTGCCGGGCCTAATGCAACACATGTCGTAATGGGTACGCACATGCAGGAGAAAACCTTAAAGGTCCTCGCGGTGAATGTTAATTCACTGATTAGGATCGAACGAGCGATGTTTAAATTGCTACAAGACCAAACTCCTGATGTGCTTTTCGCTAGCGAAACCAAGTTAACCGATAAGTACAAACTGGAGTACAATAATTATATTGTTACAAGAAGAAACCGGCCCCGATCCAAACGTGGAGGCGGTGTCGCAATCTTCATTAAACAAGGTATAAAATTTCGCAGAGTATACAAAGGAGTGTTGCGTAGGTTCCGGGTGTTGGAGGCAGTCGTCATTTATATCCCGCTCCGCAGTTAAAAGCGGCTGTACTTGGCCTCTGTTTATGCACCTGAGGCTCCACAATTCACTTTATTCATTACAGAGCTCGACACGCTTTTTCGACTTCTGAGGCTAGAATCGGGGGACAATTATTTTATAATCGGCGAGGACTTCAACGCTAGACACAGAGATTGGGGAAATTATTTGCCAAATACTAGAGGGAACCTACTACTCGATTGGTGGGGTCAGCACGATGTCATGTACAGACTCGGTATTAAAGCGACGGATAACCCATCGTTTCCCAGAGGCGGGTCTTATTTGGATCTACTGCTGTACGACGAACGTATACGACTGACAGGTACGAATTTACAAATACTATTGGCCCTAATTATGATCTGGACAATCGCGTCTTGGTGCACGACTTCTACATTCGAAATGAAGTAGAGAACTGGCGATCCGAGGGCTCTGGTTTCACCCGGTTCAGCAACCAAAATATGGCAAATAATGTCATTACCAGAGAGGGTGACCTACCCCCGTTTATTTCGAAGGAAGAGCTCCATGAAATCTTCGACGCAATCAAATTGGATGGTGGGGACCGATGGTATTCCGAACATCGTGCTTCGACATCTTCCTCTAGAAGCGGTGGACATTTACACAACCCTGTTTAATAATACAATGAATAATGGACATTATCCAGCGCATTGGAAAACGGCGGTGGTTCAACCTATCCCCAAAAAGGGAAAGGATATATCCAATTCGGCGAATCTTCGGTCGATAAGTCTCCTTCCGAATATCAGTAAGGTGTTTGAAAAGGTAATCAATAGAGCTTTGTCTATGTGGGTTGAGGACAAACATATAGTTCCAGATATTCAATTCGGTTTTAAGGCGGGACATGATATCTTACATGCCACATCTAAACTGGTGTCCGATATCCAATGGAATAAAGGCAAAAAAGAATGTACTGGTGCCTGCCTTGTTGACTTGGAGAAGGCCTTCGACACCGTATAGTTAGAGGGTCTTTTCCATAAGCTGGCTAGGCTGGGTAAACCACTCTTGTACATTCTTTATAATATGCTTACCAACAGAGAGTTCATCGTGAAGAATGGTGATGTGACTTCTGTTGAATATTTCAAATATTTCATTCAAAAAATGGTCTTCAGCAAGGCGCGGTCAATTCGCCGATCCTGTTCAACATTTATGCAAGCGACTTGATAGGTTCACTTCCCCATACTATTGCGTACGCAGACGATTTGAAAGCGTACAGAACAGGTCCAAAAATCGAGGTCATTAATACTCTCTTGCAGTGTGACTTCGATAAGATAAGACGATTTTGCGATGACTGGAAGTTGAAAATCAACTTTCAGAAGTCGGAAACCATTCTCTTTAGGACGCCGTTGTCTAGAGCCTTTAGAGATACCAGAAAAAATTTGCGAAAGTTCTCGATCATTGGACAACGCGGGCAGCCTCTTGCCTGTCGAAAGGTAGTCAGATACCTTGGGATCTGGCTAGATCAGTTTCTGTATTTTGACAAAAACACAGATGCTGCTCTGCTCAGAGACTGTTTTATAGCAGCCAACTCGATGCGAGGGTAAAGGTAATCTGCTACATGGCCCTTATCAGGCCCATGTTGGTATTTGGGTTTCCCGTGTGGTTCAATGTGCGAGCAAGCTTAATGGAACAGATTCGGGTGTTTGAGAGGGCTTGCCTTAGGGCTTGCCTTCGCTTGTATAGAACACCAGAGTCGGAGTACAAACAATTTTATCGTAGTGAGGTCCTTTACAACAGAGCGAAATTAATACGAGTGGACAGCTTCGTAATTAAGCTGACTCGAAGGCACATTGCAAGAGCAATGGCCTCGACGAATAACCTGATATCTATGGCTTACTATCCCAATTACCGTTACCACGAGAGTGTGCGCTCTAACGGCTTCGTTCCACCGGAAGCATTCCTCTACCTAGATCAGATAGGGTTGATCCAGGATAGATCAGCGGTCTATCTACAACAGAGACGTCGCACACGGCAGTGTGGATCGTTTCAGGTTCAGTAGGGCGGTGGGGAACCGCGATAAGAGGGATGTCGTTCGGCAGCACCAGCATTTCTGGTGGTTGAATGATGGAGAAGATGTTTCGTTGTCGTCGTTTCCTTCAATTACGGACCAGCCTTACTAATGAGGCAGAGCTGATCAATCTATTTGCCCTTTGAATAGCAATCGCCAGCTTACATAGGTTTAGGTTAGCATTTAAGAAATATATACATATATTAGTATATACCTTTGTATATATTAATATATGTATATATTTGTGTATAATATCTATGTATATGTATTGTGTATGTAGGTTAGGTAGACTAAGTTTAATTTTAAGTTAGATATAAAGTTTTTATAAAAAATTAAGTCCATATGCTAAGTTTTTGTCAAAAAATTTTTTCTAAGCCTAATGTATAGAAAATAAATATTTCTATGTAAAATGCAAATAAAGTCGAAAGACATAGATATAAGAATTTAGAGTAGCTTAGAGTGCGTGTGTGGGGCCAGTAAGTTAGTATAAGATTGTTAAGCAGTTTTAAGCTAGCATTTAAGCATTTTTTGTTAGTATGTAAGGGTTAATGATTAAGATAATAAAATGCATTTAAAACTAAAACTAAAACTGTCAAAAATAGAACACTGAAAAACCAAACAGCAAAGAAATCACCATTTATATTATTCGCGATGCTAGTATTCCTAATATCGGAAGGGTCCTTGTTACTAAGATTAGCTCGGACCAAAATACAGAACGTATTTTGTCAATATAAAACTCAAGTTTACCGGATTGCCATGCATCCATGACAACCAAGATATACCTATCATGGTTTACCCTTATATGTATGTGGAATTTGTGCTGAGGACACAAGCACCATCCGTGGTATGAGTCGAGGCCGACCTAAAACCTCTTGCCGACTTAGAGTCATGGCACATAGTACTTTTTTAAATTCTTAATTGGGTCGGAGATCTTTCCTGTATTAAATGCTTAGAAAAATCAAGTAATCCGTCAAATGTCACCAGATTTTTGTCCATCTCGAACCTCGGATCGTCTTAACCATCTTAAAGCCCCACTTATGCGAAGCAACTAATAATCCTGTATAGAAATGAATTTACTGCTGAAGGTCCTGTAAAAAAAAAAAAATAATAACAGGCCCCGTGCAGTTAAATTGCTAGTTGCGGCTGCAATAAAGCAAAAATCACAGCTATGCAAAAAGTGTGGTAAATTAAGCCGGACAAAACTTTTTAACAAATATTACTACAGAGAACAGAATCAGGTAGAAAAGCCTTCTCAGTTAACTTGTCTGCTAAATGCCGGGAACGACCAAAACTCAACTGGCACACGAAACCTTTAACTTAACTTAATTGTTGAAAGCAGAGGCTTTCACAGACCCGATCAAAATTAAGTTAATTAATATTGGACCTAAAATATAGTAAGGCTACTAGATCAGACAGGCTACGTAGTGACATATCTAAGCCAGGAGCTTATCAAAAAAAAAAAAAAAACGAGGTCCTCTTGACTGCGTCAACTGTAGAAGCATCAATCTCTTTAATACGCATATAAAATTTTGTCTGCTGTTTTGTGCGGATTCAAGCCATATAAGTCCATAATTGACCAAATATTCACAAAACCTCAGATCCTAGAGACAACCCAAGAAATCCAGATCGAAACATGTCACTCTCCAGACACCAGGAAAAAGGGGCATTCTTTTAGCGAAGTTTTCATGAGCGATCACGCATGCGTCGTGTCACATTGATGTGATATTTTTTGTTCAGTGTTGCTTGACATCTCAAGTCCATAAGTCTAATCCCGTTGCCAGACGTAGTGTCGGACAGTCTATGCTTAGCAACTGTCCTACCAAAGACGTCCTGTTTTCCTATCCTGGCGTCATTCTTACTTCGGACATTGCTTACATGTCTCGTCAAGGAGCTCAAAGAAACATTCTCTGATGGCGCCGCTGTCTTTGTCTTCCCTAGGGGCATGGGTAAATATTAAGCTTATGTTTGTGAATTAAGCCTTGATGCCGATTGTCATAAAAGGCTCACTCACGTATCGGAAGCTCCAAACTTTTTGCCTAAGTTTACCTCATATGACAGATCCCCATAAGAAGATCGCGGTGATATTTGCGTGATAGCAGTCAAGGGCTTCTGCTATTTGTTCGACTGCAGGTGGCCTTTGAGTTATAGTACCTACCCGTATGCGTCAAGTACGTACTGAGAAAAATTTTTTTTGCTGTATCCGCCAGTGCTAATGAAGACTGGTTTGTTCATTCGTCGCTATACGCTGCGACTACGTTCGACAACGTGGAAAATTTTACGGAAGGATCAAATACAGCTTGTGCAAGAACTGAAGCCGAATGACCTGCCATGGCGTCTTGGAAAATCTGGATGAAGATCCGCTTTTCTATCGAAAAATTGTCTTCCACGGCGAAGCTCATTTCTGGTCCGATGAACAACCTCAGACAATACAAGATCTGCCAATGCACCCGGGAAATGCACTGTTTGGTGCGGTTTATGACCGTGAGAACCACGTTATCAATGGCGCTCGCTATCGTTCAATGAGTTTGAATTTTTTTTGCCCAAAGTACACGAGCTGAGCCTGGTCGACATGTGGTTCCAGTAAGACGGCGCTACATGGCACACAGCACGCAAATCAATGGACCAATTGAGAAATGAGTTCGGTGAGCAATTAATCTTTTGTTTTGTTCTGGTGAATCGGCCTTCTAGATTGCGCAATTTAACGCCCTCAGACTATTTTTTATGGGGATTTGTCAAATCACTCGTCTATGCCGATAAACCATTGTCAATTGCAGCCTTTGAAGACAATAGCACACATGTTGTTAACGAGATACCAGCCAATATGCTCGAAAATGTGATTTAAAATTAAACTCTCCGTTTAGACCACTCAAAACGTAGTCGTAGTCAACATTTACAAGAAATAGTATTTGAAAAGTAAATGGAAAGCATTCATTTATTAACTTGAATAAACATTTTGTACACTTTTGCAATTTTCTTATGTTTTCTTTGACAATTAAATATCACCCAATGGTTTGTAGTAATCGCTACGATGGCATTTTGCCATGAAGTGAAGTCGACAAGTGAACTATATTTATCGGCTATACTACCAAAGATGTCTTCCCTTTCTGATTTTTAATGTTTAAATCGCCTAAGATGATTGCAACATTATGACTTAGAAATTTTAGGCTATGTCATGATGCAAAACTCAAAATACCCTTGATGCAGAGTGCAACAAGGCGCTCGCTTGCGTTGCTTAAGCTCAAAATGTCTTGCCTTAGCCAATGACAGATCCACATACAATTAGTCTTTGCTGGTTTTCGCAGTAACAATTACCACAATATACGCAATGTGTTCAAAAAGTATAGTGACTTTTGAAATTTTACGGTAACGTATCGTACATTTGATTATCGATTTGTTTTATGCTGTGTTGGTACACATGTGCCGAATATATGTTCATAGTTTCAAGTATGTAGCATACTTAGATAGAAAGGTTAGCCGTGTTTCGGTGTGCTCGGCGATTTTCAGTTCTTATAAAAACTGGAGCAAAGAAATTGCATCAAATTTTGTGTCAAAAATGGAATCATGTGCTCTAAAACACTTATGGCATTTTGTAAGTCTTCTCTAGGTAAAAAAAAAATGCTTACAAGTGGTACCAGCTCTTAAAAGATGGCCAAGAAGATGCCAATGACGAACCTCACACTGGGCGCCAAAGCACGTCAACAAAAGATGAAAAAGAAGAAAATTGTTTTAGAAAATCGCAAATTACCATAAGAGAAGTTGCTGAAGATATCGGCATATCGGTCGGCTCGTGTTATTCAATTTTTGCGGATGTTTTGGACATGAGACATGTGTCAGCGAAGTTTGTTCCGAAACATGTTAAATTTGATCAGAAGAACTGTCGCATGAGCATTATTCAGTAGCTCTAGAATGACGTCTGTGATGATCCTGACTTGCTTAAAATTATCATAACTGGTGACGAATCATGGGTAATTGGTTATGACGTCGAAACCAAAGCCCAATCGTCCCAATGAAAGCAATAGCAAAAATACTGCAATCATGCCTCAGCCACCATATTCACCAGATTTGGCCCCATGTGACTATTTTCTGTTCCCAAAACTGAAGAGACCTATGAAAGGATGGAGATTTGCAACGATTGAGGAGATAAAAACGGCATCACTGGAATACTTCGAGGCCATTATATTCGAGGAAAAACATTGTCACAAGTGTATTATATCTGAGAGAGATTGCTTTAAAGGGGACAACATTTAAATTGATGAATACATAAATATTTTGCTATAAAAATATAAAGTCACCATACTTTTTGAACATACCTTGTGTATGTCGTAGTTTTTTTTTTATCATTCTTCCCCTCTCATTCAATCGAACCATTTGGAGGGGATTTAAATCTACTTTATAACAGTCTACTGTATTCTGGAGTTGTTCTGCTGCTGCACGTTCTCACAGCCACGGGCAGTGCCGAAATTCGTTAGTCTTTTTAGAGTAGCAAGGATAATTAACAGTGGCAGCACTCCTATCCGAGGCATTCGGTTGCTTCGTATCAATATATTTTTAAAAAATGCTTTGATGTTGACCAGATGAGTAAGTCCCATAAGTAGTCAGCTACAACCGTACGAACGAGGTTTTGAGTGCTGCCGTTGACCCAGATTGAGTTATCTCCACGTCAGAAACTCCGACTGCTAGTTCAGAGCCCTTTTTCATACTTGGACCCAGGCACATACACATTTGGTTGGATGCGGGCATACAATATATCCTTCCGGTGCTCCTTTATCCAACGTTAAGTAATGGCTCGCACTTATAAATTAAACCTGAAAATATGGTATAAGGATTTTTTACGAGGAGGTTAAGCTGTTACCGGCTTTGTCGCCCTACAGGCCCATTACTGGCCCCCCAAAAGAAGGTGTAATTTCACCACACCCTATGCAGATGGTAGTAATATGAAAATATTAACATTGTAATTTAAGAAACACGCGTTCACATGTAGGAGTATTCCTTGTTTTATGAAATAAATTCATTATAACACTTACCTTTCGAAAGTGACAATTATATGAATTTCTCCACCCTTATCAATTTTTCTTTTTACAAGCGCCTAATTCTTATCAGAAATTGTTCAAAGAAAACCGAATAAAAGGTCTTTTCATCCCTCTAACCCCAACAAAGGCATCAGGAAACTTTTTCATCATTTTTCCGGCTTTTTTTCTCCATTTTTCTTTGTATCCTCAACCACCCCCTGGTTTATGCACCCATTTCAATTTTAGATAAGACTTCAATTGACAAACAAGCTTATTCCCTCATCTTATCTCAATTTACGAAACACAATCCTCACAAGGGTATATCCAGAGCGAAAATATTGAAATCCCAAACAATGGAGAGGAAACGCGCAAAAGAACACCAACAGCAACAGCAAAAGCAACAGCAAGAAAAAAAAAAAAAAATAAAAGAAACCCAACCTAAAGTGAGATGCTAAAAAGCTACAGGTGTGCGCAGCAACTCCCCCCTCCCCATAAATCTCAAGCCGGAACAACGAAACGGAAATACATTAATCTTAATAAGAAATTACTTGCGAATCAATTTTTTATATTTCACCCGTTTCACAACAGGGATTCGTGGAGCAACAAATACATACACAATTGTGTTACCATCCCTTTACACGGGTCCAACTAAATCACAGCAGAAGAAGATATTAAATCAGAATTAGGATTCGTTCTCTTTAGCTTCAATGCTTTCATTGCAGAGGAAGGAAAAGAAGTCTAACTCAGTAACAACCCTACAAATGCCAATAGAAGACGTAAAGTATACAGGATCCAAGAAAGGCAAACTATGGTGTCTTAAAACGGCGATTACCACTTTCGTCCACTCTTTAGAAAAAAAATTAGACGCACATTGATGAAACCACTAGTGACAGGGAGAGACTCAGGCGCAAACAGAGGTGGTCAGGCAGGGAAAAAAAGAAAAAAAAAAAAAAAAAACTTAAGAAAATAGCGGATTATTTCTTTAATATCTGTGCACTTAAAAAAAATTCCTTTCCTTCCTTCCTTCATCTAATTTTACCATCACACCGAAATCCTTCGAATCTTTCTTCTGCACCACCGCCAATCCACCGTCACGTGATTGTATGAAGAGGGTTCATACGACTTTGAAATTATTCACAGTATCTTGCCTCCCGTCATTCCACTCACTGAGCGCTGAGTAGGGCACTCCTTTCGACTTTCGCCGTGTTACCGTTAAAATAATAACAAGCCCAAAGTAAAAGAAGACGAATATGAATAAAAGGAAAAAAATCTTTTAAGGAAGATGAGTAGAGGTTGAAGACTCAGGCCACGATGCTAGCCGTGCCCAGGCTCCAAGTTGAAAGTGTGAGGGTAGAAAACGCACTTTTGGAAATTTATTACGTTTTATTGGCCCTCTCGTGGGTTACCCACTTAAGAGTTTGCGCGCCTTTGTTGAAGGACCTCTTAATGGTTTGCTACCCCAGTGATTTGGGGCTTAAAATTGTTTTCTTCTTTTTTCTTTACCCCACACCCCTCTTTTATTCGCTGTCTGTTGAATTGAAAAAAAAAAAAAAAAAAAAAAAAAAAGAAAACATCTCCTGACTTGTAGAAGGGATTATATGGGGCAGAGCGCAAGTGTTTTGGCGCGTGCAATCATTTCAAAAAATAATTATTAATATTTGCACAAACGGGACTGGGGTTTTAGTTCCAAATGGGGTCGGGATCAGGGTTGCTTTTACCCCATTTGGGTGGACGCAAGGGTAACCCTTTTGAACCCTTTTCATTGCAGATGTAATGGATGAGTTGGGGTTTTTGTGGCAAAATGAGTGTTCGATTATGAGAGCAACAGGGATATGATCCAGCTAATACAGCTACTGCTACTGTAGTGAAGTAAAAATGATTTCTCGTTAATTGCTCAGTGGCATGGAATTTATCTCTGAATTGGTTATATTTCTGATGAATAATGGGGCATTTTGGTTATAGATTTTCAGGGTCACTGGTATTTGGCATTCCGCTCCAAGTAGCTCCAATAGCTCTGTAGTTTCAGTAACTCTCTACCGTTTAGTAGGCTACAGTTAAACGGTGCTTTTTTTCTTGTTTTTGCGCTGAATTAGCATTTTACTTGGAATCGGATGTTTGGTTAGACATTACAAGGCTTCCGTTTCCACTGTTTCCGGTGGATTTTATTTTGTTTTTCAAATTGAAGTTAATAGAGCGTTTGTGATGGGTGAAATTTAACATTTTGGAAAATTACACTTGATTTGGTCTGAAATGCGGAAAATGTACGTTATCCGCTTACCAGATGCTGATTGGGTGAGTGGTTTATTTTCATCAATTGTATGTAAATGAAATTGTCTGCAATTGTCTTTGACAGAAAATACAGATGAGCTGAAATTAACGAGATGGTAAATTCTGAAAGGCCACTATTTAAGAGTCAAAGGATTATGAAATAAATGAATGGCCATGGAATAGAAATGCGAAGTGAAGCAAATCCGTTGATCAAAAGTCGTGGTAACAACAATTTTTTGAATTTTGAATTAGATTTTCGCTGGCAGATTCGATATGGATACTTTTAAAGAAGGATCAATCTGTTTTAGTTCATCTTGCAGAGTCGCTTAAAGAAACTCTCAAAACAATTGAAAAAATTTGGTAACTGGGCCTACTCTGAACTTAAACTGGCCTGGAAAAACCCTTCTCTTAGATACTTCTTACACATTTCAACAAATGTTTCTGTATTTGTTTTGATGGCTAGATTAAGGGCCTTATTTGGTATGCCATCCAATTGAGGTGACTAGTTTTTGCCAATTTGTCTGCACACGTCGAGGAGTTACATTTCCATGATGTATTTCCTGAGGTGCTTCTGCACGCTCTGATGGTATTTGCGGTGGAAATAATGTGTAGGTAGAACCCCAAAAATGTACATCTACTTGCTCGCATAGTTCTTTAAAGCTGTTGCTTTCGCTTCTCAGAATTCTACTTCTATCTTGGATTACACCTGTAGATCCTGTAGAGGCAAAGTGTATCGGACTACCTTAGAAAAATACAGGATAGCTATCTCAAAGACCAAGAAGAGGGTAAGAAGAGAGAAGAAGGAGACGGCTATGTTATTGACGGGCTAGCTGGGGTGTCACGGTCTTAAGCTGGCGGCCCAATAAACAGATATGGCAACAATGGTTCGGGGGAACTTCCGTGTGAATAGCACAATAGAAGTATGACTGATTAAGCCATCAAGACGCACTGTCTAGGCTGATGTCCAGTGTTAGTTCCTAGGTCGGGAATGCAGATAGAATTGTCTGCCCTGGAATCTGAATAAAATAGCGACACGAGGGAAAGAACATTTCCTTCGTTTGGATCTGCTACTCACGCTCGAAAACATTGTTTCCATGATGTTGAGTTGCCAGGACACATTGAGAACCGTAGCCGCCTACGCTTAGTCAGTAATAAGGAAAAGAAAAGGAAAGAATAGGCGGCAGACAGGCCTGCCTGACCCGGCCTCTCACGCTTAAGTATAAGTTGATACAGAGCCAATCTGCGTTGATGGTGCATATCAGAGTGAGATACCAGAAAAAGCAGTTGCTATGGGATGTCTGAATAGAAGCCCACAGATAAGAAACCATGGTAACCTTCGGGGTACTTGCAGTTGGTGTTTTTCAAACTGCGATGCGAACTTACTACGGTCTCTATGGTGACCGTAAGGTTAATTTCTATCGTGTACATGTATCTATTTAACTAGCAGATGTGGATGAACTACTCGTACATATATCTCAGGGCAATTTCCATTAGAATTATGCTAAAATTTCACGAGCACGAAGGATCATTTAATCCAATTGTCTGTAAGGAACGTTTAAATGTTCCACTGTAGGAGGTTATAATTACGGATTCTTTGAACTATGGGGAACTTTAAAATGGTGGAAAGCTCGTAAAACGCACAGAATTTCAATTCAGCGTCTTTCCGCAGAAGGTCCTATTCGGATCCATGGTTCTGCCATCCATGAAAAAGGAGTCATATTTGGATTGATGGGATAAAGTATACATGAAACTAAACCCGTAACGGTGAGGCGTAACGAAAAATACCAACTCGTAGCACGACTAAAATAATTATTTTCATTTCTCACTCGTTGGTACGTCGGTCGATAGCGGCATCGGCATTCGTTTCCTGTAGCCTATGTATGTGCAGGAATGACCTGACAACTTGGGCAGAAATAACTGAGAAGACC
The DNA here is from genome assembly GCA_907269105.1 of Volucella inanis. Lineage (NCBI taxonomy): Eukaryota > Metazoa > Arthropoda > Insecta > Diptera > Syrphidae > Volucella > Volucella inanis. The sequence goes on from OU026154.1 coordinate 128,965,405, forward strand.
GTTACCATAAAAGACAGACGAAGACAAATTCCATCTGCAAGGATACTAAATTAAATTCGCTGCTTCCACATAACTCCATCATCAACAGTAGCACCACCGCCACCACCACCCAAAGAACCACTTTAAGCTCCGTTCCGGCTACAGTTAAGGGGGGGTAAGATGTCCACCGATGTCGTTGTCATACATCGGCATCCTTCTGCAGGAATGTCGCCGCGTAAGGATATATGAAAACACCACAAGCAAAATAATAAAGTTCAACTACAGATGATCGGCAGGAGCGAAACCAGAAGCTGACGCAACCACCTCTAAGATTGGGTGGAGGAAGGTGTGAGAAAACCTGGCTGAAAGTAAGGCATACAACTTCAAACGGATTCCATAGAATTGACCAGAATTCTGAGGGTGACAGCGTTGGTTTGGTGATAATGATGATGATGACGCCAACAAACGATAACGAGGGCTATGGTAGTATTTGTGTTGGTGTCGGTTTCAAAGGCCAGAGGTGTTGATTTCTGTTGTTGCCTGCCTGAAATTGCAAGTGTAAGTGAAGGTGGCACTTCCCAGTCCGGCTGACGCGATGTCTACGTCGACGTAGCCGTCGCAATTCCTATTGACTAATGACTCAATTTCACTTCGGCATGGAAGGAATTCAAAATTAATTATTTTATACACCAAAATTAATCAACTCAACAAAAGGCGATCATTAATCACCTTATACCTGGCGGTTGGGTAGTTCTAGAGGAGAGAGTTTTCACTGCCATAAGGATACACTGTCGCTCTGATAGAATCTTGAAAAACCCCAAAGGGCGGGCGCTTGGAGTGGATAATTGTATTGCTGCAGTATCATCTGCTTTCATACTATGGCATCAGCGACAAAATCACGTGGAAATTTCACAAAGTTTTAATCCTATTACCTGGATGGGGGCTTACCTAAATTGCAGGTGGGTTCACATCGATAAGGCGTCTTAGCGATGAGAATATGTGAGAAATTATGTTTTTGATTTGCAGATTTAATCGTTGCAGATTAATAAACGCTCAGTAAGGGTATCCACTTAGGTGGATTGAAGAATTGTGTAAATTTGAACGTTGCCGCTGGAATGATTGACACTTCTACAATGGCAATGATTGAGTGCATTAAGTCGGCCTTAGAAAACCAAAATGACAATGAATTTGATTTGATTGATTTTTGGAACAGGTTGGTAGCAGAATGTAGAATTCCTCCATAAAATAGGATTTGGATATTCCGGGCAGTGGGTTGCTACTAAAAAGGTTTCGGACCACATATATTGAGAATTGACGCATTCGATGAGTACCGATCAGTACCGCGTCGACCACCGACAAGTGCCACGTCACTGCATTCGTAATTTCTCTTGTGCTGCAAAAAAAAAAAAAAAAAACCAAGCGCGTTTGCCAAAAAAAAAAAAATTAAACAGTGCAGTGCAATTAAAAAAATAAAACAAAAAAATCACACAGCGCGGGTATCCCACCTCTTCCGCTTCTGGTCTTAATGCTGTTGCTTGCACTCGGTCACTGCCTATACTGTATTTATCATATGGTACGGGCAGTGACTGAGTGTATGTAACAACCGATGGATAGCGGGTTGTGTGTACAAATTTTGTTGGTTCACTGAATTACTGATTGTAAGGGCATAACACCTACAGCAATTTGATTCGGTAAACCATCGCCAGAATTTTCACTTCGCAGCCTTGCTTAGTATCGTCGGTGTTTGTTTTTGCTGTGTTTGTTTGTAATTATGACCAGGGAATTCAGGGTGGACGTAGCCAACATACGCGGACTAAAAAATAATAACTTTTCTGCGTATGTCTACGTTTGAAAGTACCGACCAGCTGTTAGTGAAACACAGGTAGATTCCCGCCCACATCTCTCAGATCACTCTGATCTGAAGCTACCTGACTACGAACTAGTGCGTAGTGATGTAGCTTACCAAATTCCAACACAAAGTAGTCCTTGTTCCAATCCGTAATTCAATTTCATGTGGTTAAAATTCCATATCCGTCAGCAAATTATCCACTACTGCTTTATTTACAGAAGCCCCAAACTGGACAGTAACTCGACATTTCAGGAGATTGATGCGCTGTCTGATTCCATTCAAAAGAATTGTATCCTGTATCCTCATACTGAAATCGTGATTACGGTCAATTTCAATATACACAATTCTGGTTGGCTTCGACATTCTGGACAGACAACAGACAGGCAGACACCCGAAGGACGGTGTGTTGAGATCTTTGCTGCGGAAAATAATTTAACCCAGCTTGTGAATGAAATCACACGCATACCAGACGTTGATAGTCATACCGCCTGGACTTGTTTTTAACATCTCACCCTGACAACTACTGCGTTGATGTGCTCTCCCTTCTAGGCTTGTCGGACCATTGTGTCATATCTACTAAATTCTCGTACACCCACCACACAGTTAGAGAAAAGATTCCTAAAAGAACCGTATGGCAATACGAGAAAGCCAATTGGTCGTTATGTTTCCTCGATAGCGATATGATCACAGAAACTATTCTCTTTGGAATGAGATACTTTATCCCTCATAGGTTAAGGAGTATCAAACCAAAAGAAAAGACATGGTATGACTCGAGCTGTAAAGAGGCTGTCAGAGTTAGAGAATTGTTTTTTCGGTTCTACAAGACTTACGCGACAGAGGAAAACCGAAAAAAGTTTAAAAGAGCCAGAAATGACTGCAACGTCTTTCTCTAGGCAAAATATACAGCAATGTTCCAAAGGCAGTAGAAATTTTTGGTTATTCGTTAAAAACATTAGAAATTCTGCCTCAACCTAGATCCCAACGCTCATTTACAATGACATTCCAGCTGACAGCTTTTTGGACAAGACCAATTTGCTTGCTGCACACTTTGCGGCTAGCTCAATACTCCCAGATTGTGCTTTGTCCCCGCCTACACTTGAGTGCGTCGAATCTACAATGGGACGAATCCACTTCACTCAAAGATCTTAACATGTATAAATCCGCTGGTCCAGATGGTATATCGCCCCTTTTTGTGAATAGGTGTTTTTCCACGCTGGCAAAACCATTGCGTAAGTTTTTTCATCAATCCTACTCTTTAGGACTCCTTCCGAGCAGATGGAACAAAACATTTGTCCAGCCCGTCCCTAAAAAAGGCGAATCTTCTTTTCTCTCCTCTTACAGACCCATTGCACTTACGTCCCTTCATTCCAAGGTCATGGAAACAATGATAAACCATCAGCTCATGAAATATCTCGAAACACTAAAACTTCTCAATGACCGGCAATTTGGTTTTCGTAGCAACAGGTCCACAGGTTATTTGATGACATGTCTCACTGAAAAGTGCAACCAAAGCATACATCAATCTTGCGAAAGCAAGATAGTTGCACTTGATATTTCTTAGGCATTTGACAGTTTGGCATCAAAGCATACATCAATTTGGCGAAAGCAAGATAGTTGCACTTGATATTTCTTAGGCATTTGACAGAGTTTGGCATCAGGCTCTTTTGTCGAAAATGCGTGCTTTTGGAATCGATGACTCTCTTCTTCAATGGATTAGAAATTACCTTTCGGAACGTTTAATTCAACTTGTCTTGGACGGTTTCAAGTCTGATATTTACAAAATAAATGCTGGTGTGCCCCAGGGCTCCGTTCTGTCTCCGACACTCTTTTTAATTTTCATTAATGATCTCTTGTCTGCTACTTCTAATTCAATGTACTCCTTTGCTGGTGACAGTTCTCTCTGCTTTTCATATTCGTTCCCGGGCTCACGTCCCTTCTCTTCGGCTGTAGAACGGGAACGGCAGAATATGTTAAGCTCATTAAATTCCGGTATTAACAGCATAACCAATTGGGGAATTATCAACCGAGTGGAATTGAATGCTTCCAATACTCAATGCTGTCTGCTGTCATTTAAGCGAAATTCTAATAACCAGCCATTATCCACGTACAAAAACTCCTTTAGCGCGCACTGATTATAAAAAAAAAAAAAAAACATGAATCGGTCTAAAGGACCCTGTTGTGAAACATAATGTATAACGGAGTTTTACGCCAAACGCTGCCTCAGAGAATAACGATAGTTGGATTTGTCGACAACATAGCCGTTGTGGCAGTGGGTAAACAGATTCTTCAAGTAGAGTCAGTCATAAATGAAGCAATCGCCCGGATAAAAGATTGGCTTATATCTGCCGGATCTTCATGAAACCGAAGATGTCCCCATATTAGGTCAGAAAAAAATTGAATTCGTCAATTTTTAGATTGCTAACCAAACCATCACGTGCAGAGAAACAAGAGTTATGTTGCACCATAAATTGCAATACAAAGAGCACTTGGGTTATATATGTAAAGAAGCCTCGAAAGTACAGGCAGCTCTGTGGTAAAAATTGCTTAATGTCAGTAGACCTGGATATAATAGAAGTAATCTACTTTCCAAAGTTACAACATCAATCCTTCAGAATACCGCCCCAGTCTGGGAATGGGTACTAAGAACGAAAAAGTCTAAATGAGACTATTGTGCTATCAATTAGCGGTTTTTGAAGCGTCTCAGGTGAAGCCGGCTTTGTTATAGCTGGAATGGTCTCCATTGATATCCTCCTAGACACGGCGCTCATAATATACAATAGAAAAGTCTTGAGCCAGTACTCCAATTACATCAAGACGACTAAAACTGAAGAAAAAGTAGCATCAGTAACTATTTTGCAGACCCGTTGGACTAATACAACAAAGACAGATGGAAGTTTAAATTAATATCAACAATCCAAGACTGCATAAGTCGAAGATACGGGTGCTACCTCAATTCCTATCTGGTCACGGTGGCTATCGGAAAAATCTATACCGCTTCGGTATACCATTGCATACGCTTTCTGGGAGAACTGACATACCAAAACCAGAGCCAACAGTGAAAAATTGGCCGGAGATTTGCACATTCATAACGAACGTGCAAAAAAAGCTGCGAAGTCTCGAAAAAAAGCATGCAGATGCAGCAAATATAAACGATATTCCCGCGGGCAGAGTGGTTGAGCAACCAGGCTAGCAAATTTTTTCTTGCTAGTAGCCCGCGCTACTGGTATCTTTTGTTTTTTTTTTTTTTTTTTTTTGAGCGTACGCTCAATGGGTTAAGATACTCTTAAAATGTTTGCACACAGCGCGGGCTAAGGAAGATTGGGGAGAAAACAAAGAGAGGTACTGATGTACGTTGGTTTTAAATGTCTGATTGTTATAATGTCTAAGAAAACTTGGGAGGGAATTCTATAAGAAAGTTGTACGGTTAAGGAAAGCATCACGATATTTTAGAGTACGTCTGAAAATGGTCTTGAAGGTATCTTTGAAATTTACAAACCCTTTTTCTTAGTCAGTTCTTGATGATATTGGTAGCCTTGGCCTTGGTTAATCCATTGCTAATCCAATTTCTTCGATATTATGAAGCCATTTCCTGTTAAGGGGAACAATGGGCGCATCATATATGTTATGCAAACTCCAATGAGTGCATTATTATTTTTTTTGTAAAACTCGTACACACACAACGTCCGCATCGCTAAGACTTCATATGTTTACGCAGTGACTCAATCAAATAAAAAATTTATTTTAGAATTCCTAGTTAAAGAATCGTGAAATCGCCAGCAAAAACAATTTCAGTATGAGAATACAGGGATACAATTCCTTGAATAGAATCAGAAAAGGCATCAGACTCGTTTAGAGGCGAATTGTTGTCCAATTTGGACAAATTGCTTGCCGTCATGAAAGTTAAATTACACGAAGTCTATGATAGAGTCTGGTGAGCTAATAATTCAAAAATAGTTCGTGAAATGATTCTTTGGTATATTCGAAGAAAAAAATCGTTGACATCAATGTTGACATCATTATACGAGGACTTGAGAAAAGGCTTACTTTCCATTTTCGCGTTAATTGTCATAAATTAGAAATCCCTTAATCTTCTTGCGCAGAGTAAAGTTTATGATTCAGTTCGGTTTCTAATCAATTCACAATCAAGTCAAGGAATTCACTCCGGCTCTCAATCAGGCTTTGGCTACTTTCTGCCCTCTTTATTCAACCTAGAGGCCAGAAAAAGCCGCACTGGTGGACATCAGCATTGGGACCGCTACGAAACACTTGCAGAAAAAAAAATTGTTAATCTTGCAAAAACGACAAGAAAAGTGACTGTCTGGGACACATACAAAAAATCCCTCAAAATATAAAAAAAAAAGAACTGAGGAAGGCAAAGCGACAATTCTGGAGATCATTCTGTGACAAAATTCCAGAAACCTCTAAGGTATCGCGGCTTAGAGAATTCCTCTCTACAAATTTTATGATGCCCAGCTGTTTGAAAAAAACCGATGGTTCTTGGACAACCTCAAGTGATGAATCACTCAATCTGCCACTGGGCACTCACTTTGCAGGTAGTTCCAGGAGCAACCTAAACATGACTATTGCAACCGTGACCAAAATTCATGGTCTGCTTACAAGAAATAAACTGCGCCGAGCAACACAGGTCCCCAGATATTATCCTGCCTACGCTAGAGATGTGTAGAACTGATCTACATTCCACTGTCATGGAGAGAAGTAAATGTAGTTTTCATTTCAAAGGCCGGAAAATGCTCTCTTGTTGTTCTAAAGTACCTCCGACCTTTAAGTCTATCATCTTTCTTTCTGAAAACTCTAGAACGACTGATTGATATCTATATTCGAGCTCAAGTTGATGCAAGACTTTTGTCAACGGCTCAACATACCTACTGTAAAGGAAAGTCAATGGAAAAGGCTTTGTATTCCAGAAAAAGCCATATCGAACGATAAAGTACAATATAGAGAGTACACAATTGTTGCTTTCCTTTAACAACGTCAACACTGTCAATCTGCAGATAGACGACTCACTTGGGGAGTTTATCAGTCTTATGCTAAATAGCAGGATAATCAACTCCAAGCTGGGTGGCGTTTGTGTTAAAGGGTGAGTCAGCAGAGGTACGCCGCGAAGAAGTGTCCTTTCAGCCCTATTCTGGAACTAATTGGTTAATGAACTACTGAATTATATGGAAGCAGATAGATTGCCTTTGCGAATGACGTGGCTATAGTCGTCTCATGTAGGCATCTTTGTACCTTCAAAAAACTCCTTCAGCTAAATCCTAACAGATTAACCCTTTGGGCAGACCGTTGTAGACCCTCCCTCAATAAAAGGTACCAGCTTACTGTTTCCCGATACAGCAACATATTTGGGTCTCATTTTTGACAGATAACTAAACTAGAAACCCAACATTCTAGAAAGAGTCAAGAAAGCTACAGTAGCTTTATTCTCTTGCAGAAAAAGCCATTGGAACCAAATGGGGGCTTTAACCTCGTTTCAACCCCAATAACTGTACGTTCCGGTCATAAGACCGATTCTCGCCTGAGGGGCTCTTGTCTGATGGACGGCCCTGGACAATGCAGTCGACTTCAACTAAGTAGAGTCCAAAGAACAGTATGTTTATGCATAAGTGGAGCCCTACGCTCTACTCCCTCTGCGGCACTTTAAATTCTGTTTCAATTGACATCTCTCGATATTTTCAGAAAGCAAGTATCTACGACTGCAGCTATTCGCCTTAAAGCGAGTACACAGTGAACAAATAATTTATTTGGCCGCCCTAATATTCATAATATATTAGGGATCCACATAGAGAACATCGATTACACCAGACTCAAACTTTGGTTTGACAAAGACTTTCATGTAAGCTTGCATTCTAGAGACAAAGATGCTTTATTGGATTACAAGTCAATCCACTCTTACAAAGATGGATCTAAAACCGATAGCGGAGTTGGTGGTGGTGTTTCCTCAGATAAGCTAAATCTAAGCCTGGCCTTCTGTTTTCTAAATCACTGTAGCATGTTCCAGGCGGGAATCTTTTCGATTAAAGAAGCTCTGTCCTGGCTGAAGAAAAACGTGATATCTGCAAAAGATATCCACATCTTTTTACTGCAATTTGACGATTGTTTCCTTTTATTCAAAGTCGCCGACTTGAATGCGGTCGTTTCTGGAATCGTGCTATCAAGCTTAGAGTTTCCTGTGAACCCTTAGTTCACCCACCTGAAGGAGAAACCATTGCACAGTATAGGTAAATCCCACAGTCATATGAGACTCATTAAAAGGCACCGGATAGAATAATTGTATAAATTCTTAATTTTTCCTTAATCTACCCGCTGATGACGGACGTATAGAGGTTTGAATAACTAAATTCCAAACAGTAGGTTCAAAACATATCTCCTTTGATAGTTGTTCACTTTAGTCTTGGTTCCGACAGTGCGACCTTTGCCCAAAAATGACAAGTCGCCTCCGGATATTCAAATTAAGTCAAAAATTGGTCCTCTGTCATTCTCTAATTAATTGGTTCTTCCAGGAAAATGACACAACAAATTAAGGTCTTTGTCATACCCTCATTATTATTTCTCAATGTCAGCCTAACAATTCTTCACCAAACTATGACAAGTACGTCAATCTGTACGCAACTTAAATTCCCATTCACTCTATTGTCTACCATATCCATATGCTGCAGCCTCCCAATTTGCATCGGAGAAAAGTAAAAAAAAAAAACTTACACTCAGCCAAAACAACATTGCGAGTGCGCTTTTGTATGCATACTCGTACATGAGTTTGCAAGTATGACACAAACAAACTATCATCCAATCTGCACCATTCAATCAAAGCAGCATGCTGTATGCTGTGCAGCAACCAATGTCAATGACCCTTTCTGCATGCATACAGAAAGAACGCAAATGCATCCTGACAGTCAATTGCATCGCCCACTTAAAGAGATTGTGGGCGGTCGAGTCTTTTCTTTTTGTGGCTGCATGTGACAACAACTCCCGACTGCAGTAACAACGATGACAACTAACTCAATCGCACAAATTAACCCAAATTCAGATTCTCATTCTCATGCTGCAAATTTTTTTGAAAAAAAAGGCGATTACGACAGCGACCGCTTATTCAGACGGCGTTCACTTGTTGAGCTCATCTTGGTTTCTCTCAAAATTGCAATAATCCCACGCATGCTCCTCTCTCGGATTTCTTTTCTGGTCTCTCAGAAAAAGTATCTGCAGTCCGAGTTGCCGTTGACCATTTTTGTTGAGAGCGTATATTCGTATATCTTTACTGGTCAGTGGACTGTTGAATTTGTATCTTTTGTCTGTTTGAAATCTCATAACTTCTTAACTGTAATCTGATTTCAATGCGCTTTCCTTTATGATGTTTAAAGGTTAACTTTCCAGGCTATGAATGACGCAGATTTAAATGCCTCGTATTCGGAGGCTTTAGAAATTTTCTGATTGCCAGAGTGTGCCTTCTTTTTGTAACGTAGGCTGGCGAGGGCGAACCATTGAGTACCTGATTTAAAAAAAATTGCCCTTGCTAAGGATAGTTTGCATTACGATCGAGTACTATAGTCTTTGAAAGGACGCCGTATAAAATGTCGTCATGATTGATACATCGGTTACTTTTGATTTGACACCATCTGTGACAACCCATACCCGTACATCTGTTTTTGATAAGGTGGGCCAGGCTACCTGGCAAACGTCATTACTGATTAAATCGTTGTAAAGATCAGTGACATGAGTCTTAGTGAACGTCGAACGAAAGCGGCAGAGGGCGTATGTGTTTCGCACAGAACGGCGATCATCATTTTACAGGATATGATAAATATGAGAAATCTGTCGGCCAAATGGACGCCGCAAATGTTCACAGTGGACAGCAAAAGGATACGGCTATCAACTTCACAGCAGTGTTTGGAGCTCTATAGGTGAAATACGCAGGAGTTTTTGGATTCATTACTTCACGACCGAGATAGAGCGTTTCGGTAAACCTTCCCCGAAATATGCAAACATGGTGCCATCGACAGGAAAAGTCATGGCCACGGGTTCTTGCGATTCAAATGAATCCTAATCCTAATGGACCTTCTGAAGAAAGGAAACACGATCACAGGGCAGCAAAACAGTCGGTTGTTAGACCGATTTGAAAAATAATTTACAGAGATTCTGTCCCATTTGGCAAAGAAGAAATAAATTGGCTCCTTTGTCAATTTTTTTTTTGACAAAATAAATTTTTCTCATGCATTTGTTTGTTAGTTTTTATATTTTCTCAGGACTTTTTGTTCTCTCTCGAATCTTGTTGGCAAAGTTTTGCCGACAGGGATTTAGGATTAATTCCATTTGACAGCTGAATTGATGAATTGTGAACTACGTTTCGATTTGGCCATTAAGAACAGAGGTTATCTCGACTTTTATCAAATTTTTCTTCAAGGCTTGATTTTTCCGATAGAGGATATACGAGTACGGTACCACTGGTTTTCTTTTCCCTTTAGTGCCGGGTACCTGTAACCTGATGCGACGTAGACCGGACACTCAAAGAGATAGTCCTCAGCGGTGTTGTCACTACTTTCACCGCGATCGTATCATGATGTTGTGACACTAATGCCCAACATATTTAAGTGCTTAACATACGCAGACTGCAGTCTTTCCTATTGAGTGACAGCAGAAAAGTCGCTGACCTCTTAGGGACGTAGGAAAGACCAATCGTGCTCATATGAAACAAAACTGCCAAAAGAAGCCTTAACCGAGGAGTTTTAAGGAAGGTTCCGGTCCTGAAAAACTCTCCCCTAAACCTTGCCTAGCAAGTTCATTGAAGATTACGTCTCTCGTGATCCCATAGTAAGCTGGGACAAAACTATTCCACTGGATTCATTGTGTTCCTAAATTTTCGAATAAGCTTAGGAGTAGTAGGTTGGTGTATAGGTAGAGGTGGCGGTTCACCATGAACCCAACTAGCATTAGAATGTGCCTTTTTATTAGCATGACTCGTGTGAACTAGTTGATGATATATGTTGTTGAGGATGTGAGACCATCGGTGCATAGATCTAGCTTGTAAAAATAAGTTAACGGATTAGAATTCGTATTCTTTTACCCGAGATGTCGTTAAGGTCGCTGAACAATGGTTGGCTTAGTGCACATAGTCTGATTATTGCTGGTACCGGATATTTGCAAATATCTGCACTGGTTCGTTTGGTTGTGGTTTTGGCAACCGTAACTACGCAGCTTTGGTGTTCTTCGAGGCAGCGAATTGGGGGGATCTAATCTTGAGAGTCTGGAAGTTGTAAAAGGATTCTGTTCTTTCCAAACGAGGAGTGAAATCTTACGTTGTCGTCCTGCAGAAAGACACCACCGCTGCATCCTAAACCGTTCTTGGGATCGTCCGTGAAGACACGACTACGTTCCTTTTCTGGCTCGGATTCTGGCCGAAACCAACCACATTTAAAGCCGATTTCGTAATTATACGACAACAGACCGCGTATCCATTGGAGAAAAGCCAAATGACGTTTTGAACCGAAGATAGCTTTGAGATGGAGATTTATCAATGTGATGCAGACCAGACAACAAATTTGTTTGTGAAAACGGATCTGCAGCTATTTAGATCCAGGAGAATCTCTTCGGTAGACAGCTATGCCTTCCTGGGACTCCTTAATACTGCCAGAGGGCTGACAGCGTCTTGGCGGTTTTAACGTGACATGCTTAGTCCAAAGAAGTTTGTTATCCAGAATCACATAAAAGTACTTAGTTTCGTTGGAGATAAGGATGGTAATAGATTTAAGCACTGGATTAGTTGATCATTCTTTTCAATAAGAGAAAAGCAAAGAAGAGAAGAGAAGAGAACATACCTCAGTTTTGAAAAGATTGACTGAAAAGCCATTTGTAGCGCATCAATCATCGGTCACGTCTCGGGCTGCTAGCACTTTATATGATCTAAGAGATAGTACAGACTTCAGAACTACTGACAGGGCAAGGCAGTGAATCGAGCAACATACACTGTAGGAGTTGCCCTCTGTGATTCGTCTAAGGCGTGTTGTAGATTATATATTGTGATTCATCTTAAGGTTTGATTTTCAATAGGCTTTTTTTGACAGATCACGCATAACTTCTATCAAAGTGTTTTATCATTTTTCTTTAGAATCGTTTGGCAAGTCATCATGAAAAGACTCACATTCAAGAGCGTCTCCAAATGATTCAGATGTATTACGAAAATCAGCGTTCTGTGAGAAATGTTTTTCGTGCGATTCGAGTAACTTACGGTGCGCATAATCGACCTACTGAAACCACTATTACCAATACAATTCGCAAATATGAGTCCCAGTTTACATAAGTGGATGATACTCGGTCGGTTAAACCACATCCAGAACGTAGTGAAGAGACTATAGCAGCTGTAGCTGAGAGTGTACGCGAAGACCATGACGAATCGATTCGTCGTCGTTCTCAACAGCTTGGCTTGGCGTATTTAACGTGAGGATTTCTGCCTAATAATAATTGAAGCGTCATATTTTCAGTGAATGGGCTCTGAAAAAACTCAATGAAATTGTGAAATTTTGTTCAGTGATGAAGCCCATTTCTGGCTCAATGGATGCTTAATAAAAAATATTGCCGTATTTGGGCTGATGAGCAACCCGAAGAATACCAAGAGACACAATTACATCCATTCAAAGCAACGGTATGGTGTGGTTAATGGGCTGGTGGAATCATTGGTCCATATTTCTTCAAAAATAAGGTAAATCAGAATGTTACCGTCAATGGTAACCGTTATCGCGCCATGTTAACGTGCTTCCTGGAGCTCTGGTTTCAACAATCCAAAAATCGCGTGAAACAATGAACTTGTTAAGAAATTATTTTTGTGAGCACTTAATTTCACGTTTTGCTAAAGTAAATTGGCCGCCTAGATCGTGCGATATCACACTTTTGGACTATTTTCCCTGGGTCTCAGGTCTTCGGGAATAAGCCAGCTACAATTGACGCTTTGAAAGCCAACATTGCTCGTGTTATCCGCGAGGTACCACTCGCTATGCTCGAACGAGTCGTCCAAAATTCGACCTTTCGAATGGACTATCTCAGACGTAATCATGGCTAATATTTACATAATACCATTTTAAAAGAGTAAATGCCATGAAATATTCTTCTTATCTGTAGTAAAAATTTTAAGTTCGCTTTCAAATTTATGTATTTTACTTAACATTATAAATCAAATCTTGCGATGAATCACCCTATAGTTAATATCCGTTGCAATTTTATCTTCAGCACGCCATATCAAAGTGCCTTTAGAGTTTGAGTTTAGTCCGATATCCCTTGACAGTTTGCTTTTGTCTTATGGTAAGAGTGTTGATAAGAGTGTCTTCTTGTTCAATGGATCAACTGGATGGTTATTTGTTTCCTTGATATCAGATGGCCGCAAAGTTTGTACTTAGCCTTAAGTAATAAAAGGGATAGTTTAACTGTGGAGCTTCCCCTTGCAGAATTGAATATTGAAATCATAGCCCTGCAGATGACCAGTCCATCTTCAATCAAAATTATTGAATAATTCTTCTTTGTTCTTCTCTTCTTTCACCACCCTGATCTGAGAGATTAAAACTTAAATCTTAACATCATTGGAGCCTCCATTGAAGGCATAGATTTTAAACCGTGTGAGCTATTCTGATACTGATAGTTGCATATTGAAGCTTGAGGTTTTGAAATTTATTTCACAATCTCCCGGTCACTTAAACCGTCATTTGTTCCCTAAGCTGATACAGGCTCCTAGCAACCCCAGCGACATCACCCAAAAACCTGTTCTATCCAGAGTACATAATACGTGAAGCTGAATTTTCAGTTAGTACCAAGCTTCAAAAGATATTAGGTCTATAACTTGGATGGCGATTGGAGATGGCGTAACTTATACTATTCCATTTCATTGGAACATGTGTTGGAAAACTACTGTCATTGTTCGTCATTTCAGAATATGCCATTCATTTGAAGGGCAAACAACAATAATTTTTTTTCACTCAAATATCTCCAACCTTGTGCCTGAAAAAGTGTTTTTGCGGGGAGTTCTACTTCATTACTTTATTATGCTTTTGAAAGTCATCGTATTTTGGTGGAAGTTTATGCTGAACATGCGCTAGCTGAGCGAACGTGCCAAAAGTGGTTTGCACGATTTAAAAGTGATGATTTTGGCTTGGAAGACAATGAACGTCCTAGGCAGCCAAAAAAGTTTGAACTGGAAGCATTACTCTATGAAAATTGTTGCCAAATACAAGAAAAGATCGCAAAATCTTTGGGTGTTACTCAAGCAGCCATTTCAAAACGTTTAAAAGCAGCTGGATATATTCAAAAGCAAGGAAATTGAGTTAGACATGAACTCAAGCCGAGAGACGACGAAAGGCGGTTTTGCATGTCCGAAATGCTGCTGGAACGCCACAAAAGGAAGTCATTTTTGCATCGGATTGTTACTGGTGGTGAAAAATGGATCCATTACGATAACCTCAAGTGCAAAAAATCATATGTGAAACCCGGCCAACCAGACAAATCAACGGCAAAGCCGAATATCCATGGCGCGAAGGTAATGCTCTGTATTTGGTGGGATCAGATGGTTGTGCTGTATTATGAGCTGCTAAAACCGGGTGAAACCATCAATGGACAACGCTACCGAACACAATTAATCCGTTTGAAGAGAGCAGTAGCCGAAAAACGCCCGGAATATGCGACCAGACACGAGGCAATATTTTTCCATCATGACAACGCTCGGCCCCACGTTGCTATTCCGGTTAAGAACTATTTGGAAAACAGTGGATGGGAAGTCTTATCCCACCCGCCTTATAGCTCAGACCTTGCCCCTTCTGACTACCATTTGTTCCGGTCGATGCAGAACGCCCTCACTGAAATACGGTTCACATCTGAGCAGAATATCAAATATTGGCTTGATTCATTCTTGACTGCCAAGCAGGCGCAGTTTTTTTGGGATGGGATCCACAAATTGCCAGAAACATGGAAAAGGTCATAGCTTCAGATGGGCAATTCTTTGAAAAATACTATTCTACATGTCTTTCTTAAATAAACGTTGAAATTTTGAAAAAAAAAGCCGCACGAATTAAAATATTTACCCAATACGTGTATAAATTTGACAGCTGTCGGACGATTAGTTCTCGAGATATAGCGTTGTGAGTGAAGCAACTTTTGTTATTGTGAAAAAAATGGATTCAAAGCAATTTCGTGTGTTGGTTTATCATTGCTTTTTGATGGGAAAAAAAGAAATGGCTTGGTAAGTGTTACCCGGACTCTGCACCAGCCGAACGAACCATTCGCAAGTGGCATGAAAAATTTAAAAGTGGTCATACAAGCACCGAAGATGATGCACGCAGTGGACGTCCAAAAGAGACTGTTTCAGATGAAAACATCAAAAAAGTCTACAAAATGATTACGAATGACCATAAAGTGAAGTTGATCGAGATAGCTGAGGCTCTGAAGATATCAAAAGAGCGTGTTTGATATATCATACACGAATATTTGAACTTGCGAAAGCTCTGTTCAAAGTGGGTGCCTCGTTTGCTCACAGTCGATCAAAAACAACAACGTGTTGATGATTCAGAAGAATTTTTGCGTCGGTATGTGACAATGGATGAAACTTGGCTCCATCATTTCACACCAGAGTCAAGTCGGCAGTCAAGTGAGTGTCGAGCAGGCGACGAACCTCGTCCAAAACGACCAAAAACTCAACAGTCGGCTGGCAAGGTTATGGCATCCGTATTTTGGGATACACATGGAATAAATTTCATCGACTATCTCCAAAAGGGGCAGATTATCAAGAGCGACTATTACATTGCGTTGTTGGAGTGTTTGAAGGACGAAATCGTAGAAAAACGGCCGCATTTGAAGAAAAAGAAAGTGCTGTTTCATCAAGTCAATGCACCGTGTCACAAGTCGATGAAAATGATGGCAAAATTGAATGAATTTGGCTACGAATTGCTTCCCC
The DNA here is from genome assembly GCA_907269105.1 of Volucella inanis. NCBI lineage: Eukaryota > Metazoa > Arthropoda > Insecta > Diptera > Syrphidae > Volucella > Volucella inanis. The sequence continues at coordinate 128,981,169 of OU026154.1, forward strand.
ACCCACCGTATTCTCCAGATTTGACCTCCAGCGACTATTTCCTGTTCGCAGACCGCAAAAGAATGCTCGCCGGAAAGAGATTTAAGACCGATGAAGAAGTAATCGCCGAATCAGGGGACTATTTTGACGCTAAACCGAAATCGTACTACAAAACTGGTATCGAAAGATTGAAAAATCGTTTCAATCATTGTATCGCCCTCGAAGGCAACTATATTGATAAATAAAGTTGAATTTTGCAAAAAAATTGTGTTTTACTATAAAACGGACTTTTCAGCCCATGTGTTATGTGATTATAATAGTAAGTAAGGACCATAGTAGGAACCCTGACATTTTATCATGCCTTTTACGACGAAAAGAGCGTTTTCCAATTGGATGTGCCGAAACTTATGTTGGTGTACTTTATGCTAGTAAGTACCAACTACCGCATCTCATGTTATTACGTCAATCGAACCACTATAAGGAACTCTCTCGTGGATGAAAAGTGCAAACAAGCTTATTTAGCTGAAAAAGAAGTTTATATAGAATCGTTGCTGAGAAGGATGAGAACTATCCACAATTTGTGGGATCAAAGGATAGGACAAGACAAAGACACGAAGATTGAACAAAAGTCTGCAATAACGAGAATGGATTCTGAAATCCTGGGGTGTCAACATTTGCAGATCTTTTTAAGGCGAGGATACACAAATTTTCGCTCTAACCAAGAGTTAGATTGCTACCAAACTATTTAAAGCAGAGATATTTATTCTCTTACGAAGTTTTCACCAGTAATTGATTCAGAAAATATTCTTGGGAAAAAGTATCTAAGCCACTTGAATTGAATCCCAACACATAATAAGCCTATCTCTCAAGAAGGAAGAACCTTACGACTACACTAACTACAGAGACATAATTCACCCCAGCGTTGCGTTTAAGGTTATAAGTGCCGTATTCAGAGAATCCACGAATCCTTTATTGAGAACAAGATATCCGCTGAATGAACTCTAATTGATAACCACAACCGGTTTATGAATTTTAACTCCGGTTATGGCAACAAATACGTGGACTGTGGAGCAGCCTACTCGTATGAATAAGACTAGAAAACCTGTCTCTAAGTGACTCAAGCGCATTGAGTTTGATACTATTTTTTTGGCAGCAGTATATCCTTGAGCCTATAATGCCACGAAACACTATGATGAGTCGACACTTCACAATAGAAGTTCAGTTATATCCTATTTAACCTAACGTTGAATCATCCTTGTATCTACTTAAAACGGGATTCTTAGCAACTGCTGCTTTATATAAAGCTGTGCCCCTGTCTTGCATTACGAAAATTGAGCCTTTGTAGCAATTCATTAGGTAGATCGCAGAAATACTCTTGTTAGTTTTGCCACAGTTATATCCGCTTTGTGTTTACAGCGGTTAGGTTGAACATTTTTCCTGAAGATGCGTAAAGGGTGGTGGTCTTCATATTTACAGAAAAGCTCTAATTTAGATCTTGGATATCTACATACTAATTGTGAATGACCTCGGTGACTATGAAGACCATTCTTATGAATATGATTCCTATCACATCTATGGAATCATATTAGCTGATCATTTACTTACTTACTTAAGCTGGCGCTGCAGGCCGGGGTGGACCTGGGTCTCAACCAACAAGTGCCTCCACCCAGGTAAATCTTAAGCTCTTAAGGATGTCTCCAATTTCGCATACTAAGTTCGTTGAGGTCTTTTTCCACTTTCGTGCACCACGTGAGTCGCGGTCTTTCTTTACCGCGCTGTTTTTCAAACCGGAGCATTGGTGTTCATTCCCACCCAGCCATCTCAGTCGTTAAAACTTCAATCTTCTTTCTAGAGAGTTCGTCTGGAGAAGAATTTTCCTCTCAAAATAGCCAGGTGCACCCTCATCGATTTCTGATATTGTCCATGCTTTTGTGCCATAGAGCAAGACTGGGATTATTATAGGATCACTTTTGCTGTTCGAGAGAAGTCTTTGCTGGTCAATTGCCTTCTTAGCTCAAAGAAGCAACGATCGGCAAGAGTTGTTCTTCATTTAATCTCAGCGCTGGTGTCTTTGTCTGAATTGATAAAGGAGTCTAGATAGGCAAAGTCCTTAACTACCTCAAAGTTATATCTGTCGAGGGTGACGTTCTGTCCGAGACGTCGGTGTTGGATGGCCTTTCTAGTTGACAGCATACATATGTACTTGGTTTTGCCTTCATTGAGCTTTAAACCCATCTTCAATGCTTCAGTCTCATTACTCGTGAAAGCGCCACTGACATCACGCTGCTTTCTTCCGATTAACATCGACGTTTGCGAGTTAGTGGACGTATGACGCTTCGCATGACAGCATATAGCTTTGCCTAAATCCTTTTTTGACATCAAAGGATCGATGAGTTCTTTACGGGCACTTGATGGAGCAGCGTGTATTGTTCATCGTCAGCCTGCATAAACGGCTGAGTTTAGACGAAGGAGTTCATCTCTATAGATACTATCACATGCGGCCTTAAAGTCGATGAATTGATGAAGGTGATGTGCATCGATTTGGCTAAACGATGGCTGTAAACGATTATGCGTTTACACAATATGGCAGATAAGATCTTGAAGACGATATTAATAAGACTGATGTCTTGAGGATCGGACAAACAATGTTAAGGTTTTTTCGTCCGACCATATTTCACAGATAAGTTGGTGTATGCTGCTAACTAAGTCATCGCATACCGATTTTAAGAGCCCAAAAGTGAGGCCACATTCTTCACCAGCTTTCTTGGACTTAAGCTAGATATGGCTATCTTCAGGTCGAGTGGACGGAATTTTCAGGCTACAACATCCTGGTTGAAAGTTCTTTCTGCCTGATAGCTCTTTATAAATCGTCAGCATTGACTGCGCTGATGGTCGCTTGTACACCCAGGTTTGTGTCCGTGTCGTGTTTTTTTTTTTTAACCTCTTGGAATAATTTCCGAATCTTATTCCCGGATGAGAAGCCAGTATTCGTCTCTCCACTTCTGTTCATAGAGCTCGTGAACAGGTGCAGTTCTTTTACTGCTTTGTATATGTCTTGCTTAGCTGCACTTGATTGCTGGCACTCGTCGTCAAACTCGAGGTTTCTTAGTGGTGGTTGAGTGTAACCCAGGACATCAAAGGCGGAATCCCCTAATGGTTTTTTGGCAATGATGCCACTCATCTTCCATACCTCATGCTGGCGGACCTCTTTAGAGATTAAAGGAGACTCGATCGGTAAAGGATTTGATGATCTCTTGGATTTATAGCCTTCTGATGTCAAACTTCCTCACAGTATTAGCTTGCATCTACGATGTTTCGGGTATCCGCAATCGTACCTTGGCTACAACAAGATAATGGTCTAAGTCGCCGTTAGCCCCTCGGAACGTTTAGATGTCAATAGTTATTCCGTTGGCCGTAATGAAAATTGTTGGTTTACGGTTGATTGATCAGAAGATCCCCAATTCCCTCTATGAATATCGAGATATAGAAACCGCCTAGCAGCTACGACAATGTTTCAGTCCACCGTAAAGTCGCTCAGTCTGAATCCGATTATTTAATCGTTAATATTTGAACGCAAGGGGTTGCTTTAAATTTCAATGTATCCTAAAAGTAAATTCAATATCGCGGAGAGGTTATACCTAACATCGGGCCACTTCGGCACTCGAAGCCTTGCGGACATGTTACTTCACTTCAGTTGATGTAAATACTCTGGTTAAGCTTCACTTGAAACCCAAAATCATGATAATATGGGCACCGTTGTAAGGGTCTAGCTTAAAAGCTTGATCGTGGTTCTGACAGTTTGATTAATGCTGTCTACCTCGTCATTATCAGATGACCTTTGCTTCGTAATTTTTTGTTAACATGTACGAGTAACTCATTTTATGGCTCCATCCAAGCTGGACTTCAACAAGTTAATGAGTTACATCTACTCAAGAAACGGCAACTCTGTCTCCCACTAAGAGATAAGTACAATCAAGCCATACATATAAGTACATCACTAAATCGCAGACCACTCTCGCAATGCATCCGCCGAAATACAACGTCCGATCTTATTTATTATTTTTCGGACATTCAAAGGGTTGATAGAGAAGAAGATATAATCTATTAGTCAACTGAATCAGAAATAGTCCAAGTACGAATATCTGCATCAGAAGAGCAACAGAGCAACAGTTTACTATATATTCACCCAGGCATAGCAACATTCAACAGATGACAACAGGGGTTGTGCTCGATTTCCAATGTTGGAGGGGTAACTGTGCATTCCACGCATGACCAAGAAAACCTGGAAAGCTCTGTTGGTGTTGAAAGATACTCCCCTTATCCACATTTACCGGGTCAAGCCAATACAATATCCCCTGCTGAATCAACAGAGTGTTGTTTATTTTGCGAATTGTGTCACAGAGCCAAGTGATTGTATGTAGTGTTGCTACCCCTTTTGTGAGGAGCCATATACCGTACTCAGTCGTAGTTGTAGGCGGCCAATTTCAAATTCCATTACGTTCCTATTATCCGATTAAGTATAGAGCCGCCCGGGCATACTAGATGTCTAGATACACCATAACAACACAACATTCCGTAGCACAGACGAATATTCCGTTCCAATTGAAATTCAGAGATCGGGTCATCGTTGTCGCCACCGATGTCGCAACAGAAGTACGGTGTCGTTGGCCCCGTTCGCATAGTGTTAGCGCGATATTAGAATTTATTCGGTTCCTCCTGGTAAGTTCTCAGTGAGTTTTAGTGTTTCTCGTTAGGTTCGTTCGATTTGTCGACCGAGTTGTACGTGTAGTCTTGAGTGTAACTTTTACTCATAACAAATGCTTTTCCGCTGATAAGCGACTGCAAGTTTAGATAGATTCAAAGTTTTTCACATGGTCTTTCGGTAACGGATTTAGAGTTGTGTCCTTTTAAAGATATCTCTTGTTAAGATTTCGGTTGAATATTTCCCTAAAATTGGGTCGTTCGTACGATAGATACGCCAAGAAAGTTGCAGATACAAGAGGAGAAAAAAAAAATTAAAAAAAATAAATAAATAAATTTGTGAAGAGGGTGGAAAAAAAGGATCATAAGTCACTTTTCTTAGAATCCTTGTGTGTGTGTATCCATTTCATTATTAGTGCCAAGTAATCATTAATTAATCAGAGTGCGAGTGTGTTTCCGGATCGTACTGTGCGAAAGGATTCTTCTTTCGTTTTCCGGTTGATTCTTTTCAAATACTATTGTCCTTCGTCATCAGTGCTTTTTTTTTTTTTTTTTTTTTTTATCCTAGCGGACAAAGGGAAAGTATAAAAAAAAAAATAAAGAATCAACCAACAGCAAGAATTTCCTTCGACGACGACGTCGAGTAGGACAACTAAAACAAATAGAACAACAAGAACATCCAGAACAACTAGTAAAACCAAAACAACCAGGACATCTAGGACGACTAGGACGAATTGCAACGTGTAAGTTTAGATTTTAATTAAAACAGACAAAAGAAGAATGAAAGTGATCCTTAGAAAGTAGAAAGAAAAGACGAACAACAAAAAACAAGAAAAATTGTGTGTTCCTCGTTTAAGGGGGTTAACGCGATTGTGGAGACACAAAATTCTCTGGTCTAGAACGACATGGAATTCGCTGTATTTTAGTGGCAACCGCAAACTGCATGTGGTATCACCATTCTTGGCGTTTGGACCTACTACTATAACAGACCAGGGGGAGCGACTCAAAAGAGAAATGTCTATTGGGTTTGGTCAGCTTGAATAGACGATTGGTTAGTTGGGTTTATGGCTGCAGTTCACCTACCCTTCTTGAGTCGTTTTTGCGGTTAGGTTTGGTACACCTTGTCCCGTATATCAATGACAGGGATTCATTTTCGTTTCACCTAGCGATTTGAAACTTTATTTTCAACCTGATCCTTGGATTGTTCTTCTTTGTGTTTTTACTTTTGTGATTTGCTTTGCGCCCCATGACGGTTATATGAGATCCTGAAGGAAATTGATTTCACTTTTTCCTCGGGGTTGTCGTCGTTGTTGTTGCTTTTGTTGTTCGTTGAGTTGGTGTGGTTTGTGGGAAGGTGCTCTTGCTCTTGGTTCTGGCTTTGGTTCTAGTGTTGGTGTTGGATTTGGTTGAAGTGCCCTGATTTGACTTTGGTTGGAAATTTCAATTAATGTCCTCGACGTTGGCCGTCGTTATGTTTGCTTCCTGTTTTTTTTTTTTTTTTTCATTTTTTCTTTCTTGTGGTTTCCTACGGTTTACTAATCGGGTATCGCAAGGGGTAACATGAGGATACAGGAGGGTATCCATTCAGGATCTGCTGAAGAATGAAGAGCGTATTATTTTAGGTTGGGCGCTTATTTTTTGATTTTGTAATTAAAGAGCGATTGGTAAACCTTTCAAAGACCACAAGGGTGCTTATGGTATCAGTGTTATGTAAGAAGGAAAACAAGCACAAAAACAAATTAATGACGCCTTCGTATCGTAAAGCTTGCTTTGCGGTATTTTTCTTTATGTGCTTGTGTACATAACACAAAAAGGATTTTGTTTAATGACGTATAAAGGCGACAGGGTTGAGTTGTCACAAGGTATCGGTTTCACCAGAGAATGGTTACGGAACTTGTTAGAATAATTTACTTTTGGATTTATAAATGAGTTTTTTTTTTTTTTTTTTTTTTTTGAAAAGGATGTGAGTGTAAGCAGGATTTAAGTGGAAGCAAAAAGATCGAAAGTTCTTGAATATAAATGTGCCTTCGATCTAATGAATTAAGATTGTCATGTTGCCTACTTTTTGAAAATTATGGAGTTTACAGTACTTTGTTCGCTTTGTGGGAAAAGTTCAAATGTTTTTCAGGCTATAAAATAAGTCTTTCCTAACAAATCAAACGGAATGTACTATCGCTTGGTATTACATGTGGAAAAAGCGTTCTGTTCTAGATATCCTTCGATAGAATGCCTTTATCGGCTTTAATATTCCGGAGGTTGTGATGCCTAAAACATATTGCTGATGATAACTTTAACAAGCAGCTACCTCAGCTGCAGGGTATATAATATGATCGACGCATGATCAACCACTGCGAAATCTTACTTGGTGCTTTCTGAGTGTCGACTCAATCCTGGATTTTATCCTCTCGGGAATGATAATTGTCATCAGCTTTGGAAATACGGACAGCATGATGATAACACGCCAGGTATTGTAGTTTTTAAGATCGCCTTTCTTAGGTGTCTTGATAATAACTCCGTCTTTCCATTCCCTTGGAAAAGTTTAATTCTCTCAAACAGTCTAAATAAGTGGAAACGAAATACAGGCGGCTGCGTCGGGATCCGCTCTCAGGAACTCGGTAGGTATGCCATCAAGTCCAGCTGCCTTGTTATTTTTTAAAAACAGAATCGCGGTTCTTATTTTTGCACTAATTGGGGAGTTAATGTCAATTCTTTTGGAAGACCTTTAAATGTCCCGCAGTTGATAATTTGTATTTGTACTCTGGTCATCATTGAGCAGTGCACAAACATTTTCCCTCCAACTTCGCAGTTGATCTTCTGGTGACACTAAAAGGTTGCCGTTAGTATTTATCACAGGATCGTTGGCGCTACTTCTTTGACCTAGAATGGTATTAGAGATTTTGTACAGCTCCCTCAGGAGATGTTAAGATCACTTATGCCTCTGTTTAGAGGCTTGTCTCCTTCCTTTAGGATCGGACAAACAATGCTGGGGTTTCATTCTGCGCGCATAATTTCGTCCAACCACAGCTTACAGATGAGTTAGTGCTTGTTCTTTACTAAGTCATTGCTTGCCGCTTTGAAGAGATCGACAAGCTTAGATATTTCTATCTTCACTTCATCCAGATCGGGTGGACGAAATTTTTTGAGCTACGTCATTCAGCTTGAAAGGTTCATCCTCAGTATCGACTGCGGCTCTATTACTATGTTCTCTTGTTTGTCTCAATAGGCTTCGGTTCGGAGTTTGTGCACGTGGCGTGTTTTTTTTACCTTTTACTGACTCTCATTTCTGGATGAGAAACCAGTCTTCAACTTTCCTTTTCTGTTCATAGAGCTCATGACCAGCTCTAGTCCTTCTATGCAGTGCCATTTTGTATACATCTTGCTTAGCTTCATGTGCTTGCCGACAATCTTCGTCAAACCAGGGGTTTGGTTGTGCTAACCGAGTGAAGCACAGCACATCAGAGGTGGCATCTCCGATGGTCGACTAGTCTGAATCCGTTATCTGAGGTAGTGTTGTGTAGGCTTAACTTTCCAACAGTATTACCAAAAACACCCTCAATTCCTAGCTTTGCATTAAAGTCGCCGAATACAATTTTATTGACATAACTAGGGCACTGCCCGTCTTGTGCAAAAGCTCTGTATACCCATTTTGTCCAGTCTATTCTTGCAGGGGTTGTCAAGATTATACATATACGTACGTTCGTATTAAAAGGTTGTTGTTACTTCGTAACCTGGAGGGCTTTCTCCATTATAGATACCTTTAGGGCGAGCAGTTGGTTAGACCGAAGCCAGTAAGACGTTCGGGAATGTATCCATTAAGGGCTCATCCGCCACGATATTTTTCCAAAGAGCCTGGCTCTCTCTCGGAAATCTTTACCAGTCCGGGCTCAAAATATGTCAAAGTAGCCCGGATGAGGTTTTATTTGCTTTTTTCCGGGATTTCTCTTCAGCGTTTCTTTCATCCGGTGCTGCTATTTTTGTCTGTTGGTCAGCACTCCTATTTATAAGTTTTGCAAGCCGGGTCCGGATAAACATTGAACAGTACCCGATGGTATCTACTGGGCGGAAAAATAAGCACAATCGATGTGTACAAAGAGTTACAGCACTGGGTATTGTAAGGTTCACACCCCTCAGTCCCTGCCCTATTTCAACAGCACCCAACCATCGTCGTTTGTACCCGTTAAAAATAAATACAGGGTGATTCCCCGTGAGATTTGCTTTTCAATAGGCTTTTTTTGACAGATCAACCATTACTCCTATCAAACTGCTTTGTATGTTTATTCAGTACCGTTTGGCAAGTCATCGTGGAATACTCACACAAGAACAGCGTCTCTACATTGTTAAGCTGTATTGCGAAAATCCGCTTCCTGTAAGAAATATTTTCGAGCGATTCGAGGAACTTAGAGTGCGCAGTGTGAAGACCGTGACGAATCGATTCGTCGTCGTTCTCAGCAGCTTGGTTTGGCGTATTTTATGTGAGGATTTCGGCATAAAAGCGTAAAAATTCAACTTGTGCAAGAATTGAAGACAGGCGATTTGAATTTGCGTCATACTTTCAGTGAATGGGCTCCGGAAAAACTCAATGAAAATCCGGTGTTTTATCGTGAAATTTTGTTCAGTGATGAAGCCCATTTCTGGTTCAATGGAAACGTTAATAAGCAAAATTGCCATATTTGGGCTGATGAGCAACCCGAAAAATACCAAGAGCTACCATTACATCCATTAAAAACAACGGTATGGGCTGGTGGAATCATTGGTCCATATTTCTTTAAAAATGAAGCAAATCAGAATGTTACCGTCAATGGTAACCGTTATCGCGCCATGTTAATGGACTATGTGCTTCCTGAAATTCTTGGTTTTACCAAGACGGCGCTATGAGCCATACAGTACGTGAAACAATGGACTTGTTGAGAAATCATTTTGGTGAGCACTTAATTTCACGTTTTGCTACAGTGAATTGGCCGCCTAGATCGTGCGATATCACACCTTTGAACTATTTTCTCTGGAAAAATGTAAAGTCTCAGGTCTTCAAGAATAAGCCAGCTATGATTGACGCTTTGGAAGGCAACATTTCTCGTGCTATCCGCGAGATACCAGTCGTTTTGCTCGAATGAGTCGTCCAAAATTGGATCTTCCAAATGGACCACCTCAGACGTTATTATGGACAATATTTACATGATATCATTTTTAAAAGATTAATGCCACAAATCATTCTTTTTAATAATAATAAAAACTTTAAGTTTATTTTCAAATTTATATTTTTTATTTTACATTATAAATCAAACTTTACGATGAATCACTCTGTAGTTCCTTAAATATTGTGCATTACAAGGGCGGTCCCCTGGCATTACCCGGCCTGACCAAGACATGGCGGTAGTTGTTTAAAAATATCACTGTATTGGAAAGTACGCAGTTTATAAAGCATATGTTTCAAGTTTGAAAGCGCCACGTTGCTTAGTTTTTGTTTGGCAGCCATCAATAGTGAACGTTGTCAGTGAATTTGTGAAAATGGAGAAAATTGGTCACCGTTATGTGATACAATACTTTTATTTGAAAGGCCTCAGCCCAACCAATATAAAAGCTGAACTGGATTCTACTCTGAGTGAATCTGCTCCTTCGCTTACAACAATAGAACTTTGAGTTACTGAGCTTAAACTAGGCCGTACGAGCTGCCAAGACGAGCATCGCAGTGGATGACCAAATGAGGTGACACTCCAGAAATGGTGAAGAAAATCCACAAAGCGGAACTGGATGACCGTCGACTGAAAGTGCGCGAGCTAGCAGACACTGTAGACATTTCAAAAAGTGCGGTACATCGCATATTATTTGAAAATTTGGACATGAAAAAGCTGTGTGCAAGATGGGTACCGCGTTTGCTCACACTCGAGCAAAAATAGTGTCGTGAAGATGTTTCAATCGAGTGTTTAGCGAAGTTTCACAGCAACAAAGCAGAATTTTTGCGCCGTTTCAAAAATATTGATGAAACATGGGTCCATCACTTTACACCCGAGACAAAAGAACAATCAGAACAATGGATTCAAAAGGGAGAACAGGCTCCAAAGAAGGCTAAGACCGTTTCATCTGCAGACAAGGTCATGGCGTAGATTTTTTGGGATGCGCGTGGGATAATTTTCATTGACTATCTTGAAAAAGGAAAAACTATCGACGGCCAGTAATATACGAATTCATTGCAACGTTTGGGCGAAGAAATCAAGCAAAAACGGCCGCATTTGGCTAAGACGAAAGCGTTGTTTCATCAAGACAATGCACCAGCTCACAAATCCGTTATTGCAATGGCCAAAATTAATGACTTAAAGTTTGAATTGCTACCTCATGCACCATATTCGTCAGATTTAGCCCCCTCGGATTATTTTCTGTTCCCAAACTTGAGAAAATGGCTCAATGGTCAAAGATTTTCCAACGATGAAAAAGTGATTTCGGCAGTTAATGGCTATTTTGAGGAGCAAGACAGTTTTTTTTTTATAAAAACGGTATCGAACTTTTTGAACATCGCTGGGAAACACCAAAATTATTGTGTTTTCTTTGTTGGATCGGGTACTTCTGGGACCTCCATTGTACATAAGTTTGCTTATGCACATCTATCGATGACGGTGAATGATCCCTTTGTGTTGGCAAAGCTCAATTATTTTCAATTCTCTGGTCTAACTCAATCAAAGATAAGACAGTGGAACTCGAAATTCCATGAAAAAAAAAAAAACAAAATCTCGTTTGGCTTTCCAACCTACATACCTCATATAACAATTCACTCACCTTTTTATCTACACGTTCTAGGGTGCCCCAAATCCAATTTTAAACATTTTCCAGATCCGTAAAATCTGTGAAAAAGGACAGCACAATTTTTCTGGGTCATTAAGCTGGTTCGGGTCCGAAATCCCACACACATAGCATCCTCATGTTTCCTCATATCACTGGTCAACACAGCAAGCAAATATCATACCACATCGGTTAATTATCCTCTTCTGTATACACGTTTCCATTTTTTGTGAAATTTTTTAGGTCCTCTTTGCTTTTTTGTTGTTGTATGAAAAATTAATTGACATTCATCATCCAGCTTTTAAAAAATTTAACTCATCAGCATGTCATCGTAAAAACAATTTGCTATGTGTCCTTGCTAAGATAGCTTAGCCCAGCAAAATAAATATCCAAACATTACGAGTATTACCCAGAGATAAAAAAAAAAATTAGTTCTTCTTCCGCCCATACTTTTACGAGTACACCATCATAACGAGTCCTTGACCATATCCTGGGCATTCCCTTCGTAAAAATTAAAATAGAAACACAAAGGGAAAAAAATTCGAATCTGCCATGACAATAAATAATAAGCCAAAAAGGAAAGAACAACAAAAAAGCAAAAAACAAAAAATCATAAAAAAGGACGATGATCCCCATTCCGCGCTACATAATTACCCACAACATTTGCTTGCCCAGGGTACTCAAGTATAAATAAACGAATCGGATGTAAGTGTCACATAAATAGTACCATCACTCTAAAATCTACATAGACACCATCTCTCTTGCCACCTCATATGCCAGGATGCGCAACCAGATCCAGATTGAGGTTCAGATCCAGATCTAGGGATGCTTCAGGTTCCGACCACCATAAGAACGACTGCGGACTGGGAATATGACTATGACTATGATTACGAGAACGACTACCGACAACGACAAAGATGATGACGATGTTGATGGTGATGGTGATGGTGATGCTGATGGAACAGCATTTCTTATTTTCATTTGCCATTTGCCAGGGTGAATGGAAATGGAAACCCACAGCGGAAAACGGAAAGACATGACAAGTTACTTGTTTTCTTGTTTTTTTTTTTTTTTTTTTGCTTCTCCTTGAAATTCCATATATACCTACCATCATAACCTTGCCTCCTTCGTGTTCGTCATCCTTGAGTTGTGTTATTTGTTTTGAAACCCTTTAGCACAACCGTTCATCCACCGTAACCGTTTTCAGTTGTTTGGCTTTGTGGAAGCGCCATAAAAGGGCTTCGCCGATGTCAAGCTTAAAACAAAAAATTGAAAGGAGCAGCGACAAATCTTAAGGAGTAAGTATCTTCTACCGCAACTATACTGAAATTGAGTCGTGACAGCTAGAAAGGATCAGTGTTGCCGAATTACATCTCCTGGAGCGATACCATTGATCCCTTTACATCTCAACTTAATACAGAAATTTTGACATCCAGAAAATGGTGAAAAGATATACCAAGCAATGCACTGATCCACGAAAACCAGAGGCAGACTAGACTTCCAGAGACGACAAACCATCTTAAAATTGGTGAGACACGACTTGGAAAAGTTCATTAAAGAATGACAGTCAAGGAACTCTAGACGCCTTTGTGCCGAGGCGGACTCAGAGTCTTGGGGTATAGCTTACGAGGCTTTGCCAGATCAATTATAAATTCTATCGCGAGGATAACTTCGGATTAACTGCTCAAAGTATGTAGAAAAATAGGAGACAAAAAAGCGTTTGAACTGGTTGGTATCCTAAACAAGGCAATCAAAGGTTGCGAAGGTGAGGCAAAATGATGGTACCTAGTACAGAGTCTTACCCACACCATGGAAACTTCAACATTTAATGTTGGCAACAAAAGTTAATAAAACACCTCGAGAATCTTAGAAAAAATTTTGGAACCCATCATTTATGGGAGGCTGGTTGCGGCGATAGAGGAAATTGCAACTCTGTCAAACCATAGGTAAGGCTTTAGAAAACCGCATTTTTTCGTCGACGCCATAAAAGTGGTAGAAGATATAACAGCTGAAGCAATGCATTAAAAAATGTGCAAAAGTTAGAGCTTGACTCTATGAATGCCCCGAAATCGGACAGCTGATCGTACATTAAGAGGTCTTGAACAGAATAGAAAGACCATACTGCGTACTAAAATATCACGCCGACGTTGGTGTTTAATACTAAGACATCTTCTTTGTAGTCAAGCATAGAAGAGACTGTTGTGCAAATGAAGGTATGTTTGGAGTCTGCCCGTCTGGAACTAATGGTCTACAAGACTGAGGCTGTCCTAATAACCAGCCGCAAGACCGTTACTAACATATCTTGGAGCGATGTTAAGGCACTCTCTCCGGTGCTTCCGAACATCGGTGACTCTGGATATGCTATTCACATTAGTCAATTTCGGTCTGATATAGGCCATGCACTAGCCGTAAAAGAGTTAAAAAGAAAACGGTCATCAGAGTACAGGCTTTGCTCAACGCATCATAACCGGCTTTTAAACAATCTCAAACGAAGCAGTCTTGCGAATGAATTGCATAGAGTGTACCCTAGCGAACTTCGAACCAGCAGGAGTCCAAAATAGGAAAAGAGGAGAAAAGGGCAATCAGCATCAGCATCAGAAATACGTTAAGTCAGGTTCGATACATCCACAAAATATAGACGACTCTCAAGCTGTAATAATTTCCGTCATCAAATTATGGAAGACTAAGGCAACTACTGCTTTACTTCGTTATGTGCTCGGGGGTTATTGAGTATATCTCTATAGATTGGGGTACGCCGCTTTCTCATGAATATCCAAACGAAGAGAAGGATACGGATCATGTGGTGTTTTATGCAGACGCTTTGCAGAAGATAAATAAAACTGCTTAACTCGGAGGACCTTCGTAGATACCACGACGGGATCAGACGATGACTGGAATGAGATATTTTTATTAACATGTTCAGAACGAGCTGTAAATATAGACAGCCTCGGAGAATACAGTATAATTGGTAACCATTCCCCCGAAGTAATATTGTACTAAACACAATTCCAGGAAGAGAGTGGTTTACGAGTGCAGAAAGATGGTTTGGCACGAGATTGGTGCACAAGGATAGTGTGGGCTACTGGTATATATGCAAATTTTACATATATTGACGAGAGCTTACTTACTTAAGTAGCGCTATAGTCCGAAATGAATGTGGGCCTCTACTAACAGGCCTCACCAGCTAAAAAGTTTCCCCACTTCAAGTTGAATGAGGTCTCCTGAAATTGGACCTGTTGGACCGCTGTTTCTGGGTGACATATTCGAAGACTCTTCGGACCGGAGCTGTTTCGGCCATTCGCTCAGCATGGCCCAGCTATTTAAAACTTTGGATCCGATGTCGCTGTAAAGTTTGGGCATTTTCATCAAAAGTCCAATCCCCTGCGTCATAGGGTAAGGCCAGTTTGGTCTTACGACAGAGAGGCTCTGTTATTCAATCGCTTCCTGGGATAAAAAAAAACAGCGATTAACAAGCGTAATTCTGTGTCTGAATCCTGAACCTATGTTGTTGTTGCTTCTTTTCATCCTCCCTGATTTTCGTTCGTCCGTGCAAATTACAAAAAAAAAAAAAAACAACTGCGGAGCTTAGGTAGATGCAGTCCTTAACTACCTCAAAGTTATATCTACCAATGGTGACACTCTGTCGAACCTGTCGTACTTGTACATGTACATGTACTTTATTTTGTCCTCATTTACCGTCAGACCCATTTTGGACTGCTCTGTCTCGATATTCAAGTAATTGTACGGCCTTAAGAAAGATTTTGCCTTATTTGTTGGGCAGTGAGTTTGCACTATTCTCTCTAACACGATGTTGAGCGCGCCGCCTATTGTTTCCAACGTTTCTTGACATGAAGGTCTCTGTTAGTTCATGATCGACCTTAATGGAGTAGCAAGAATTCTCCATAATCATCTTGCGCAGTGTAATCATTTTGACAGGACTAAAAAACTAGGCAAAACTAGGCATGTTATTGTATAGTTCGGCTTTGAAGTCGAAAAATAGATGGTGAGTGCCAATCTGAAAATCCTTTTCGAAGATCTGCCATTGTGGACTTACTTGATTTGTTTTAGATACTCACGATTAGTATCTTAGAAGCGATGTTTAGGAGATCTTTTCCTCTATAGTTGGCAATCAATAAGGTTGCCTTGCCCTTTCATCAGGCAAATGATGCTAAGATTTCACGATTCTGGCATAAGTTCCTCTAACCATATCTTACAGATGAGATGGGCCTCTCTAGCTGTCTTAAAAAGCCGAGCAGAAAGCCCGCTTGGGCCAGCAGTTTATTAGACCTTTGGTTCGATGTTGCTACCTTTTTCTAGGCCAGTATGACTAGATTGAAGCAGAAGTAGTCTTTTCTTATTCTTAGCACCGTCTAGGACCTTATCGCTGGTGGTCCACGTTCATCTGGCTTTTTAAGCCTGGCCTGTTCGTTTTATTTTCTTATAAAATTTTCGAAAGTCATTCTTGCAGTAACATCTCACCATTTTCTCCACCGAGCTAACCATGAGATCTTCCCTTCTTTTTTGCTCATAAAACTTACGAGCAGCTCTCATCCTTCGATACAGCGTATCTTTATATGCTTCTTCTGTGGCTGCACGCATATGCCTATCGTCAAACCAGAGGCTTCTTTGTGGCGGTGTTAGCAAGCAGCTTCTCTGATGGCTCCTTAACCACGTTTTGTTCCCATTGCTGTTCTATGGTTTGTGTATTGGTGCTAGGATTTGTAAAAAGCTTGGGAGAAACGAAATCAGCAAATATTCTAGCGGTCACTAGCAATTGTAGCTTTTCGAAGTCGAACTTTGGTAGTCTTATTTGATTACTT